>JAUBNQ010000017.1:20827805-20849419 GCA_032353495.1 Ctenopoma kingsleyae | reverse complement strand
AGCTTTACGGACCAAAGAACATGATCAATAATTAACTACATCAGAACGGCGAACCATGCTGAAAATAAGCAGAATGGGTAAGAAAAGTAGAACAAATTCAGTGAAACCTTCATTAGGCTCATGTGCACCGCTTTAGGTTTGACTCTGAAGACACAATTCTAGCCAATTAATGAATCCCAAAACTTGTGCTCAGGGCAATGGCTCCCTATGTTCTTTATTTATTAATCCCTGCCAGGTTTGCTGCATGGTGTTCTGATTGACTGTTCGTAGTGAAAAATTCATGTCATCTCATTTTCTTTCTCTGTCTCGCTCACCTTCTGTGTAACCATTGCTGACCAGTAACTGCATTTGCTTGCACCACTACTCTCTGGGGCCTATTGTGGTTAAGCCATGTGAAGCACAGCATTAAAAGATGGTGCTAAATAATGTAACCGTTTTGCTGAATGCAATGTGACCCAAAAACTGTGGTGCAACTTAGAAGGTCTAGACATTGTAAAGATGCTGGTAGAGGCAAAAACAGAAGGTATCCTAGAACTAAAGATTCTCAGCCTAAACACACTCTGTAGAGCAATTTTCAGAAAAATAATCTGAAGTACACAGCATACAAGAATTTTGTCAGAGCACCTATGTTTGTTTGTTTTCTGACTTATTTGTTAGATTAATTTTCTTATTTACAAACCCACACCAAACAAGTATATGCACACATTCAATCATGCATGCACACATGCAATTTGTGTCAAGAGAGGGTTTGTATGAAAAGGGTTAACACACTATTTTCTAGCTCTTATTGGTGCTTGTAAAAGGATAAGGAGAGGAAAAGTGAGAGATAGAAGGAGGGGGGAATGAGAAAATGCCATTTGGGGGGAGAGCCAAGTGGGTCTGCTAAACGAGTGGATTCTTATGCAAATACATGCTAATTTATGCACACAAGGCAGTGGCAGTGCCCAAGGCTGCTTTGATTGGCAGTTGCAGGTCTGTGTGTGCTGAGGAGGGACGCCTGGCTCAGGGTGCTTCTGTAAAGTTGGGCACGGCTGCCTCTCCATGTTCTACATGCTCTGGATCCACCGACTGCACACGTCTGTAGCCTACCCTCTCCACCGGGCTAGTCCCATCAACCAGCAGGGATCCCATCCACAAAACTCTCCACACACCAAGAGCTCAGCTCAGCCAGCTCCAATTCCTCCATGGCTGGAAGCAGCCAGGGCATCATTATAAAATCAATGCCCCAGCTTCATCTTGCCTTGACTATGTGTGTGTGTGAGTAGGAGGGGCAGTGTTCTGGGCTTATTTGTGTTGATTCTAGGAGGTGTTTGTGAGTGGCAGAATAGCAGAGGCGCAAATACAATGCTCTCCACACTCACTAATGGGCTGACAGAGAGGCTCTAGGTCAGGGCCTCCCATTACTTCAGGAGGGAAACTGGCTAAATGAATAGGAACCTGTACCTAGCTACTACCCAGAGGAAATGTAAATGACATTTGTTTCTGTGGCAAGATGTTGTCATGCAGAGCAGTGGTACATCTTGATAATGTAAACATAAATTCCTGAATACGGTGATGCCACAGTAATTGGGTGGCTGCTATTTATCATTTTTTGGCAGTTTTTTTTTTGTATTTGCAAGGCAGGAGAAAGAAAAACAAATTTAGCTGGGCGAGGATGAAGCCATTACTCTGTCTATTACTCATTCACACAGGCCCCCAGGCCAATAGAAAAACACTTGGAAATCACCAACATAAAATAGAATATGTTCCCTAAAAATATAGTGCATTTTACGCTACCTCATAAATATACTCTGTCGTAATGAGGTTTTTTTTCCCCACTATTCTTCTACAGTAATATACTGTATATGTATGATAGTACTCATGCATATGTGAAACTACCATCTCATTCTAATGTGCATCCAGGCTTGTCCCACACACAAACACACACACACACACACACAAACCCACACCAAATGTTCTAGTACCCACATGACAGACAAAAAAAGACGAGGCGGCTTTTCACACGTGCCAAAGCAGAATGGGTATTTTTTAAGGTCTGCAATTATACCCTCTGCAGAGTGTAGGCAGCAAAATTACTTGGTTGGCACCCCAGCACCCCAATCCCACACTCTCTGCACACCCTATCTCAATGGGAAATAAGGCAAAACCATTTAGACAGATTTGGAACAAACACATCCAAACCTTTTGTTTGCCACACCTGGGGACCACAAATGAATTCTCATCATACTGTAGAAGTAGATTGAAAATGTATGCTTATTTATACCAGCGTCCCTCTCTTTCCAAATATTGCTGTCATCTTTCCAGCCACGAAGTGCCCATGTTGTTTTCTCTAAACTGATCTCCCCTCTCCACACCACAGACATGATGTGATGTCACCTCATCAACCATCACATATCACCCAGTGTTGGCTTTTTCAAATAGCACATGTACAAAATGCATATTTCATCCACACCTTCGTCACTGTAGAAGCAATGAATTATACATTTTTTATCATATTATTGCAAGAGATTTGTAACACTTGAAACAGAATGCAATATGCAGTTTATCTCCATGCACGGTGAACACCAGGTGCTTCCGTAGCGTCTGTCTGTGTCACCAGGCAAGAGGGGAAGAAAAGAGGAGAACAGAGGAAACAAGCTCGTGTGACTTCTGACAGTCCATCATCCTCCCAGGGCAATTATTCTCCCAGCTGAGGGTTCAGAAGCTGAGGCTCATGATGGCCTTTGTGCGTGTCTACACACTTAAACAAAGATGTGTAAATTTTAACAAATGCTTTGTCATATTTTTCAACACAGCAAAGCAACTCACGCCATATCATTCAATAATATCTGTGCTCATTCATCAAAAGATAATACAACATCACAATGGCTCAAATTATTTAATTTTATACAGAGATATCATCGTTGAAAAAGTTTGTGCCCTATACTTTTTCTGGCTTTTTGTCCAAATCGCTAACCTTTCAAAACCTGGAAATGATTACATTCATTTCACATATTCTGTGGACCTGTGTAGAAAATCTGGTATTATTAAAATCCATCCTTAATCATCAAGTGCCTTTGTTTTGCTGCCGTAACCGTGTTCCATTTTGAAATTTAATTTCCTGAAGTAGAGGGTCGAGAGCTGATGCCATTTTAAACAGAATAAGTGTTTTTTTTTCTGCATATGTGAGCAACAATGTTTGTCGTTGGCCTGCCATGTCCTCTTAGAAATGGAAGGGTGAAAACATGCTGAAGGCCTGCAGAAAGCCTTCCAGCCTCTATCGCTTAATTTGACGAGGAGGCGTGAGGTGAGCTGGAAGAGGAAATACATCTCGCTGTTGCTATACACCACTTGAGAGCTCATTCACTGCCTGGGGCTATTGACCACATCATGTCAGAAACGCGTCCCCACACAGCTCTTAAATTGCATTTGGACCTCGGCTGGGGTGAGCAAATGCCTGGCCAGAAATCAATGAGAGGATACAAGCCTCGGTGGACACGGGAAGGCGTTAGCTTTCATTTCAAGTATTGATGAATGCCAGGTACATTTCATCAAACTACTGTAGCTCACTGATTTTTTGTTAAGTGTACACATGCAGAATTTGAGACAGTTGCTTAGAGAGGCTGTAGTTACATAAAAAGTTAGTCATGTATTGTCAAAAGTTGAGTCTGATATCAGTTTTTCCTTTCTCTTTCAATAGCCACCAGCTGATAAGTCTACAAACACTTTCAGGGAATAAGTTACATAAAAAGAATAAGTAGATGGATAAATAAACATTGTATCACAGCTTTGCTTCACTGACCTGTGACTAACTGGATAGCCATTAACGTTTAAAAATCCCAGAATGTGAATCAGACTGGAACACATTGAGCTTCAGCTCAGCAGAATAGATTTTCATTTCCTTAATCAACTTCCTTATTCATCCTTTTTTTTCCAAGGAATTAATATAGATCAGTGTTAATGGGAGCCAAATACGTGAGTGGCAGCATGTGGGGAGCAGGCTCAGTGGAGGAGAGCAGGCTTTTCTCCTTCACCAGGAGGAGCATCTGTTGCTCCACTGCTCCAACGCTATTTACAGATAGCTGCCATTATTTACGCCTGATGACATTCTGTCCAATTTGCCAACCCACACTGTTCGCAGAGACACGGACAACCAAAGCACATAACAAGGAAGTATTAGAGGAAGACATGTCAGTTGCCGTATGCGCTTTCCGAGACAATGTCAGTTGAAACATATATGACAACGATTTGTTGCTACAAAACAAATTTCCGTTTTTGGGAAGGGAAATGGCGCACAGGCAGACAGACGGGTACAAAGATAAACTTTGCTGCTGAAATACTGCTAAAATAATCATTAGCACGCCATGTAACTTGAATAACCTTCAAATTTTAATATTGGTAGTTATACTAAAATGATAAACCCTGAGGTATCCATTGCGTAGTCTGTGTTAGTATTCAGGAGAGGCTGGCTAGTGTCTAGCTAAGTGCCCCAGTGAAGAGACAATATGTATGCTGTGATAAGGATTACACAAAGCTCTTAGGATGAAATTCTCTACTCACCATGTAACAGGGCCCTTCACAGAGCCACCAGAGCAACATATTATGTACACCTCTGCCTAAATACTGTGCCTAAACCGCCGATGAATCCTTGGAAAGTTTGATGTGCCAGCTTTGAGCTTTTGGCTAGGTGGGCGAGTATTATTTTTCAACTGAAATAATGCACTGTGAATATTCTGTGCAAGTGACTTTTTTTGTGGATTTTCGAAATCATATTCGTCTCTGACTTCAGGGACTTCACAGAAAGAGGATTTATTTATGTCTGTGTTTGTGTGTCTATGACAGTGTGCAAAACGACAGGAACCGAGCAAGAAATGACAAAACACACTGCTGAGAGGGGAAGTGACAACGAAACAAAAGAACAAGAAACGACCAACACAGAGAGGGAGAAAGTGACAAAGGCAACGAGCATAAAATGAGGCGACAGAGAGAAAGAGAGGAATAAAAAAAACAAGGCATGTCGAAAGTAAAATAATAGAGGGAAAGAGGAAAAAATGAAGTGTAGGGAGGATACACAGTACCAGACAGAAAGAGAGAAATGTAAAGGGGGGGTTGGCTGTGGCAACAGAAACGATTGCTCTATGATTGCACTTCTGTTTGCAAATAACATATAGTGTCAGTTTTAGTTGGCTCCAAGCACCAGATGGATAGTTTTTCCACATAAGGACAATTCAGATGCCAGAAGACTAAAAAAAAATACTAAATTGTCAACTGGAAAGAAAAAAAAGTTGACTTTTCAAATGCTTTAAAGTGTCATATGTCAACCCATCAGGTTGCAGGGAGATTAAAACAAGTATTTGGCTTTTAGAAGCAGATGTGCGGATGTACATTACAGCACTGTCATCCATCATTATTGCCTTAAGAGACTGACATCTCTTAAAAACCTTCCTCTAAGGCTATACGCCCACAACTTTGGGTTTGCTAAATCATCTGCCCTTTATCACAGCATCTAGACTTTTCTGTGAATAGCTTAGAAAAAATAGTTCTACCTGGAACTGGTCATTTAGCACTAACGTATTGCTAATAAAATGAGATGAAGGTGTTGGATCAGGTATTGAGTTTGTTTAATCACGGTTTAAAGGTGCCAAGACAAACCAATAGGAACCAAATAGGACAAAATATGCACACAAACACAGTACATCCCACCCCTTTTACCAGAGGATAACCCTGTGATGTTATACCCTTGCAGGGTGCAGCATCCATAAGCTCCTTTTTTGTCTATTGAAGAAAAGCGTTCCACTCTGGTAGATTACGGTCAGGGGCGATTAAGATCTTTGCCTCACTGAAGCAGGGAAAGGAAAAAAAGGGACGCACTGTGTAACCTAAAAAAAAAGAAGACAGAAGAGATAAAACAGATGAAATCCTTCCTTCACTCCGGAGCCCCGGGCTGCTCAGTGGGCGTGGCGATCCCAATGTATGAGCAGCATCATTGGCTTCTCTCTCTCTTTGAATGTCTCTGTCTTTCTCCTTGTCGCTTTTTTGTAACTCTCTCCCAACTGAATCTCCTTGTCTCTTTTCTCACCTTACTGCTTCCCTTGCGTGTCTGTCCTTCACTCTGATCTCTCTGATCTCTGATCTACAGTCAGAACATTATCAGTGCACAGTAGCACCAAATGTTGCATTTCATGATGTTGGATGCCTGATTTTTTTTTTTTTTTTTGAGATCTAATGTGAGCTGTCTGCGTTTGCATTTATTGAAAGTCAGTCTGGCTAAGTCTTTGAGAATATGAATAAAATTTCTGCTTGAGAATTTGTGTCGTCTCTCAACCACAGATCTTATTAGAGTAGACGTATAAGATGTTTAAAGGTCTCCGTATTTTTTTGACTACATATGAAGAACAGCTGTGCATTGAATCGATACTCAATCGATACTATTCTCCACATATTATATTCATGAGCCTTATGAATATAGTACAAAACGACAACTCACAAGAAGAAAACTCGTAAGACAAAAACAAACATAGTTTCATAGTGTCACAAAATAGGCTACGCTTCAGCCACCTAATGATAAAAATCAAATCAGCAAAATGTCCATGTAATGTAATGGGTTCTTCAACAAGCTCTTCATCTAATTGGGAATGCTGAAATTCTCACATCAAAGGCATACTTGATTTTAGCACTTGCTAAAATATGTCTCTATGTTGAAACGCAATGACTTCTCAAATCCCATGATACTTAAATCTCTACCCTGTAAGTTTTTGTTAGTCGACTTAAATGATGAAATGTGTCACTCAAAAAACTGAATTGAACCATAAATACTGTACATCTTACAGCAAAGAGTGACAGAAATGGCTGCTTTGATGTCATGCTCTGCTTTTGGTGCTCAATAACTATGATGGAAAGCCAAAACCATTTTAAGCTAAGCTGACTAATATCATTATGGGTGAGAAAATAATTGTATTCTGCTGACATGTCACTGTTAAACACCAACCAATGAATGAAGTTTATAATTTGCTATAACGGAGTCCATTGTCTTCTGAACTCACCCTCCCTGCTATTGTCAGAACACTGTCTGTTACCATTATTTTGATCTAAGTCCAATCCTTTCTCCTTGAAAAATGAAACAATCCTCTGGAAAACGATTTCAGTGGTTCTCTGTCCTCTGACATGTACTGTAAACCTCCTAAAGCCTTTCCTGAGCTGCCAGTCCTGCCTATACTCATTTTCTTCATGTGATCATCACTGTTTTATTTCGACCCCTGCCTACCTCTGTCTGTTTCTTCATCGGTCTCATGTTAAGTGTCGTGAGGTCATCGAGACTAACCATATGTTTAAATAGTTCAATTTTACTTCGAAGTCCTCTTTCTCAAAGCCACATTGCTTTACTGCTGGCCAGCATTAGAGAGGCAGGGTTTTGGTGGGCATTACATCTTCTAAGCACGTTCTTGAAGAGAGGGAGCAATGGAAAGATAAAAGGTCTTTTTGTGGCTCTCACCCCCTGCTTGCCTCTCATTCCCACACTGCAAAAAATAATCATATTAACAATTCAATTTAACTGGGGTTCAGGGTTAAAATACATCTTCGCTGGTTATTTTCCCATTGAGAGTTTTCCAATTGTTTACCAATTAGTCTAATTTCATTGCAACGACGTCCAGAAGCTCATATTGTTACATACTGAAATGTGGCAAGATAATGTCTGCTTACTAAGAGAAAAACAGTTGGATTGCATCCGGATAAAGTCAGATCATCTTGCAACAATTTTAGTGTTTTTCCTGATTTTCAGGAAAGTATGATTCTTAAAGCAATGAAAGATTTAATGACTTGTAGGAAATAGACTTTTTTCCTAGTGTTTTCCCTACAATGTGCTTGCACTCTATTCGCTTCTTTCTCTCAACCTGGGCCACATGGCTAAGCATACCCTTACTCCCGCTCGCTCTCCATCCTCCCTCCCATATCCACTCTTCCCAAACAACACACACTCTCATGCATACAGGAAAAGCGTAGCGCAAACCACAGGGATGCTACGGGTCCCGGTACAATAGGGCATTGCAGGGTGGGTGACCAGAGCAGATGTCTTTCCTTTTGCCTCTGTCTCTCTCTCTCACAACTCTCCAGGTGGTGTGTGGTGTCAACCCATGCGAGGGCACTAGTCTGGGCACTGTGGCACTCCACACTAAGTAAAATGTATTCATACAGAGGTTGTCCATGGAGATATAATGCCTCTGCGATGTCAGTAGGATGGGGTCAGAGTTGGTTGGTAACGAGAAGCGGCAGCACAAGCACAGGGCAAACAATAAATCTTTCCTGTGTGCCAGCAGACCTGTGGACCTACAACTCACTGAATACTTTGTTTTTTAAATGAGCAGAGTTGACCTTAGTGGTGCATTAATACATATTTCAGATGCAAAGACATTCTTGCCAAGAAAAAAGGGAAAAAAAAACACACTGCTCCTGGCTATATAAAAGAGAAAAACAGAGAGAGAGGGAAAGCGAGTTTACTGTTATGACTGTTCACCTTTTTACCCTGGCTGCAGAATTAATTTCAGCATTTGAATGGTAACGCTGATGTTTGGCTGAAATAAACCGCCAGTGCAATGATCCTCAATAAAGAGCCATGAGTGTTTTACATGGGAAGAGACATTTGCCATTTGCAGTGGGAGGCCCATCAGATCACTCGCTGAAGGCTTAGAGAGAAAAAAAAAACAAAACACTGGAGCTTTCATAGGAAGTTGATAGAATAGCCTCAGTACATAAAAGCTCTGTCATACTAGGGCAGGAAAAAAACACTATTCTCTGTACTCAGATTAGGGGTTGTTTTTGTTCCATTTGGAATTTAAATGGTATTTCACACTGACAAAGAAACTAAGTTGTGGAGATTAAGGCAGCTGGTGTCATAGTGGCAGGGATGTTGCTAATGTTTAAAGCAGGTTCAGCCATCATAGGCAGATGGCTGCTGTACAGCAAAGCCAGCATACCCAGTACAGCGCCCCCTTCAGGTTAAGTACTTCATGCTGCTCCCCTGGAGAAAACCCAGACTGATGGAAAATATTGGCTGGGCTGAGCCAAGCTGTCGTTTTGTCATTAACAGCTTATGATTGACACTGCTATAATTTTCTCAACCATTCCACCTCCTACCCCAACACCACCCACTGCCCATCTTGGCCAACTCTGAGACGACTGTCCATCCACTGATCAGCGTACACAGCGTCATCATAGCTCCCTGGAAAGGCCGGGAGCTCATATAGCTGGGCAAAACAGAATGCCAAGATGAAATGAGGGACGAAGGGGACACCAAAGGAGCACTAGCTGGGGCCAGATTAGCCATTATTTGCCACACAAACCCTCAAGATGCTGAGCCAAGGTCAGACAAGCAGGCAAGCACAGCTGGGCACAAAGACTGAGGCATCCCAGTGGCAAATGGCCAGCCTTTGATCAGGCATGTCATTTCTGTCAAGAAGGTGACCCACACAATCACACCACACTGGCTAGCCAGTGCCTGTGGCCATAGCAATGAATGATGGCTAAGATTCATACTTTCCACACACCCTTCAAAGCAAAACTGGAATAAATCTTTATTTTGTGGCCATGTCATCTTCATAACACGAGGTCATGCTCTGAGAGAGATCTGCTGTTTTTGTGCCTGAGTTGTACAACTGTCCCTCTTCCACACCCTAACCTCTCCTTTATGAGGGCTTATCACAGAGACAGACAGAAACAAACTAAGACAGAGCTGTGAGTGGAAGGGCCCAGCAGACAAAGCATAGCAGCAGTGCCAGCCACACTAATGGTGCCCTCTGCAGTAGACTTGTGAGAATCCCATGAACCCGTGCACTGCAATCCCTTCTCCTCCTTGGCCTCCCCTTTTTTGCCCTTTCAACTACAGGAAGACAGACTGACACTCAAGTTAATTAAGATTTTAATCCAGGGTGAAAGTGTCAGTGGAATACCACACGACAAAGGCAAACCCAGGCCTATCAAGACAGGAATGGAAAAAGGAAAGTAGATTTGGATATGCGCTATACAACATGACAATATTCACCCACCCTCTCAGAGGTCAGACCAAATCAGTCACTTTGTAGAGCGATCAAAAGTGCTTGACATCTAGGTCTATTTCACCAAGCTACTGTAAAAGCTCAGTTCAATGCCATCTACAGCCGAAATGATTAGTTCATTTCCAAACACAAAAATACATAATCAAAAGCCATGTCTGATGTTGTAAACATGAGGAAACAAATTACGCATGATGGTAGGGGAGCGACAATCCATGACTGAATAAAGGAAAAGAGGGATGAAATTGACTTGGAGACATTTGAATGCTTCTACTTCTTAAAAAATTCTCTCGCAACTCAACTTCAAAATGGGACAACTTGTTACAGTTGACATGTTTGGAGATTAAAGGAGTGTGCACAAAGGGTGATCCATTCTTCATGTTTTCTACTTAATCCTGAATCAGATTTGAGGACCTTTCTTTATCAATGCAGCCCCAAGTTCAGGATAGCCAATAGTAAGACCTTTTTGGCAAATGTTGGAGTGAAAATGTGAGAAAACCTTCCCACTGGTCTGATATCAGATCAGGTATCAAGCTGCAGGAGAGGCAGGGGCCTATCCCATATTAGGAGGGTTCATCTACGTGGCAGGGTGTGTATGGTGGAATAAGTGGGACATCTCCCAGCAGGCTGAGAGAGCACTGGCCAATAAATGATAAAAGAGCAAAACTAGTCCCTGTGCTGCCTTATTGAAGTTTACCTTTGTACATTTACACTGAATCCCAACTCTCTGCATTTTTAACTCATATCATCTTGCCTCTGGAAGTCTGGGGAACTTCAGAGACATTTCAGACCTGTTTTGACTGATTGGCCTTTGTCATTGTGAAGATAAAGGAGATCAAACTGCAGGATAACTACAACTATCCGAAAGGTGTTGATAGCAAAAGTACTGTATTTCCCTGCAGTTACAGAAGTAGTTGTTTTTCAGCACAACTTTAAGATCTAAGCATATCTGGTTCTTCCAGTAATCTCAATCTCTTTGGATACTCGAATGAACAATAAAATGTTTCATGAAAAGTATCTGCATCCATTTTTAGAGAGGTGAAAATTATAGCTTTCAGTGCATTTACGCAGGTCCCTAACCCAAGAATAAAGAAACTAGGTGTTCTATAATTACTGTAGATTGTCTAATTTTCCTGTGAGTGACATAGATTCTAGACTGTTTCAGAACTGTTTCATTTTGTATTGCTGAGTGAAATGTTTAATTACTCTGACTTGTCCAGATGGGTTTGAGCAGCCGTGTAATGAGGTGAGATTTAATAAAATGAAATTTTGTTTGTTTTGAATATTTGGTATAGACAACACATTACAGTGCAGAATTTTAAAATAAAGTGAACCACAGGATTTAAAACAAATCACAAATGTACATATACTATAATTTACCTTTCACCAGAGAATATTTCATTTCTGACTTTCTTGAAAAAAACAAACAAAAGAAAAACATTGCAATTGCAGTTGCAATTCCCTGTAAGACAACAAACAACAACATAGTAAAACAGCCTCAAATAGTTTGTTGGATCTAGACAGTCATTTGAACAACTGTCATTAGCTGGCTAATATTAAATAATTCATTGTAATAGGATAGATATTTCCTTGTACCAAACTCTAAGTGTAAGCCCATAAAACTGGAAATCTGTGTCTTTCACCTTAACAAATGCTACATATGTTTAAATACAGTTGAACAAGCTGAAAGGGTTCCTCCGTGCAAATGTAAGTACACATTCCCTCTCTTTCCTTGACCTGAACAGACATAAGCCTGATAATGCACTGACCCACTCGGCTGACCCGAAAAATTCTAATCATATTTGCACTGATTCCCAAACATAAGCACTTTAACTTTGCTCGGATATGCAAATATGACTTCATACCAGTGCTTACAAGACAAACTCTCAGTGATGTGTTTTTTGCTGTTCCAGCCAGCTCAATACCTTTCCACTTAATATGCTGCCAAGTTAATCAACGTTGGTTGAAATCCGAGAGATCACAGGCACTTTAGCTGCTGACGCGCCTGGCGTTCCTCAAAGGCAATGGCTGATGGATCTCCTGTGTTCATTATGGAGAGAAAGAGTTCTCTTTAATCAGCCTGGGAGTCACTTATCATAAGGACGCTCTGCCACACACGCATTCATCCACATGCACGCACACAGAAACTCACTCACTCTCATAGAAACCCACACATGGACAACCTTCATGTAGAAAAGCACCCATGCAAACACACACACACCAAGATCCCTTACCCCACACACACTCATATACAGTAGGTCATCAAGACATTTCCATCAGGCATACAAAGGAGCCAAAGTGACCTGCTCTAATCACGGAATAAATGTACAGAAGCTGTACAGAATTTATATCACACACTGTCATACATAAACACACTGACATATTTGAGATTATCCCTAAGCAGCCTAAGAAGATATATGCAGCAGATCTTACGGGACCCACTATGAACATGCTTAATTATAGTGCTGCACACTCACACACCACATGACAGAAAGTATAGCAAGTTAGCTGCTATACTGGTCTGAATGTGACACGCTGAGAGAACGTGGTCTTGTGGCAGACTGTGTGTACGGCTGAATAAATATTTGAGTTTTTTTTTTTTTTTTTTGTTCAAATGCTTGTATGGGGGATGTAGGTAAATATATGTGTCTGTATATTTGGGTCTGTACTGTGTCACTGTGTGTAAGTGTGTGCCTGTTAAAGTGACTGCACGGGTGCTTTGTGATGTGTATGTGTTTGTGTGTGTGTATGCCAATCTCTTTGGCTTGTGGACAGGCGAACACTGATTTAATCACTCCCCAGGCAGAGTGTGGGGGAGGCATAGGAGGCTGTGAGGCAGATAGGAACAGACAAACGCGACAAGGCGAAAGAAGAAGTGAGCATGCTTGCTTTGCAGACTGCCTCTGCTGCACAATAATTACAGATTTGTACACATATTACACTAAAGGTACATCTACATGGACACAAATACATGTATGTATCCTTCCTTTTATATTGTAGCTCAATATTAAATCTCAAAAATAAAGTGCACTTTATGGACATGTATACATGTTTGCATCTGTTTGGTATTCATGCCTTGGTTATGCCTTTAGGTCTTTGTCTGTACACATATGTGATTTATTACATGTAACCTTGTCTTTGTTTGTGGATGTGTATGTCTTTGTGCAGATCGGATGCACGTACTGTATGCATTTAGTCCCAGCCAGAGGTCACTAATGGAGAACAGGGTGGTAATGGGCCTGGCAGTTCAGGTTGTTCTGTAATCTCATCACGCTTAACTCAATAAGGTAAAGGTCAGACATCCCCCCGATAGACGCTCTGTCCCTGCTTTGACCTGCTGAAAGACAGAAGGCATGGCACCCCAACCCCAGGGTCTATGATGGAGGCTGCATCAAGACTTATTCAGGTACAAACTCCCTTTCCCTTTCTTCCCCTTTCTTTCGACTTAAAAACCACACAAGGCAATTTAAATACAGCACTCAATATCATTGGGTGGACGACATTATATATACAGTATATACATATACACTTATGTTACTTTAAATTATTTAATTCCAAAGAACAGCCAACGCACAAAAGAAATTACATATGTGATGATCTGATGTGTCATTTGAGCTTTGATACTTATTTTGAAGTGATGGGATGCCCTCTGTAATTTAGAGTGATAAATCAGGAATATTATTATTATTATTACAATGAACACAGATTTAATATTATATTGCTGAAAATCAAGGTGGTTTATCCTTACTGGTTCACGATATGTAATCACAATTTTTGACAAATCTTAAAATGACTTTTATTCATTTTCTTAACTGAATGACCTATTTAGTAACTGAATTACTAAATAGTAACTGCCTTAGTAACTGAGTTACTAAATAGGCCCCTTTGGCTTGTCTTTTTGTAGCTGCAAAATTAGTATTTGCTAGATTAAAACATGCGGACAACAGTGAACGTCTTGTTCTGAGAACTTTTTTGACTGTTTCCTTGCCTTTCTTTTTTTCCACCTTCTTCCTCACTCAGCCTCTGTGTCACGCATCATATTAACGCTGTTCTCTTGTTCTGCTCTGTGTTCTAATTTAGACTGTGCAACATAAGACAGATTTTCATACATGCTAAAAAAAATTTAATTCTTCTAAAAGCAAGCAGTTTGCACAGTAGATGCTTACAACACAGATATGATGGCATCTGTAAAATTACAAAAGCAGCAAGTGATACCAATGAAAATAGATTCTCTCTTCTTCTCTTCCTACCTGCCTTTCTCTCTCACAGCACTGAGTGGGTTGGTACTGGGGTTTGACAGAATCAGACCATGTGATCAATGAGAGCGCAGCAGTGACAATGAGGACCGACGGGTGAAAGATTATACACACACATACACACACAGTGGAAACCTGACACTAGCAGCAGTAATTAATTCAGAACTTTCTGTAATACACACACGCACACACACACACACACACAAACACACCAGAAAATGGCTAAAACGTGGAAAGTAACAGCTGTAAAAATTTGTCATTTTCCTCGGGAGTCATCTACCTGAGTTTCGGGTGTCTGACATGGCAGGTTTGCAGCAGAGGGAAGGAGCTTAAAGAGTGACCTGGGAGTCTCCCAGTGAAATGCCTCTAATCAGCCCCGGGGGATAACAACCTCTCTGGGCTCTGGCTGAGCTGGGAGCCAGGGGCAGGCACATGGCAAGTCTGCCAGACAGTCTTCCCAGAGATCAATACCCAAGCTCCTTTTAAAGTGTGACATGTTGAGAGGCAGACAAGGAATTTTTCTTCTGAATTCCCAGAGAGAGAGAGTTTTTTTTTTTTTTATGTGATTTTCTGGTGAAATTGTCTGACATACAGCAGGTGTGTGAACATCAGCATGTGGTTATGAGCGTTGTGTTTCTTTGGATTGCATCAGCCTTATCTTCATTAAGGGAATGGGAATAGGAGGCACCGTGCATGTTCAATATGTGCACAAACAATGTAACTTGTGCGTAATTGCTAGAGTCAAATATTGAGTGTAATTCTATAAACACACTGTGAAACCCGTGTTCACGTCTTTCAGAGCAGTAATCAGTGCTAACATTTCCATGAATTGTAGCGTCATCATAACTTTTCAAACAGACTTATAATTTGTTGTTGTTTTGCTTTTCAACTGTCGAATATCAAACTCAATATAGCACAAATAACAAGTAAGAAGGTAACAAAAATGCGCTGCCCCTGATATGCTATAATGTTCATGAAGTCTAAATTATTCTTTTTAACTAGCTGTGTTGTACTTTTCCAAACAGACTTGCACTGCTTTTGCTTTATTTTCAGTGTCACACCTTGTGTGATAAAATAAGTGGTCAGTTCTTTGGTGTTTTGCACTTCACTTCCACCTGAGCACGTTTTGGCAGTATACTGACAGTCACAGGACTGACAACCACTTCCCAAATCCCCAGACAAACAAGAATGACAAATAACACGACAGAATTTTAGCCAGTACCTGCAACGACCATGTCTACAGAGTCTTTATCTGCATTTTATATATAATAATAACAATACTTGGAGAAATTGTTGTTTGGACAGCTGCCAGACAGTACATATGAGTGCTAGTACGGGGTTTCGATGGCTTGTACAAGGACATCTTGACATGTAGCCTGTCAGGACTGGGAATCAAACTGCTCACCCTCAGGTTTAAAGTTGACTGTTAGACCCACTGAGCTATCATGTCACCCCAAACTAACCAGGCCTGACCCTGCTTAGCTTCTGAGATCATACGAGATTGGGTGTGTTCAGGGTGGTATGGCCGTAAACATATGGTCTTGATATATGTATTTGATATATGTATCAAAAATGACTGAAAGACTCTTGAGGTACATTATTACTACAAATCTATGATAATGAATAGCAGCAGCTTGGTCAGCTAACAAATAAATACACAAAGTCAATGTTTACTGCAGCTAATGCACTGTTCTAATACACAATAATGAAACCAGCTCAAAATTCTGCTGGCATCCACTCTGCTCTTTTCCAACCCAAATAGGCTTAGTGTTTACCTGTTTATTTTGTAGCGATGTTTACCACGATTTTAGCTCAGATATGCCTACATTACCTTTAGTATGCTTGTTTATATGTTGTCATTATTTTTTCATGCATAAGTATATTTCATATTTGAAGTGCATTTAGTTTATTCAGACATGGCATTCTGATGCTTGTACCACCTAGTTCATCTTTTTTTTTTTTCTCCAAAGAATTTTGGCTTTTGTGGTAGATGGATTTTACTGTTAAAACGTTTGGCATTATGAACTTATTACACACTATATATCATTGCTAGCATGTATATTAATAGTGAAAACTAGATTTTACATCTCAAATGTTAATTACATTTACAAAAAAGCAGACATTCAGTCAATATTTAAAATAACAATGTGTGTAGTGATTTATCAGCCACAAAAAAACTAACAATTGTTTCAACATTCTGACACTCATATTTGCTGTCTTATGTGGCAAACTAGCAATACCCACCTGGCTCCCCAGTAGGCAAACTGTAGAAAAGTATTTGCCAATACTACCTGATCCAGGCTCACTTGTTCCTCTGCATAACTTTCTCTACCATGCAACCCATCTGACATCTGGCACCGGCTGACTGGGCACAGTTCTGCCCAGCTCGGCTGCATAGCTTTAGGGGAGGTCAGCAACTGGGGACTCAGCGCTGGGGCCGTCAGGGAGGGTGTTCTGCATACTGAGCAGCCTGATTAGGCACAGAAGCACAGAGGGGCTCCAGCCTGAGAGGGCCAGTGGGGAGACAGGCGTGATGGCACACAGCCCTACAGCTTCCTGCCATGTCACCACTGACCAGGTAACCAATGACAACTCATTGGCCCATCTTACCTTGGACAGAAGATACATCTGTGAAATCTCTTTCTCCACTCAAGAAAAACGTACACTTTTTAACAATAAAAATTCCTTGCTTAGGGTGTCTTGACATACAATGAGCTGAACCCCAGAAGTAGTAATTGTACACCCAGAACATACATGTAAGTACCTTTACTTTACTTTACTGTACTTTACATTATTTGGCAGACACTTTTATCCAAAGTGACTTACAAGGAAAAGACACAAGTACCTATCAAGTCAGTAGACGTAGTGACTTGACTTTATACCGATAACTCTCAAGGAAAAGTCATTACCACGTTTGGCTGCCAAACAATGTCTAAACATCGGGTAAGCAGGATTCCCAGTGCAAATAGGATAATGATGTTCAGCTACCCTATCTCTCAGTCTCCTTTTAGTTTGGCCTATATAATAGCAGCCACAGGGGAACTCAAGTGTGTAAACAACATGGGTAGTATTACAGTTCACAAAACCCTTAACTGGAATTATTGTCTGGTGAGGAACATCATTAAAAATAATTATAATTATTATGATTAATAATAATAATAATAGCTCGGTGGATGTCTTAAACTCACTACTGGAGGTTCAGGAAACACCTGATGTAGAAAAATATAACTCAGAATAATATCCCAGTTTTACTTCATTATTTGTTTATTTTGGACAGCCACTCTACTGTAATGTGTGACAAAATAAGTATAATCACATCTTTTATTTCCAACAACAGTAACTTGTTTCTCTTCGGTGAAGAGGCTCCATTCTGAGCCTGACTCTAGATTTGTAGGCCCTTTGTTTGAATCAGTGCTGCATGATAGTGGACTGAAAAATCACGACAGTCACAGATCTGACTCAGGCTTGGCAAGGAGTATTGTTGATCAACCACTGGGCATGAAAACTGTATAGATGCAGTATTGTATTCAGATCTGTAGCTTTCCTAAAATGAAAGTATGTAAATTTCCATGTTTATTCAATTTCAAATCCAAGAAATTGATGACATTATGATAATACTGCAAGCTAATTTCCAAGCATCTGTCCTTGTTTTACCTCTGTATGAGAAGCTGAATTTGCAGAAGACAAGAAAATAACTAGGTCTTAGTATACATATTTGCAAAGTAATAGCAGACATATTTTTTTATGAGTGATTCATCTTCTTAAACACTGTCAAGTCACCACTGTCCCTATAGTGAGAACAAATTGATAAAGATAATGAGCCAATGACAGGGCTGGCTCCCATTGAGCCCAGCACAGCTGACTGCCCAGAGCAATGCATCTCTTGCTCTGCCTCCGCGGACACCTTGCCAGTGTGACGGATAATTTGCGTAATACCTCTCCATTCCACCTCAATCTACCATTCATTGTAATCGCACCACCCCACACCAGAAATCATCAGCATCTGCATGGAGCATGCCCAGCTGCATTACGGTAACTGATAAATGTTAACAAGGGAAAAAAGTAAAATCAGAGACACATCAGGCTAGGAATTCATGAAGTGTCCCTGACATACACTGATTACTTTTGATTCTTTCTTTCTGTCTTCTTTTCCCAGTGAGGTGAACAATGGGGGGATGGGGTGGGAGACGAGGGCTTGTATATAATGATTCGCTTGAAAAATAGGTGTTCAGGGGATGACTCGGTGGTTTTCTCACATCATTCCTCTCTGTTCATTGTTGTTTGCAGAGGGGGCTGTCATGCGCAAGCATGCACACAAACATGGCAACATTTGCAGACATGTAATTTTACGCACAACTATGTAGGTATACCTGAGCACACACTCGTTAGGAAAAAGGCAGTCCAACACTGCCAAGAGCAAGGAAAGGCGAGAACGAAAGTAAGAGCAAGAGAGGTAGAGAGGTCAGCCAAGCGCTGAGATGATAATGAAAGAATAATAATAGTACAGGATAAAATTACTGAGCTTTACCCACAATATCTTCTCTCATTAGTGCCAGCACTAATGTTGCCGTTTATGCTTGTGTTCTACACCAGCTCCCCCTAATTAGGCGTGGGCTTCTAAAAATAAACAGCAAACTAAATAGTGGCGTGAAAGTACATGCAAATCTGTTGATGTACAGGAATAATGGTGGCAGGGTAGAGGAGGGGTGGGTGGGGATTAGTGGTGCGCTGCAGACTAAAGTAATTGAGTTGGGTAGTGTTGACACTCAGGCGCAGACAGAGTGCCCATGTTGTGGAACGTGCTGTGTGCGTGTGTGCTACAAGGCTCAGCTGGCGTTTGTTTTGTGTGGCTGGTGTCATGGTAAATGTGTTAGCTCTGGATAAAAGACTGGAGAGGATGCACAGATACTAATCCCTGCATTACTTTGAAAAGAGAGAAGCAGGGTGGAGACTTCCTCCTATGAAACAGCGTGGACAATCTGTTGCAACACCTGAGTGGGACACAGCACGGGCAGATCTAGGCCACGGGCCTTGGCACTGCAGAGAAGAGGACTGTCAGGCATCATTCAGATCCAAGACACGACAAAATTGTTGTGTATCTCTACACATAAAGATACATAAAGAATTAATTCTGATTATTTCAATTCAGAGGTTGTTATTCAGACCCACAAAGACAGTGAAACATTACAGCCAGACCAATTTTTCTTTAGTGTCTCTACAACTGTCCATCTTTGTCCTGTTCGAAGACCCACTGAGGTGTCATTACAAACTCAATGAAAACTTACAAGTACCACATAGAAAGAAACAGGGCACCTTGTTTAACCGTAAGGGGACAGTGCTAACCACTCAGCCACTGTGCTGCTCTCCTGTGTAATTTTACTGAGATAAATTTACCATAACAAAGACTTTGAACCCTTACAGAACAAAATTCAAATTCAGTAGCTCTCAAATAAAATCCAATATAAATGAAAATGGGGTAGAATGTTGACAGTTTTATGATATGTGGGAGATAAGGTACAAAATACAGTGGCTTAGAGCAATTTTCACAGCAAAGTGCCTGTTTAAGCACGACAGGGGCAAAGTAGGACCAGGCTCATCTTGATAATTCCTTTCTTAGCCTTGTCACTCCAGCTTTATGACTTAAAGGAATTTCTTGATCTCTTGACATTGACTTGGTTATGTTTTCTTTCCCTGGCACTGATCATATATTTGTCACCTTCACTGAAATTTTTTTTTTTTTTTTTTTTTACCATAGAATATTGTCACAAACATCACATCGACTTATGCAGGGTATAGTTGTTAGCATTAAGAAGGCGAATGAATAACATAACAGCAACAAGGTAACACTCTATCTGTGGAAAAACGTAATGAAAGCAAAATAAAAGTGTAGAACTGAAATCTCAAACATAAGCAAGTCTCCCTACCATCAAAGCAGCCTGGCAATCAAACAATGCATGTAATGAATGACAACTTGAAGCCAATCGATTTGTGTTCATTTGGTCAAAGTGTTGAAGGGTTGAACATAAAAAATATGTTAGTAGACAGTTTCTGAACATTAATTGCATTTATAACAGTTTGTGTTCTTATTATGCTATTATTGTGGTCCAAGTCCAACAGCACTAACTAACAGAGAAGACTTTATATTTAACATGACAAATGCCTACCAAGGAGGCGTAAACAACTAAAACTCAAAGTCTCAGGGCATTTTCTTTAAAGAGATATAACACTAACTAGAATTACAGGGTGCAGATGAGTCTGTCACTACTTTGCTTCTCTGGTACTTTGCCATGAAAATAGCTCTAATCCAGTGTATTTTCTACCTTATCTGCTGCATATCATAAAGCTGTCAACATTGCAGCCAATTCTCATTTATATTAGATGTTATTTGAGAGCTATTGAGTTTGAATTTGTTCTCTGAGCAATGTCACCAGAGGACACCAAATCTTTGTTATGGTAATTACAGCTCAGTGAAATTATAGATGAAACAAATGAATGGACCAAAGTTTCAGCAAGCATTGCACTTGGGGAAATGCTGTATTTTCTAGTTAGTAATCTTAGAGAGGAGAATACAGCTTAATCAGAATTCAAATGATAGCAAAGCATTATGACAAAAGAATCAAAATGACTAAAAATGGTTGTGAACTTCCTCCCAGGAAAAGCTTTGACAACCCAAACAAAGATTAAGAAGGAATAAAACACTGAGATATGTAAAATCAGGAACAACCATGATCTTTCTATAGCCTTTCTCCTTTTTTACAACTCCTGCATAGGTCAATAGGTAGTTGAAACTTCAAATGGGTAAACTCTACTTTGTGGATTTACCACTGGTATTACTCATTTCTCTGTACAAAAGCAGCAACATCATTGTGCTGTGCACAAAGAGAGAAGTGTGGTGACTAATATATGCCTTGAATGCAGTCCATTGGGCCTCACTTCCAGCCGAGCTCTGTCCATTATTGCAGCTCTGAGTCACAAACCTCCAGATCTGAGACTGTCAGCAAGAGCACCCTCCTGGCAGGAAGGTGTTCAAATACACAAGGTAAGTAGGGATACATACAGTACATGTACCCACGTCCACACACACACACACACACACATACACACAAATATTTTCTATCTCTTACACCATCACACACATGTACACATTCCCCCTGCCTTTCTCTCTGCCTCTCTCTCACACACATATGCACACAACTTCACTTCCCCAGGAATCTGTTCTTTTTATAGAGTGGCTGTGTGTTGGCATGGGCGGCGGTATGGCCGTACTGTTTCACCCAGCTCAGACTGGATCTCAGATCAATATCCTGTCCCCTGCCAGCCAGCTAGTTCAGGC
>JAUBNQ010000017.1:20782021-20826672 GCA_032353495.1 Ctenopoma kingsleyae | reverse complement strand
AAATGCAAGGTAAAGGTAAACAGGGTGTGGGAGAATTTGCTAAAGTTCTCCAGTTAAATTGTTCTTCATTATAATAATGAATTTGAGATGAATGATTTGTCATAGATCTCAGTACCCAACACCAGGTTTTCTAATTTAACCCAACAAACAAAGCTTTGGTATAAAGCCTTCAGCTTGATTGCACAAAACACACCTTAGCCTACCTGTTTATGTGCATTTTTAGTTTGCATTAAATACAAGTATGTGGTGTTTAAGGTATAATCTGCAGTTGGGCTGGGGTTGGGTATATTGTGCAGCTGAGCTGAGCTGAGCTGCAGTGATCTCTAAGGCTAGTTGGGCCCCATCACCACGCTGTCAGCCCCAGACAGCACTTCATGATCAAGGTGACTTATGGGGGAGTGTCCAGCACTATGACATTGCGGTCAGGATCTCATTCCCTGACAGATTACAGTGCTGGACAAGCAGCCACTTGCAGCAGTGTGGCTGTGATGGCTCTAATAATTGAAGTGCTCAAAGGTGGATGGTTTGGACAGATGAAACCCCAGTCAATGGATCAATAGAGTAATCGTGAGCTCCAGGTGCTACAGCTAAATGGACCAGGTGGACTGGGCCTGAACAGAAGCAAACATTGAAAGGTCACAGTGCATTTTGTGTCCATATTCTGTTCTTTTTGTTTTAAATCTATTTTTCACACTCCTATATTTGCTATTATGGGAGTGAACGAGCCACATGTGCCCCGGGCAATGTATATGATGTACAGAAACTGACAGCATAAAAAATATACCTTTACAAACAGCATGACAGCCAATATCTTCTAGACAGTATGTGGCATTTATAGGAGTATTGGTCGGGTTTAGCCTTTGGGTTCTGCTATTATTGTTTTATCTCCCCCTGTCCAATTTCACTGATATAACCATCTATTTGCCCATCTTCTTCCGGGAAAATAGACAAACACACTGTTCAACATTCATTGTGTGGGTGCAAACAGAATTCATAATCGTCATTCACATTGCTCACAAGTCAATAGCTATGACTTTATCAGCAGGAAAACACAGAGAAGGTTTGTTCATGGACTTAATTGAATAGAAATGGCTAAGCCCCGGCGTCATGCTCGCAAAGTCATTTTCATATCACTCAAATGCCAGCAGCCGATGAGGTGACAGGTTCGTCTGGCCACCTGTCAAACCCTCAGTGACAAGTGCCACCAAAGAAAACAACCCACACCAACTCTTAGAGACAAACTTCAGCAAAATCTCTGTATTCACCTACTATAAAAGTATACCTTTTTCTCAGTGGCACTAAGGAAGTGTTACAAATGTTTTTAGTCAGACGATGAACAGCAACAACTGTACCTACAGTAACTCATATGGTCCACAATGCGCAGTTTGGGACAAGCAATATGGTGCACAAAGTAAATATAACTTTACAAACATGTCATTCAACTACTAGGACGTTCAGGTAACATGGAAGACAGAAAAATGAGTACTGACTGTGGAGTTTGCCAAATGGAGGTGAGCATAAGGACAGTGGCTGAAAGGATCTGTACAGATGAGGACAGAAAGGTGGCTTAAAGTATAAGAGACAGAGCTGATTTCTAATCTATGAAGGTCTCTCAAGAATGAGAGGATCAGTCACTGGTAGGAAATGGGCCTAACCAACAAACCAAGCCCTAGCACACCGCCGTTGGTAATTTACACTCATCCACACTGTAACTGAGCCCGAACAAAGGTGAAGTGCACAACATTGTGTATGAGATTTGTCCTGTCTTTTGATGTTTAGATGACATCCGATTGGAAGGACAAAGGATTACATTTAACCATTTATATTTACCTGATGCTTTTAGCCAGGGCCACCTATTAGAATACGTTTTAACTGTTATACCATCAACATGACAAGCAACCAATAAAAAGTACAGTATGTGCAAGACTCAGAACCATAGTGGCAGGAGCCTAAGATGACAATGTAATGGAGTTGTACTAGAAAATGAAATAAAGAGGTAGAGGAAGAAGGAACTGACAGGGTCAGATTAAGATAAATGCCAGATGCTGGAGGTCAAAGTTGTGGTGCACTCTACAAGAAGAAAAAGCCTAGAGTCTATATAAAGACGAGAACAAGAAGGAACAAGAAAGTGTAATAAAGAGTTAGAAACCGTATCCTCTGTAGATGGGGAACAATACAAAGGAAAAGAAAGAGAGGCAATCCAGGGAGGGGGTAAAAAGTTAAAGCAGAAACAGGGAAATAGTGAGAAAGAGAAACAGCCAATTAGCAGGAACCCTCTGGAGCCCCCCACCCCTGCATCCCCCCTCCATCTTTACCCCCATCCTTGGTATGGGGTAGGGGGGTGGGCTAATGCTGTGCGGGCCTTAAAAAGCAGGGAGTTGCTATGGCAACCGCCTGGCATGCTCTGTCTCCAGGGAAACGGAAATGTCACAGCTTAAGAGGTCTCACAGAAAACAAGTGAGGAAGAGAGAAGCCAAGAGAAAGGCGGAAAAAAGACACAGGTAAGTGTGAGGAAATGCAGTGACAGGATTGATCCATTACTCCTTATCTTTGTACCAAGGCTGTCACATTATCTATAGAGTTTCTGTACAATCAAATTATTCATCTGGCATTGCTCTCTAATCCTCCCATCCCCTTTTAACTTAGTTTGCAACCTGAACAGATGACAATATAGATGGCAATTTAGTGATGGTCCCTTAGCATGAAACTGAAACCAATGTTGACTGCACCTGAGCACAATAAAGTCCATTTCCAGGCCTTTGAGGGCTAATCAACCTTCATTTATTTAATCAAATATTTACTGTCATAAGCAGTTGAGGAGCCTAAGGGTGTGGTGGGAAAGCTAAAGTCTGCATTGGCAGCATGTGGCGAGGGTGAATGTGACCGGTGTTTGTTGTTGAGCTAGGAGCTGACCCTTCAAATCACACATTAGCCAGGGCCGACTAGCTGAAAGCCCATTAACCTGAATGGCCGCTGATTGCTCCACCATTAACACAGTCTGACTTCTCTCCTCCAGGGCTATACCCACTTATACAGGTGCTTTAACACCCCTCAAGGTCTTGGCTTAATCAGGGTAAACAAATGTTGTTTCTTTGTCATTGCAGTGCCACTTTATTTGATGTATGTCACATATTAGAGCTTTTCCCAGTTTTTTCCTCAAATCTTTTTTTTTTTTTTAAGTTCATTTTCTAATTGTGCCCATCTGGCATAATTGACCTTTTGTGCGTAGCCTGATTCAAAAAGATTGTTTCATTGCAGTGGAAAGTCACAGAAGAAATGAAAGGTGTGTGTATACGTGTGGTATTTGTGTGGGTTCATGGTAGTGAGAGGACAGTGGGTTCTCAGAAAAGGGAGATGGCCAGCTAAATGGAGCATTTCTCCAGCATGCTGCTGCGTGCCTGAGAGTGTGGCCTGGCTATGCCTAATTTATTTCCTCTTTTGTCGTTGTTGTCTCCATTCCTCGGTTGATTAAACCAACCTCATGCAGCTATGCTCAACAAATAGCCTAATTGAGTACGACCTTGGCAAATGATATATCAGCCCTATCCTCCAAAAACACCACCTGCACCAGACGCCCATCTCCCCAGCCTATCACTCTGCGCGCCGTCGCACCAAGCACAACAAACATAAACAGGGGATTCGCCTCCTAAGCCAAAGTCATTTCTTGCACGACCTTTCCCACAAATCACTACGATGACACAGGACTGGATGGATCACTGAAATGGGACACATTTGTATCACTTAGACCTTTCATCAGATGCAAGCAGATACTCATCTATTATTCTCCTTTCCATTTGCAACTTTTACCCCACAGCCTGCACATGGAAAGCAAAATAAGCGAACAAAACATTCCTATTTCTACTCCATGCAGCAGCTGCACCAAGCTTAAGCAGTACAGAATTCTCATTAAATTTCCATCTCGGCTCTGTGTTTAGATGGGAGCTGGAATGAGGGAGAGAGGGGGGGGTTAGGGGGGCTGGTAGTTTGTGTTCAAAGGGGTCTGCTGTAGAAGATCTGATGGCTCTCTCAGTGAAGTCTCTGGTGGGATCTCTCACAGGATACAGATGCCTGCTCCAAGATGGCTTCATACCTAATGAGTCTGAGCTCCAGCAGGGCTGCACACAAAGCAGCGCTGCCCTCGATTCTCTGTTTGTTTGCCACCACCAGCCCCACCCTCGCTGTCTCGCTCGCTCGCTCACTCAGCACTGAGCGATGTGCCTGCCCACAGCTAGTGTGTGACACTGATGTGTTTCTCAGGAGGGATGCGTATCCTGCAGGTAAACACCTGGAGGCTGAAAAATCATCCTCCAAAAACAGGCTACAGGGGCTGTGCTCTAGCCAGGGACTGGTAACGAAGTGACACTCATGCCTTTGCTTGTCTTCATGTCTGCTTCTGTCTGAGCACTGAGGCACTGGACCACAGGCCCAGGTTCTGTGTGGTGGGAGATGATGGGTGAAACTGCCTTAGATGCTCACATCTGAATTTGCTGTTCAAGATTTATTTGAATGCCTTGTGTATTGAGCAGTTAAAAATACATTTATTTATTTTACAAAATAGGGAATCTGGTTGTGTTGGAAATGTACAGGTTAACACTTGCTTCAATATGTTACTCATTTCAGAAGTAAAGTGTGTACAGAGAGTAAAAAAGGCTAACTTTGAGTCATTGATTATAAACTCCCAACAGTTACCTTTCAGAAGAGACCAAGATCACGATGGCTCAATAATAGCAACTTTTTTATTTTCTGCTTGTTAAGGGATTTGTGTTCAAAAACAACACAAAGCACATGGAAAGTTTCAGGACTGACTTCACACATGTGAAGCATCCATCTATCTGTGTCAGTACTTCAGTACATGTACTGTATGTATACATGTATACTGTTTGTTTGAGAGACAGCCCATGCCATGGTGACCTCTACTAAATACCCTCAGAGCCATAGTGCATCTGGCCTGGAGGTTTGATAGGAACGTGTTGATAAAAATAAGTCACATTGCAGATATTCAGCCTGAGAGAATGACAGAGAGGTTACTGCTGCAAGGAGAGGAAATGGACAGATATCTGTTTGTCCACAATCCTTGGACAGTAGATGAGAGAGCAGAGGAGAGATTGGGGAGGGACAGGAGAAACGAGAGAATTCTGGTCCACTTTTGCTGTTACACAGAGGTCAGACACTGTTTTCAACACATCAGAGCTCTGCGTTGCTGATAATGTCAGCATCCACAGGCATCCACTTTTAAAATCAAATGGAAAAATCACACTGGGGGGTAATGCATACTGTAGCTCATTAAAATTTCACTTTAGAGCTCTTTGACGAGCTTCAAGCTTAGAGGGTGTGTGAGAATAAGTCCCTCAAGGCCACTCACATAAGACAAACTGCAGGGGGGTGTCTATGTTCTTTGCCATCCAGGCGATTAATGCATTCTGCACTAAAGGCCCCATACAGTCCACAGCCCTCATGCCATTATAAGCCTGCCTGGGATGAGCCGTCATCATATAGATGGTGGCTGTCCCAAGGCACAATGACTTTAATCAAAGCCTGTGAAGAGCCAACAGTCACTGGGGACAAGTTGCACTGGGAGTTAAGTTATAAGAATGAAGAAGCCATGCAATCGCAGCTCATCCCAGATGTGGAACAAGGATTAAACAGTGAAGAAGTGGCAAAGATGGATGGAGCGAAAAGGACTCTCCCCACCTTTACCTCAGAGGGCTGTCATGATTGGCGGCATGGCCAGTTTATTTATTGGGAGCTTTCATTCATAGGCTGAAAGACTGGAAGCATTTAAACAGACCTGAATTTCTGCCCCTTGGCATGTCTTCGCTCCCTTTTAAAGCAGCCTTCCTTCATAACCATCAATCACCTGATAATTTCATAAGTGCCCCACATCATTGACAGTCCAAACCAGCAGGGCCTCACCAGCACAAGACCCTAATAATGTATTCCTTTCACTTCCTGTGGTTAACAATTTACATATGGCCAATATCACAAGACTTCATTAAATAAATAATCTGGGATCACATCTCTCCTCAGATGTTTGTAAATCCAATTATTGCTTTATAAAATTGGATTTTACTGTTTTTATTTTTATTTTTTCTGGGTGTGGTGCCTAGCAGTAGGATGATGAAATTGGTGCAGTTTAATATCAGTGCTGCTGATAAATGTGTTTGGTTTCATCACTGCAGCTGTAGACAGTCCAAAGGGCAGACACAGTGCTCTGGAGCACGGGCCACTGCTGGGACGACTTGTGCGTTAATCATATTACAGCGTAGCTCCAAGGTGTGCAGAGGACATATGCACACAAGGAAATGTGTGTAGGACAAAACTGAGGGAAGGCAGCATCTCAAGCCACTGCAGGGATTCTAACTTACAGTGCTGCACAGACAGAATTGTTGTGTTTACTGTTTAAAGATGCAGAGAGATTATAACTTTCTACGGGGAGCGTAATTAGCCATGAAGCATCAAATACAGAACAAAGAACACAAACATGAAACTGCCTCTGATGCATATCCTTGAACTCTCAACAAGGAAATGGCATCTTTACAAAAAAAAAAAAAGATCCCACATCTTTGTCTCTTATGTCCTCTGATCTCTTCTCTTTACTACTATCTACATGTTTTCAAAATAAAAACAAAGGAAATAGAAAATGGATGATTCTCCACAGAGCCAGTCTGATAAAATAGTTCTTCCTTGAAAGTAGAGTGGCACTCCCCAGAGTATCTGTGTCCACTCTGAATGATACTCCAGCATCCATGTTCTCTGGGGGATGCACTGTTGATGAAGCACAGGAAAGGGAAGCTAGAAAAAGTACACAAGAAAATTAAAAACCCTGTCCTCGTTTCTTCTCTTCTCTCATCTTTGATGCTGCTGTGGTACAAACCTGGATTTTCTCTTTCTGTTTGTAGCACCACACAAATGAAAACATGTGAGGAGAAGCAGAGAAAAATGAGGCACCCTTAGGTGTAAAGAGTGGGTAGGGAGTGAACAGGGGAGCACTGGGGCTGTTTTCATACAAACAGATAAGCCAGAGAGAGGATGTGGAACATACTGTTAATGTGCTGCCTACAGTTCAACCTTGCTGTAATACTTCCCAAAGTGCGAATGTTCGTGTGCATGCATGCCCACTGAACTCTTGCACACATACACAGTAAGAGTGCATGTATGCAAGACTTGAGAGGTACCTATAGTGACCCAGTCTGACCTACATGAACGTCTGTATTTCAGATAGATGGTGAAAACTAAAAAGCTTGTTACTGAATGTGGTGGATAAGAGGACACATGGTGTAGGCTAATTGGGCAGAAATGTTAGCTTTTCATTCTTACTACAGTAGGTTTTGTCCCTAGACTATGGTCTATGAAACATCATTATCTAAAAACAAGAGTAGAATTATATAATTCAGCAGAGAACATGATGATCCACTAATGTTTTCAATTTTTTAATTATCTAAATTCCTCTCTGTATTTATTTGTTGTTGATTATTGTACTGTTTACTCCAAAAACAGGATTAATGCAGACAGCAGCTTAATGACTCCAAATCAGAGGAGATTCAGTGCATCACCCTGGAAGGTCAATAGGCTAGTCAGACCAAGCCATAGCAGAAACAACACCAATTGGTTAGACCACTAAAAGAGCACTGTAAAGGATTCAGAAAAGAGCTGATTTTTTACTGTAAACAGTAAAAAAGAACTAAAGTCACCAACTAAATGTTATAAAATCTTGTTGACTGTCGATGAAGCCAATGCAGAAGTTAACCTAAAAGCACTATACTCATGCACAATTTACACTAACTACAAAATGACAAGAATTAGTGCTTTGAAGCTGACATCCTTAAGTACAGTATTGACTTGTTGAAACTGTCTGGTTGAACTTGTCCAGGAGTATGGCCCACAAATCCTTTTACTCCCAGGCCTCCTCCCAGACATCCATACAACTCAGGGGCCATTTACAAACAGGAGCTTACAATCTTATCTGTGTCCTCTGCTTTACTTGTGTCCAGTCCACCATCATCTATTTGTTTATCTCAATCCTGAAAATAAAGAGGGAAATAAAAACACACCTTCTTCATATTTTTTTTCTTCATTCAAGTACTTTCCAGCTGACTAAAATTCATATTTATGCTAATATGCAGCACCTCTTTCCGCCTCTGCCTCGCATGGGAGATGGGAGCCTGGCTAGAATTAATGACATTGCATTGGCGGTAATGTTTGCCGCGTTTCATTAGCTGGTATATCTTTAATTTCCAATAAACACAGTAATTAGGGGAGGTATCCGCGGAGACAGGTCCTGGCAGGCTGCTGCCGTGGTAACAGCTGTAACCAAATCTGCACAGAGGTAACAGCAGTCAAGGAGGACTTTCAGCTTAACCAAATCCTGCCTCGCAGTGGGAAGGGCCTCAATTCAATTATATGAAAATGAAGCCCACCACAGATATCGTATAAGCCTGGCCCTTCACGGAAAAGTGAGAGGAACGAGGAAAACATTTGCAAGAGCAACTGCAGAAAAAAACTGAAGCATTAAATAAGTTCATATATCACAACAGGATTTTTTTTTTTCACTTACACAGAAATCAAACAGTGACATACTGTAAACATAGACTTTCATTGCACCCTTTTTTCTCTAAATCACAGTTCAAAGAAGAATCTCCCTTTTCTTCATCTTTCAAAAGCATACTCTTTCAAAGAGCACTTAAGAGGGAGGAGAAAACATTCAGAGACTGTACCAAAAATCAGCCCCTCGCATATTACGCAGTCTCTTCCTCAGTGTGAGCACAAAGGGCAGGTGGATGGATTAATCCTACACATTATAGTCAAAGGACTAGTGAGACTCATGTACAGAGAGGCAATTTACCATCCTGACCTTTCAATCTTTAAAACGTTCCACATATCCTTCCCCTTCCCCTACACACATGCTTCTGAATGCTCTCCCCCAATGCAATCTTCTGAGGATTTCTTCATCTCAACATGACTTGATGAACAGAGTGAGATAAAAACGGAGGAAGAACGAACATAGGAAAGAGTAAAGGGAGGGCCCAGACAGAAGAGAGATATAATGATAGAGACAAAGAAGTGACAATTTATCCCCAAGAAAGGATATGAGCCAGGTAACCAAGCGGCTGCGCTGCAAAGCAGAGAAGAGCTATAATAGAAGCTGACATTGCCTGCATTCCCAGTTCTGACCTCCCAGTCACAGTGTCCTGTTTATTTAGAGACAAACAAATAGTGAACCACAAAGAGCTAATAGGCTGTGCCAGGTACTCAAACTCAGTCACCCTAGCAGAAGGCAAGGGTGCTGAACACAACCTGAATGGTACTGATCTCACAAGGTCTTAGTCTTGTTAGCTTATTATCCAGATAATAAACACATAACAATGTTTGAGCTTTATGCAATAACGTTGAACATGTTTTAAAACACGTATTTAGATTGGAATGATGAATGAAATACTTCTCACTCTGCTTTTCTGCGCTTTACACAATAACTACTTCTACGTTGCACAGTTGCTTTTATTTGCAATGTTTGGCACGCACATGTCAGTTCTTATGCCATCGTTATTCTTTAGTCCTCACATCCTATCCCTCATCCCATTCTGTTCCTCCTACAAGGGCTGTATGCCTCACCAGTATACCAAGCTCAGACAGAGACTATGGAAAGGTCATAGCTCACTGGGAGTCCCTTGCAGCCATCATCTCCCACTGCCTTCCATAGGATCAGGTTTTGCTTCCACGGTCTGTGGGGCCCAGAGCAGCCTTTCTTCCCAGTAGTCTGCCATAAGCCCTAAGCCTGGTCTGGTCTCCCAGCATGTGAGATCCATAATGTCAGACGTCTCCATATCCCCCGTAATCACCAATTCAACTTTTTGACTCTGTGCTGGGCTGTGATTAGAGACAGTGGCTTACATTAGCAATCCTGTTCAGACTTTGCACAGGAGAACAATAACAGTTGACATCTCCATCTGCTGCCATGAATTACTGCCACTGCCTTCCTTCACTCACCTCACTCAGAGATTCGCAAGTAAGGGAAGGAGAGCTCCCTCGCACCCTAAGTCTGAAAGCAGTGGGCTCAAGCTGTGCCTCTTCACCCTCCCATATCAGTTGATCTTTGGGAGAGCATATGGCCTGAGAGTCAAGAAAGTGCAACACCCCGGCAGGCTGGATTAGGGATGGAGTAACAGGCTGCGAGGGAGTGGTGATGGGCACTTTGGCTGGAGCATGCCATAATCTACAGAGCAAAGCAGAGCACAGATGCTGGGCCAGGCAGGGAGGCTCACTCCTCGTTAAGGGTCCATTACAGAAAAGTCCTCGTTAAAGAAACACCACTGTGAGGAGAGACCGTCCAATAGATGAGCAGGAACAGAGAGGAGAAGATATAATTAAATAATTAATCAATAGACACAGCATTTTCAGTGTGATTATGTCTACATTTTTCTCATTAAAGATACAGCAATCTAAAACCAGCTTAAATATAATCTCACAAATGTGTTTTCCCAAAATGCTGTTACATTTTTTTCTGCTGCAAACTCTTCCACATCCATAAGTTTCTTTCCATTTTTTTTTTTTTGTTTGTTTGACTAAATTCCCCCTACATTTTCAGTAAGTGCCTTCTGACAGGCTTGTTTGAGAAAACGCTTTTGGTAGCAAAGCAAAGAAATGTGGCGACGTAAGGGAGAGGAAGAAGCCTGAGGAATTCTGCTCAATTGAGCGCTGGGGAGGATGTTAACATGGGGCCCTGGCACCTCTGCCAAAATGAGTTAGCCTTACTTGATGTTTCAGTGTTGATTAAGAGACAGGGATGGGAATAGGTTTCAGCTCTGTTTAGAAAAGGAGCAGCAGGTGCAGGCTGAGACAAGCCAAAGTGATGATGGTGTTGACTAACGTCAGTCTGTACACTGCAGAAAATGTCATTTTTAAACTGTGATTCACTTCCGCACAATCACCATATCATCAAGAGCAAAATGCTGAGATATTCTTCACCTTGCTTTTTGTACAAGACTTTAAGTTTGACTAGTTGATGATCAAAGGTGGTTTAATCGTAATACACTTGTATATTTATATCAACATCATTTTATGATAGAAACTGCTCTGGAAACTTTTATTATATAAAGATACAGACATTCTATCATCATTACTAGACTATAGAAGAACTGCGATTACAGCGAGCAAACAGTGTGCTTCCACATAAACTCATTATTAAGTTATGTTTGTAGATAAATGAAATAACTCTACAGAATCTTTTAAAACTTTCCTGAAGTATGTACTGTCAGTGCAGAAAGAAAGTTTGACTTTGATGTCAGTGTCATAATGGAATATGATAATGGCGATCAGTCTGTCTTTAACGGAATAAAAATTATTGAACTGATGAAAGTGGTTGCACTGGAAGTTCTGTAACCCCTACAATACACCTGGTTGACTCATCTTAAAGACAAAATGTTGCATTTAACAATCATATGCAATCCAGTACTATTTCATTTAGACACTTTCTGCTTCGTGGAAGCTGTAAGGTATTCTCTAGATAAGCACGTAGGCCGAACTAATGTAAGGAGATTTTTTCCTCTCCCTCTTTTTCACTGTAACAACCTCCCTGAGCATTTCATAGCTGCATATGCTGCTGCTTAAAGCACCGCTGAGATTTATGCCGTTGTCAGCTCACAAGGGTGCAATCAGGAATAAAGATCCCATAAACCCCTCTGATGTGTCCACAGGTACAGCAGTACTAGGTTTATTGCTGATGGTGGATAAAAACCACGTAACTGTAGGTTTGGTATTTTTTCTTTTTCTTATTTCAACTGACGACTTACTTATTGTTTGAGAGAGTTTCATTACCCATTAACTTTTGAATTGATTAAACCCCATGTCATAGTTTTACAAATACTTTGACATCAACAAGAAAACAAGTTTATCTTTTCCCTCCTTCATCCAGCAAGCCATAAACATTGCAGAATGTCAGGGAAAGAAGAAATTAGGATGGGGAAACATGCACATCGCACTAAAGCTTTAGGGCCCTGTGTTTTAATCCTAAATAATGCTGATTTCCTCTGGGTTCATTAGTTTGCCAAGAGTGCTGGTTTGTGTGAATGTGTGTCAGCGTATGTATGTGTATACAAAATGTGTGCATGTGTGTTTAGATTGTTTGTCCACTCGTGAATTCAAGCCAGGTTGGCATCTGCTGCATTGTGAGTTCTAGTAGTGTGAGTAACACGTGGACCAGATTATCATGGTGTTCTGTATGTGTGTGTGTGCCCACCTGGCTATCTCTCTACGGGTTACATAAGTAAGTAACAAACCCTTCAGGGGACTCCCTAGATCAGCATTCAGCTGGCACAGTGCTCCCACTCTTAGCTTTGCCTTTCAACTCCATCAAACAACCGTTCATTTATCTCTTCCTTCAACTGTACAAAACTGTTTTTATTTTCTTCATTTTAATTGATTTGCTTGTTTTCCAGATTAACTGGGGTGACAAACAGGGCTTAGTCGATACAAGCCCACACGGGCACTGAAACAATTCATTTTTTCATTCTGAATTTTCACGGTGAGGTTGTCTGTTGTTACGGCAGTCGTGATAGTATCTGCTGGTCAAAATTGTACAGTCAAAGAAAAAAAAAAAGAAAATATCTGTAACTGTCCGTATGCCTGGGCAGTTTGGTGACTGATGGGAAAAGTATTTGTGTGAAGGCAGAGGTATGAACGGTGTCTCAGTCCTGTCTGTATGAGATTGCAGAGTAATAATCAAAGACTTGGCATAGTGTCATAGTCATCCCCAGGCAGTTTTTTTTCCTCCCTGGGACAGACAAGACCAATTGGGCAAAGCTTGGAAGTCTTGGGCTGAGCTGATGTTGCGCTGCAAACACTCCATCCAAACTCCCCTCTGGGCTTCTCAAGGGCCGTCTATCCCACTCTATCGCATCACCGTAGCGACAGCTCTCCCTCGCTTCCTCATCAATCCCCTGGCCGGTCGCAGCTTCGCAATCTCACTGCCAGCTCCTCAGCCAGTCAACAGCTGCCCAACAACGCCAGGCCTGACAATCGCTTACCCTGCCGCCTTCAAGTCTGTCAGCCCTGGACCTGTCAAATTACTGTCAGCGTAAACAGTCAGTGAGGGAGTGAAGGGAAGAAAGAAAAGAGGAAAGGGTGAAAGTGGATGGGAAAGGAGTGGAGAGAGCAGGGTGGGGCATGTTCAGTGGGATGAGATGGGGAGTCACACAGTCACACAAACTCGCACACACACACACACACACACATACAGCTCTGACATATATATCATTCTCGCTCCATCTTCTTCTGATGGTGGCGCTCGCTCACTCCCATCAACGTCCCCCTCCCCTCTCTTTTCCCCATCTTTCTTTCAGGTAATTCCCTCGGTCACATCAGTCCTACTCATCTCTCTGTGCTTTTCCTCCCCACATTCCTCCCTCTGCCCCTGTGCCACACATGTTCCATCTCTATCTCCGAGTCTCAAAGCACCAGCTCAACATCACTTTGATTCAAAAAAAGGAGAAAAAAAAGAAGGAAAAAGTAATGGGCAGAAAAATGAAATGACTTTGTGGGCCCTCACGTAAAACCGTGGCTCGCTCTTCGAGACAGGCAATATTCCCTCAATTATTGCCACTCACAGAACCCTCTTTGCCAGTGGATGAAGTTTTAATTCCAGGCATCCAATAAAATGGATGCCCTAGATATAATGTGGAAATAACTCTTCAGTGTTTCCACATTTGCATGACAGGACATGAGTGTTGCATGCATGCGCTGCACATATGAGTGGGTATGTTCTCATGTAATGCAAGTGAGTAGGAGGTGAAGCTTTATATTTATCTGACACTATCCATGGCCTCCCAGCTGTGAACTACCAGCATGTTTTATTCCTCACTGGAGTCTATTAATTCTCAAACATTTACATATTTAGCAGGCTTATGTATGTTCAGACTACATAAATGAGCCAATGTATCAATAATTCCTCACTTATTCATGCAACTATTTTCCATCTATAGATAAGAAATGTTCATATAGCAATATAGTCCATTGCACCAATAATGAAGTCAGTTTTGTACCCAAACCCAGTTTAGGTACAAAATGTTCTTAGATAAGTTTGGGGGAAGAAACAGTTAACTCCTATTTTAAAGACCACCCATATACTACAACTTTTGCTCTCATCATAACTGTTGCAGCGAGACGGTGCCTAATTACACTTATTAGTTAGCAGTTAACAGTTATTGGTGCCATGCTTGTGGCCTGCTGGTAGGTGCAGTTTTCCCCTTCTGAAGCAGAATCATGCACATGATAACATCTGACAGCAGCCATTTAATGGGGTGATAGCATTCAAAGCAGCTCACATACCCAAAATTACACTTGTCTACAATCTACTGTAAACACTACATTCAAATTTCCTAAAATATAATTCTAGTTTTATTTTAGTTCAATCTATATTTACATTTTCATTATAATACTAGTTATTATGCTAGCTAACAAGTTTACTACTCAATAGGTAGCTTTAGCTTAGGTAGGCTACTAGTGCGAATGGTTATTTTATGTAATGAAAAAGTTAAGTATTGCCATTCATAGTGTGTGGTGTTCTGAAGGTTTATCAGGATAGATTTTAGCATAGCAGGTTCAGCTTTAGTCCCTTATAACACACACAGACAGTATAATGAGCACATATTTACATTAGCTGAGCAACTTAACACACAGCGCAGGACTCGTCAATCGTTCACTCGTCTCACATTTGCTCATGTATGTTCAGTTAGTCCCATATGTTGTTCCTTTAAGTTCTACTTCCAGCTCTACATGTAGTGGTAGTTCAATTTTCAGTCCTTTTTGTACTACTTGTACTCTTGTAGTTATATCTTCTAGTACCAGGCTTAGTTCTAGTATTATTGTAGTTGTAATTCAAGATTCTACTTTGTGCTTACTTACTTCTACTCATTTTACGCATTTCATATAGCTTCATTAGTTACATTATTTCTAGCTCAGAAATACTGTATAACCTATGCTACAGTAGCTAAATTTTGAGTTATTGCAGTAGCAGTATTTTCTGCTCTACATTCTTGTAGTAGATATACTTCTTTATTTATACTACAGGTATACTGTATTCCCAGTTCTAACTCTAGTTCTAGCTAAAACTAGGTTCAGTCTCTTTACTCTATTGGAATTCCTTTGACTTTGTGTTGAGTTGCTGAAGTCATTTGCTATAGCGACTAACCTCGGGCACTCAGATTTCTGATTGGTCAAGGGAGGGGAGTGGCCCCGCTGTGCATAGATGAGTGCTCAGATAATTGGTTGAGAGAATTGGGAGTCTTCAGCGGTCACTCTAACAGAAATGGGTCTAGCCAGCTGAGCTCCTGGCTCCTTAAGTGCCATTTTAACACATTCATTCCCCCAACTTTTAATTTCAATCAGACACTGAGGGCATACATGTGGCCCTGGCCTTCTATCGTACACTGACACGCATGTATATACAGATGATCCTTACAAGACATGCACCCTCACATTGACGACACAACAGAAATCTTTCAGATCCACACTGCTGACACACTAGAAGGAATAAACATGGAAAAGGATTTATCTTTGTCTCTGACTTGGAGAGAGAGCAGGAAAGACAGAGGCTTTGTCTTGGGTGTAGCTGTGTGGCTATGGGGATCAATAGGTTTAACCAGCAGGGGCTTGGGTGTGTGGTGCAGGAAGAGACACAGGCAGGAGGTTAGGGTTGGACAGAATTGCCTGGAAATGCTTTATCACTACCAGCAAGGCACTGTCTCCCATCAGGGGTGCAAGACGCTTAGGGGCTTGATAGGCTATATGTGTATGTGTGTGTGCTGTGAATAGATATGTATGTGCATGTGCATGAACTGCACGTGACAAATATTAAGTTATCATCCAAGCTGTTTCACTTGCATGCTGATATTGTCTGATTCAACCTGGCATCTTTAAAAGACTCCAGGAAGGCCCACTGCTATTATTTCTATTTTGTTCTGCCTTACCTAACCATATTCAGATGAAGCTATCACAGAGAAATGAATCTGAACTGTCTGTTGGACGACGAGTAGGAACAAGAAGAGAGGAGAGGGGAGGAGAGGCAAAGGGAAACCAGATGAACATTGTAATGTCTATAATATTCTTCCCCATGCTTGGCAAAAAGTGAAGAGAAGGAGAGAGTGGAAGAAAAGGAATTTGAGTCAAGGTGACATGCAGAGAAAGGTGGATTAGACATCTACACAGGAGAGGAGAAAAGAGGAAAAGCCAGTAGAGTAGTCGAAGCGATAAGAGGCTGACGCAACATGCTGACCCGTAACACTTTAATGCCCTGGACCCACTGATGACATCACCCAGCTCAGGGCAGAGAGGTGCAGATGGGTACATATGCACTATTATTAATGGAGTAGGGGCAAGTTGTTTCAGCAAAACAGTACAGGGTGTGAAAATGGATGTACTGAGACCTTCAGATCTCAGCATTGTGCATATTGTTTATTGTTTTTTTTTTTTATTCCTACTGAAACCCAAAGAAGCCAAAGTGATCTTGGTCTTTGAGTTGTTCAAGTTAAAGTTGGCTTAACATCTTACTACTCCAAACAAACGGTGCTGTCATAATTAGTTTTTAATCGGATTTGGATTTCATTGTTGGTTGATAAAATATGCAAACTTGCATTATTGTGAGTAATAAGAGCAACCAAACTTACTGATCAGCACTCCTCATCTCGAACAGCAAAAGAGGCCGCCTGTGTTTGTACAGTAGATGTAAATGAGCATGCATTGTTATTTATTGATTTAGAGGACACAGTCTGAACTGGATGTTGATGTCTTTCCATGTGATTTTTACCTTTCACCTGAATCAGACTGGTTCTGTACTGTGATCCCAGTGCTTTAATTAAAATGCTCTCCTCAGCTCAATATTGAATGGATTAGTTGAGGTTTAAGCACAGACTGTGAAATTTAATTTGATGATATTTGCAGCTATAACAAATGAACAGGTAAACAGCTACAGACCTTTCATATCATCCTTTCCATTTCCAAGTGGTATTTGGGTTGTTACCTTAAAAGTGTTCATTGTCTATGTGCTTTGTTGTGTTTTGTGTACATCACTGGGATGCCATATTGTTGTTGTTGTTTGTGCATGTACTGTGGAAAGGGGCTTGTGACACGATAGAGATTAAAATTATTCTAATGTGTATTCAACCAAACACAACCTAACCATTTCACGACATTGTATTTTATTTTAATGTGCTTCCAAACCTGTTGCATTTATTTATAAAATTTCAAATCAAGCAAATTCGCTTAATGCTTCTTGTAGTTATTCTGAGAAAACTAAGTTTTATCACAAACGTTATTATAAAAACACCCAATATAGAGTTGGGATATGGAAACAGTAGCTTTTATCCAATTTGCTGTCTGTGTCATTTTTGTTTACATGGTAATAGTTAATGTGTGCAGAGGTATTTGGAACGAGGATATGAAAGTGCATGAAAACCACACACCCTGAACAAAACAAATGGGATTTGCTTAACTATAAGACTCTAAGAATATAAACTGCCTTCCAAATCAGTCTGTGCTGCAAACACCTACACAGCTGACAAATCAACAAGTGCAACTCACCAAGTGTCTGAGCTGTCAAACCTGCCTTAAAACAACAGGAGCCTCAAACACTCACATGAATGACTTAAACAGTTTGCACTCTGCTCTAATTTTCCTATTTAACTCTGTGGGTAAAATGAGAGAATCAACTGCCAAGTGTTGTTCTGCCTGTCTTAAAAATGGCACAGGAAACAAAACTAGATTCACAGATGTGTGATAAATGTTTTTTTTTTTTTTTTAAATATGCATGAGCATAATGATTTTAAAATGGTTTAAAGATCTGGATCCATCCAAACAAATTTGGCAGCATGCTGTGCATCGAGGGGGTGTCATTGTACAGCTGTTCCAACTCAGGGATAATCCAACAAGTTCTAGCATCACAAAACTGCACACTGTCCATGAATACAAACTGCATGTTCCTGCTCATACACACAAGTTCTGAATGTAAAAGATTGCATGTATGGGGATTTTAATCATTTGACCATAAACAGCATGTCAGTCACTGATTTAGTATTTCTTTTTAAGAACTACAGCAGTTGAAAAATGTAACTCCCAGAGTACTGCAAAGAGACAAAATAAATGCTGAATGAAAGAACACTTCAAAAATAAGCATATCCTGTTATGAAATAAAATATAATTCACACAGTGGGCTTCATGGTCCATAAAATTAGTTAAAAAAAAATTCAATAAGATACATCTCTTATATCATAGCATTTACTATTAGTATTGTATATGAACTGAGATCTTTAAATAAGGACTAAGCTCATACATTACTAAGACATACATTTCATCAGCTAATTAATCTGCAGCACAAAGAAATTAGATGATAAGACCTTTCTTGTTCTTGAATTGTTGAAGCCAAAGTGAATCTAAATAACCCTGAGGTAAGGCAGAGATGAGACCTGGGCAGGGTAGAAGGCTGTGGAAGGTTTTAGTTCCATTACAGAGACGAGGCTTGGGCCACTGCAGTTCTGGATTCCAAGCACGCTTCTGATTTGTCAGCTCTGGGAGAATGCCATAATAGTGAATGAAGGTAGTTTTTGGAGTGTGTGTGTGTGTCTGTGTGTGTGACGAGGTGAGATGAGGTGTGTTGTAGGGAGAGAAAGGAGTGAATGACGGTATAAAAAATATTTGCAGATGGATGTTGAAACAGCCATACATCCTTGTTAAACCCCCGTCTCCCAGGGGCCAGAACAGTCCCCTTATCTCCCAAACACACAAATACCAACACACTGTACACAACAAACAAGCCATTGTTAAACTTTAAAAAAGACAAACAGGACCCATACAGCACACACAGTGTGTATGGGCATCAAACTAAAATGTCCAAGTGTCAAGTACTGAAGATTTAATAACTGAATAATAGTAATTTTACTAGTGGGATCCATAGTTGGGCCATATTTTATTCAGAAAACATCTTACACAGTAGCTTCATGTTAAGACTAAATTAATCATCTGTGCATTAGAGAGTCAGGATTATTTTCTGAAACAGAACACAAGACTAAGAGTCTGCGGTAACACTTACAGCTTGGTGAGGCCGTATTAAGGCGAAGTGTTGATTTGAACTAATGCTAATTTTGCCATGCTAACATGCTCAAAGTGACTGGTTACATTCTGCTTTGCAGCTATAATGCTTAACATGTTTGCCATTTCAGTTTAGCATGTTCACTGACGTTCAGCCGTAAATACAAGCACACAACACATACATAGCTGAGGTGGATGAGAATGTCTTTAGTTTTCCAAGTATTTAGTCAGAAACTAATTTTGAAACAAACTGAAATTTGAAAATGATAAATCATTAATGTGTGTACCAAATTCCATGGCTATCCGTCCATAAGACATTTTACTGAAAGCCAAAAATGCCAAGTTGCTTGCAGCATCTTTAAGGGATAAGGAATGTCTGTAGAATTTCGTGGCAATCCATCTTATAGTTGTTGAAATATTTTAGTTTGGACCAAAATAGCTGACCGACCAAATTATTAAAAAGGTTTTATATTTTCCAGCATGAATTCTTAAAAAAAATCAGAAATTCCATTATATCCAGTAAATCCAGTAAATAAATATGCTAGTCAGATACAAGTTGATGCACTCACCTGTATGGGCAGGCATGTAAAATCTTTTTATGTATAGTACATAAACGTACAGTACATAAACAGAAGTACAACTGCTTGTAAATCGTGTGTTTTTAGATTCAGATATCCCCTTAAGGACACCAATCAGAATATCTTGAAACAAAGGCAAATTAAATGGCTTTGACACCAACTGCCACCCACTCGCAAGCCACCACCACCCACCCGCCATCCTACAGCAGCCACTGGCAAAATCCACCCCCAGCAACTCCAGAAGCCCACTGAGTCATGTACTTTCCCATGTTGTCAGCTCCACCTCTGCCATTCACCCACAGTACAAGCCACTTGCCCTGCAGAGAGCTGGCAGAACTACAATGAAGCAAACAAAGAAACAAATGGCTGTTTCAGACAGCTCGTGCTCGCATCTGCATTCATTACCTCTCATTTTTGTGACACACACAAATCTTCTCATGGAGCAGCCCGTCATAAGTGCTGCTTATGACGGGCTTCACTGTGCCATAACACCGGCCTTCAGGGCTCGCGGTATCCACGGTTGAGACAGTCAGAGGTCAGTAATGAATATACATGTGTGGTCTGCAGTGGAGATGATACTGAGAGAAATAGAGCGAGGGAGGAAGATGAATATTGAGTTAACGTGCTGAGCAGGGTAGGGCTAGATTCCCAGTTCCCTAGTCACAATGTCCTCTGCTGTTAGTCTCTGTCTGGCTTGTGAACATAAATATTTACATGGCTGTCATGGTCAAGATTTATAGGGTATTCTCTGCTCTTTCCTTAAGAGAAATGTAAAATGCTCTACTCCCTCTTTTCTTTTACAGAGGTAGGTTTCCTTTTGCACAATGGCAATGACATTCTTGTTTGCTCTGGGATGACTATGCAGCCCCGTTGTCTCTGTAGTGTATACTGAGTGCATGGGGTGTGAATATTGTCTCATTATATTGACAGTTCTCATCCATGCCAGTTTCAATAACCAACATTCAGCAAAAGAAGTGCTGTAATATAAACAGTTTGGATATTTCCAACTGGTGAGAGAGAGGGAACAGAAGCAATAAAACACAAACAATATACTTATTGTCTTTCTTTGTAATACTGGATGCAATAACAATACTGCAGGCTAACGTGTCTGATGTGTATTTCTGTGTGGCCGCGTATGTGTCCAGACAAACTATAAATGTTTAACCATTACTGGAATATTCTCAGTTGAAGCAGCACCAATGCAAACACCTTTCTCTCTCTTTCTCGTCTCTTCTTCTTCCTAATTTGCCAATGCCAAATCTATTTTGTCATGTAACTCCTCTGATAGGTTGGCATGTAATTAACTCCTTGGCATGCTCTGTGGGTTGTCATTTGCATGGTAATAAATCCCTGCTTCTTATTGTAGGTGAGGGAAGCATACAAGACTGTGTGCGTAGCTTCAGCAAACATCCCTGTCTACCCCTTATCAACTTCCCCGATTCCAACCTGTTTGGCCCGAGAGGAGTAATCGTCATTCCCAGTTGGCAGACCATATTGATAGAACACTGCGTTTAGTTTTTATGAATGTATTTAAAGAAGAGCTGCAGCGAATGACGCTTTCGGACAACTGGCTGCTATTAATCTGTTGGTGCGATTGTATTTATTTGTATCTACAAGCCTTTCGTCATCCATTACAGAGTCATGTCCTTTTGTCCACTTTATCACGTTTGAGGCTCATCTTTCCTGGAGATCCCTGGCACTCACCAAACTATTGCTTATATACAGTCTTTCAGCAGAAAACCACAAAGAAGAAACCAAACTGAAGCATGTTTAAGTATGTGTATATTTGTGTCCCTGAGTGCACATAAAATACACCAAAGAGATGAGGCATTTGGGACAACGGTGTGCGTGAGGGGGGTGTGAGGTGATTATATGTGTGTGTTTTGAGAGATGGATGAATGGAGTAAAGATTGCACTCATCTGTCGTGGTACAGTGCTCCCATCAGGTCTAATGAGTGTGCCGGGGTGACCTCAGTCTCGTAGGTTCACAGGCCTGATTAAACATCGTCTCAGAGTCGGCTCAGGGGATGCCGGGCAGACCAGCGGCGGCTCCCCTTCTCTCCCCCTTCTTTGCTCCCCTCCATCGTCCTAATGGCTTCTTCTGATCTAACCCCATTTATCTCTATCACCTCCTGCACACACACACATACACACATATATACATACACACGCACACTTCCTCACCCCTTCGCTTCACTCTAATAGTGATAGTCTTTTTGTTTGACTGTCATTATTAATATTTGTTCTCTTGGCTCGTGTGTGTTTTTAGCATTTTTGTTCAACAGTTATGTTTCCTTCTGACAGTCAACAATAAATATGTGTGTGCTGCTTACAAGCTTCCAAAATCCAAGCGTCACATACTTCATACGTCACACACTTCTAATACCATCTTTCTATGTTTATTCAGAGCTAGTAAGCCATAATGAGGCAGAGGTTGAGGGATGATGATTAACTGCAACAGGATCCAGGAACTGGCGTAACTCATGATAAGACAGCTTTCTGTGGAGACTTTGATATATTTGGCTGTAAGGTGCAGAATATCGGCTGTTCCTCTGAGCTGGAGGGCATGTGGGGTCACGAGTCGGAGACATGCAGTTAAGACGCAGCCAGCCAGTGCGTTTTAATCTTTCTCTCTTCACTTTGATCTCAGTAACTTCAGTCGAAGCTCGCTCAAATCATCACCAAGACATTTTAAAGGGTTGCAATTAGGGCCAAATAGCCCACCATTTATCAAGCTCCTTTCATGTCCACCATTTTATTTTATGAAAGCAATCGATTGTCTCTGTGGCATAGAGACGCAGCCCAACCTCTGCTTGTGCTCCTAGGTGAAAGCAATGAGTGCAGTCAGGCTATTGCTCCAGCGGTGAGTGAGAGAGATAGAGGGTGATTTGGCTGGCTGGAACACCATGACCGACACTTCTTTCACATTTACACCAGAGTAATCAGACAGCCCAGTCTGGTAAAAATATTGCAGCTAGTCAAAATGCCAGGGGCGCCGGGCATCTGTGTTTGCATTCAGGGTGGGGCTCGACAGTTTGAAGGGAGATTGAAAAATAGAGGGAGAAAAATAGACAGAGGTCAAAAGAAGGAGAGAAAAGGATGGAGAAAGAGGTAGCAGTACGGGACCAAACAAAGCTAGCAAGTGCTACACTTCTGTGTTGTTTATTTACACTTATGTGTTATTTACATCACCGCTCCAGAGGAGTGCGCCGCTCCTTTGAAGACAGACGGTAACGGGAAAGACATGTGGCCGACACAGACTTAGACAAAGAGGGAGGCAAGCTGCACGCGTGGAATACACACTCATACACACACTTTCACACACACACACACACACACACACACACACACACACATACATACATACACACACTGACGTAAAGCGGCTGGGAGTTGTTCATCACAACAGAGGCCTGTTCAGAAAATGATATACAAAATGAGCTCTGTTTATCAATATTTAAATCCTCGAACTATGAAATGAAAGATATTTAATGCATAAAATATACATGCATTCTTTAAAGATTTGGTCTGCAGTGAAGTGTTTTTTTTTCCATGGCCAGTATTAAAGCAGTCTTAACATGCATATTTATTAGCAGCCTATATTAACACAAATAAGCAAATTATCTTATATCCACATAGTGGATACACACACCGAGACACACAGAAGCACAGCAGAGCTCCAGCAGCGCAGGGCAGGAGAGGAGGCTGCAGGGCCCTGACCACATAATCATCTCCTAGAGAGTGATCATCAAGGCCTCCAACATCACTGCACAAATACACCAACCCTGGACCCCCTGGCATGAGGGTAGGAAGGAGGGGTGAAGACAAAGAGTGTTTACAGGGAAGAAGGAGGGAGAGAGAGAGAAAATAAAAAGACAGGGGAAAGGAGAGGGAGAGAAAGGAAATTAAAAACTGGATAGCGAAAGAGAGAGGGAAAATGGAGTCTGTGTGTATGGGGGGTAAAATGAGAGGTGCACAGAAAATTAGGAGATAGGATGGGAGACTATAAAGCTTGGGGTTATAGAAAGAATGGGTAAAAGACAGAGGGAGAAAAAGTATAATTTATAGATGGATAGATGTTGGCCTGGAAAAGAAAAAGGAGAAATAAAATAGGAGGATACAGAGATATTTCGGTCTATTGTGATGGGTTAGGTAGTGGGGAGGGAGGAAATTGGAAAGAGAGAGAAGCAGCAGGAGAAAGTGGGAGGGCAAGATGGGGGTCCATTTACAGGAGAGAAGAAGGGAAACAGAAAAAAAGTGAGAGAGAGACATTAAGCAATAGGAGGAAAGGAAAGAATTAGAGATGAAAATTGGGCTGTGGAGGAAAGAAAAGCAAACAGGATGAGAGAAAAAGCAAAAAACAAAAAGCGAGACAGTGTCTGTTTTCCACGCATGAATGTACAGCAGCGTTGCCCTGGAAACCCCAGCCACTTGGATTATGAGCTGATTAGTTGCCCTCCTGCTTGAAGCGCCCCCACCTCAGCTGGGCTGTCTCCACTCAACAGGGTGGGTGCATGCTACCTGGGACATGGTCTGATGAACAATCGCACACACTCACCACACACAGTCTTCATTCAGACACATACATACAATAAACTCACTATTTACTCTTGGTTGCCCATTGTACTGACTCCAAGCCAATACCTTTCTATGTCAACATCTCAATCTTTCACTCCCTGCTGGACTCTGCCTCGCTCTCTCTGTCTGTCTGTGTGTGACGTGGTAGGGTGCTAATCTTGGCCCTTATCTTCGCCTGCAGGTCTGCTCACATTCCCTTCTCCACAAGCACCTTATCTGCCATCACTGTCAATCAGAACAGATCAGGCTACCTACAGCTGAGTCCGCACGACCTCCTCTCCTCCCCTTGCCCCCGCCAAGCAGCCTCCCTACATGTCCATTACTAACATTAACTCCATGCAACCCTCAGTCTGCAGAAATGTCCACTCACCTCACATACTGTACACATGCAAGCACACGTGGATGTTTAACAACCACTATTAGAAGCAGCAGCACTGGCACCTTTTGTGCAAGTCTGACTTACAGTAAATTTGCCAAAAAAACACAAAAACGACAAAACCTTCCTCCTCTATTAGAGTCTGATTATCATTTTTGACCACCAAACTAAACATATCTGTTCTTGTACCTGCTCACCAAGGGTGAAATTTAATTTAGGTTAAAGTTCTCCTCAGGGGAAAGGAGCCAAAGCGCAGCAGTAATTCAGTCATAAGTACTGCATTAAAAAAAAACATAGACAGTACATGTATTACAGGTTTGATAGTGAACCTATGATTATTTTATTGTCACTTTTCTACATAAAGGATGGGAATATAATAAAAAAATACAATACTTTTAAGTTGGCCAGTACAAGTCTACAAATATGTAACATATGTCTTTTAGACTTTTCTGGGCTGATGCAAGGTGTACTAAAGCTACCCAGGCTCCCAGCAACTCACCCAATCTTTTATCATTGCTGTGTAGTCATTCACAACATTGTAACATAGTTTTGATTCAAATACTGTAGACACACTCCAGCCCTCCAATCATGCAGGCCCAGTGACCTCCCACCTGTGATCACGCTGGGAAACTCACCCATCAAAACACTGTGCACACAGCCCTAATTCACACACCCACCCACTAATCAGAAGCAATAATCCAGACTGCCGGCATTTATGCTTCACAAGCCTCACCATGAGGGCAGCCGCACTGCAGGTACAACAAAAGGAGAAAAAAAAGAAAATAGCACAAATCCCTTTTGGGCAGGTTTAATATTTTTAGGCGAGGGCACTTTTATGTGGGGGCAGGTGTGCCTTGGTTCCCTAATGCTGAAGTAATTGTAGATAATGGAGTTTTTAGGACAGCTGCTGATGTGGGTTTAAGTAGGATTTGGGTAGAGATTTATGGTGGAGGGAAAATGGGCGGACTGGCAGGAAAGTTGGAGAGGTGCACGCATTTGGGAGTGAAGTAGGAGGTGCAAAACGAGACGTAGGAGAGGCAGGTCTGCCTCAGCTTATCCCAGCAAAAGTGAGAAAGAGGAGGAAAGGGGAAAGGTGAAATAAAAAAAAATGGCTCAATCTTCTTCCAGAAAAAACTCTGGGATTGAGAGGGTAAAAAACATTAACTCATCCATAGTTTAGTGTGAAACGAGAGAATGTCTGGCCCAGTGCTTCTCGAGAAAAGGGGGTTATAGAGGGCACAAGCTGGATGACTAATTGGGGAAGAAACGAAATGAGGCTTGACTCAATCTACACCCTTGAATCAACTCTGCCCTACAGTACGCATCAAATGGGCTCCCTAAGTGGTGCTTTTCCATTGATTATATCCGTTCAATGTTACGCTCCAACTCCTTGTTGGAGATATTTGACAGAAAAAAACGAGAGGGGGATGTAAAAAGGGGCAGAAATATCAGTCAATGCGTAGTAGGGGCAAACCAGAAAAGTAGGAGTAGGAGCAGTGAGTGAATAATATCATATAAGCAGATAGCCATGAAAGCTATTTGAGAGGAAGAGAGAGAGAGGACAGTGTGTGTAAAAAGTGCGTTCGGCTCGCCGTAAATGCAGTGGTGCATGGCACTTTGCCTGGCATGGCACTGACACTTTATGAGGTGTGGAGGGGCCATCTCCCTTGCCTCTCTGCCAGTTTTAATGATACAGTTTAAATGGAAAAGCTGGAGCTTCAGTCGACACCAAGGACTCCACTCCCCCTGGTCTGCACATACACACACAAAAAGCTAGACAGGCACACATAAATATGTACTCACATGCACACTATGTCCTGTGTGATCTCTGGAAATTTTAACTTATTTTTACAGATCAACAAATGACACATTTCATCTGTTTGAAAAGTAAAAAAAAATATGCAAATTTCTATCTAATAATATAAAAAACTAATCAATGTCAATAGGAAATTTGTACATACTAGAGAAATTACAATAATCATCATCTAATGAACAAAACAACTTTCTTTTTTTATTTCACTTTTTTTTCACTTTTTTCAAATTTCTGTACATGAACTATAGTTTTCATAGAATATTAACTAGAGTTAATGGCAGCAATAATAGTATTTTTTGCTCACTTTCCAACACTAACACATACATATGTGCACTTATATGTGCTATACAGACAGATGATAGGCCTGGAGTATAGCCTTGAACGAGTGACAGCTATGAAGCCGGTAGGTGAAACTGAGTGTCATCTCTGTGAAGCCTCCTCAGATCTGCCCTGTGTGCCTGGCCAATGTACAGACAGAAGAAAAGGTTTTTCCCCACACCCCTCACCTATCACTGTAAACTCTCAGAGGAGAACATACCACAGTAGTGCATTATTGATCTGACAATGTTGTATGTGTGTTTGTGTATGTGCACGTGTGTGTGTGTGTGTGTGTGTCTGCACTGGTATATGTCTGAATGTGCCTGGATGAGATATGTGCTCACCAATCTTGTGTACAAGTGAGCTGTGCGAACTTTGGTGATGTGTGTTGCATTGTTTGTGTGACTGTGGTGTGTGTGTATGACAGGGAGGCAGCTATGAGAGCAATGCATTAATAAGGAAGAGGTGAGGTGTTAGCCTTGGTGCTATTTCTGACACCTCACTGTCAGAGACTTCCTCTGCGGTGGCGGGCATGACTGAATGGAAACTAGCAGGGGCCTGTGCACCCTCATTCCACCTTTCACTTGTCTGTATCACTATCTCTCGTTTTCCTTCTGTCTCGCTATGTACTTGTCTATAATGAGAAAATGTTCTGTGAGGGGTCATTATTTACAGTTACAATTCTACTTACAGTTTATCATGCCCACAAAATATTTGTAGCACCGGACATTTATTCTTGTGTATAGGATTTTATTGTTAATAATATACTTCATTTCATACTTCACTTTCACTTCATACTTACTTAAGACATACTTATTTAGTTTTTCTAAAGAAAGAAATGTGGATCGTACTACTGTACTTGTGATGACATTTCTCAAGTTTGTCTTAAAACAATACTCACACGCTAATATGTGCATTTAAACACATTTTGCTATCTATAATTATCGGTCATTAAGAGATCTCTTGTTTCCAGTGGAAACGACAGAGGACAAAATCAAATTCCCTCTCTGATTTTGCCCAGACAGCTGTATTTTGCTGAGCTGCGGTGGTGAAATTGTAACACTAGGAGGAAATTCATACAAAAAAGGTTGTAAAATTTGAAGATCTCTTCTGACACACTTTGAAGAGATCTCTAATGCCTTATTATTGTTGTCAAACAAAAATATGAACACGTCACCTAATTTGTTACTGATTACTGTACATGAAGCACGAGCGGTCGGTTTGAACATAAGACTGAGATATAAAGCTAATATAATTTTCAATCCAAACAAGGTCCTGTGTTAAAGGACAGGTTCACAATTTTAAGTGTCTTATGGGTAATAATAATAATAATAAAAATAGCAAATGTTGTACTACAAAGGCTCCAACTTTGAAAGATATTAACTCAGTGTGAGAAATTGGGATGTGGAAGCCTTATATTTCCTTCAGAAAAACTATTTATTTTGCAGCTGCCTGTTGTTTTATGGCAGATTTGAAAATGTATCAACCTGTCCTTTCATGTTGCCTCGTGCATTTTAGCATCAGTTAATTACTGATGATTGATCATGCCAAAAATACTGACAGCTTCTAACTGCCCCTGTGCTTGATTTTGAGTCTCACTGGCTGATTCTTTTTCTTTACTGCCCAAAGGGTTTTATGGCACAAAGAAGTACAAGCTGCAGTTATTCCACTGCTAAGAGAGATAAGACACAGTTAGAGGATAAAAACAAACATACAAACAAAAAGCAGGAGTTATTATAAGAAATGTGGCCTTCATGGTGAGAAACATTTAAAACAGAGACAATTGCTACTTTCACACGCTTTGTGTGTCGATTACACAATCCACATAGATACTGTACATGTTAAAATTCTGCACATAGCTGCCTAGTCCCAAAACAAAGGAGAAAAACTCAAACAAACACTCACACACAAGCACACAGACACAGATAGTATAGTATATAGACTGACTCATAGGAGCCCAGAAACAGCAGTTATTCCCAGTGCAATAAAACAGGCAGACTAACTAATGGAACCACCCACACACCAAGCATACTTTTTATCACACACCACCTTCACAAACAAACACACACACTCACACACACTCTTTTTGTCCCAGCCCACTCATTGCTCGTTAGCTGCTACATCGGGTGGTTGTTTTCTGCGTTGCTACCGTGACACAGTCTGGCTGCTGCTCTGCTGAGAACCGCAGCGCCGAAAATACTCCACTTAACAAACTCTTCTGATTACAGTTTGACTTTCTCTCTGTCTCCTTCTCTCCCTCCTGTCTTTAATCAGCATGTAAACAAGTGCAAGGTCATTTTCTTTCTTAAACGAAATGTGGGGAGATAAGAGGAGCGTGGTGTAGTTAATCCTTTGGACACGCTGATGGAGGAGTTTGTCCTGGTGATGCTCGAGTGTTAATTATGCAAGAATGCATCTCCTCTCGCACTCCCTCCTCCTCTGTCTCGCTCATGATGACTCATCAGTTTATCTCTTTTCCTCTTTTGCTCTTTTCCTTGTTCTCTGGCTCTTTTTTTTCTGCCCCCTCCCAAAAATGTCAGACATTCTATTACATATTTTTAAGTCCTAAAATATGTCCCCATCCTCTGCCTGTGTGTGTGTGTGGTCCCGTGTGGAGATCTTTTTTCAAAGGTTTACACTTGTCCATGTGTGATTAACTACAGTGTTTGATAACTCAGGCTGCCAGAGCGATTTGCTGAACTCAGCAACATCGTGGTTTCTTTACTCCTGGTTTTGTCTTTGAACAAATATGTGCAGATTGCCCGGACGTCTTCTGTGATTGCCACAATGAGATGTGAATTGCAGTGAAAGGCTACTAACTTACCTGACAGGGAGGCAGTGAGAGAGGCGGCAGTATAAACAGTGAAAGGAAAGGAAAGAAGAGAGCAACAAAAAATGGGCTTAAAAAAAGGCTAAAAAAATAGTTCAATTTTTAGCAGTCAGAGTAAATGGCAGTTTTCAGTTAGTACAAACTCATTTTAGGGTGTCAGCTCCTGTTGCTATTGAAACATCACATTGTCTACAACTAGATTGAGACATCTTTTGAAAATCACAGAACTTTAGAGGCAGATTTATACCTTGATCTTCTCAAAAGGAATGGGATGGAAGTTAATTACCCTAATCCACAGCCTTTTTTTTTTTATCATTTTGAGGTAAAACTCCAGACACACAAATATTCATTTTTGGTTTGTTTTTGATTTTTCTTTCCAGTTGTTACTGCCAAGCAGCCTGATCTTGATGCAACAGAAACTTTGATGTTTAATTGGTTTAGGAAATGTCATATTCCAGCACGCAGCACACGGAGACAGCGATCCAGCCTGAGTAAAAAACTAAAAGCATCGTTCTTCGAGGTATGACAGCGCCTCATTTCCATCTTTCTCCACTATTTGTCAGTCTTCTTCTCTTCCCCAGTGAAGCAGCAATGTTAACAATGCTGTCCCCACATTTACCAGTTCTGCCTCATTACAGCTAAAGAAGTGGATAAATTAGCGCAGGAGAGCATGCATGGCAGAGTCCAACTCCACCTGTCAGCGAGGGGGGAGATGGTGAACGTGTGGATGTAGGGGAAGGGTGTGAAGGAACTGCTCAGATTGCAAGTCATTTTAAAACAACCCATCCAGTGAGGCTGATGTTCATGGGGTGAAAAAGGGTGAAAGGTACGTATGCACATCCAAACCTAATTACAGGTACATGTGCAGAAAACTCACAGTACTATTACAGTTATGATGTTTTTGAACTGTACGTTTGTTCATAAATCTATTGTTTCAATACATTGTGAAGCTGTGTGTGTTTTCACCTGGGCACCAACCTGTTTTACTGTGTTGCAGTGTATGTTCAAGATCTAGAGGACAAATGAGTCTGGCTGTTGCCATCCTCTGAGCACCAAAACTCCCCTGCCCTGCAGCCTTTAGAAAACATTATCTCTTCTTCTCATCTGTCTAGTGCCTCTGGCCGGCCATATTTATAGGCTGGTTAAGGACGCTCTCACAATCAACTATGTTTGTGCCCTGTTCACATTCACCAGTAAAAAAGCCAGACATTCCACAGTGTCCAATGTCCACTTGCCTGCCAGGATTAACATTTCACTCTCTCCAAGGTTGAAAATCCCATCAGATGGAACAAAATTAATTTTTGTGCAATATTCAGGGCCACCAGCCACATCAGGAGACAATGCAGAGTGCATCCGTCAATTGTGATTCCATTCACTCCCTAATCGGCAGGATGGCCATGCACGGTGCAGCAGCGTAGTAAATGCTTCCATCCCAGGGGGATAAGAAAAACAATGGCCCTTTTTAATTTCTATTCTAAAACACACAGCAGAAAGAAAATGATACAGACATAATTGATGAAGGGGAGAGGAGGGGAGCCTTAGCATAGGTCTCACGTCCAGTGCCAATGTGTTTTTTTTTTTTGTTTGTTTTGTTCTGGTTTTTTTTGCTTCATAATGGCAACTGCTCAGGGGCACTGGAGGTTGACAAATCTGGTGGGGAGGACAAATTGATCAGCAACAGAACACAATTTATCCCTTGAATGGGTAAAGGCCTTGTGTGGTTTGAGTGATTAGTTCAAACTGCCGTATGTCTGTCCATGAGTTGACCCACTGGAGAGACTGTGACACTGTGACATACACCTAGAAACTCTCACTGGGAATATTACTCTCAATTAATATATTTGAGACACATGAGACTAAAGAAAAGAAATTAGGCAAGTTTGTTCAACATTCACATAACACTGCATACATTTAAATGTGTATATGTTTTTGTGTTTATTTTTAAGCATGTGTGAGCTTGCGTCTTTTACCACCCCACAAATTCCCCTGAGAAGTCAGCGAAAAGAAGTCACTCTTCAGTGAACAAAAGTCTGGTTTAATAAAGAGTAATATGAATCAACAATCTGTTTGAGAACATTTTCTCATTTAAACTTATTTTGGTTATGCATTCCTACTCTCCTCTCCTCTCTACATTATGTGTGAGTTTACAAGAGTAAAAATAACTAGGGGAAAACAATGGTTGCTAATTCTCAGAATGCTGTGAGCCACAGACAAAGACATATGGCAGGTCTATGGTGGCCGCATCTGTGGTGTAATGCAGGGACGGACTGTCAAGAGCATGGATGCTTGTCCATGGCAGCAAGCTTATTGCCACATACTACTGGTATTGCACAATCTCCCCCTGACCCATTTTTGTGCTGCACACTCTGAAGTCAATTTTCTGCACATTTCATGCAAGGAAGAAGCTGAACAAATGTGAGAAACTCAAACATTTTGCTACTCACTTTGGAAGCTGATACCTTCCAGTTTATCCTTTGAAATGTCACAAGAAACAAGTAGAAAGAAAGAAGTAGAACTTTTTACACTGTTGTGCTTTACTGCTTTGTCATCAATACTCGAGTCAGGTGCTTCTGGTACTCACTAAAAACCAAAAGATGTGAATCCCTGAACAGCAACCCCTACATAAATGACAGCTACACAGTTGGGGTGTCATCCCATATTCAGCATATTCCATAGAGACAGTGTGGACAAAGAGTGAGGAGGTGAAAGTGGTTCTGATGTGATTAGAAAGGCATTGAGGAAAAGTAGCAAGAAAAAGAGAGTGCAAGTGCATGAGACACAAAGAAAAGCTGGATCTTTTTTTGTAGAAATTTTTAATTGGCTTTTGTGCTTCAGTAGCACCCAATTAGCATGCTTGTTACATGTGAACCCCGAAAGCTAATTGGCCTGAGAGGAGAAAGCCGCATGGCCCTGAAGGGAGAAACTAGGATTCATTTGAAGATTCAATAGCTCCAATAGCGGCACATTGGGAAGTTATTTGGCAAATACTTGTAAATAACATTATGGTGCTGCAGTTGTAAATATTATACATTTCCTTCTGTGTTTATTGCTAGATAGTGTTTTAAAAGAAAGAAAAAATAATGTAATAAAGTTTATAGCCAGTCAAAGAAAATTATTTAGCCATCAACGGTGTGATCAACCTGATCTACACAAATTGTCTTGATGCAAGAGGGAAGTGCTAATGGATTGTGCATAAACTACAGTTTGGCCCATGTCTGTGTGTAAATGTCATAGGAATTAATCATATCTGGAGGTAAATCACTCACAGGCATGACCTAACCTGTCCACATACAGTATCACACTGCCCTACATTGTGGAATATGCTGAATGCGCAAGTAAACACAACAGCACTACAAGCTCACCAAGGGCAAGAGGCTGAATCTCTGATTACATTTACTGTACAAACTGTAGCAGCAGGATCTGATGCACAGGACATCAAGAGCTCATTATGCTCTTTACATGCAATTAATCAAACAATGTAAACAAAGCTTGCTTCAGCCACAACACACAGAGCTCAATTCCCTGGTGGCAATTCAAATGCAGTACACACAGCGCAATGACTAGTAAATAACATAATTTGAATTATGGAAGATGTAAAAGTCACAGTGAAATCTAGAGATGGTATAAGAGTCGAGTCTTCCTGCTGATACCTCACACATAAAGTACAGTACAATTGCTGCCTCACTGTAAAGCCTATAGTCTCCTTTAATAAAATGCACACAGCATGTTGCTATGAAAATCTGCATTGAGCAGCATAAGTGAGACAATTATATATCGTAACAATTTAAGTATCACATAAAGGGCAGACAAGTAGACATACAGCTCACTCACTGAGATTCTTTGATTGTAATTGTGTGACTTGTTCTTTTAACTGTGATCATCTGGATTAATTTTATGAAGAAATATCTACTACAACCCTGTGTCCAGAAAATGTGGGCCACTGTGTAAAATATAAACGATAAGAGAAAACAATAATTTGTAAATCATTTAAAACCTATGCTCCATTCATTTTCAATTTGATGCCAGCAACATGTTTCAAAACAGATCGTAAAAGATCACCACTGAAACAAAGGAAGAAAAAACAAGTCTCTCAGAAGTAAGGATGGTGTCAGGTCCACCACTCTATGAAAGGATGCATGGGCAAGCCAAACAACTTGAGCGCAAGTTTCTCAACATGAAATTGCAATTTGAGGATTTCATCATATACCGTATGCAATATCATTAAAAGATTCTGAGAATCAACAACAGGAAATTACAGCGCTATTCAAAGTATTGAAGTATTTTTTTTATCATTTACAATTATAATTATAATTATTATATATCATTTTCTGCAGCTTGTATTATCATTATATTCATTTATTTACTTTAAAAATATTTTTAAAACACTGTGTTCACCTTTGCTCAAAGTGAGCAAGATGATGTAATTTCCTGTCACTATCTTTGTTTTTTTCTGTCTCCATCATACTTGAGAAATGTATGTGTTTTCAGGACCAATAAGGAATCTTTTTGAATCTGAATGAACTATGAGGATTCAGGAAATACATTCAGAATTTGTGTGAGTTTTTGCATTGTATTACAACTTTGTCCTTCTTTCTTTTCCTCTCAACAACAACAAAAAGCTTCAGCTAACCCTAATATAGAGCACAAAGTGGAAATCTGAGACAAGGGATGTTCTTATCCCCTCTGTTGACTATTTTCCTTTTGACAGATGCCAGGAGCAGTATAAACCGGGCCGCTCACAATGCTCAGGCTTTGTCTGACACAGACCACAGTCAATTGGTGATCGGAACAACGGTTCACATGCATACACCTTTTACCCAGTCCTCCAGAAGTTTCGGCTGGGCATCTGTAGGCTGCATTTAAAGTAAGGCTAAACTATTTAAAATTTAATTCAAATCCCGATTTAAAATGTTGCAGTTGGCTAATTGCAGTTGGCTAATTGAAAAAAGCTGTTGCAGAGCAAAAAGCATCACTGCCCTCTTTGTGTGGCAGTCTTACTAACCAACTGAGGGAGCGCACCTCTATTCTCCCCACTCAGCACTGCCCTAGCCAACTGTGTAAATGCCCACCATTAAAAAACAAACAGGAAGTGGGGTGATGGCGTCTGCCGAATCAGCGCAATCATTGGGCGATTTAATACCAGAGAAAAACAGCACTTAGGTAATATGGGATTATTTTGGCTGTGATTACACTGAACAAAAAAAAAGAAAACAGAATTTGCTTCCAAGAGCTGTCATGGAATTTCTGCCACAACATGTAGTTATACAACAAAACTCCGCAAGCTCTAGGAACTGGCACAGGTGGCTATTTGAGGAGCGTGTTGCTAAAACGTCGACTGAAATTACTCAGTCTAGTAGTAACCAACAACAAAGTATAATTTCAGAGTGGTTTGCGAGTGTTACACCATATCAAAAAAAGCCCAGGAGATAATTAACATCATAACCCATTAACTCACTAAAGGCATGTTGCCTTTTAATCAAATGACCAAGGAAGGGTTTAATCTGAATGTTGAATGAGAGATATACAGTTCTGTTTGTTTAGGTCAGTTTATTTTTCCTTACTGGACATTTTTTGTATAATTTTTTGATATTTGAAATTGTAATAAATACATGTTGGAATCAGTTAATATCTTTATTTTTCTTGCATCGAATGCATACCGTACACAGCACTGATTGCATTTTAGCAGCAAGAAGCTAATCATTTATAGGATAAAAAGCAATATCTGTCAGAAACATTACAATTAGATATTTTCCCCAAATTGCACAGCCCTAATTTAAAGAAATGTTTGCAAACTGCTAGACTGGATTAAACATGTTAGTTAAGTAAGTGAAATCAATCACTTTCAGTGTTCCTGACTTTTGTAGAAAAATACAATGACATTTAGGTCTAAGTGATGATGCCAAGGATGTCATCTTCTAATCTCAGTTGAAGGTATTATTCAGCTTTCTCCAAGTGTAAGCTCATGCACATCTGGGAGAAAAGGATACAGAACATGATGGCATTAGGCAGATGACAACATCAAATTTGCATTTAACTCATATAACATGACTGCTATTGTATATGTGATTTACCTGCATCAAACTCTTTTTAGGCGCTGAGGATTATTTTGTTCAGTATGTTTTTATTTTAATTTTTCTTTTATGTAATTTTTTGAGAGTTAAAGAGATGATATTTTTAAATGCCAGATGTCCCACTGGAACAAAAATCTGGATTTTGAGTTGCCTGACAGTCACACAGTCACAACCAGACTGCATCATCCTGTCTGTAATGCTGTGTGGAGTAGCCACTGAAATGGCAACATTATGCAACCAAGCATTTCAAACCATCAGGCCATGACAATGACGATGAGGCTTGTCTAAAAGTGTAACCTCTCCCAGTCTTTGTGTCTGTCTGTCTCCTACTCTCATTTTCTCTCTCTCTCTGTCTCATACATGCATGAACACACACCCAGAGAAAGACAGAACATCTTTATCAGCCTTCTGTATGCAGGCTGTGCTCATGAGATTCTAGCACTGACCCCTCGCTGTGAGCTGTGCAGGGGAAATGTTTACCCAAACCCCACAAAACATGTCATTAACCTCTTTCTAGATGACAAACAGAATGTCCCTCTATGAGGGCAATAAAGACAGGAGCACCTATCCAGGACCCTCATGACAGTCATCTCATTAAGAAGCTGTGGGACGCAGCAACGAGTTAGGGAGCCTGGTCTCTCAGGGACTCTTTCCCTGCAGTGTACCAGTGTGCCTAACATTCAGCGAAGTACCTATGATATGCAATGAAGCATAAACAACTGATTAACCAAGTAGTTAGGAAAAATATACTGCCCCCCACCCCCAACTCCATCAACCACTTCTGCCCTCAGCCTCCCCTAACCGTCCCCTTTTACAAACCTTTGTAAAGGGTTTCCCAATCCCTGCTTGCTTCTTTTCCGACCTGCTGTCTCTTCCTTGTTATCTTGTTCTGTCTCTTCATACTGCTCTCCCTCCCTGGAGATTTAGAAGAATATCCTGAGGCTCTGATTAAAGCCCAAACCTAGGAGGGTGTCTTGGTATGTGGTGAAAGGAAAGGAGGGGGTGAAAGGGGCCAGTGAGGGGCCTGGGCACTAGAGCAGCTTCTCCTTCTTCGGGCCCCGTGGGTGTAATTCAATCACACCTTGATAATTCCCCTGATGTGAGAGTCAAATCCCCCTCACACACATCAAGTACCGATAGACAACACAAGCTCATGCTCATCCCAGATTGAGGGTCTCCTCCTGGGTGGGCTTAAGAGCCCACTACTGGGTATATTCTACCTGTGTTGTTTGAAGAGGCCATTATTTTAATTGAAAAAGTTACCCGCCTGCCAAAGGCAAACAATAGAAGACAGGGGAAAATATGGGGGAGAGAATTAAAACAAAAACACCAGATGGTGATATACATGGTAAAAATGATTGTTTATACTTACTGTTTGATTATATGTGATAATGAGAGTGGGATTCCTCAAGGCAATTAGTGTCTGCAGCAGCCATATTGTGAGAGGACAGGGGAAGGACGGTACGGGATGTTATGAAAGAGCGCTTATCAAATATCTCTGCCGGGGTGATTAGAGTAATAAGACACTGCAAGGTGAGATAGGCCACTCCACGCTCTTTTAGTGCGTCTTCGCACATGTGCACGCGTGTGTAGGTGAGTGGGTGGGAGGGAAAGTGTGTTTGAGCAAGAAAGAGAATAAGAAGGAACCTGAAAAAGTATGAGTGACTCTTTAAATCTGTTTCCATATCTGTGTGTGCATGTGTGCCTGAATGTGTGTCTTAATCTATACAGTGTCCCCATGTACCCCATTGTGTGTGCACGTGCAAGTGTGATATAATTCCTATCGTAATGTAGGTTCCTGTGTCAGGCTGGCTGCCCCTCGGGGCTTTAGCCTATGACAGAATGCAGATTTGGGACACTTACCCCTGGCAGAGTCTTCTGTTCATGGAGGGCGCTCTGGGCCTTCAGTGCTGACTCTCTGGCACAGTATGTTAGAAAGGCACATCCTACAGTATCAGAGAGACATAAGAGACATATTCTTATTCCACCAGACAACAGTTAGATGACTTTCCACCCCATTAATAATAAAAAGAAGAAGTTGAAAAACTTATGATTAATAATTTATAGTCAATTAAAAAGAAGAATCCATTTAATGTGTGTTGTGCTTCTTAGGTTGCAACCCTCTCGCCTGAAAATTACATTGCTATGCAACTAAACTGTAAACGTATTTACATTTTTTTAGTAAATATGACCATATACCTATTATGTTGTGAAGCAACATATTTTCTAAACAAATTAAACACTACAGTTTTTGTAAATAATAAATATAAATGTATTGGTTTTAAGCGCAGAACTGGCACATCAAAAACCACAGTTTGACTCAAGAGTCCAGTGCATGGTTAGGTTTAGGCAAGAAAAGCACTCCGGTTAAAGTGAGAAAGAGTTTAATAAACACGTTGTGTGTGAAGTGACTAGACCACAGTCTATCCGTACACTGTAAAAAAACAAGTGGCTGACTCTATTCAGGAAGTTTGAAGTAATAATTTGAACTTTTTCTGTTTGGGTAGATTTCTATCCCATATTAATATGTCATATCAATATGTAAATCTAAATAACCATTACTAATCCACTGAAAGTTTGCTTTACTTAAAGTTGCTGTCAGATACAGGAGACAATATTGATAATGCCCATGTACTTGATAAAGTATATTTTGAAAAAAGACATAAGGAGGTAAAAAACATAATATTTCTACACCAAATCAAAATGTCTACAATTTGAAAAGTATGTCATTATAGTAGAAAACCAGAAACATCAAAATTCTCTGTGCGTGCACTGTACAATTTTCAAAATGGTTGCCAGGCCTACATACAGTCTAAACACTCTAGGAAATGAGACAGACGCTTATGTGGAAAAAGAAAAGTGTCTTTCATTGTGTTGATCTGGCTCTGATCTCTCCAGATGCACTCAGTGATGATTTGACGTTTATCCTTTGCTAGTCGAAAGGGGGAATTTTCAGCTGGGTTCACTGACTCTTCAGTCAGATTTTTGAATTCCCTACACAAGTAAATGTGTATTTTATTTTATTTTTCTTTTTTCAAATTTAGGTTACATACTGTAAATCACTAAACAGAAAAATTAGTTTCATTTCACCATTATTTTTCTCAAATTATTGGTCCAAAATGTGTCAGGCAAACTACTTTTAGCTCGTAAGACCATCCCCCAACAGAGAAGCCAAGCAATGAAGTTTGTATATGCATGTATTAAGACAGTATTGCATATTGTGGATTTACCACAGCTGCCATTACACACAAAAATGCACTTTTATGCAAATTGGCTAAAGTTACAACTGAAATAAACAAACGATACACTTTTAGTTCTTGATCTATTTTGATTATTGGTTCACATCTTGGATAGTCTAGCACATCTGCTGTAATTAGGTAACAGGCTAGCAGCATTTTTGCAGTGCCACAAATAATTAAAGCCTTACCTTCATAGTACTTTTCATAAAATAACTTGTAGCCCTTCTCCAGCTTCAAAGATACGTATACATTGTTTAATGCAGGTAGATTCCTCAGCAATGTTAAAAACCTGCGCCTATTGTTCAACTGGACACTCCCAAGAACCAACATGCAAGTTGCAGTATTTTTTATAATATTCTTTTAGCAGTTGTTACCATTAACAAATGAGAAGTGTAGGTAAAGAACTTACCCATTATAATATACTGTATTTAACTTTTAAACAATTACATGGGTTGTATATACTGTGATTGCACTTTAGTTGTAAAGGAATGTCATTTTGTGAAGACATCACTGAACAGTGTGACACACAGACATCACAAAATAGAAAATCGAGAAAGTACAATCTCATAAATATGATCTTTATGTGATTTTGGTAACATGGGGAGTCAAGCATTTAATACCCCACAGGTTGCTTCAATGTTTAAAATAAAAATTAAAAAAACACTGATGTAAAAATATAAAAGCACAAGACTTAAAATTAAACTTCTTAAATTTCTTTTTCTCTGTCATCTTTACATCAGCCCACCTGGACTGCAATGAGAGCTGATTACAGAATTTGACTTTTGTTTGAAAAGCACGTGAAGCGAGCCTAACACCTCTCTGTTTATTCAGACATCTCAAAAACCCCAAAATCACATGGCAATCTTTGGAAGTAGAAGTTTCTGAGTGAGGCGCACCTTGTAACAAAACAGAGAAATCCAGTTATCTCGGCTAGACTTGTGAGTTTTGTAGTATTTTAATTTACTGTATTTTCATAAAACCTAAAGTCTGGGAAGCAGGGAAAGGGAGGGTGAAGCAGATACATTTGTGTCTCATGCTACCCAAAAGTTGCATTTTATAGCTTTAAGTTGAAGAATTCAGGAAAACAAAATGAAAATAAACAAGTCTAAAAAACAAAAACATATTTTTAAAAAATGTGACAGCTTTCATTAAAAGGTGAGTAGTTGCTCTGTTACACGCTTGGCAGAGCTGACAGTGGGTGACCCCATTCAGGAGAGGTTTTGCACTGTGCAGCATAATTTCCCATTACTACATCTCACACCTGCTGCCAAAGATTCCCATGGGTGAGGAGACACACATACACACACACACTTATACATACAGATGATCCCCGGCATGCAGCACATAGCACCCATCACCCCCTAAAACCCAGCAACCCATTCTGGCACCCAGCCAAGAGAGCTCCCTTTCACGACAACCTTCACCCACCTCTACAACTAGACAGTTACTCGAGAGGAAAAATCACCTAAATGACACTGATGAAACAGCACGCCACACAGCAAAGCAGAAAAGTTTGGGAGCCTAGGGGAACACTCTTCATCCTTTGTGACATTACAAAACTGTAAAACATGAGCTGAGACCTCCTGGGGGGCATGTCCTAGCAAATGCTTAGGGGAATTGTAGGCTGTTGCTGGCACTCTTTTGCAGCCCACTCTGTTTATCATACATTGAGTATAAGGATTCATCTCATGTTTTACCCAAGTATGAATTTGAAATTGTTTTTACAACAAAACAGCACCACACTGAGGGAGCAGTGGTGCTGAGTTTTGTGTATAAACTTTATCAGTAAAAGTTTTATTTGACCATTGTCCTTCAAGGTAAGTGGCTTTGGGCTGTTCTAGATCTTTAAATGAAACACAAACTGCAAAAAAGTGTCTATTAAAAAACTTTCTTTTAACTTTGTTACTTTTTCTTTTTAATAAGATGCTGTATTAGAAAAAAATAACTAGTAACCAAAGCTGCAAAATACATGTGGTGGAGTGAAAAGTACAAGTAAAATGATACTTCAATTGAAATACTCCAGTAAAGCACAAATACCGTAAATACTTAAATACAGCACTTAAGTAAATTGGTTACTTACCATGAATTGTTTTTATTGTTGACACCATTAACTATATAAAATTATTTTTGTATTTTAGTACTATTTTGAATGCACAAACTTTACTTTTTATGGGATGGTGACATCACTACGTTTATTTGATAGGTATACTTCTTTCACCACTGTTAAGATTTTCCTGGTGCATGTTTAAAGTTGCATCTGAAACAAGTGAATATATGTCAACCAACTGCCAATTTGTGCAACTGCCTCAAGAAAAATAGCATTAGATGCTAAATTATTAGTTCAAACGACCTGCTAAACTGGACTTTATGAGCAGCGGAGCCTTTAATGTGTACGCCAGCTGCATGGCTCCATCAGCATCCTCATGGCTGTGGAAAATCAGCAGGACTTTAGGAAAGCTTCATATCCAACAGTGCTGGCTCAAGGGACTTCTGAAGCCCAGAGGAGTCCGTGAAAACCAGTTGTGGAACAGATGAGCATTCAGCTTGGAGAACATGAGGAGAGGCACAATGATACTGTTTGTGGGAAGGCAACAAGAATGTAGCAGCTGGTAGCAGGTTAGGGCTGTCAGCTCAAAATTTTAAGTTGACTAATTGGGATGAGATTACATTCACACTTATAACTTATCCTACATTGTTTTCCCCTTGATATTAAATGCAATCATAGAAATGGATCTTTCCAAAGCATGCTGCTTTCACTGATCTGAAAAATGCAAACTAGTCTCTAATGTGTGCACAACACTACCACAAAAAATTAACTTTGACAGCAAATGCAAACATAATGTTCACTGTGATGAATTACATAATTTACAGAACTAAAGCAAGATGTAAATCTTTAACAGTTGAGATCAAGTTCACATTATTCGTAGAAAACAGGATAAAATTACTGCCTCAATGCTTTTTACTGATTCTTAAAATATGTTCATTTTCGGCAAATCATTAACTATTAAATTTTCCCATATTTCTTCATAAATTTGAATTATCTAAATAGTCTAAAGAGTGGAGAAAAAAACTGGACACATTAACTGAGAAGATGAGGAGAAGAAAAACATTTACAAGGTCCTCAATTTAAGGTAAGCAGCTCTGGTTCAACAGTAGGATGTGTGGCTTCCTGTGATGAACAGTTTAAGTGGGGTGAAAATAACACTTTGGTGCTCAAAAACAATTTACTACACTACAACTGCAGAGAGGGCCAAAAGTTCAACAAATTATATTTGAGGCCAAATTAAAAAGTAAATGTGAAATGTGTCATTCCTGCTACACTCTTTGGCTAATTACTTAAAGAAGTTCTTCTTCTAGCAAATTGTTTCAAAAATGGAAATTAGTATGTGTTCACAATTGCATGCACCCAGGCATTAAGAGTAAATTGTGTTTTTTTTTAAGGCATCAGGTACTTGTAATTGAAATCACTCCATAACAAATTAGTATAAAATTTCAATTCATTAGCAGTGAATTCATGAATCGTGATGAATTTGCTCTCCTTCCGTCTCCTCGCACATACAGGAATGTTCATTAAACTGGGAAAATGCAAATTAATTTCCACAAAATATTTCAGGCACAAAAAAATAAAAGAAATACAAATATGTAAAACAACTAGATGCTGCTGAATATGACAGGCTGACCCCCCCTTGGGAACTGAGACAAATACGACGAGAGGATTCATCCATCGCTTCATGTTTCAGTTAACTGCACTACTACTCACAGACATCTTTCCATCTTTCAGTCATTTTATCCATCCTCTTTTGGAGCAGCTCTGTTCAGAGCAGTTAGCTGTCTGGTTCACACACGGCCCCCTTTCTAATGATCAAAGAGGTCATCTGTAGACTTAAGCTACACCTGTCACTCAACTCACACAAACTGTCAGTCACTGTCTGCCGCTTCCTCTGCAACACTCGCACTGTAAAAAAAAATACCAATACATTCATGGACCTTTAACTCAGTGGCTGTTACTAAAAGTCAACAGAATTGAATTTCACATAAAACTACATCTACAAATTTAAAGGACACTTTTGAATTTGTTGATACATTCTATGGCTCATTTGCAATTAGATATTAGTGCCCTACTGTGGGTTACTTTTGACATTTCTATGCCTAAGAGGGTTTTTTATGTCAATTTGGCAGGCTATTTATAGCCAATTACACTGCATGGACCTACCAAGGAGAGCAAAATGGATGAGGATATTTAACAACTCTTTGTGTCTGTTCCTTCTGGCTGTGTGGTGCAGCTCAGAGTCCCTCCTCTCAGCATCAGAGACGGATTGATAGATAACACTACTCAAGCAAAAGATTTGCCCCCCACTAACATTCAGCATGTCTGAACAATGCATGTGTTCTGGCACTGACACTAAGTATTATGATAATGTAGTGCTCAGCGAAATGATGGATATTAAACAGCACGACCTGGCTGCACCACACACTGACGAGCACCATGCCCACCAATAGTGTCAAGTCATCCCACGCGCTGGATAAGGCTCCCTGACGACACGCAAACTATCAAACCGACATTAAAGTCAATGGTTTCTAACAACTACAAGGCAGGATGTAATCGTCAGTAAAGAGAAACAAATGAAAACACATTCTCTGAATTGACTTACAGACACACTCTGTCACTTAAGTGTATAGAAAAATATAATGTGTAAAATTCCCCAGATATTAAGACTTGAATAAGTCCCTGGAGATACTCTAAGTGCCCAACGAAAGATTCACAAATCGCAAAACATCTGTTTAAATCGATGCTGTACAATCTGCATGAATTAGTCATGAGCAAATATGACATATTTTTTGGTGGTATTTATGGTATTTATGGTGCATTTGTGTGTCACGGGATCTGGGCTGTGAAAAAGGGTAGTGCTGCAAATCATGCATTAGGTACGGTTTACTAACTGATACTAACAGCCAAATACATCATCTATTTGAAATCAAATCTTTCTCAACCACAAACTTAGTTCAAAGATGGATTTCAAAGTAGTAGTCAAACTAAATTTATGGCACTGCAGTAAATCTTCATGAACTTTATGTTTTTAGGGATCTTGGAAGCAAGCTGATTCTATCCTCCGCCTCTTCTGCTCTACTGTGAAAAATGTCTATGTTACTATTTATAATAAAACTTTGAATGGAAGTTGTGATAATGTTACAACATTTGGAGTCTCTCAGGCTTCTGACATAACAGCTAACTACTGTCTATTGGCTTACTGTGCATTTTAATGAACCAAACAAAACACACTTTTTAAAACAATGCAATAGACTGGACAAACAGTTATTGCAAAACCTTGTGTTGTACAGAGGTGGAAGACATTACTTGAGCTCCACACCACTACAGTGTTGATACAAGTTGCACAGCTTGGATTTGATTGTACAGATTAGTATCATTCATCCAGACAGTACAAGCTCAGGTTACTATTATCCACTGGAATGTAGTAGCAGAGATGAAAATATGTTGGCACTCACCCGAGGGATTTCTACAGGATATCAGTGAGTCTGCGACTGTGGGTCATGTGACTCAAACATGTGGCCAAACCAAAGAGGTTAAAATGTCCAGGCCTCACCATCAACACATAGAAAACATCTATTATAATGTATTGATTTATCAGTGTGACAGATCACCAACAAACTGATCATCATTTCACTGTTTAAAGATCTACTCTAAACCAACAATCATCCTTTTTTTTGGCCTTCTGTTTGATTGTCACCTTCATCACCAAACGTGGTAGGAAAGACCA
>JAUBNQ010000017.1:20724935-20748358 GCA_032353495.1 Ctenopoma kingsleyae | reverse complement strand
TACTGTGGTAGGACTGGTTTCATAACTACATCAAACATCTTTGGTCTGAACTGGAAGACAAACAGTATAACACTACCCAGCAATCGGATAGTAGCATATGCATACAAGTGTATATGTACAAAGATGGATCAAAAATTAGGGAAGAGGAGCAACATAAGGAAAAAATTAGAACAACTTGAAAGGGAACAAAAAATGAGGCTCAGCTCAAGAGTTGATGTCTCAGTGGAGGATCACAGGTGTGCCTTGTGTGGAGACAAAGAAGAGAAAGCCAGAGGAAGGAAGAGAGAGAGACTAGGGGAGAGGGAGGGAGGGATGAAGAGCTGTTGCTGCTGTTGTCAGGAGGATTGAAAAGAGGACGGATGTGTCCATTACAAACAAGACTGTTCTCCTGTTGCCTTGGGAGACGAACTGTCACTGTGAACCACCTGTACATAAGTGTGAGCATATGGATGCCCCACAAGCACACATACATAATATACCAATGTACACAAATAGTCATGCATGTGCTTTAACACATGTACTGTACAACATGTAAGGTAGTAGACAGTCATGAAAAACACATGCACATGCACAGCAACTGTCACAGCAACATCTCACATGTGCATACATGTACCATATATGCAATTACATCATGTACTTGCGGACATATACAGCAGAACAAGCACACACACTCCCATTCAGCTCTAACACAGATGGATATATACCACCACTATTAGCAGCTCTGGATTTACAGTGGCCCGTCAGCCTTCAGCTTTTAATGCCATGTGGGGCCTGTTTTACAGCTCTGCCCCAGGGCCCCAATCGGCTTTCAATTAGCAGGTGAGCTGCAGCCCTGTTCCCAATCAATAGCCCAGTACAGGCAGGCTGCAGGCACCATAGGGGCCCCCAGATTGGAGGGAGGAGAGGAGAGAAAAGGAAGTGGAAGGGGACGAAGGGAGAGAAGCTGGCAAGAAAGACTGAGGTGGAATCGTGCCATGCTACTGGGCCAGAGGGTTGTTTGAAGGGGCTGAAAACTGTCACTTCATCTGCACACATACACACAAACACACAGCAGGATCTGCATCAAGGCGCAATTTGTTCGCAAATTCAATCTTCAAATCTTCCTTTTATTAAACAAGGAAAACCAGGCTAATAAAGACTACAGGTTGCACTGAGCAGCTTCCAGGTGTGAATGTGCTTAAATGTGAAAATGTGTTAAAACTAAGTTTCTGGTAAAAGAAATTACATGAAATAAATAAAACTGCAGTTTAATTTGAGTAAGGCCAATGAAAGTTCCTGAGGTTAAAAAAATAATTTTACTGGAACTAATCTCTGTACACAACTTCTGTGGAGTGAGAGAGTTTCCCTGGTTAAAGTGTTTCCTCAAAACAAGTGACAGTAATTTCAAAGAATGCGATTATTCAGCTTTTTCCAAGAAAGTGTCTGATAATTCGAAAAGGCACTTGAAAGTGACTGGGTGGCATTAGACACAAGTGAATTTGTTTCGCACAAGCTAGACTGTTTCACTGTTAAGACAACTGATTTAAAGACAGATAATCAGATGGAATAATACAAGATGGAAATGTTTGCCCGTATATCTTTCATCAAGGAGTCTGGAAAGTCAGTCTCATGCTTTTTTTCCAGGGACATCAATAAAACCAACATGAGACAAGAGAAACTCCGCTGATAAACAGTAAGAGCACCACAATTTTCTACACTTTGTAGTCAGGACAGTTAATTATTTATGAATATAGGGCTGAATACAAATTGAGTAAGTTAAAAAGATTTGTGGCACTCACACACACACACACACACACACACACATACACATAAATGAGCCTATAGTTTGTCAGGGCTGGAAGCAGTGAGGTGTTTAAATAAATAAATGAAATATAAGGAACGAATAGGCAACTTGAAAATCAGTAACGTCGCCAACCTTGTGTTGATATTTGTAACCATGACAATAAAGTTTATCTAGCCTTAAAGATGTGTGCATTTAAATCCCCACTTCCTGTTTTTGTGCCTACACCTGAGCAAATTGTGACCATTCAATAATGTTAAAAATATATTTATTACAGTAACTATGGCAATGAAGAACCAGTATTGCTCTATTTCAGGAGACACCACTATAGGTTGCAATAAAAGGCAGGAAAAAAAATCTACGTGGTCATTTAGGCTGGATTAAATAAGCATCTACTGTACATGAATTCATAGCTGTCAAATCTGCACTGCATCATCAAGGCTCAGTTCAGTCCAACTCCACAGAGAGGAGGAAGCACAACAAAATTAAGTGTTTCAATTGTCATCTACCTCTCTGAGACACCATCGCATAGCAAAATAGCCAACTCATTTTAATTAGACTCACAGAGCACCACATGCTTTGGTCCCTACCTCCAACACATGAAAGAGAAAAATCCCATTCCCCTTAGTGACAGCAGCGAGAGAGGGGAATCTGCCAAAGCAGGCTACTTGGCATCAAAATGGCATTCACTGAATAACGGAACAGACCGCCATTTTTACATCATGCTGTACTGATTGTCAGAAGAGCAGAAGACCTCCGTCAAGCAATTTTCTGTCTCTATTTCTTTTTTAATTTTGTTTTTCTCACCTGCGTTTTGTAACCTTGTGAGAAGCTGGTAACAAAGGGAGTGTGGCGCACGTACGAGAGGTTAGAGAAGATTGGAAGGCACTGAGGAAGAAGAAAGGAGAAGGAGGAGGAGAGAAGCTACAGGGTTACTGGAGTAACATGGGTCTTTTTGAAGGCACCACGGCAGTGGGGGGTTGGCAGGGTGGAGGGGGCTGGGTAGACAGGAGTGAGGTTGGAGAGATAACTTGGTTCCTTCCAACACCCTGCTTCGTCTGCCTCTTTCTCTGTGCCAGTTTTATCAAAGAGGGGCAATGAGGGTCTTTGAAGGCATCCCAGAAAAAGGTGTGTGATTGTACTATCTGATATTCATACACCTGTACGGATGTATATGAGTACCAGAACACCAATGAGTAAATAAGTTCATGTGTATGTATATAATACATAGGCACGTACACTTCTATTAATGTATGTGCATAAGTTTGCGCATGTGTGATGAGGGAGCAGCCTGCTATAGTACGTCTCACTCGGAGTAGTGGCAAAGCAGAGCTAGAATTGCTGGAAGGCGGAGAGACAGACAGCTCTTCCCTCCACACATCTCTGTTCAAAGGCGCCATCAAAGTCTGGCAGAAATGTCAGTGCTGCAGGCAGGGGACCGGCCTCTGAATGTCAGTCCTTCTCAGGTCAACACTGAGATTCAGCCTGCCTTGCACAGGCAGAAGGGTGGGGGGCAGATGAAGGTAAAAAGAGAGAAAACACAGGGACAGTGATTAGGGGAACATGATAAAATGAGAGTGAGATGATGTTATGGAGGGAAGAAAGTGATAAAAAAGAAGAGGGAGACTGCATTGCTAAATAATAACAGGACAAGAGAACAAAATGTTATGGACAGAAGACTGACTTTCTTTCATTCTGTCAGTGTGTGTTTCTGCAGGTGCAGCAGGATGTCAAGTGACTTCAGGCCAGAGATCTAGGGGAGACTTTGAGCAAAAGAAGTAAAAAAAAAAAAAAAAAAGAAAGAAAGAAAATGCAAAGAAAAAAAAGCAGAGCAGACAATGCAAAATGTCCTTGTTTCTGAATGCATAAGAAATGTAGGGCAATACTTGCAGAGACAGATACTATATAATAATAAACAGACACACACAGAAGTAGAGAGGAGCAGTGATACAGCACAGACACAGATACAGACACACAAACACACACACACTAGTGATTGTCCCAATGCAGGCCATGAGGAGCCTGTCAGATTACAGGAGGGTAATTGAATGGTAAGGGAGCAGACAACACGTCTAGCGCAGCCGGACTCCAGAGGCGGCCGCCACCATACCAGAGCTCAGGGGAAATTCAGGGCCCACTTAATAGTGAATTGGAGATGGGACATTGTACGTATGTGTGTGCGTGTCGGGATATGAGCGAGTATGTGTGTGGGTGCGAGCGCTTGGTAGGTGTGTGACAGAGGAGAGTGCCCATGGCAGCAGTGAAAATGGTCACTAAAAATTTGAAGAAGACTGATTTGAGAAGTTACTTGATCGGGAAAAACGGACACAGCACAGCAAAGCAGAAAGAAAGAAATACAGAGAGACACAATTGTACAGAGGCATAGAATATTGTATAGACAGAGGAGAAAAAGAGGGCAAAAAAAGAGGCTGAGGGAAAAAGAACAAAATGCAAATGGAAAAAGGGACAATGGAGGAAAGAAGGGAAGAAAAAAGCACGAAACAAAGAGGAATAAGAGATGCTATATGATGAGCTTGAGTGTCCATCTGCCAATGAGCATCTCTAAGAAAAATGGACAAAATTGACAAATTGAGCACAGGAAATTGACAAGTGAGCGTTAGGAGGGTGTCAAAGAGAAGCACCGTACATCGCTGCATGAGGGGAGGAAGACAAGTGACAAATTAGTGTAGATTTTTTTCCAGTTGCACTTCAATGGCAATGAACGCTCAGTGTCATTTTATTCCCATATGAATAGTGAGAGATGAGTCGACATGACAAGCACAGTATACACACACACATTATAATATCGACTGAGGGAGGTGGGAAGGTGTGTGTGTGTGAGACAGGCAGTCGACTTCTGTTCTTCTCTCTATAGACAGGAACCCAGCAGCTGGGTAAAAAGTAACAAGTAACTTGGGGAGAAAGGCTGGATTAGTGGCGAGGGTGTAGAGCAATGAATAGAAAGACATAGGAACAGCACACAGAGAGGGAGAAAATTAAAGCGGGGGGGGGGAGGCTGGTGTGAGTGAGAAAAGAGCAGAGAGACAGGAAAAGGGAAGAAAAAACGAAAAGGTCTGCTGGGTGTAAAGTTTCCCCTGGATGTGATATGTGGATATGGGGATGTCATCAAGCCCGTGAAGTGGAAATAATAAAGAATTAGGATTGTCTCTGAAGACAGGGGAATTAATCCAAAATGAATTATGAAGGGGGGAGAGGAGGGGGGAAAAAATCAACATCAGCTATTTCCTTTTCCTCTGCTTTGAGGGAGATAGGGGGCGGTGTGTGCGAGTACTGTGAATCCCATAAAAATTAAATTAATAACAAAGGGGAAAACACACACACACAAATAAAAGCGGAAAAATTAGTAGTACGGGGGCGGAAAGAGATAGTCGTACAGAGAGCAAGGGTACAGATGGAAAAAAAAGACAAGAGAGAGATTTGAGGGAACTGAGGGTGGGCACTGTTGCTGCCAGATTGCACTGCTCTTTTGTTCCCCCTCGTCTTTCTGGAAAGGGCTGCCGGTGTTAAAGAGGAGATGCCACGCAGGCCATTGTAATAAATGCCACTTGTAAATTGCGGAGTGGAATTATACAGCGTGCAGATGGATCCATACGCCTGAGCAAAACGTGGCCAAAAAACCGGGAGCGATAATTAAGACTTAGGGGGTGAATGACAGAGCCATTTGTGACGACGGAATATGGCGTTTCCTAGCTCTCTGGGAAACAGAAGGGCTCGGAGAGGCTCGGTGTCACAAAACATTACCCACACAGCTGTTGGCTTTATGAGCAGCAATGGTGTACTCCCTTCCTCCCTCCTTCTCCCCGCTCATCCTCTTCTATCTCTTTCTACCCTCTTCTTTTTCCACCCCCTCCCCCTTCCACACACACACACACACACACACACACCCCTCTCCCCTTGATCACCACACAGTGGTGCTGTTCTTTCCCGGTTTGTGCCATTTCAAAACAACCACCCTTTTCCTCTCCCAAACACCGTCACCATCAGTTCTTCCATTCATCGACATCCCCTTCACCTTCCTCACCTCACACCACCATCCTTTCCATCTTCGAGGGGCTAGGCAAGGACTTGTACTCCATCATTCATATATAGGGAGGAGGAGGAGGCACTCCACATGCACACCAATACAGAGTAACACCCAGGCTGAAAATTCAATAAAAAGCACTGACACTGACAATGCTCGGTACTGTTTTGAATGGGAGTTTGGGCTTGCTGGGGCTCTGGGCTGACTGTAAAATAGGAAAAATCGAATTCTGTTGTTTTTCTTTTCTTTCTCTTTCTTTGTTAAAAAAACATTTTTGTATGCCACCCCTGCACTCACAATGTCCACGCAAGTCCTTGCAGGCTACACTGCTTGTAAGGTTAAGAAATCATGCTGGTGCTTTTTTCATACTGTAGCTTAAGCGTTCCTTTCTAAAATCATTAAACCCTGGTTACACTCCACGCCTGGGAATTCACTACAACCTGCTCAACAAGTGCAGCTGCACTGTCACATACTCAGATACCCCTTTTGTTTTATGTCGCTGCATAAATTCTCGCTGTATCTCTGCACAAACCCTATCAAGAGAAACTCTTGCACATTTATCCTACTTGGCAAATAAAGTGATTCTGATTCTTATGTGTCCCCCAAACTCTGCCCTCTAGTCTCCGTCTCTCCGTTAAGTCCATCTATCTCTCTGCCTGGCTGGCCAGCCTGTCTTCTGCTCTCATCTACCTCTTTGTCTCTGTCCCGGGGGCCTCCACAGCGTGCAGAGTAGCCTGAGAAGACTTAACTCAAACGAGACCCCTTCGCGCCCCGTTAAACCACCGACCTTCTCTGTCACTCCTGTCGCCCGCTGCTGCCGACGACGGGGGCCTGAGCTGCAAGCTAAGAGACCCTGAGCTCAATAAAAGTGTGGGTGATTAAACAACTCCCTGTAATTGCTCCTTTTGTGGAGGAATCAAACGGTCACACTTATTACAGAGGCAGGAGAGAGGAAGGTTGGGAGCAGTCGTTTCCACTGAGGGCCAGACACTCTCAGTGACCCTCTGCCCTCCCGTCACTACTCCTTTATCTGACCAAACAACCACTGTGTTGTGTGTGTGTGTGTGTGTGTTTACTTGCATGTGTGTGTGTATGTCCTAATGCCCTGTATGTATGTGCCAGTGTGTATGTTAACTATGCCAAGAATGCTACTGAAACGAGGAAGAGTGCAGTAATACCAGAGCTCCCCTCAGTGGTCAATGGTTGAATTACACATGAATAAGTCCTAGCTTTATTCGAAGCAACATGCATTTGTGTGCCGCCAGCCAGCTGGCTTTGGTAATGGCAGACATAGCCAAACCAGGTGACCATGTCCAACATGACGGCCAAGTTTTTGAGTAACACATGAACCATGCACATCCTTTGCTAGTCACACACACATACAGATATCAACACAAGAGCCTGGCTACAGGCCTTGTCAAATGGGTCTCCTTACAAAAGGGAGGGGTCCAATTACAGAAGCCACAAATACATATATAAAGTGCCTTTCAAGGGTCCGTGAGTGCGTCAGCTTCCCTATGATTATGCCCACTCTCTCCACACACGCAGCACTTGTCGTGCACACACAAGGTCTCCTGTGCCAAAACAGCCATCAGACAGGAGTTTTGTAGTGCAGGAGCAGTAAGATGTGTCCAGCCAGTCTGAAAGGGAGAGCTCTCTGTGGTCAGATAGAAAGGGGAGTATTAGTCAACTATTATATTATGACTACTATTACTAGTCATGTGTTGTCTTAGAGGTGAAAGCATGCCCAGCCATATTTAAACCGGGAGAGATTAGATTTAAAGAATCAATGTAACCTTGAAATTATTTGTGATTAAAGAAATTGAAAACATTCAAAAGTAGTTTTAGCAAACCTGAACATACTGTAATATATGCCATGTGTTGGTCTGTCCTGCACCACAACTAAATCAATTAGTCTGTAAACCAAAATGGTGCGAGGTTGACTAGGGAGGTGATGCTGCGATAACAGTAGTGTCATCGGTAACAATTCTGGGTATAAACATATTGTAGAACAGAAAATGTGCTGTGAAAAAGCATTGACGACGGCTTGGCGATGAGACGAGAGAGATCTGCTACTGCGTGAGATCTGTTGTTTGTTCATTTATCATCTTCTGTATTTTTTGTTTGCCAATTATTTAGCCACCCATTGGGCTTCATAACTTTTGTAGTGTTAAGAATTACTGTCACTGCTCGTTTTGTTTGTTGTTAGCTTAGCTTAGCCTTTCCTGTTTAGTTCCCAGCCACCATAGCTAACTACTTCGCTCCTATAATGGCTTGTGTTCGCTATTCCTATATCTATGTAAATCTGATATAAATATCTAAATACAAAATGAATTTTGTAAACAATAATTTCACTTAACTCCGACTTCCTCCCACTGTCCAAAGACATGAATGTCAAGTTAATTGGCGACACTAAATTGTCCATAGGTGTGAATGTGAGTGTGCCTGGTTGTTTGTCTCTGTGTGTCTGCCCTGCGATGGATTGGCGACCTGTCCAGCGTGTACCCCACCTCTCGCACGATGACAGCTGGGATAGGCTCCAGCACCCCCTGCGACCCTTACAAGGACAAGAAGTTAGGAAAATGGATGGATGGATAATTTCACTTAGTAAGGGAAAGAAGCTGTTCAACCCTGGCTGGCCCTGTCTATGTCTAAACCTATGTGGTTGCTCTACCTATGGCGGCCACAACTGCAATCAAGCATTTGTGATAACTGGCAATGAGTCTTTCACATCGCTGAGGAGAAATTTTAGCTCACTGTTCTTTGCAGAATTATTTTGATGTGGCTGAATTAAAAACATGAACAGCTTGTTTAGGGTCATGCCACTGCAGCTCAATTGGATTTATGTCTGGACTTTGACCAGGCCACTCAAACACCTTAAAGTTTTTGTAGCCATTCACATGTGGACTTGCTGGTGTATCTTAGATGATTGTCCTGCTACATAACACTCACATAACACTACATACATAATTCTTGAGTTAAGGTCACAAACTGATGGCTGAACATTCTCCTTTTCCAGGATTTTCTGGTAAAGTGCAGAATTCATGTTTCTATCAATAATAGCAAAGCAGCCCCAGACCATTACACTCCCACCACATTTCCACTCTTGGTATGATGTCACATGTAATGGGATGCACACCTTCCAAAATGTTGTAACTTTCGTCTCATCAGTCCACAAAATATTTGCCCAAAGGTCTTGGTAATAATTTTGTGTTTTTTTGGTCAGCAATGACTTTGGTCTTGGAACTCTCCCATGGATGCCATTTTTGCTTGTTGAATCATGAATACGGACCTGAACCTTGTCTCTTACCATGGTTCACACACAGATCTTTTTGCTTCACTTTGTCAGACAACTTCTGTTTAAGTGATTTCTTGATTCAGCAGGTCTGGCAGTAATCAGGCCTGGGTGTGTGAAATTGAACTCAGCTTTCCCATTAAACTGGTTAATCACAGTTTATTTCTGATTTAAAACTGCATTTTGTTATTACTTATCTTTGTGTAATATTAACATTTGTTTGACAATCTGAATCAAGTGTGACAAATATGCAAAATAATAAATCAGGAAGGGGAACTGTAATGAATAAAGAGGCTATATTTTCAAACTTTGTGATGCACACGACCCAGGAACATTGTACTAACATTTCAATTACTTTTCAAATGCAGAACATAATGGCTCCATGTGCTAATTGAAGATAATCATGTTAAATCACCACATGAACCTAAGAGGTCATTTCTGATTTATGTGGAAAAGGTTGACCTAAATGACAATATTGTCCTTTAATTATTATCAGCTTATGTGAGTAACTATACAGATGAGAAATATAAATATGGAGGAAAAAAGTATAGCATTATATTCAAACTAGACTGTGGACATGTCTATGTATATTTTAAAGAGCAATGGTGCCCCCTTCTGCCCAAAACGCTAGCATACTGCAACAATGGACAATTCCACAGTTAACGATCACACAGTTTTCCAGAGACATCAAAGAAAAGGAGACTGCATATAAAACTGTGCAAAATCAGGCTTTATTCTTTTTTCCCCGCGTCACTGCCTTTCATCATCACCATAATCACCATCATTGTCATCAAAATCATCCTTGAAAAAAAATTGTCACCAGAGTCAGACAGCAAGAGAATAGATTCTCAAAGAGACTCACAGCTCAATTCCCTCAGCAAAAAACAGGCATCAGTTATTAGCACACTGCAACACAATGAGGCAGCTGTACATGTCCACGCCTTTCTGGGCAGTACATTTCAACAAGGTCTCCAATGTCCTTATTTACAATTCTTACTTTCTGTCTTTCAGTGCCTCACAGTTCATTTAGTAGTCAAGATTTTCACCTCCAGGAGACACTGAAACTCCAGCTTAGTACAGACATAGTTTAGATGTCCGATATTATAGTCTTGCTGACTCCAGAAATACTTTTTTGTCCCCTTTTCCTCCAATGTCCGTCTACTGCTGGTCTGAGGACAGTCCATTTTCCAGTTTAGGCAAACGTTGAATACTGTAAGTGCAATGTCTAGTATAATGTCAAGAAAGTACAAACTCACACGTACATACATACAGTACATGACTAACGGATGAACTTGATTAGCTATACAAGGTTGCATTCTCCAGGGTGAAACCACAGAGTTGCTCCTCTCTGTCCATTAGGTAGAGGTGAGAAGAATGTGGGCTCACCTGGACTGAACACTGTCAGTAGATAGATTGGTAATATTGTCCATGATTTTCTGTACAGTGTATTTAGTAAATTGTGAATCCAATGGGAAGTTGTAGTTCAAACACAGTAAGATTTGTTTTGAAAAAAGTCCACAATTTAAGGAAAAGATAATGCCTAGTTTAACAAACTGATGACACACATGAACATTTCATGAGTTTTTTTTTTTTAATCAGTCCAATCCACTGTATTTAAAAATCAGTGCTTGTTTCTTTATCTTTATTTTTCAGTGAGAGGGAGAGGATGGTCATATATGTATAATTTAATGTCTCTTTAGCTATATGACTGTTATTTAGGTGTTAAAGCCTGACATATCTTCCATTAGGCAATTTTCAACCAGTACTAAGCAGAAACACCAAACCAACTTCACTCCATCTAGGTCTTAATATCCTGTATTTTGTTTGTTTTAAAAACCTTAAACAAAAGAGTCAAAACCATTTGAGAGCTGTTAGTTGATGAATATGAAAAAATAAAATCAAACCAAAACAATGAACCTAAATCATCTAAAAGCAGCAACAGAGGTGCATGATTACTGTAATTCTCATTTGTGATCTGCTGTAATACTAACCTTTTTACAGTACAGGGCGTCATTGTATTACATGAAGCTTTGAGGAAAAGGTACAATCCTTGTTTGTATGAAACCTGACATGTTACACTTCTGTACAGTCAAATGTTGTCTTTTTTTTTGGAATGTTTGAAAATTTAGGGCTGCAAAGGTTCGAAAGTGCATCATCCATCATTATCAGTTATCTTAAAAAAATAAGCAACCATAATACTGTAAGGTTTTTACATTTGACAATGTTATCAAAATCAAGTAAGTAAAGTTCCTTTACTGTTTGTAACTTCAGTCCAAGCTACATCTTGTTTATTGGATTATAGGAGTTTCATCCAGTGGACAAAGACAGAATGAGAGAGCAATATTTCCCCGTCAGATAACCATGTCACAGACCTTAATTCAAGTCATTAGTCAAAGAATATTAAATAAATGGATCAGAGATAATGTCTTTGCAAACACAATGAGAGAGCAAACGCCTATGTGCATGTAAACCCATCCAGCCACAAAGGGATCTAATTATCATTTTGGATGATCATTTTTTATACTAGATATTCACAAAGAGAAATGATAAACAGAGATATTTAGTTCAAGGATCTCAAAAATGAAACAAGAAAGGAGAAAGTGAAGGAGCTAGTCAACTCAGGTTCTGAAAGTGTGTTTATATGTGTGGAGAGCCATTCCAGCGACTATCCTTTTTTTTCACTAGTGAATTGTTGTGAATACAGTTACGTTGTAAATGTCATGAACTGAGAGCAGCAGACTGACTTGAACCAGGTTAAACGTAGCTCAGGGTTAACTGAACATGTATGCGTAATCAGAGAAGAGGGGGAAACAAGAGGACAAGAACAAATCAACTTTAGAAATAATATGCTCAAGGGCTGCCGCAGCCTTCAGTATCAGGCCTGAGGTGAGCTCGCCCAAACATTCGCTCTGTGTGTCTGCCTGCCTGTGTGCCTCTGCCAGAGAGATGTATGGGTCCAAGCATCGCTGGTGAACCCCCATTAGCTGGAGTAGATTTGGGTGCCAATCACACGCATGATCTCCTTCTGCACCTTAGGCTCCTGGGTGTTGATGTTAGCATCTCCTACTTGGCCATCCTCATACCTGCACATATACATAGTTTATTTATTTACAGTGTAGTTAGCTATCGTTCTGTATGTTTTATAATTCTGTGAAACAGGTTTTTATCATTTTTTTATCATCACAAGTTTCTTTTTATCACTATCCCTCAAATTCTCTCTTGCCTCCTTTTGCCCTGTTTGGTGATAAAAGGGGCCCAGATTTGGAAAACAAAAAAGGAAAAGCGCATCTTATCATATGAACAAGGCATATACTGTTAATAAAATAAATCCATAGACAAATAAGAGTGAGTTGCTCCTGTCTATGAAGTAAGTGAATTACAGTGATTTTAGCAGGATCGCAGTTAGACAAATCTGGCTTTTATTCTATCAGATTCTATTCAGACCTGGCGAAAGCTTGTTCTCAAGGTTCTAACATCAGCAGTCAGTTTGGATGACAAGTTTTATCTGCTGGACTCCAAACATGAAGTTTACATCTGATCTGAGACCAACCCAGTTTGACGGTGTGACAGCTCCACTTAACCATCAGCAATATTTATTCACTTCTAAATTAAAATAAGAGGTGATAAGAGACAACTGTACAATTCTTCATCCTTCATCATGTGCAGCTTAGAAGCTATAAATAAGCAACCAAAGTGATAACCTGTGAATTTTCAGATGATTATTTTAAAAAAAGATCAAGGAAGTTAGAGCGTTGGGAACACTTACACAAAAAAGAAGCGAGTACAGACGTGGTCGGATACTGGACACACCCAGATGTTACCATGTTTCTGCAGATCTTTAGATGTGATAACTGTTGAAGAGAAAAGCATGTTTCACCATGAATACAAATAGAGAAATGGCACTTCATATTTAGTGTACTTCCTTATTATAGGAATTATTTTGTTATTAGTTTATACTACTTAAAATGCACTTTATTAAATTCAGTTATAATAAGTGGTGCATTTGATTTCTTCTGTTTATTTCCAATAGTCTTAATTTTATGGTTTTACTGTATGTGAGTGCATACTTGTCTGTAGACAGATACAAATGATGAAGTGCTGTACTGAACTGACTAATGCCACGTATTCACAGTGATTGTCGCTTTTACATATATATCTTCTGCTTGTTATTACCTTCACACAGAGCGATGCAGTTCAGATTTCGACTCTGAAGAAATCTTGATTGTATTGGACGGCTCTATTGAAAAAACAGACAGCAACAAGTTGTCACTAAAGATTCTCAGTTATCCAGGTGAGTTTATCTGGAAGTTAGCCGCAAGTACTACACATGTGCTACAGTAAATACCATGATACCATGATCTGAATGAGCTAATGATGGTCTCCAGAGAATCACTGCAACGCTGATGCTTATCAACACAAAATTTAATAGAACCAGAAGTCCGTGTTTGGATCTATTTTGTAAAAAGAGGTTTTGTCAGGATTTAATATTTCCTATTCCATTACCTGTGGTATAGTGTTCATGCGGTTGTAACGCTGCACCAGTTCATCTTTGGTGGGCATGCGGTGCTGTCCTTTCCCCATTCCTGCAAGAACAAGCATACACAGGGCAAACAATGCTCAGTCAGAACAATCTTATCTCGAGTGATTCAAGCTGCGAAAAAACTTCCTCTAGTGGTCTTGAACTCCTAGTACAGAGAAATGATTAACCACAATGCCAACCTTCACATGAAGGTTAATGGTACTGAATATGGTACTGAACATAAAAAACTGATGTCAAATGGATTTTAAAATTCAGTATCAAAGGGGATACTGGAAGTACAGTTGTTATTCTTTCATCAAGAGTCAGTTAAATATGATATGCTTATAGAAACCATTAGCTCTAATAATTTGTCTCAATTAATTAAAAGTAGTGTAATGAAGTTCTTAATAAAATAGTTACTCTACTGATTATCTTTGATCTAGTAAGCACAGATCGAACTGAGTACATTGTTCCTTTTTTAGTCTTCAGCTCAGAATCAGGACTTCCATGTCCTTAAAGTTAGCAGACACTGGGCTTAAAGAGAAGAGGTGGCAACCTGCTGACCTGGTGCCCACACAGTCAGCACACAAACCTATACGACTACCATTATAGGACCAGAACTTAATTTACTGAGTTTGTTTCTGTCAGCAGAAATACGCTGGATGAATTATGGTGAAGACTTAAAATAAAATTTAAATGACCCCTACCCCACAGAAAGAAAACAATATAAAAAGCCAACAATGCACAAAGTAACACACACACACACAATCCACTGAGAACCCCGCTGTATAAAGCCACAACATACAGCATGATATGGTAAGCTCAGAGGCCCAAGGCAAGACACAACACAATAGGATAGCATGGGAAGCTCCCATATGTGAAAATGTGTTCCAGGATGATAATCAGGCCATGTCAAACACAGAGCACAGAGTTATGTCAACCAACACAGTGCAAAAAAAAAGGAAGTTGTGGGGGCGAAAGTGGTGGAGGAGTCTGAGCGGTGAGGAATGAACCGTTCCTACCTGAGTATCCAAAAGATATGCTGGAGATGGGGCTCAGATAGATGCCCTTTCCATACGCTGCCCCATGCAGCTTGGGTTTGAAAAGAGCAGGGAGGAAGGAAGGGTCACTGAGCAGTTGCACATAACAACCTCGCATAGACATACTGCGTATTCACACATAGCAAAACACACCAAACGCACTGTAATTAAAATTATAGGAAAGTCCGCACATGTCATGTCTCTGTGACAGTTTACCTGGAAAACCCCAGAAACCAAGCACACTGAATACAAACACCCATGCACACACAAAAATCCAAAGACGGTCGACAGCAATAAGCCAAAGACAGAAATGACAGCTTAATTATTCCAGTAATCTTAAATAACTGCTATCATTTCTCTATATTTACGCTAGTGGAGACCATGTGATCTTGAGTTTTATGAATGAAATTAGTGTAAAGAAGACTGAGGTATTCCAGCAAAAAAGACATGAGCAATGAGCGTTGATTTGAAGAAGATGATAGGATATGAGGCTGAATGATAATGATGATCACCCTCCACACAAAGTATCCAGAAGGAAGAAGACAGAAGGACCACAGGTGAAAGATGGACAAGCATTCATAAGCCACTGTGAAACCAGAGGAGAAACCAAAGCTAAAACAAAGTGTAACTTGATAGCGTGGGAATAAAATGCGATGGACACGGAGGTCGGGACATGTGGGAGAAAACTAAAAGAACAACAGACGAGAGGTTTCGTGCGATGGCTGGAGCTGGAGGCAAACTCAGCTCTCCTCCTCCTCCTAATGTGAGACACAATGACAGAGGAAGGCGGGGGTGTCAGTGCTCAAGGTTGAAACGACGAGGAGGAGAAAGAGGAAGGAGATGAGGTGAGATCAAAGACGGGCAGTTCAAAAAGTTGGAGAACAAAGAAGGCATAAATAAGAAACACATCAGCAAAATAGAGTAATCATGACTGACGTGAACGTTTCAAAGATCCTTGAGATTTCAGATTTAATCTGCCATATTGTGCAAATGAGACATTTCTGTGCTCTCCAGTGCTTTCTTTCTTTCTTGCTGTCTTGTTCTGCTATTTATTTATCTTCTACAGACCAAACTTACAAAGTGCAACACCAACACGGACAGACGAATGCAGACCTCAGTACAACAGTGATACATTTGGAAAGAAAGCATGGAAATTATATTTATGGTTCTCATTTGTTCAGTTGTACCCATCTGGTATCAACTAGTTTTAGGTGTTTTCATGTTTCTGGCTATTATTTGTCTCTGATCTGAACATATGATGAACAGCAGGTACTGACCTTCAGTGGAAGCCCTTATTCACCATGAGGAAGTCTATACTCACTATCATGGAGCCTCTCCTGTGCATTGTTCAGTTTCAGACCTAGCCTACTCAGTGCTCTAGGTGGTTAACCCCAACAGGGCACACTGGTAGCCTCCTGATATCACAGCTGACCACACACTACGGTCCCCTCCCGGAAGGGACGTGTTGTCTGCTGCTGTCAGCACAGGAATCAGAAAGAAACCAACACTCCTAAGGAAAATCTCCCAGTGTGCCCTGTTTGCTAAAATGCCAATTGCAAAGATGACAAAAGGGAAGCTGGCATCCATTAACTGCAAAAATGAATCAGCCGGACAGTGAGCCTGCTCTGACCAAGAGCAGGCTCACTGTCCGAGAGGAGATGCATCGTAAATTCCAGCCAACTGCCAGGGTTACATACCTGCAGTTTGGTATAAGAGGCATTGACTAGTCCATTTCTCAGAACAGAGTGCCAGTTCTCTATATGGGAACCACTAGAGCAAGTGTAGAGAGAGGGAGAGATAAGAAAGAAAAGATAAAGCAACGTACTGAGAGAATATACACAGCGTGGATCTGTGAAGCCACTCACCTCTGCAGTGGCCAGACCCAAGCTGTTCAGGAATGTTGGAACAATACAACACTATGATGCATTTTGTGTGGTGACCGTGTATTGACTGTAGAGTCTACAGTCCACCAGCATTATGTAAAAATGCTGTGTGCAAAATCTTAAGAAAGAATATCTTATACCAACCATCAATAGAGAGCAGCAGGTATTAGTAAATGAAAATCTACCAAAAATCTGTATTTTATATAATTTACATTATATATTTTTTAAATCTTTTGTAAAAAAAAATCCAAAAAGTGTTAAACAAGCATTTTTTTAAACTCTACTATGATAAATTCATCAAGAGAAACAAACGACTTTAGTTATGTCAGTCATAGGTGAAGTTAACGGGAAAGAAGTCCAGCTGCCATGACTAAACTTTGAGATACTAAAGTTATCTATTTATAGCTTTTGTTGAAGGACATCATAAGATTTATATAATCCAATATTTGGAAACAAATATTATAAAAAAGAAGATCAAAGATGACTTTCAGTGCAGGATTAGTCATTTGAAGACATCTCCCAGTGCAGATACCTGGACTGTCTTAAAATAGATACAGCATGAGTACTGTTATTTTTAACTAGTTTTGATGCATTGTGAAGTTCTTGTTCCCACAGTCTAAAATAAACAGAGAACGTTTCTTAATTTAACTTAAATAGTTTATAAGAGTTTTTAGATTCCCTTTTTTTAGACAGGTATTTATGTTTTCTATGTTTTCTATTTCAGTATAAAATGATGTCAGACCAGGTGACTTAGATGTTTGGCCTTTTCCGTTGAGGAACATTAAATCTGTAGTATTAACCAGCATAAATGGAAGTGTTAGCATTGCTAACTGTTAAGTTAGTTGTGCCCTGCATGTGCCCAGATGGGCCATGTGTATCTAAAATATTCAGCAGAGTCCCATCTGCTACGGTACAAATCTCTATCTCACAGACATTGCTGGCTCCGTGTGCTGGCTTAGTACGGTGGTTTCTCTGTCCAAGAGAATGGCCAGTGCTCTGTGCTGTTGTTTGTTATGGTTCCATAAAAATCTGCTAGACTGGCCCCTCCGTCCACAATATAATGACCAGGTGTTACACTGAGATGTCTACATGTTTGACAGAGTGTACTGCTGTAATGCAAAACATATGCATGCATTTTAGTAACTATGCCTGATTTGAGACTTATTATTTAGATACTGTATGATTTCTCGCATTATATTTACTGTAACAACACAAGCTTAACAATATACTGTAACTGTGTGATGTTTTGTAATAGTCCAAGAAACATTCGTTTTTAAGCGCTGCATTGAAAAGACAGAGCTTTGGTCCTACTGTATAAAAAACAATGGTAGGGGCAAAGTGGACTCACTGGAAGGCAAATGTGCTGCCATATAGCTTCTTGGCAGTGCGAAAACGAGCCTCCTTGGCTGGGGGACTGCTGAGCAGCAGGAACTGGTGGGAGGTGTGCATGAATTTCAGTTGCTATCATGATAAGATCACAAAGGACAAGTGAGAGCAAGAGAGAGACGAACAGAAAAAGAGAAAGCAGAAAGTAAGCATGATCCATCAAATTACACGATGTAGTAATCAGATAAAGGAGAGCTGAGAAGATGGTTTTAGTTTCCTACCCTACTGAGAGGCAGCTTGACGATATGAGACCTGTTACTGGAAATAATCCTGCAGAAAGAAACAAAGATCAAACAATGAATAAACTGAAAAGGTTTTTTTTTTACAGTGGACACTTTCATAGTAGGAAAAAAAACAGATTATACAGTTTATAATAACATAAATGGTCGATCTATTCTATTCATTTGCCCCAGATAATAATGACTGTATGACAGCATGGACAATAGCTCCCACTGGTATATACTGTATCAAAGAGTTTTCCATTTAAGAATGTACTTGTCATAACCTCTTGAGCATTGTTGCATTTTCTGTGGCCATTCAACCCTTATGGTGAGTCTAATATGCTCTCCAGTCATGTACAGTATATTATTTTCTGATTTTAGGTCAAAGCTTGTTAACATGCAAAGCAGAGTAAATCTATTTTTAGGACATATCCTATCTGCTTACCACTGTAGCAGGGGATGAGCCAAAGGGTCCAGTTTGTCCATCTGTTTCTTGATCTCCAGATATGAGCCCTGGAAAAACCACACAAGCACGTGTTTTTTTATAGATTTGCTTTTACAAAACCAAACAAGCAAGCGAGCAGATTCGGACTCATAATTAATAAACACTATAGATGCCGTCTAGCTGTAAAGGGTAAATAAATACTAGAGAGAAAAATTGGAAAGTGTCATATATAAGCAATGCCACTGTGAAACAGACTCCACCCATTCAGCTAAAATACCACAGTGCATTAAAAAGACGTCTGTGTGTGGACAAAGAACAATAATGTTCTATAAAATACAATAATGCTAAAACATTATATCTTAAAAATATACAGTACATTAGGATGAACATTAGCCTTGATACGGTCACTGTCCCTTCCCTTTTTTCCCTCCCATCTCCTCCTTGTACCTGGGTCATTTCCCGGATAGACATGACGCTATCCAGCGCTTTCTGCAGTCTCTCATAATTCTTCTTCTGTGTTCATTGGTTGAGCCAAACATCCATTGTATGCAATGAGAGAGGGAACAAGCCTTGGTTTTAATAGAGCGGGCAGGATGTTTTACAAAAGGTTGTGGTAACTTAGACTGAGACTCTTAATATTTGTTTAGTTCATGATTTAGTTATCCTGATTCCAGCACTGTGGATGCTGACCTTTGGGTTGAAGGCCAGAGTCTTGGGGTCATTGGGGTCAACGACTGATGGGTAGGGCTCAAAGATGATGCTCTTACGGGGAGATTCAAGAGCAGCTCGACACATAGCCACAAGTAGGTCCACCACCTGAGGCGAGAGAGACACATTTTGATGCTTTTGTATCTTGAGTGTAGCCCCTGTCTCCCCCTATAGACAAGCATATTGACTACAAATAATCAGAAATGAATATCATGGTGTCTGTGTCAGATGTGTTGCTGTCACCTCTGCTCCAGTGGCTACTTCCTCTGCAGCTCCGGACATCACACCCAGAGTGTAAAAGGAGAACACACACAGCTCCCTGGTGCACACAGCGGGCTACACACAGAAATTATGAAATTGCTCTCATTTCAATGTGTACAACAAATAGTACCTACACAAAAACAAGCAAATCCACCCACACATGTTTTGGCGCACACACTCTTGTTAACAAGATCGTATTATTAAAAGAATAGAGAGAAGAAGTATCACATGCATTAACTAATATGGAATGGCTTGTAAAACTGTAGTGTTTGTTTTTCTTTTTCGTGTCACCTTCAGCATGGATCCATTCTGAAAGACATGCTGTTCATCGCAGACAACACAGTACTCATTGAGTGTGGGAATCCTCTGCTCTGAGTACTTCATTATCTGTTAAAAGAAAAGTCACAGTGGTGTTCACAGTTATCACCCCCACCTCCTAAACCGACATAAAAGGGGAAAAATTTTTGCTATGAGGTCCCAACAAAAAGGTTCACTGTAGACTCCAGTTCCACGGTGTATAAGTGCCCTGTTAAGCCCTGTTAACTCTTATTTTCCTTAAGTCTAACCTGTACTAGGAAGCCGTACTCCAAGGTAGGGATGTTCTTGCAGTGCCCGCCCGCCTGGGATGAGAAAAACAATTCAATCAGCTGCCTCGTGGTAATCTGCGCTGGGGCCCTGGCCGCTGGGACAGCCACAGTCTGATGAGTCAAGTGAAGACAAAGCATTATGGGAAACGGCGTACCAGCCATTATTATGGTAGACGCAGGAGAAGGCTCAGATGGGAACAGTGCAGGTAACGGGTGATTAAGAAGCGGGTCAGAGTGGATCACAGTGGATTCAAACAGAAAAGAACAATATACAGTGTCCCAAAAACTGCATCTGTATGGTGGATGATTTTAAAATTAGGGTAACTTAAGTATTAGCTTAAATATCAGAAATGGTACAAGAAAAATCAATTAATGCAATGTTTATAGCCTCAGTGTTATGACAACAACCCTATGAACACCACATACAGTACAATAGTTAGTGACATTAAACTAAAAGGTATCTGACTAGATATACAGCTGCTGATTTGTCCTGCCTGGCACTGACCTGGCTGTTTGGTGGATAGCTGAAGAGCTCCCCTTTAGGGTTCTTCATGGTACAAGAGATAGAGCGGTTCATCAGACGGGTCACTCTCAGCTCAGGGACACTCAACTTCCCTTTTAAAACCGTGTCTTGGATCAGGGGAAAACTTGGAGACCTGGGAAAGAACAACACATAAAACACATGCATCAGCCATTATTCTAAGATAACAAATGCTGTTGTGGTCCAGTTCTTTGTAAAAAAAAGAAAAAAAAAGAAAAAAAAGACACAATATAGCCTACTGTATATTGTGTCTTTTTTTTATAGTTTGACTTCTACGCTGATGTTGGTGAATGTTTTCTTACAATGAAAAAAATATGAATTATCAATTATATCATTTGCAACATGTCATCAGCTGTAAGAACACTGCAACATGTTAAAATAGTTTGTAATTTTACAGTAACAAACAAATATTCACTCTCTGCTGTAGCCACTCACACTACTCTAACAGTATTATACAGTATTATACTTGCTCAGACAACTGGAATCTGTCCGGACAGTGACTCAAATCGCTAACTTTTAAAATACAGGAACCAGTGTTCACTTTCGCTATCACCCTCAAGACATTATCAATGTAACCTCTTGACATGAAACTTCTCTCATGTCATAAGGATGTCAAGACAGCCTAGTAGTTAGTGAAGCTGACCTCCATTGAGTGGGTTGGGATTCACTCCCTGTGCACCCATAACTGTCAAAGCATCCCGAAGTAAGACAGAAGTCGAAGAGAAGATTTCTGCCTTGGGAGACTGGTGTGTCAGATTTTGAATTTAAGTCAGTCTCCCCTGTGCTTTGTCAAGGCTTCTTTTCCCCTGCTTGTCTCTCCTTTGTGAAATCCTCTATTGATTTAAAATTAATAACACATAGTGTCTAGTCAACTATGATAATTACCAACCACACTGATAATAAACAACAGTTTTATGTTATCTTGTTAAAACATTTGTGAAGACTTAAGAAAGAAAATTTGCCCTTCCTTAATATTTATAGAAACTGCTGTCACTTGAGTTCAAGGAAGCTTTCATATTCTAACCTACTTGAAAAAATGTAATAAATTAATTCAATTAATAAACTCATTGAGTGACTGCAGACTCTTGAATCAAAACAGCAACCAACAAAACATTTTTTTGTACATTAGTATAATAACCAAGATCAATCACAGTGTAAGAAATGAAATCCACTGCTGGAAGCATGAACTGAACTTGAACTGAAATGCTAACAATAACTACATTAACAAAACTGAGCCTCTATGAGATACATCAGTATTGTTATATAAACAGGAACATGAACATTTGCTTGCAGAAAATGTTATAAATTATAATCAACAGCATTTATTCTAAATTAAAGGGTTAATAATAATCAAACACTGCACACTCTATGCAGCATAAAACATGAATGAGATACAGAGTGAGAAAGATACCTACTTGGGTATGGGGGAGAAGATGCTGAGTCCGGCACGGAACTTCTTGATGGTTCCTCCGGCTTTGAACCAGCTGTGCCTCTTCTCTTGCTGGGCCTTGAGGAACTCATTACTGAGGTGCTTCCACTGCTGTGAGGTGAACGTGCTCAGGATCCTGCCACAAACAAAAATGTGAGTCAGCCAGGACAAAATGTGCATTTTATTATTGGTGTGCATCATTATTTTGTGTAAGTGCGTCAAAAGATTACAGAAGATTATAAAACATTGTTAAATAAATTGACTTACTTTTTGAGCTGCAGGCCCAGACTGAAGCCTTCTTTATTAGAGGGCTGGAACACCTCTACTGAAGGCTCTGAGTAAAAACGATAACACTGTTACACAGTGTAGACAGATACACACACACACTTTCTTTCTCTCTCCCTCTTGTGTAGCACTTATGGTACTCACCTCCCACATTCAGTGAGTGTCACAAGTACCTAAAGTCCCTCTCAGAAAACCAACATCCACACTGACATCTTTACTCACCAGGTCCGTCGAGGTACTGAGAAAGAGAAAAGTGCAGTCTCAGAATAATGGGCTCTGTTCTGATAACTTTCCAAGCTGTCGCAACCTCCTCCTGAGTCAGGCACACATACAAATACACAGAGTTAGCATCCTAATTAGGGCCATTTCTCATTCATACATGATGTTACTTTGCAAAATGTCAACGTTAGAATAGTAATGGGCAAAGGCGGAGGAGGTGTGTGCGGAGGGAGAAAATAGCTGACTCACATCTAAGAAGCCGATGTTAATATGAAGATCGATGTCCACGTCATCAATGGTTCCATACTCCCTGTTGAGAGACACAAGAACAGATTTAGTTAATTTACCATAAGTCATGTAAGCCTTTTATCTAATATTCATTTGAAGGAGAAAAATAAGGCTTTACTCTCTTTAAAGCATATCAAATTAAGAATTTGCCAGCAGAGTGAATCTTACTTGTTTAATTTGTTTCAAAGTTGATTTTTTAAACAGTCTCAAACGTTATGCTAATGTGCGGGATGTGTGTCTGTGATGTACCTGACAGACACAGCACTGTCAGTGTAGATGTCTTTTACTGCCTCTATGTCTGCATCCAGTTGAGGGTGGCGGTACAGGTCAGCAGCACAGCTCCCCTGTAACAAGCAGGTCACAGTTACAGCATTCAATTCTCTGCAGAATATATTACAGATCCCTTTTTTGTCTAATGTATCCTCACAGTTCTGCCTGATGGATAGTGGATACTGTTTTCAAACACTTATCTATAACTTTTAGCTATGTCCGTG
>JAUBNQ010000017.1:20699848-20724835 GCA_032353495.1 Ctenopoma kingsleyae | reverse complement strand
GTATCCTCACAGTTCTGCCTGATGGATAGTGGATACTGTTTTCAAACACTTATCTATAACTTTTAGCTATGTCCGTGATTTATCCAGTTCGTTCAGCTTACTGTCTCAGCCACTGCTTACTTACCATTTTGACTTTCTTCCTATGGGTCTAGTTTCGGGACTACCTGCATGAATGGATTTTTTTTTTTATCAATCTGTCGTCAATCTGCCTATATTAAAATATTTTTGTCTAACTAAAAAATACTTCAGATTACGTCATACGGAAGAGTTTTCCATCTCACATGGCATCACCTGGTTGCTCTTAAGATGGCGGTTGTAGCCTTAGTCAAACATTTTCAGTTCAGATGATCGAATCTGGAGGAGCAGGTTGAGCAAAACTACAACCTCCAATTTATGACAAACCACCCCACCAGGGAACTCCTACTCGTCCCACGCATTTTACATTGTGATGTCGTCCTGAAAATGAAACTCAAGTTTCTGGGCTCAGGGAAACTTTAGCAAAAATAAAACTCTAAAACAAATGAAATATTCATAAAACAAAATTTGAGGTGTCCTGTCAACAGTTTTGAAGACCTCTGTTTTATTATTGTAGTCTATGAAAAAATCCTGTTTGAAATACTACAAGTTGTCACTGGGAAAACTACAGTCCATTAATTTCAGCCAAATGTTCTGAATGCAATATTTGAATGTAACTATTTTAACTCTTTACGAATTACATAACTACAATTCATTATTCTTAGCTGTGCAACTACTTATAACTACTTACTACTTATAACGTACTTTTAGCTTTCTTAATCAGTTTAGGCCTTTCTGGTTTGCAAGGTTTTTTTATTCCCCTCTTCTTCACGACACCAGTTATGCAAGTATGCAAGTATAATACATGTAATAATATCTTTAACTTTAACTTATTTCTATTTGTTCAAATGATTTGTGCTACTTGATTCATACACAAAAGCACCACTGACTGGAAATCACTGCTACACAAAATGAGCATCAGATACAAGTTATTAAAAAGAGCTTTTCTCTTTTTTCTTTAACTATATAACTGTATTTGTATGTTCTATTGTCTGACAGTAGACCAGTAAACCAATATTCAGCCACATCACACACCAGGTACTAAAGGTACTTGCACATCATGAGAAAAGATCCGAGTTGGAAAATATCTGAATTTTCTTTTAACTTAATGAGTTCAAAATGGCTGTCTAATGTTTAATATGTGTTTCATTTTACATTTGCAATAATATCAGACAGTTACATAGTTTAAAGTATGATAAACAGGAAGAAGCAAATAAACTTCTTCATGAAATCTTTGTAAATTGACTGCAGGCAATGAAAGGTGTGTTTACCTCAGCAGGATATGCCAGTAGATCATTTTTATATTCAATAATGTCTGTGGTTACCATAGCACAGTTGGTATAAAATCTTTTTTATTTTTTTTTTTGGTGTCTAAACTTGAAGTCAGCCTCTCATCTTCCCAGCTCTGAGTGTGTAGAACAGATCCCGTACTTTCATCCTTATCTTCACTACGCTGCTTTTATGTTCTCCGACTGCACAGAAATGAGCTTTACGTTCCAGACAGGATTTACATTTCAATCACAGGACTCGGAAGATAACGGTAAAAAAGGATGACTAACAGATTCAGATCGTATGTGGAAGTGAAGCATTGAACTTTTGCAAGATGAGATGATACATTAAATGCCAGCCACGGAAATTAATTTGCCAGTGTTGCTTGTCATTGATACTTAAGGTTGCACAGGGTGATACTAAAAAAGTACAGTGATACCTGATTTTTCCACAACCTATATTCTACTTTAGTCCAAAATGGCTTTTATTCTCAGCCAATTGAAACCAATCCCAGAAACTTTTAAAACATGGACGCGTCTTACATTTTAACAGGACGTCCCACTTCACATGAATTAAAAATGTTTGCTGTGTAAGCAGTGAGACATCAGGGTGGAAATGTCAGGCAGCCACTCCATCTGTTCTGGACTACCAGAGCCTGTTGACCAAACTGCCACAACATTTGGCCTGAATATTTATAATCCCCAAAAGCATCATTCCAAATGATTTCATTGACCCCTGACCTATTGTCTGGTGCCACCGTTAGAATGTACTCTTCACTGACTGTAGGTGATGACAACATCTTAAAAGCCAATTATTGCAGTAGTTAGTCATAATTGCTGGATTTAAATAATGTTGTTATAACTCATAATTTAATGGTCACACTGCCACGAGGTTTGATAAGCACTTTTTTTATCGACCCCGAGGCCTTTCCATTCAGGATTTCTTTTATATTTGTTCTGTCCAACAGCGTCATCATTGAAATGAACAATTAAACCTCTACAGGCTGCCAGTGGGTCTTTATAGTCTTGTAAAATGATTATATACACTTTTTTGATTCCAACAAATTACAGTAATATCAAAACACATGTTATATGGTCTTTTTTTAGGAAAAGCATAAATACTATATGTAAAAAAAAAATAAATTCAATTCAATTACTTAAGTAACTAATTTCACATTACTGCAATATTTAAATATGACACTGCATGATACTGATACTGAAAAGAAGTCAACGTCCTGACATCATTCAATACAGAGATTTAGGAAGGATAACAGCTTTTTCTATACCTGAATGCCGTACAGAAACTGTTCTGGTTCGTTCTCCCCATCCGACTCCTCGTCTGTCCAACACTGGCCTTTGATGTCCTGTGGGCCCACACATTGTGAAAAGGCCATTATAGCAGAGCGGAAAGAAAACGCAACCTCTTTCTATCATCCTTTCATCTCACATCCTTTCTCACATCTCCCTATTTAGCCTACCGTTCAAGAGCTTCAAAACACTGCTTTATGTAGCTTTTCAAATGGAGAGACGAAGACAGGATAATTCAACCTTCAAAACGGATACTCAACTGACAATTAAAAGGGATGTGTTAATAAAAGTATCTATTTTTTAAATAAAAATAGCTATGTTTCTTGTCACAGTTAGCAATGCCTGAAGCCTGAAGGTCCTGTTGTATAAACAGTACTTATATAATATATGTAGATTAACCTAATACAGTACCACTTTCAAATCTTAAATAAAACAATGAATGGTTGACTCAGCTTAATCATATGCAGTAATTACACCAAGAGGAAGCTAGCTGTCTTACCATTGTGTCAGCTGTTCATATGGCTCACTCAGACAGGTTTAGGCCTTTGAATACTGCCAACCATTGCAGCGTCTTTCCAGGTAAAAGGAACAAGAACAGAAAGGCGGAGAGCTCTGACTGACTACTTCTCCTTCCTGCCCTCTTCACAAGTGCACAACCTTCGAGAAACAGATATTAAAAATCGGTTACGAAAGAAAAAATGAAACAAAGAGGCCATCTCCATTGATGCCATGCTTTGTAGATGGTGCCCTCCTCCTCTTTTCTTTAAACCGTCTGCACTTCACCTTGCCATGTATCCTAGCAACAGCCATCTCTGCCTCCTTTCAGAGTGGCATTAATCACTGTGGAGAGAATGTGTGGGAGATATGTGCTGTACGCTCAGTACCCAGGATTTCTATGTTATTTGTTGTTGTTGTTTTTTTAGGAACCTCTATTAATAATGAAGCACCAAACGCTGGCGCACCTTTATAGATGTACAGCAAAAACATCCACATCTGCTGCTACCAGTGTACCGGTCGTACAAAAACAAAGAAATGCCACACCATTTCTTGGGTTACAAGTCAGGGAGTAACAGTTGTCTACAACTCTCATTAGGAGTCAAAGATCAAATATGACAAGGCAAACTGCTGGGATCAAAACACTGACAATGCTGACATGACGTCGACAGCTACAGTGGACTCTGTTTTACACTTTACCTGCCAGACATGTAAACAATGAGCATGGTGCCATTTTAAAAAGACTTTAAGCTGTAGATGCAAAGAAGCATATTTCCCGCTACAGTATCAATGCAATTTACATTCTCGAATATATTACCAAAATAATTCGGATTTGCTATAATGAAGCAAGATCTATCGAGACTAGATCCTGAAACCTGTGCAAAGACTGGACAGCAACATAGCTTGGTAATAAAAGACAGAATATCTGACAAAACAGGCATGCATGAAGGCTGTGCTACATATAGGTCAATAAAATTAAAGAACCCAAATTATTCATTTTCTCTTTGTGTACTACGCTAACATGGGACCTGGAAATCTTGTTTTGCTCCTTTCTTTTCTGTAGTCTTCCAGACATCAACCGCAGACCCACAAAACACCATCATTACCGTGTCTTTCACTTCAGCTTCTCCCATCTCCCCTATATGCCTGCTGCCCAGCCATGTCCTCAACCGTGCTAGCTTCTACTCCCTGCCATTCCCATAGCTCCTGCTGCCTCACATACCAATAGAGAATCCCCCTCCTCCCCTGCAATCCACATCACCACTGTCCCCATTCGTCCTTCTGATAACTATTTTACACAAACACAGATGCGGTCAGGCGGATTTTCCCCTCCCCCCCCTACACTCTGTACCTCCACCCTACCCATCCACACTTACCTCCAGAGAGGATGGAGACTTGGATGCTGCTCTTGCTTCAGCTGCTCCCCCTCTTAAAGGGCACACCTGCCTGTCTCTTTCGGTGGCTGAAATGATAAAGCTGTTAACTCATTAAAATAACATACCAGAGAAACTAGTGCCACAATCCTCCTATTTTACAGAATCTGTCTTTCAGTGATCATGATGTGTGTCTGCGAGCAAACCGGCTAGTGTATGTGAGCCTGTGTGTTTATCTATTGCAGATCTCTGCTCCTGCTGCTGTCTTATATTTTGCCTGACAACACTGAGGAGTCTGAGCATGCTCAGTTAGATCAGGCAAGCCGGTCATGTGACCTGCAGCTGACTGCACTGCTGCTGAGAAATAAGAGGAAAAATGGCTCTGCTCGTGTGTATGCATCTGCCTATGTGTGTGTGCATGTGTGTGGTTGCATAAGCCGGTGTCTAATCATGTGCAATCATGGTTTGACATTGGACAGTTGAGGTGCTTTCATTGAGGGTTGAAATTTTTTTCCAAAAAATAAAAGACAGAAATATATTTTATGCTATTCGTGCATTGCTGCATGCATGCACCCAACTACTGCACCCAACAAACATTCCAGCTAACTAAAGATAGTAAAATTTCATGAATGTGCTCATATGTCAGAGCCATCTTTAAAACCTAATATAAACCAATGCAATAAAAAAAATCCCACCTGTTTTATCTATCTAACACACTGTGTCATTCTGTGCATGTCTGAGACAGTCATTACGCCTCTGAGCTAATCAGTCTTTACCCTCATTATCTCAAGGTTTCTATTTAAGAAGTGACCTAAAGAATGCCCAGATTAATGAACCAGTGTTTGGATAAGTGTCTGCTCAATGCTGTAGTCAGGAGAGGATGTGGGAGATCTTCAAACTTTTATTTGGCATACAGGAAAGTAAGCTTAGGATTACTGGCAAATTATAAATATAGGGGACACATATCATGTCAAAGTTGTTTCATCAATCAAGGAGGTTATATGGTTTGATGCTTTCACTGTGCCGTTTATATCTAAAGCAAGAGTTCACTAGAGTAAGACACTGAACTTTGAACCACACAGTGGAACTGTGCCTCGCTGTGCAGCAGCAATCAGCGTACACCTACAGTATGCCTGAATTGCTACAGATACACATTGCAAGATAAAGTTCTCAGACTACATTAGGAGTCAACAATATGATCAAAACAACAACATAATTAAACCATAATTACAGCATTACGTGGCAAACAAAGGATTTGTTTTATACTGTTTACTACTCGGTCATCTAAGAACACACTCCTTATTTTAAAATAAATCTGAATAATTGACAACCAGTCATCACTGTATCTCTTTCATTTTGCATCAGTGTATTCACAAATTGTAATGTCTCATTTTAAAATGGAGCTCTACAAATATTTCATCCCACTACTACAAAAGAAAGTTGAGAATCGCTTATGGTTACCATTATTTCCCAATCTATTTAACATTAATTGTCTTTATGATTATTTTCATGATTGTATTGTGATCTTAATGTAATTATCATGAGGTTACTGCCTTACTGGAGTTGTGTCACTCATTATTATTATTATTATTATTATTATTATTATTATTTTATATCAGTAGTAGCAGTACTTCTAGCACAGAAGTAGTGATACATTCAAAAGCATTAGAGTGTCCTACCTGCTCATCTCTGAGATTTATCTGAGGACAGTCCCTCCCTCAGTGTCTTACTGTACCTCGTGGCCCAGGGGTTAGCCACTAATGCTGACTGACAGGAGCTTTGGCCAGTGGACAGAGATGCTGGACAGCAGATATGTTCCTCACCTGGACAGGTGTGTCAATTTGCCTTAGCTGCTGGAGTGGAGCGGATCCAGGCAGAGGCTGCCAGCAGCCAGCGAGACAGCAACATGGGCAGTGGCAGCAGCAGTGTTAACAGGTGAGAGCAAAATACGACTCACAGCAGGAGACGTTGACTTAGAAAAACTGACACATGGAGTGTAACTTTGATGGATACTAATGCAAAGTAACAGTACTTTGATGAGTGTGTTTTCCAGATGAATTTCTCAAATCCTGATGCAGAGTCTGAATGTTTAGATTTGAATCTCTCTGTGGTGATGTGTGTGTGTTTGCCATCTGCTTGGCAGAGCTGATTATCACAACAACACAGAATTAATCATCTGTGGGAACCTTTGCAAGACAGTCATACAGTGTTTGCACTAGACAAACATTACATCTGCAGTTATAGGCTTCCATTATTATAGCACTGATTAGCACAATAATAGCATGATAGATACCATTGCTGAGAATGTACCTCTAACAAGGTGCAGTATGTCTTTGTATGTCCTCCATAAATCAAATAATTATTATTTTAATAGTATTATAAAGCCCAATAAAAGTACTAATAAAGAACTGGTATAATAGATGTATTTGCAGTGTTTTGTTCAGTAGTACCGGTATTTAGGTATTCTTCCCAAATGTTAAAAGGTAAAATAATATACATAAGTGATAAATGTTATAGCAATACTTTATGTGTGATCTATGCAAACACATTAACTGTGTTTTTGGATACTCAGTATGAAGCACTTGAAAGCACATCACTGAAAAGTATCTAAAACTGTTATATACATTTCCAACACTAGGTGGGGATATTGCCACAGTAAGATAAAAATTTTACAGCACATCAATAAACTCCTCCTTAATTCATCCCTAGGACATCCATTTACTGGCTGTTCTCCACTAAAGCCCTTACAGTAGTACACTGTATTTAAGTGTCATTTTGTAATAGTTTTTAGAAATTAAATAGAAACTGTGAAGAAACATCTCCATAGCTCACGTCACTGGTCCCCAACACTGGCCCCCGAGAGCCACTGTCGGACCCACTGCTGATAACCAGGTGTGTTCAGCCAATCAGAAGCTTTGAGTGCAGGGGTAGATGTAAAACAAGCAGGACAGTAGCTCCAGAGGAGCAGCGTTGGGAACCTCTGGCTTACGTGACTGTAACCATGAAATGCAACACGTTTGTTCATGCTTCCCATAAACCATTTCGGCAGGCGATGATTCATCCGCATTATAACAGATCCAAAAACATACTGGCAACATGACATATAACACATGTTGCACTACATACCCCTATTAAATGTTACATGGATATTAACATGGGCAAAAAACTACTCATCCATAATAACCAAAAGGCTGCGTCTGTACAGGAAACCACAGCAGTCACATGTCAGACTTCACGCGCTGCTGGTGCATCTCGCACTCTGATTGGCTCTCTAACTTTACCAAGCACTTCCACTGAGTCCATGTATCCTTCCGCGTTGTTTTCAGCTTTTTAACGTTTTCTGACTTTCCATACGGGTAATAAAGAAATAAAGGTAATTAGTAGTTACTAAATACTGAGGTTAACATATATGTCTTAAGGCAGTGTAGTTCTATTCGTGTATCCATATCATCTCGGATGGATATGTCTCAGCATCCCTACAAAGTAGTTCCACAGAGTGAGGGACTAGAGAGATCACCTTGAGCTGTTCTGTCTCACTTTAACGGCAGTTGCATCGGTACAAGCACTTCCAGCGGGTGAAGGTGGGTATACTCAACATCTTGGTCGTTTTTTAGTGACCTAATAACTCGTGCACCATTTGTATTGTCATGTTATTGTCTTCTAAACCTTTTATCAATTTACAATTTCTGTAGCCACATCCTGCGAGCTGGTAAGTCAGGGGATGTGTCATTCGGTAACTAGTGACCTATTCAATCTTTCTTGCTTAACTTTTTATATTGGAGTTGTATATTTATCATTGCCAGTACATCAGGTAGGGTAATTAAGTAGCGTATGTCTGCTGGCTCACGTTAAGCATGTGTTAAGTAACACTGTGATTTGAAAATGCGGGTAAAGGATGAATAAACTAAGAGAATTTTCCCATGTGCCAGGAAGCGTTTTCTGTTCGGAACTACTAACAAGTTGTAGTCTTCTCTTATTGCAAAATGTAGTCATTACATTTACAATAATTGATCAAATGTGCTACGTAAAGTGTTGAACGTTGAAGAATCGCTTCCTGTTGCCTCTTGTTGTGGGTGTGGCCGATGCGTCATCTCGGCCTCCTATTGGTCAGCCTCAGTGATGTCTGAAAGCCCAGGAAAATGTGACGCAGGATGAGAACGTGACCTTTAGCGCATCGTCCACACTGTGTTTAACCGAATTAAAAGAAAAATATTAATGCACATTAACTGTTGGCATTAATGCACCAGACCTACAACTATCATACATTATTAAAAGTCCAACGCTGTCGTCGTATTTCTTGACATGACAGCAGGTGTCGATGGATACATTTATCACGTTTATCCTTACATCCATTTTTCGTGTACCTAATATATTCAAAGAGCCTGTTAAATGAATAAATGAAGCGAAATCCTGTAAATATTGTTGTTTCAGACAACCATCTTATGATTAATATAGTATGAAATGTGTACATTGGCCTAGCATAACGACTGCAGTGCCCTGCTGCAGTGGTGCCACAGATATTATGTCCTGGTGACACTGGATACATGAGAAGAAGACAGATGTTACCCTGCCTATGTAGATTGTAAGTAGTTATGACTTTGAGCTGTCACTGTGAAAAGTTTCATTCTTTGTATGGGATTACAACGACCTGTTCCCAATACAGCAGAAAAAGATGAGAGGATGATGGCAGCATTTTGTTTAAGGTGCATTTTAAATTGTAATGTTATATCTACAGGGTTTATTATTGGATATGCATAGGGCCTGCTGTACAGATGTCATGTGCATTAGCATGCGAATAAATAAATTATGGAGACATAGTAATTGTGATGTCCTTCCCAGCTCAAGGTCCTGTTAAGAAAATGGAGTCGATCAGTCAGGTCATAATGTCAAGTGACTAGTAATTCTGGTGAGCTCAACAAAGGGAAGTCCTTAGAGTTTGTATTCTGGTTTTTTTTTCCAAGGTAATTTTAACAGTTACATACTTACAAATTCTATGGTACTCATGAGTTTGTACATAAACTGTAATTGTGAGTTCATACAGAGGTGAACTGCTGGTGGCATTCTGTAAACGGCATGTCATATACTGATAATGTACAGTACTGCGCACCTGAGAGTTTCTTCTTTGAGACACTGGAAGAAGTCCAGCAAGGACCTAACTCAGCATCTGAGCTTCATCTGGATGGCAAGATGATCCTCTTATAGCTCGAAGAAAAACTGATCAAGAAAGGATAGCAGCCAAGAAACCACTTCTTGTGTTTCGAGTTGTTCTAATGTACTAAGAAAACTAAGAAATAAACATATATGGACATCATAGCACTGTTAAAATCTAATCTAGTGACCAACAATAGTGGCCTAAAACTTTTGCACAGTACTGTATATCAAGATGCAATTTGAAGTATCCAGCCCTACAAAGATAATACTTGTGGAGCCCATCAGCTAATGCAGTTAATGGATGGCAAAAGTGAAACAACTGCCTATTAAGGTTATACCTGTGCCTCTGCAGGCATGCATGTCTGCACAGATAATGATCTGTGCCCTTAGTTTAATATAAGAAATATTGCAAGTCTATCTAAATATGCAAGGAACCTTATGTTTCTGATGAACTATTGCAGTATCTCATCTCAGATTTGTGTTGGAGTTAAAAGGCATAGTTCACATTACAGCTCTACATAGTCTAAGTGCTGTTGTACATTCTATGTATTAGATTTCTACAAACAGACTCTGCATGCTGTGTGTTATTATTAGCCAAGGTTCTGTTTTAGGCTTGGAGCGTTGTATGACATAGGGTGCTAGCTTTGGTGGGACAGTACTCTGGTGTGTTGTGGAGTAAGTCTCATGTATGTGCATTGTATCAGGTCATGGAGGTTGCCCAGCCACAGCAGGCAGTCTCCATGTCCTTTATCCTCATTGAAGGGATTTACTCTTGAGCTCCTGAAAGTGTCGTACGTATTCATGCGCACTGCTGCGGCCAGCTTTGCTGTGACTACAGTTTCAGGGAATAGTTTGTTGATTGGTATTACAGGCTCCAACGCTCTGGGGTTGTTGTGGAGGTCAGTGGCAGTGACGTGCCGGTTTGTCCCCACAAGGAACAGGAACATCTACTGGGGGTATGTAGTGCAACATGCAAGTAGTGTGTTGGGTGAGTGAGAGTGACTGATAGAAACTTAGATTAACCCAGTGTTCCATCACATCCATAGTAGATGATGCTAAATGTTGTATTGTCCTGTGCAGTCCTTCTGTGGTCATTACTGATTGTACAGGCATATTTATAAATATTGACAATGAAATGGCTTAAAAGTACAAGATGAAATTGAGACTCAGACTGTATTATAAAGGTAGATGTCGGAAGAGATTGTGGATTATTATTAGCACCCAGATGTAGACTTCGATCTCCTTCAAAAGTTTTATCTGGAGGACATGTTTCTTTTGCCAGTGATTGTGATTGTTGCTCCTAAAACATGTAATCTGAGGATAGAGGCGGAATTAAGTTGGCAAAGTAATAAACGGTATTTCATTAAAAGAAGAAAGTCAGTGTCTTGTTTGCCAAAGAAATTTGATCTCTACCTCAAGTCAACAATGCAAGGACATACTGAAAATTTGACGTGGATGTAAACGTAAAACAATATTAAGCTTGAACCCAGCAAGGTTAAGTGACACCAGAGGACAAATATTTCATTTCACAATATTTACTGTAACTACTTTTTACATGTAACAGGTTTGTTGTATGCATATGTGCTCAAGTAGAAAATTTATTTTGAAGGGGAGCTGTCTGAAAGTTAACCTCCACCTATCCCCCTAAGACAAATGTACTTCTCTCTTCAGTTTTGAAATAACTGTCAGTTTTGCAATGTCTTCAGTATTACATTAAACTCTGATGTTGTGATATTTCTATAATGCAACAATGTCAAATCAGTTCAGCAAATGAAGAAATGGTGTCTAATAGCATATGTAGCTAGTGCATTGGCCATTGTTATTCTCCAGTTAAATTGTTAGTGAAATGTCCTTCATAAAATACTACAAGGCAAAGATTTCAATTCTTCCTTCAAAAAAAAACACATAAAATAGTCCACCAGAAGCTCCAGTTATAGCCAATATTTTGGGCTCCTTTCTCCCCCCTACAGTTTTTTCCCATGGTTCAGCCCACTCAGAGGTATGCCTGCTGCCTTTTTGTGGTTGTGTGAGTTGCAGTAGTGGGATGTGACTTTGCTCACGTACAGCACTGGTCTGCCCCATTGACTCAGATGTTATATCATCAGTCGGTGACGCCTGTTGGTATAGTAGATCTGCCTGGAATCCCCCACCATGCTTCATTTGTAATTAGGATGTGATGAGTAAGAAGAAGTCAGACCACTAGTGTTAAATTTTCCTCTGAGATACTCAGGTAGTTCACTATGAATGTGATGCAGTTGTAGTTGGATCACCCACACATGCAGCCATCAAAAGCAATTCCATCTTCTGTCTATTTTCCAACTCTTTTTTTTCTTCTTTTTTTTTAAAGTAAAGAATCAGCCTTTGCAATCTGCTCTGTTATAGATGGGACTAAGTAGCAATCATTGGTATGTTCAGTGACTGTCATGGAACATGATTCTGGCAACTAAATGAAACACATTTGTTCTTGCTTCTGTTGTAATTGATACTAAATGTCTCCTTCTAAAATATTAGACACCTTAGTTAGGTTTCGATGCACATTCTGCTCTGTTTTCTATTGGGCACCTGCTCAGTGTCAGTAATTCAGGAAAGGTCTTGATTCTTTGTTCACATGTTGCTCTGTCAAATAAGCAACCAGTGAGAGTGTTCTTGTTCTTGCTGACGTGCACTTTGTTGTATATTTTATACAGTGGGAACCTAATCTCTCCTCTGGACAGTGGCACAGAGTCATTACATTTTTAACGTACACAGGGCTGTTGGTAGCTTCTGCGAACTACTTGCTTTATTTGATGTATCTTTTTTATTGTAAGCACTTTGTCGTTTTTTTGTTTGTTTGTTTGTTTGTTTTTGGAAAAGAACCACATAGAGTTGATCATATTTTTATGCTATGCCCACATTGCATCATATTGATGTGAAATAGTTTAAATAGAAAAGTGCAAAAGCTGGACACCACACACATACAACCCCACATAAGTGCAGTCCTTTCCTCATACTTAAACGTCAAGCCTCTTAGCTGAAACAACATTGTATCCAGCAAAGTTTTCATGTTAATAAATTTCATAAAGCCTTATACCTGCTCTTTTTTGATAAAATTAAAAAGCTGTTACCAAATCACTTGACTACCTCATGATGTTGCAAATACTTTCTATCATAACACCAGATTCCCTGTTCAGTCATCCATTTCTGCCTCGGTTTGCTGTGGTGTAGTTATGTAACCACAGCAACCAGAGCCCTAGTAGAGGCAAAATTCTTTGTTGTTAGAGAGACGGTATGCTACAGCCTGCTGAAATACACCTTCTTCATGAGGTTACACAGTGCATTGCATTACTCTGTCATCAGTACACTGAAGAGGAAAAAGGAAGTGTCGCAAGCGAGGCACACATTCATGCACCGTGTGTACATGACATGCTTTCCCTTTTCTAGCTACAACGATGTGATGAAAGCGTGGCAATTCCAGTCCTGCAGACAAACTTCACAATGACTCAGGGAGAACTGGGTGGGAACAGAATGTGCAGCATGGTTTAATGGCTCAATAAACTAGATATTAGTCTGCTGCCAGTGTAGAGGATAGAAGCACTACCATGCAAGTATTAGCCACACTTAGTTTGTTAGCATTTCGCATCAACATTTATGCATCTGTGCAACTGTGAACAACCATCCAAAATGCCTGGAGTGTTTTTCTCAACTGTCATTAGAATACATTTATTAACTATATAAATAGTTGATTGTGTGCTGTACTTATCGTACTTCAAAGCTAAATAGTACCTTGTTAAAAGTAGCCCAACCTAACCTATTGCATACAGTTGCAGTAGCTGCATTTCATAAGCATAATTTTTATTGTCTTTAGGGTTGGAGACTAAGAAATGACTACATCGTGTAGCTAGCCACTATTCAGAGGTCTTACTTTATTTTAAAAGTCACATCAAGTTTGTCAATTTATAAAGTAGCAATTAAATTTTGAAAATATTTACATTTAGTAATTTATGTTGGTTGGACAGTTGAAAAAAAGCTGTTAATTGTCTTCATTGCGTTGTCTAAACAGACCCTATTGTTTTCAATTTTTCCTGCAGGACTTCTCAAGTTGCACCAGTAATCACGATGCCTCAGTCAAAAAACGTAGACATGGGCTCTGCCTTCATCCAGACACAGCAGCTCAACGCCGCCATGGCTGACACCTTCCTGGAGCACATGTGCCTGTTGGACATTGACTCTGAGCCCACCACTGCACGCAACACTGGCATCATCTGCACCATTGGTTGGTCTGCCATCTCAAACACAGAAAAAGCTGTACTTTTACACTAACATAAGTAAATATACCTTCTATTGAGGAACTTTGGCACTGCATCCCTCAAGATGAAATGTTAAAAGCAATTCAGTGGAGAGTGAGAGAGAAATGATGTATGTGATCTAGTTGGTTTAATTGTAGGTGTTTTTTGGACTGAGGTTATTGCACGGGTAATTGTGCTATTTCCAGGGGAAGTAAATAATGTTTGTTCCTTTTTAATAGGGCCAGCCTCTCGTTCTGTGGAAATGCTGAAGGAGATGATCAAGTCTGGAATGAACATTGCTCGCTTGAACTTCTCCCATGGCACACATGAGGTGGGTATTTCCACAGCTCTTTCTACTGTGTGAATGAGCAGAGCAGGTAAAGCTAACAACCCAGATAGTTAAGTCACATTTTTATTGTGCAAATGGTTTCCATCAAACATGGGTTTTGTGCTTTATCACAGAACACCATTGGTTGGTTTATGGATCTGTGTTGCAATCTTTGCTTTGTTTTGTCTACTTTTATTAGCTTTTTACATAGGTTTAGCAACTTTTTGCTGAAAATAACTATGGTGAAAGTAGATGATTCACAGTAGTGACAATGAACAAGCACCAACTCCTATCAGCTTAGCACTCTCTGCAAGACAAAATGAAGTAGCATGAATAGGGCGAAAACAGTAGTCCTAACTTACTTAGGATTAGAATTTGGGGCAGTTAACCAACTTTAAGTCGTACTATAAGTGCTCAGTGTAAGTATGTCTCACACAGAGACACATGGCGTGTATGGTTGTTAGCGTGTTAGTGTCAGGATTTAGGGAGGGCAGATGTGTAAAGTGATTTATACCAGTTTCAGATCTCACCAGAAACGCATACAGGTATATTTATCTCAAAAACAGAATTGGCTAAAGCATATTGTCATTTATCAGTACAAGTTGTCATCTAAAAGTCAAAGGTTATAGGACATAAAGATTATTTTTATTGTTTTGATCTCTTGGCTTCTCTATTGAAAAAGACAGCCATATGTATAAATACATTCATTACTCAAGCAAACCTAACATTGCAAGTGAGTTGCTTATATGCCCCAAACCAGCTCAAGGTAAGACAAAAAGCTGACACAACACAAGTTGTAATCTTTAAAAAAAATATAACCAACAAATTCAAAAGCTGGACACTGGCTCACTATCACCAGCTTATGCACTGTAATGAGGGAGTCAGTCATTCAGCAGCAGTCTCATCTTGCTAGCTTGACTCTAGTCTTCAGGCTCTTCAGGTAGGGAGAAGTCAGACAGTTCAGACAGACCTATTTATCAATAGATTGTCCAATCAAGAATTGTCCACATGAGCCGTGGGTGTTTTGTAATCTGACAATATGTAAGTTATCTACATAACCTTGTTGATTGTGATTTTGTAAGAAGTTCATAGGGTGAGGCATAAATGACACATTTAAAGGTGTGAAAAGAAAAGTGGGTTGTGTGAGTCTAGTTGTTTCAGCAAGACCGAAGGTCAGTCTGCAAACCAGAGCTTGAACTGGAACCATAACTACGTCATCTGTAGCTTCCTGCCCATTCTTAATCTCCTCAGATGGCAGAAGGCCTGTAGTCTAAGTTCTGAGTGAGAGAAAGAGACTCCACACACATGGTCAATCCACTTTTACCCAAAATGAGAAGTGCAAAGTAGGTTATGTTGGAAATCACACATTTGTTTATTTCTTAAAATAAATTATATTAAATGAAATGAGAACTTAATGTAGGTAACTAAACATTACCTGTAGTGGAGAGAATGAGATATATAAACATGTGGACCCTGATTTATACATGTACAATGAGTACAGAACAGTCACCTGTTCAGCATTGATCATAAAATACTACTCCATCTATAATGCCTCCCTTTATTACTAAAAAGCTGCAGCACTCTGTAGACAGCCAAAATGGTGTCCATATGTTTACTTCTAAGTTGACACCATGATATTCCAACTTTTTAAAGCTACATTTTCAAACCCTTGGTGCTAGACTATGTGACACTCGATCTTAATTGTAATTTTGTGAATTGGCAACTTGGATTAGGTAAATTTCCAGGTTTTTCTTTAGTCATAGTGCAAAGAGTTTAGTGTGTTTCATGTGTCACCAGTGTGAAAGGCAGCCAATGTGATTACCTGCCACTTAACTTATTACTGAAAGCTCTGGTTACCCAGATGGGCAGCCTAAGCCATGTCTGTTCATTAGTCTGCACTAATGGGCAAAAATGACTGCGTCAGTAATTACCTAACCGTACTGAATTTTCTCAAGTTCTTGGCTAGCATTTCCCACAGACTTTTTCTTTTTTAGCCAAGGTCATCACCTGTGTCTCTTTTCACTTGGAATAGTTGTGTCAGATTGTTTCTGTTGTAAGCAATATTACACCACATGAGTAAGGATTTTGCTCCACTCTCTTTGTAGTCTGTTCACATTTTTAATTATGATTTAGATTGTTTAACTTTATTGCCTATTATTAAGTCATAAGTAATTTCTGAGATCTTTTTAGTAACTCTTAATTTGAGGCATTTTAGCTCAAGGCTAAATTATTATTAAGCTTAAGTCACCCTACTCATGGTCAGCAACATGACAACATGGTTATTCAGTGCATGACCATGTGGTGATGCTGACAGGATTACTCATGTTTATGACTTGTGTGAGTTATCAGGTCAGCTGGCCTAAATTGTAGGTTTGCTAAATAAAATTATTATTAAGTAACTCAGATATCAGTGCCACTGCCAAACTGTAATGTCCAGTTAGTGTCCTACAAGGAGAAGACTGGAGATAAAGAGTTTATGAGTTACAGGTTTAATCGGGATCAAGCTTGTGCACGCATTCTGGTGATTGTTTAAATGTGATACCATCCTCTTTTTTTCTGCAGTATCATGCAGACACCATCAAGAACGTTCGTGAGGCATGTGAGAGCTTTGAACCTGGCAGTATCCAATACAGGCCTATCGGCATTGCCCTGGACACCAAAGGCCCAGAGATCAGGACTGGCCTCATCCAGGGAGTGAGTTTACACCACCTTTTACTGGTCTTAAAAGATTAGTCTTTATGATGGCTTTATTAGCTGTTGTTGACAATTATGAACAGTTTTCATATAAGTAAAACTGTCTAATGATTTCTCAGAGCGGCACTGCCGAGGTGGAGCTGAAAAAAGGCAACATCATCAAAATTACCTTGGACGACGCCTACCAGAACAACTGCAGCGATGAGATCCTCTGGCTCGACTACAAGAACATCACCAAAGTGGTAGAAGTTGGCAGCAAAATTTACATTGATGATGGACTCATATCCCTGCAGGTCAAGGAAATTGGTGAGTGAAGGAAAGACAAACACATACAGTAAATAAAGTCAGGCCCATAAAATCTCCTGTCACCTATTAGAAGGTTTAGGAAACACAGCTTGAGACTTAAGTATGTCCTTTTCTCTCCAGGTTCGGATTTCCTCGTGTGTGAGATTGAGAATGGCGGCACCCTGGGAAGTAAGAAGGGAGTGAACCTCCCTGGTGCTGCAGTAGACCTGCCTGCTGTTTCAGACAAGGACGTCCAGGACCTACAGTTTGGTGTGGAGCAAGGAGTCGACATGGTCTTCGCCTCCTTCATCCGCAAAGCATCAGATGTACATGCTGTCAGAGCAGTGCTGGGGGAGAAAGGCAAAAACATTAAAATCATCAGCAAGCTTGAGAACCATGAGGGTGTACGCAGGTGTGTACGTTAGTTATTATTTTCGTATTATTTATGTTTGGAGTTCAATAATTTAGGTTTCTTTCTCAGATCAAGTTATATCTTTGCTGTAATTGCATTTTTGTATTCTAGCAATAATGCCAAAGACCAGGTTTATTATTTTTAAACTAAATAAGTTCCAGTAGTGATAAGCTGCTACGAACCCATTACTTCACATGCCTTTAAAACTCCCTGACTTGGTTGGAATGTTATGTCTGCAGATTTGATGAGATCATGGAGGCCAGCGATGGCATCATGGTTGCTCGTGGTGACTTGGGTATTGAGATCCCCACAGAAAAGGTCTTCTTAGCCCAGAAGATGATGATTGGTCGCTGCAACAGAGCTGGCAAGCCAATCACATGTGCTACTCAGGTCAGAACCCGCAAAGGAGATGTTGCATTTCTTAAGCTGAAATTTATTTAGTGCACGAGTGTGACTTTGAAGTCTCAGTCTAATCTGGCAAAAATATAATCACTTAGCTGTGTCTGGCTGGTCCATTGAGATTTATTATCTTCTGAAACCCTCACATGAACATAATCAGATGTTGGAGAGCATGATCAAGAAACCTAGACCCACTCGTGCTGAGGGCAGCGACGTAGCCAACGCTGTGCTGGATGGAGCTGACTGCATCATGCTGAGCGGAGAGACTGCCAAAGGAGATTACCCCCTGGAGGCAGTCCGCACACAGCACATGGTAAGTCAGTGTATACTGTATATACAGTAATAATGTTAAACATTGAAAAATCCTACCTAAAATTAAAGCACAAAGGTTGTCGATTTGTAGAAATGATGTTTACGTAATGTTGCATGATTTGTAATTTGCATTCTCTCTTTTTTTCATTCTAACCCTTCTTAAATTACAGGGAAAAATAAACATTAGCAGCTACTGGGAGATTACACTTTTTTCCACTTGGCCAAACAGCTTCTGCAGGAGGTGTCGGCAGGAGTTGTTAGGCCAACTGGATCTGCCTGTCATTTATGCATTTTGTCTGTCCCCTTATTTCCAGTTTAGATATTCAGTGCAGTTTAGTCTAATCAACAATCGAACAATTAAACATCATTTCAAATGTGAGGTTTAAAAATTAACAATACTCATTAGCAGCATTTTTGTGCATGCCCAGCATATTTACTCCAACCATACTGCCATTTTGAATTGCTGGACCTTGTGCAAGCAACATCTAACAGTTTCACCAACGCTGCTCTTCTTTACCATTTCTTAATTTGGTCTGGCACCATGCTACATGCCTAACATGCTATGGTAATTTTTGTCAACAAGGATTTACAGTGCATGTTTGCGTCACCCCTGTCTACATATTCTTCAATAGTAATAATACTTGTGAAGAGGAAGCAGGAACAGCAGTTTGAGTGATACCAAACAGACATTTTTATACACTGGGGCTTTTTCAGTCAGGGACAGACACAAGTAAAAGTTTTAGACCTCAGACTGTTAACAAATTGCATTGTTAGTGCAGCCAATGCAGTTTTGTCTAAACTCCCAGGTTCTCTGATACACTCTTGTTGTTTTCACTGTTATGCAGATGCAGCAGTGACTCAGCAGTGTTTTAGTCCTTCTCTCTAATGTTGAAGTTGCCTCTGTGCTTCATCATTCCACAGTAAAGCACAACTTTCACTGCCCTAAAATAATACATTTACAGAGGATATCAGTGTTTGAATTGGAGAAAAAACGTAACATAGACTAAACCACATCTTTTTCTCCTGTACTTTCAATTCAATTCGGCTTTATTTGTTTCTCGTCAAGTCATCTCAAGGCACTTTACAGTGTAAGGTTTAAGACCTTACACAGAACATATATATATATATATATATATATATATCAGAATATTTGTAGAAAACCCAACAGTCCCACTTGAGCAGCTGCATATTTCTCTTTGTAATACTTTTTTTATTCAGTCCTCCTGACTGTTTCTAACCATCTCTTTGCCTTTGTGTGCAGTGTGTGGCATCTTAACCCGGGTCTTAACCCCCAGCTTATTATTAACTCCCAGTTCACACGTCAGGTTTTTCAATAGTTTATTTTATAACTTAATGTTATTACTCTCAGCTCTGCCATTTAATCTTCTCGTCATTCGATTTTATGTTAGTGGCTGAAGACTCTTTTTACATTTAATATCATGTGTCTGAAGTAAAATTTTGGATATTTTTTAACTTTGATGTTTTCCCTGTTTCGACTCATTCACTGCACACATTAACTCTATTGGCTATTTCGTCTGTCCCTGCTTTTTACTTGATCTTGTATTTTTCCTGGTTCTCTTTTATATTATCTCTCCCTGTTTCTTTGTTCTTTTCTTTTTTCTATCAATTTTCTTCATGTTCCACCTGCGTGTGTCTGGTATGGGAATGCCTTTGCTTGATGCATCTTACCCTCACTTGTGCCAGATTGCTCGTGAAGCCGAGGCAGCCATGTTCCACCGGCAGGTGTTTGAGGACCTGCGTCGTTCCACACCGTACTGCAAAGACCCTGCTGAGGCTATTTCAATCGGCGCCGTCGAAGCCTCCTTTAAGAGCTTAGCCTCTGCGATCATAGTGCTCACAGGCTCTGGAAGGTAGGCGAGCTATCAGGTCCTGGCACGTCGAGGAGGACACTGATATCAGTACTCTGACATAGGTAGAGCAGGGCTAGACAGGGACTGACAGAGGAAGTAACTGGGAGAGTCTGGCAAACACCTTAACTAGATTACTGGTTGATTTTTTTTTTTTTTTAACCCATGTGAACAAAGAGCAAAACACTGGACTGACCCAATAATTGTTCTTCTGTTACCGTCTTTAACTGATGTTTTTGGATCCCTACCCCAATGGATTCATTGAGCCATCAGTTCCTAGTCAGCTCAACCAGAAATCTAGATTGACTTTTGCCAATCACTCCCAGGGTGTGAATGCCTCTGTGTGTTGCAGTGTGTGTGATTGAGAGTAACCCCCCCCACCCCACCCTTCCCTTATGGTCCTTCGGGACTCAGATTGCAAGAGAGGCCGAGGCGGCCATCTTCCACAGACAGCTGTTTGAGGAGCTGAGGAGACACTCGCAACTGACCAGAGACCCTTCAGAGGCTGTAGCTGTTGGAGCCGTTGAGTCATCCTTCAAATGTTCCAGTAGTGCCATCATTGTTCTCACAAAGACTGGGAGGTAAGAAAGTGAAGGATAGAGCTGAAACGGTCCTGATCCCAAAGGTAAGGTGCTACTTAACACATGTAAGCACAGGTCCTAATTCTCCCTCCAGCATCTAATGCACTCTAATGAATCCCCTCTCCTTTCATTTGGTGTGTATGTGTGTGTGTCTGTCATGCTCTGTTACATAGGGTGGAGATTTCATCTGATTTTTAAGAGTGAAAATCAGTAGCTCAATCCAAAAGTCCACCAATCTCCAACTGTGTAGGATTATAAAATGAATCAACAGCAATGCACATTAAAGACTTAGTGGACATTTGGATCAAGCTACTGACAGTTGTCATTTATTTTGACTGATTGGACCTCTCAGGACTGTCGGGGTGTTTACAGACTCCATTCAGAATATTTCAGATTCTTGTTGGGAAGTCTTGTTAATGTTATATCTTGAACATCAGGTCATATTATAGTGTAACTAACTCTGATAAACCTGAGAAGTCTTCATCAGCCAGAACATCAGAAGACACCTATGTATGTTTGCAGAGTTCTTGATCACAAATTGAATTGCCAAGAATCTTTACATGGATTTAATTTATATGTTCAAAGAATTAAGGTTAATTTAATGTTTCTGCTTGTGAATGTATATCAGCAAATCTGTAAACTATTCAGCATGTTGCCAAGACAATTGAGCATCTTCCTGTTAAAGATAAAACAAATTTTGTGCACACACACACTCTATTTTAGCATTAAATTTGTTCCCGCCGTGATGACATTTATTTGGTCACATGGTTGTAATCATCAGTTTATAGGTAGTGAAAATTCTTTAAGAGAATACTTAAAATGTGAAAGAAGTGAGGTAATATTTTGCCTTTAACTGTGTTTGTGTACATGCAGGTCTGCCCACCTGCTCTCCAGGTACAGGCCCCGTGCTCCCATCATCGCTGTGACCCGTAACGCCCAGACAGCTCGCCAAGCTCACCTGTACCGCGGCATCTTTCCTGTGCTCTACACCACGCCCGCCAACGATGTGTGGGCAGAGGATGTCGACTTGCGTGTCAACTTTGCCATGGACATGGGTAAGGCTTGATATATTGAGCATTTCATTAAAATGATTTCAGAAATGCTGGAAATGCTCCTGTGAGCAAACAAACATCAGCATTTCAACAAGTTAATGATGTTTAATTTCCAGGCAAAGCCAGAGGCTTCTTCAGAGAGGGAGACGTCGTCATTGTCTTGACTGGCTGGCGCCCAGGATCCGGTTACACCAACACCATGCGTGTGATTTTGGTGCCCTGAGCAGCTAACAGTGTTGTGCTTTCTTCCACATTCATGTATCTTTCATAGCTTTCCACCCCACACTCCACTCCTGCTCACAGCCCTTCTCATCCAACACCCCAGGTCACAGACTCAAACCCTGAACTATTTAGCATGTAGGAAATTAAAAAAAAAACAATAGAGTACAGCCTTTATAGCCTGAGATCTGTTTTGGGTGGGAGTGGAGCTTTGTTCCGTACATTTCCACAAATTAGTTTTGCCTCCATTCCTTTCGCATCGTTTCTCTCAGTCAAACCAGTCTTCAGGGCCTCAGATTAATACACCCTGACCAGAAACTGCTGTACTTATTCACTCAAATACTTGTAAAAATTCAACCTGTCTAAGAGTGAATGCATCTGGGTCTGTATGCATGTGCGTAGTGGCTCATGTTTAGGGTGGGGCTGGTGGCAGCGCAGACTGATCTCAGTAGAGCACTTTGAGTACTGAAACAGTTTAATACTCGCACTCCTTTACCGACTGACGAACAAAGAGGTGGCCTCCTAAATCAAAGGACTCCTCCTACAGCACAGCCTCAGCACCACCACTCCACCCAAACACATCCTTCTTTAGTGCTGCCTGTATGATGTTTAAAATACCAGCTTTCACCGTGTTGAAGTGTGTCTGTAAGTGTTGCACTCCTCATCTACTCCAAACAATGTTACATTCTATATTATACTTGACTTTTCTGTGTGGTCATTTCTGTTTTGTAGCATCCAGTGCTACTAATATTTTGTCTAACTATAGAGAAATTTTAGTTTTGGATGTTCTCTACAGAGATGTTTGAACTAGTTGCTGTATTGTATTATGTATATTAGATGAATCATAAAGAATATTACATTTATTTACATTTGAATTGTATCTAAATTGGCACTGAATATGTGTTTCACTAAAATTTATATGAAAGAGCACTTTGTTTTTCCCAAAGTGGAGCGAGTCGGGTGTGACGCCGTGTTCCTCTCAGTTCTGGTGGGTGATAAAACTCCTTTGCTTGTCTCTCCTTTTACATCAGTGACCCACTGTAGTTGTCTCCTTGTCTAACAAGCTTCTGATTGTAACGCTAGAGTGTAAGAACTAACTAAGCGTAAAGGGGTATTATAATGTTTAGCTGGTGTACTGAGCTGTCCTATAAGACTGGATTTCCATCAATAAAAGAGATGAGCACCTGTCTTAACTCTGTGTTGCTAATGTTTTTTTTTTTTTCTTCTTCTTTTTTTTGACGGTGGTGTATGGGCGGTACTAACATTAAATAAAGATTCAGGTAAAACATTGAGGACCTGTTTGCAGATTTGTTTATAATGAAGTTTTCAGCATACAAATGTCAAGCATCACCTCTATAAAAGCAAATCAGTTGATTTAAATAGAAAAACCTCCTCTAGAAAGATTAATGAGGAATGAAAAGATTTTTCTTTGACAAATGTAGACCAGTCTTTCATCAGTTAAGAGCTAAAGAACACTTTATTCTTTATCATGAACTACTGAACGAGAGAATCTCAATTTATTGGCAGTCCTGGCTGTAGACCACCCCAACCTGTCTACGAATTTCATCCTCCAGCTCAGCCAGCAGCAGAGAGTCAGCATGTGACACAACTGCACTCTCCTTCAGTCCTGCATGAAAAAAAGCAATATGTAAGCATAGACGCAGTACAGTTCCATCAACACAGAGCAAACATCTTTAAGATTTCAGTGCTTCTGATGCCACCTTGTGTCGATATGTAGCAAGTGTAATAATATCCCAGACCATTCAGAAATCTATTCATAAATCAGCCTGTTTTGCCCCTATATTTATTTCTCTAGCAACATGGACAGACTAATGTCACCATACCTTTCAGCAAACACTGTCGCACCTCTTCTGCTTCATAACGCATCCCTGTGCTGTTGAGGAAGTTTAGAGGTAAATACGGTTCTGGCACTGGGTACTGAGTCTCCTTCCCATTCACCACCAATGATGTGGGGCACCACATTGTGGCAGGGACCTAAATAACATGCAACAGGAAAATTTAACAAGCAAATACTGTATATACACACAGCGTATACAGCATGCACAATATGAACAGCAAGCCCATGCAGGGTACAGGATTGTATAAATACAGTGGGTGTGAAAGGGTGAACGAGAAGCAGTACTAACAGTACTATATTATTTAACAACATGGGCTATTTGAATATGTCTGCTGCAGTGATATTACATTATAAAACATATGACCAATAATCAAAAAGAAAGAGAATTTGGCATTTCTCAACATTTCCCCATTTCCCACAACAGACAGCTATGTGTAAATGTACTTGTTTCAGATGTGTAGCCCAAGACCTCATGTAAAAAGCTAAGCAAAGCTTCCTCTTTCCTTGTCCATTTATTTATATCATGGTAGAAATAAATAAAATATCAGTATATGAAATCAGTAGTCTCATATTCACAATTGAAACACACAGTCTGTTACAATGTCTAACAAGAAGATAATGACAGGTACAAGTGTTTAGGATTATTAAATGTAATATTGGTAAATAGTTTACATTACCTCTGTACCTTACCTATACATGTCCTTAGTGTGCAGTGAATGTACACATTACACACTTTCCTAAATTGTTTTGGAGGTGACTTTGTTCACTCAATAACTAACATGCAAATGTATCCAGCACAAATCGGTATTGAATTATATATGATTATGTGGTCTTGCTGTGATGACCTACCCTGATTGTTCCCTTCGTGCCCACAACAATGGCGTCATTGGGCAGCTGGATAGTGGAAGAGCAAGTACATACAGCCAGTCTGTTCTTAGAGAACTTCAGAGTGACAACCACAGTCTCGTCCACTCCTGTAAAAACAGAAATGCACCTTATATGTTTCACATTTGATGAATATTTAGTGACACGGTTTTAAAAAGT
>JAUBNQ010000017.1:20686964-20699748 GCA_032353495.1 Ctenopoma kingsleyae | reverse complement strand
TCCACTCCTGTAAAAACAGAAATGCACCTTATATGTTTCACATTTGATGAATATTTAGTGACACGGTTTTAAAAAGTGTAATATAAATAATTTTAATAATTTTATGTTTAGAGGAATGTTGTATAAAAGAATGCAAGGCAACACTAGGTAAATTACAAAAGACATTTCACAGAGATCTATGTCTGGTTTTGCATTAGAGACAGGATTTTTTTTTTCCCCCAGGGATACTTGGCCCCACGGTGCTATAGTTTACAAAGGCTTAACAGTTGCAGCAACACCTGCTCACAGGACACACTGACTGGAACTGAGATAAGAGGTGAAGTCTTATCAGCCTCAAACACTCCCTTGGTTAAAAATTCTCAAATCACATACAGCTCTTTTCAAACACAGTGACCACGGAAAGCACCACTGTACCACTAGAGCTGGAGCAACAACTTTACAAAAACTACAACTTCAAATATTACATCTGTTCTCAAATGAGGACAGGCTTCTTTCTCTACTCCTAAGACTGACCCCATGTTAGTACAACATGTGCTATCTTGGCAAACAGGTCACAGAGAGAAATGTTTATCCTTATGATGGCAGCTCCTGGTGCCACCTTTGCCTAAGGCTGGCACAGTGTGCCACAGTGTGTACACCGCATTATTGAGTCCAAAGTGTTTACTTAACAAATCAGCAAATCAATAAAATTATACCAGTGTTTTGGAAATGACATCTGTGAGATCTCTATGGCCTGTTTTAAATTACCTGTCTCCAGGCAGACCCCCATGGCTTGTACACACTCTGGGTTTTCACCATTGTACACCATGGTTATGAACTGCAGGCAGTAGATGCCAAGATCTAGTATCGCTCCTCCACCCAGCTCCTTCTGCACAGATCTTGGTACATGCATCAATGGTACACCAAACTCCGCCTTCACCAGCTTCACCTCACCCAACTCCTCTTCAGCCAGAAGCCTTCTGATCTCCACAGAGGCTGGAAAGAAACGACTCCAGACCCCCTGGAGCAAATGACACAACGAGTTTCACAAAGTTTTACTGTAAATGCACAAACTAGGGTCAGTAAGTCCACATATTAGTTCAATATAAGCTTGATTATTAAGAAGGGTTTGCATGCTGATGCAATTATCACAAATTAAGTAATTTTTCCAGACTTTCAAGTTCTGATCCACCCCTACCTCCATGAGGAAGACATCATTCATCTTGGCAGAGGCCAGGATCTGCTGAACCTCCTTAGAGTTCATGGCCAGTGGCTTCTCACACAGGATATTCTTCTTGGCATTAGTAAAGAGCAGACAAGTTCTCAGGTGATAGGGGTGAATAACTCCAACATACACCACATCTGCACACACATGAAGGAGAAAAAGATTTGTTTGTCAAATACGTGTGTAGTAGTAAAATACAGAGAGGAACAATGAACTGAAAATAAAAATGCAGTCAAAGTGGAAAAATGGAAAATCAGAGATTTACCAGAAGATTCAGGGTGTGTGCTGTTGTAATAACACACTCTAAGAGCCAAAGAGACAAAATTAACCCAGAAATTCTGACGCTTACCAATTTGTGGATCTCTGGCCAGCTCCTCGTAGCTGCCGTACGCTCTGGAGATGTTGTGCTTTTTGGCAAACTCCTGTGCATCCTCTAACTTGCGAGCTGCCACAGCAACAACCTGTGAATATAGTTTCAAACTATTATTTACTGAAAAAAGTTGCTATACTCTAACTAAAAACTAAAAAAGTACCAATTATGATCATTAATGCTGTGCATAATCCAGTGCTGGTGCTATGACTTCATGCTGACTCCTGACAAGACTGTCTCAAGTATATGGACTCATTACTGCCATATTACATTTTCCTGCATAGTCCAGTTACACATTTTGTCTTGTCCTAGTTAAGGACTTTTTCTGCACCCAGTGAAACAGTATGTGGGCAAAATAGCTAAATAAATGAGGATTTCCCAGAAAGTCTCCTTATCATATACATTTTAAAGACTGACAGTCTCGGGGGTAAAACATAATCTTAGATAAACGAGTCAAAAACGATAAACGAGTGTTATCTGAAGCTTGGGGTTTGCTTATAAAAAATAATAAACACAAAAAAAATCTAATTAAATATTTTATGTGACCGCATACCGTAATTGTTAGATTATTAGTAGTAGTTCAACAAATATTTAATGTCCGTTTATTGCGTGATTTACGGTATAAGGAAGTCGATTGAAGCCAACAGTTCACATAAACATTATTAGTTATGGAAGTGGTGTGTGATTGCTGCAGGTCACAAATACACAACATTATTCCTTTAATTATTAGAAGCGGAGATTTGATTGGCTTAGAAACAGACTTTTGGCAGTACTACAATCAGTGTATTGGTTTTAGTCTATTTTAATTTGTTACGGTGCGTGAAAAGCCGCAGTTGCACCACTTTGAATCACAGTTTTGCGTTGGAATCACAGCGTCTGTGTGTGTCTACACATCTACTGCTACTGATACCTGATGGTCTTCACCAGGGAGACTTTTCAGAGCCACAGTAAAGTCGTGACTGATCTTCCCTGCGCTGCAGATTCCCCACCTGGTTGCCATGTTGGACACCGAGCAGAGTTCCTATCAGCGCAGTTTATGGTTTACAGCAACAGTGGCTGATTTCGGCCACTAGGTGGCGACTGCGTATTGACAGTGTGACGGTGCACAGAAATGACATGGTGGTGTGTGCAGATCTGAAAAGAAATATTTTAAAAATCTACTCTTTAATATTTGATTGTTTGTCTGATTAATAGTAATTTTCTCTGCAGCCTAAATTGAAACTTACATTTTCAATTTATAAAGTATGAAATAGATAATATTTGTCATATCATTTGAATGTTGAATTTTTTTTTATCTCCATACTGCCCCTGTGTGATAGTGAGTTCTACATATGTGATACCTAAAGTATCACATTATCACACATCGCATTATGTGATGTAAACTTGAATACAGGATTTATTATTTTTCCTGAATTTATACAGCTTTATTAAATAAGTAAATGCAAAAGGATACACTTGTGGCCTCCAAACAACAACACATATAGAAAAAAATCATTTATAATCAAGCCAAACAGTAAAGCCATAATGATCGACGATGCAAAATATGCCATTTTGCATTCATGGGCTGTCAATGAGGCTCAGCCTCCTGTGTGTATGAGTCCTATGGACCCAAAAGCATGGCAACAAGTAATAAATGAGCCGTGCTCTTTGCTGATTCATAAAGGCATTTCTCTGTCCTAACCTTGAAAAGCAGACAGCGCAACCTATTTTTGTACAGAGTACGTTAATCTATTTGTACACCACTGCGAGGGTCAGACATGACAGAGCACTTTGATTCAAATGTGACACTCAGAGGTTCCTCCTTTCTCCAGGAGATGATATTTCCAATAAAACACGGCTTTAGCAATCAGTCCTTTATTGAATTCATCAGTCACAAGTCTGGTGACTGGTGGAACGACTTGCTCTGCTCCATTCGACTAGCTGAGACCATCACCACCTTTATAAGACATTTGAAAACTCAGTCTGACACACACACACACACACACACACACACAAACAAACAGCACTTAACAATTCCTATGTTTTTCTTCTTCTTTGGGTGTTATCAGGCTCTTAGTTTGTAGTAACTCAGAATTTACAGAACCTGAAAGGTAATTACTTGTGTCTTCTCCTTGTAAGTCACTTTGGATAAAAGCGTAAAAAAAAGTAAAGTAAAGTAAAGTCTGACAGTGACAGCTGGGTTTGTCTTTAAAGGCCTAGGACATAATTACAGGGTGACACACAACATTGGTAGCTTTATTTGTTTACCTTTTGACTTATTTACCTGAGTTTTCGCATTTGTGTACTTAGACAGGACAAAACTCATGGTATAGAGGCCTGGGTGTATCTAATGTGGAAAAAAAAACTACATTTCAAGAACAAACTCTTATAATTGTGGTAAATGCACTCAAACTATAAATATTCTACCAGTTTATTCATTGTCCCTATAATAATAATGACAAACTTTATTGATCCCCTTGGGGAAATTGTTGTTTAGACAGCTGCAGTAGACTTCGGTGGGGCTTTGGTGTCTCGTCCAAGGACAGTTTGACCTGTAGCCAGGAGGAACCGGGAATTAAATTGTATAGATGACTGCTCCACCCACTGAGCTACTTGCTGCCCCAAATGACACTTATCCAATTTATAGCTGTTTTGATGACACTGCAGCTGCTCAAGTTTTGTTACTGCTATGAGTGATCCTCTCATACCAGACTATACCATCAGGGTAGGTCTGGGTCAGATGACTGACTGACTGAAGACAACTCGTGATTTAGATAGAGAGAAGCTTAACACAACAGAAACACGTGTCTGTTTATAACCCGTTAAATTAGATGTAAATTAAAGCAGAAGCAAAAACAAAAAGAGTGTAATAGTGTATACACTACAGGTGACATGCGAAGGACTGATAACCCTGATTCTGAATCAGTCTGATGAGTGTATACATGTATAACTATTCATTTAAATGCACATTGGAAGCTGCAGCAACAATTTAACTCAATTACAGTGTCTTTCTTTCAAGCTCACCTTACCTTTCAACTGATGGTTTGGGCTGTTCAAACAATTTAATCTCTTTGAAGACAAATACATAACTTTTCCTTTTATCATGACCTACATTTAAGCAGGCTGCCTCACTTACTCTGCCTCATAGTGAAGGAATGGTGCTTTTGGTGACATTCAGAGGGAGGTACGCTTCAGGCAGAGGGTACTTTGTCTCCTTGTCACTCACCAACAGAGTGGTAGAGCAGTGCATAGGACCAAAAATCTGGAGGGCAAAGGGGAAATGCACTTTTTCATTAATCCAATCACTCAACTCATCAATCATCAAATACACTGGGTATGAATCTTTGTCTTAAATAGTACAATTTAATTATGAAATTAAGTAATTAAGAGTCAACTCAGTTTTTGCATGTCTCAATCATGCCTTATTTAAGTCAAATATTCCTGCACAGGTCTAGTACAGAATACTTTAATGGTACCATCAGTAACACGTGTTTGGCAGTCGAACAGAAAGCCCATCGTCTTCCTGGTGAACCAGCTCATGCATTCTTGCCAAGGAAATCTTTGTAAAATTGGCGGGCACCAAAATAAATGAATTCTAAAAATGCTGCTCATCACTAATTGTTCATTCAGTTCAGTTCACTTTGTCATTTCGTCCACCACTTCTTATAAGCACACTTTAGGTATCTCTTCAGCTTAACTATCATGACTTATTGCTAAAACAAAAAGAATGGCACAAATGCAACCCATGATTTCGTCATACACTGATAAGAAAACGCTAATTGCAAGTAGTACACTGAAGGACTTACTGCTGTGAGACAACCAGTTCTATATTCCCCTGCCAGTTTTACAGTGTTACTGTATTCTCCTCAGAGGATTTGGATTAGTCTGACATTTTAAAAACATGTTTGGGATTTTCTGTGTGAAGAATTCTTCCCTGGGGTGTGTTTACATTTTGGACAGTTAATTTAAAAACGTGATTTTCTCCTGCATCACATAAAATATTCTTCCTTTCTTTTTTAAGTTGAGCGATTTCCATGACCAGTTTGGAATCACTGATTCATTCTGTGTGGCATTAATCATACTAATCTATTCCATCTTTGCTGCGTGACTTGTGTGCTGAATCATACCTGAGTCAAACACAGCACCTTTGTGGACTGATTGGACTTTAAACGCTGTTGCATCAAGATGTAGCCAGTACACTGGGGAAGATCTGAAGCTTCAGCACCTTTACCAGCTTCACATGCCCTTCTGCCTTCTTCACCACCAGTAGTAGTAGTAGTAGTACGACTAAGGAGTCTGGTTCTTACATGACTTCCCTCAAATTTTGATATACTGTATGAGAGTGGAGTGCCTAGCAGCCACAACAGTAGTTCTGTTGAGTCAACATTTTAGAAATGATGCTTGATTGCCTTCTTGCTGAGGGTTGAATAGAGAACACTGATATCACTCTTGCATGGTACTGTACCAATATAATAATAATAATAATAATAATAATGACATACTTTATTGATCCAGCCTGTTTAGACAGCTGCAGTAGATGACGGCACTACTGTGGTGTTTTAGTGTCTTGTCCGATACCTCAACTTGGAGCCTGAACCAAACCTCTCATCCTGCAGTTCATAGATAAATGCGCTACCCACTGAGCTACTTGCCGCCCCAAATGGGAACTAAATGGAACACTGTTTTTTCTTGGCATCAGTAGTGTGATATTTCATGTGTCTGGACAACATAGCAATGTGTTTCCCACACAACATTTTTTCTTGAGGGTCAGCAGACTTGCCACTGTGTGCCACAATCTCAGGTACGTACATAATGTCTGTGAGGACACAGATGTTTCAGACTCTGAAACACCAGCACACAATTATCTGCCTGTGCAGCCAGGTCATTCCTAGCACTTACTGTAGCTCACAGATACCTGAGGCATTGGCCAGCAGTTGTCTCCAAAACTCTGAAACAGAACTATCACAGGGATACTCTCCCATCATTAACCCACTGAAGATAAATAAATGCACAGTTCAACAGGCTAGGGTGATGGTTCACTCTGCCCACATCAGATCAGTACTTAGTAGTACACAGTAGTACAGGTCAAGTATTGGAACCACTGGCACTGATTAGCCTGCAATCGTTTGACAGCTGCATTGAACCCAGTGATTAAAGTCTAGTGAGTCTCGTGGAGGTTGCTCAAATAAATAGATATGCTGTGTTCCCAGAATGCTCATGGAGCACACAGCAGAGCAATTTAACTGGTCAGTAGTCTGAACCAGGATGTCTATGAAAAGTGTCACCTCAGTTGCCCTTGAGCTTAATATTATACATTTTGCCAGACAGGGGGTTGTCTAAACGTCCTCCCAGGTGCTGCCAGCAGAGGACACTGTGTTGCCAGTGGAGTTCTGATAATTTAACATGGCTTATTGGAAAGAATTATATAAAGTTTTTACAATAGGTAAACCAAAAGCACATAGTATCTCGAGGTCAAGTAGGAATATTTTATGTGAAAATAGTTAAGTACAGAGTAATTCATCAAATGTTTGAAAAGTTATAAATATTTTTCTGTAGATATTCAGTAAATTTGATGCACATCTATTATCCTGTTCAGTCATTCCACTGAGTATATATTTTCTTTTTCTCATTTCCTTCAGATACTGTATGTTGACTGGATTTACATGAGAACTGAGTGTCGAGCAATGTCTTACAAAAGAAAAGACATTTTTTCAATGACTCCTCGTTCCACTTAGTTTTTTTTTCACTTCAAAATGAATTCTGGAAGCTGTGTGCTGTTGTCATAACAACAAGGTACCAGCTGGGCAATTTGTATGCAAATGGAATTGGGCTTGGCCTGATATCCCTGCCTATACCACATGACCTGGTTGCCATGGGAATGCCCAACTCCTCCTTGAGTAATTTCTACTTTTATTTGTTTTTGTTGTTTTGGGAAAGGACACGACAGCAGTTTTGTGGTATGGGGACATCACCATAGCTGAAAAGAGGTAGAAGTGAGGTAGGGTGTGAGGGAAGGAGATGTAACCTGAGAGGGCAAGTGCAACTAGATTTTAAATTGGTGTGAAGCAATGAATTGGTTCTGTGCTGACTCCACTGCCAGCAGACAGGCACACACAGTGCAGAGGCTCAGGTGGTCAGAGAAGGGTGTTTGGCCGAGCTTCGGGCATAGTGCACTGGGGCCCCATTGCTCACGCAATCAGCTGAGCCATGGATGCCTACTTTTCAAGAGAAACTAAAATCTGCAAGTTCCTTGCTGCAAGTAGCCCCTCTCATAATGAGCTCGAGGTTTAATGAAGAATGGCTGAAGAGTGGCCAGCATAGGGTGAAGTTTGACGCCTCCGGCTTCTGAGCCTGCTGGGGCTGGACCAAGGATGGAGGTGGCGGTACAGACAGCTCCATGAAGTGAACAGTGATGAGCCGAGTCATTCTGAAACCTGGCATGCGGAAGGAAGCCAGCGCCTCATTAATTCAGCATGGCCAGAATGATTGCCTTCCACTCCTATCACTTCTCACTGTCTTTATTTGATTAAGAATTCATGCATCATCTCTTGTGTGTCCTTATTCCACCAGGACAAGAGTGGCATCCGATGGGTCATGTGACCAGTCACAACAGTTTCCTTTGAGGGGATGGATCATTTTGCCTGTGAAGGTGGTTGATTACAGCAGACAGCTTTGTTTCACACACTGTCATGTTATGTCATCTGTGTATATTGCTGGCAGAAAGATTCTGCCCCCCTTTGTCACTGGCAGTGCACCAATGTTACACTAAAGCTTCCAAAGTGAAATTTGGTTAATGATCATATCAGTACTTTGAACAAATTACTTTTTGGAAGGGCACACAAGAGTGCTACAGTCTAAACACTTAAAACTTGTAAACTAGCAGGACTTTTATGAAGGTGCATGTCATTTGAAAAAAAAAAAATTGATCTTTAACTCAGCATCATTATTAAACACTGTGAAAGCTACAGTGTGGCTCTGCAACATCAGTTACCACGTGACAGCTAAGTATTCCATCAGTGACTTAAGTTAATGAGAAACAAAAGGACCACAGACAGGCATCCTTGATTGATGTTGATATGCAGAGGGTATTTTCCCTCTTACTGCAGTTGTCAGTGCAGTTTACTCCTTCATCTCTGTCTCAAGGTCACTGCAGAGGACGGGTGACAAGCTAGACAAGCGCCAGGAGGTGCCAGCCATTTTGAGGGGAGGCTGGGAGCTTGATGAATCCAGGGAGGGAGAGGGAAGTGTGCAGCAAGGAGTAATAAGTCATTTTGTCAATGCTACAGCATGTTCTTATGTGGAGGCTGGGATTTTTTTTTTCCATTAGGAAAAAGTGTGATAGAGAGACTGAGAGGAGCAAGCAGAAATGGGAGCCTTTGAGCTGCCCAGCATTGGGCCCTTTGAGAGTCCTATCTTTGTCTGCAGCACACACACACTGGGAGGCTGAGCTGTGGAGCAAGAGCAGGCTGGACCAGAGCTGACTTAGCAGCCCTTCATCTGGATGTTAGTGCTGATGGGGAGGGGAGCGGGAAGTAGAGTGAATACAGCCACACAGAGCTATTATGTCAAGTTGCCATTCTTCATTTCAAGCCACTCTCAGTGTATTACCATGGTTATTGTCAGCCAAATCCACATTTGCCATGCTGAGGCGTGTTTTCTCCACATACCTTGATGTGGCTGGAAACACTCGCGTACATGGAAAGGAGAGACACATACAGTAGGTCAACACATCAGCAGGCTGGTTATCGTGTGATGTGACTGATCCAAGATCCAACACTGTTAATGGCACAATGCAAAATAATATAGCAGTCATTACCCAAACGCCTCAATTAAATCCTCACATGTGAAAATCAAGGTACACACAGCACATTTTGAGCTACAATTTATTGATATAATGTTCATAAATGTACAAATGTACTAATACCAGTTATTACTCTGAACCAAAGTTCTGGAAAGAAATACAACAACAAGGTGAGTTTTCATGACTGCGAATGTGCTAAAAACATTTCTTCTTTTCTGCAATGGAGCTGAGAGAGGTTTTACAACCAACAAATAAAGACCTTTGAGAAGAGGTCTGCCCGTATGGTCAATGTTTATTTCTGTTTGAATACTAGACAGAGTGTCTAGTCTAACATTGCTGTTGTTCAACTGGAGTAAGTACTATCTGTCCCCAATAACACCTGAATTCTGGGAACATGGCGCTCATACTCTCACTCTCTTTCTCTTGTTTTCTTACTGTATATCGTTCTCTCACACACATACATACACACACACACACAAAGAAAAAAAAAGAGTTCTATTCAAGTCCACAGTGGTGCCACCTTATATCGTCTGGCTGAGATTGTGTGAGGCAATATGGAGTCCATCACAGAGCCCCCGCGGAGGTGAGAGTGGCAGACATGGCAGGAGCCAAGGCATGTGGCCGATACCAACCTTTATCACCCAGCTGATAAGGTCTATTTGGGTTTGAGGAATGTCCATTATGGAGTGTAGATCCATCACATCCTCAGTGTTCTGCATGTGCTGGTGTAGTAAGTAGCATCAGGGTCATGATGTCTGCAGGCACAAGGAATGCAGCTGAGGTGTAACTCCCAGTGATCTCAGATTACACAGGTTTACTCAATGTAAATCACAGTCTGGAAGTGATAATAAAATGAAATGTGAATGTTGTGGAGCTGTCCAAGGACATCAAGCAGTGGTGTGAGATACCAGGACAGTGGTATCATCAGAGTGGTGTGAGTGGTTTGCTCAGCTTGATCAGTAAGCCTGTATTATAAATGGAGAAGCTAAAAAAAGCATCAAAGTTTAAAATAAATTCTTATTTTTAATCTTTAAGGTACTGATAATTGGTATATTCTGTTAAAACCATTTCTAAAAAGTTACAAAAAAGCTAAAAATACACAACTATTTTTGAGGATATGCATTAACAAATATTAACAATTAGTAAAGTCAGTATTTTAAGAATTCATAAATGTTGACTCATTAAAAAGTTGTACCAACAAGCGAAAACTTTCATGTTGTAAAATGTTTAGAACGTGACAACATATGTATTGATAAAGATTATTTTTCTTCTATTCTAACAACAGTTTAACTGCGTCTTTCTCAAACATTTCCTCTGTACATTGTCAATCTTCTCTGAACCCTCTTCTTCTAATCGTTCACTGAGCTCAGCGTAGCTGCTTCACAGCCTTTCTGATTTCCTACTCCATCAGAGGTCTGTATGCCGTCTGCTGGCCAGTCACACTGGCTCCTCTGTGGGTAAGCCGGAGAGCCATTAGGCAGTCAACACACTCTGCTGCGTTTCCCTGTTTAATTGCCTGATAGGCCTTGTGATATTTTTATCAGCCATCCTGTGGCGGATTGCTGTCGAGAGGGGAAACGTGGGAGTGTGTGTGTGTCTTTACGTGTCATGCCTCAATACACCTCTGACAAGAGAGCTGCCTGCTTGCTGCAGGAAACCTTGTGCTTCTGTGCACCTGCATATCAAACTGTGTGACCCAGCCTCTGAGCCGCGACATAGCACAGAACATTCATACCAAAATACAGCTCCGGCTTTGATGCCTCATCGTTATTGTGCATCAAGATAATGAATCATGTCTTCAGTACTTAGGATCCTTAAATATTATATTATTATATTATACTATACAGGTCTTCTACCACAGTGGAGATGCAGTAGTTTTCATCCCTGAACAATGAAAACAATGTTTTCATAGAACTGTGAGGTTTAAAGATTTGGCTGGATAAAATAGTGGATTTATTTATCACTCTGAGCAGTATAAGATACATATCTCTCTATCTATCACACACACACACACATATAGGTAAAGCAAGCACTTCCCTGCCAGCTGTTAGGTTTAGTAACTGTATGCTGGTCCACAGTTAGAATGATTTAGAGGCTTTGGAGGGAGATAGAGGGAGGAAGTGTCAGTGGGAGAGCCAGAAAGAGATAGAAGAGACTGCATAGGCTCCTTATTGGAGATTCAGAATCAACTAACAACCGACCATTATAACAGCAAGGGAAAACCAGCTCTCTCATTTTTCCAGCTGAGTTTCTGGCGGGATTAGGAAACTGATTCACCTCCATAGGATCTATTTGTGTGCAAACTCTGTTATGTGTCTGAATTACTGAATTTGCTCAGCTCTCTCTATGCGATTAAGACATTTCAGTGAGGTCATTCCACGCACTGATTGATTAGTTAGTCGCACATAGCAACAACAATTTCTCCTAAAACAGGCTGTAAAGCTCTAAACATGAGAAAAAATAAGCTTAAGCACCTTGATTTTTGCTTACTGTATCTTCTGTGTGGTGGACAGCAGCATCAGCCATAGTCTCATTTAGAGCAGTTACCAATAAAAAATATATTTTAGTAGTAATATAAATACTAATTAATTAGAGTTTGCCAAGACTCTTTTTAACATTACCGTAGAGCCAGTCAGGCTTTTTGCACAGCAAATGCACTTCACCATAGTAACAACAGATTTATCATTTGAGACTGCTGGTAATTAAAAAAAAATTGGCTCCTTGATTTCATAAGCAAAAGGTGCTGTCTTCAGTGTGCTGACTGAAAAGACAGTCGTCGCTAGCAAATTTTCAGCTATAACTAGTTAATTTAGCTAACATTAGGTGCTGACAAACTGTAGTGTTGACTCAAACTAAAATCTTAAGGGAGTCTTCAACATGTAAGCCAAGCTGCACCTCTTAGACTGGGCATTTCTATCGGTTGTTTTTGCATTTTAGTGAACAGACTATTGTTATATTGTTAAGTAAAACATTTAAGATCAGGTAGTGAAGCTGCTTATTTTTCATACTTATTTTTGCTTATGCAACTCACATTCAACATTACAGGAGATAAAACCTTAAGCATGAGAACTATCCCTCTCTAAAACTATTAAACTTAAAGTTTATCTAATAAGTTATAGAAGTTATAGAAACTTGTATATGGTATGTTCAACTTACCCACTTAGTTATGTACAACCTTTTGTTGAGGTTTCATTTGCAGATAACAGATAAACATCATGAAATATTAAAAGTATACCACATATATATGCCACCTGTAATCCCAACACCTTTGCCAGGAATACAATGGAAGCAGCCTCTTTCCTTTCCTGCCTGTCTGCCACACTTCAGAAACACACACACACACACACACACACCCTGTGCACTCACCATGGCCACAAACACACTCCATCACTCACCCATTATCTCACAGGTCTTTTCCTCTCCCTTGCAC
>JAUBNQ010000017.1:20666543-20678936 GCA_032353495.1 Ctenopoma kingsleyae | reverse complement strand
ACATGCACACACATACGTGCGCGCACATACACAGACCCAAACACCAGTTGTTCGCTATATAGCATCCCTCAAAACTTTCCCTCACATCCTTCAAATTTATGTTGCAGTGGAAAGCATCCATTAACATGCAATCATAAGTCCACCTCAAGCAGGTACCCTGTCATAGTATGGGGTGCCAGACTACCTGTCTACCCATGGCTATGTCTGAGAACATCATTCCCTCAGTGCATTTATATCGCCTCACATCTACACCCCTGTCTCACAGACTGGCTTCAAACTGTTCTCCAACGCCACGCCTTAATAAGGTCATATTGTGAATAAAAATGGGAACTTCTCCTGATGTGAGGCACAGCAGCCTGTCTGCTTTTGTGCAGTGCAAGGCTAGCAGGTGCAGGAAGACCAAGGTTTAAACGCCTACACTGTGTGCAGACAATTAGTATTCCAGAGGTGCAATGGTTCTGTGTGTTTACTTTCTGTTATTTCTGGAGCTCAACTCAGCCCCTCGCACCCCTTTGGTGGTCTAAAGGGTCCTGGGCTTTCTCCCATGTGGCGCAAGGCCAATTTAAAAGTCTCAGTTTTCCTTTAAGATAGCTGTTATCTCAAAGGATAGGTGTATACAGGTGGGGAAATGTGGGAAAGGTGAACAAAAGCTGCTCTAGTCACCATAACACCTGCTACATCTGTAAGAAGACCATATAAAGGCCATGTGAATCCAGAAGAAAGCTATGATTTATTACTGATTTCACTTAATGTATGCAATGTAATTCAAGAGTAACTCTGTAATGACAGGCCAAACAACCAGAGTTCGTGCTGTCCACTCCTAAATTTCTCATTTATTTCTATGTCAGTTTTTAGTGCTCCAGGATGTTCCATTCAAGTTAATGATAGAAGGATGTTATATAATGATATAGATGTGGAACCATTTCCACTTGTTCGTGATTAAAAGCTAACACATATTTAAAAAATATAAAAAAAACAATACAAAAATGTAAAAGTTATAATAAGGTCAAATGAAAATATTCAACAAAGATCAAATATTAAATCTGTAATTACTAAACTGGTAAGTATTCCTGGTTTTATAAACTGTCCTAGCTGAATGTTTTTTGTTCTTTTTTTCCCAGTAGCAGTCATTGTGTGCTCTCGTGTTTGTGTGCACTTGTGCAGCTATGTGGTATGAAATGTATTGCTATCCCTTATTATGAAAACTTCTGGGAACTGTAATGAGGGGAGAGTATAGGCACTGTGCACCTCTGTGTGTGAGTCCATGATAGCATGTGAGGGTCAAGGGATTACAGACATGTCTTGTTAAATTAGGCTGCTGTGGCTGAGTGCTGTGACTGAGTTAGGGACTCAGCTGTCTGAGTGGAACCCGGGCAGGTCTTGGTGATGAGTTACAGACAAACATGTAAAAGCATATCATCGCTCTTCTCCTTTGGGAGTTTAGTGATACCTACAGCAGCATGCATATTTGCTCCATGTGTATAGTATACATTAACAAAACAATATGAATCCAGAAATACCTGCAGCAATGTGATCCAAACAGATTTTTTATAATAATAATGTGCAATTTCTTGTAGGATTACAGCAGCAGCGCAGGTATACAGCTCCACTTTATGGAGCATAAAGAGCTGTTTTAGGCAGCTTACTGAGGCATGTAGCCAGATTGCCGTACAACAGCTTAGTAGACTGTGGTTCTGTGTCTTGCTAAAGGACACTTTGGCAGGAGAAATGGCTGCTGATGAAAACATATTGAACCAATGACCTTTTTAGTTATGGAACAGTCTATATCTCCTGGGGCACCAAGCTTTTAGTTTATCTCACATAGCTACAGTACTTGCTTTTTGCAACAACAAAAGTACATACATTCAACAACTCAAACTCTGCATTGGCCTTCAATGAAGAGACATGTCCATGTTGACCATATAGCAGCTACAGTAGAAGAAGTAATGCACAAAATAAATTTCAAGTGGCATATTTCCATTTCCAGCACTTCAAATATTCCAGCTTATGTACTGTTACTGTCTTGTATTTGTTAAATGGCTGTTTAGGGGTGATTATATAGTTGACTATTTTGGATATTGAATGGTCTGAGTGCTACAAAATGCAACACACAAGCTGTGGTTGATGGAAGTCCAATTTTTTTGTGTGAAAAAGGCAAACCTCCTTTTAATCAGTTCAGGGAAAAGTCTTGCCTTGCATCCGACTGTTCCACTAATTCACACAATTATTCTCACTAACACTCACACATTAACAGTTGTACACAATCAGGAACAAAAACAACACATGCTTTCTACACACATTAGCGGCATGATCTTGGAAGACAAAGTGAGCTTGTTAGGACATGACGTACGACTGCAGAAAGCCAGTCGCTCACATACTGTTATGTCGCAGTACTGAGATGGAGAGTAGCTCGCTGAATCCCTCTTCCCCTGCTTCAAAAAACAGTGTTATTACGAGAAAGTGGTATAAAATAAGGGTCAATGGGCCAAGAGGAGGCGAATAATTACCCCACAGGAAAAGTCTTTTTGGTTTCCTAAAATCTCTTCTCCATCTCTCATAAGGTTTTTAAAAGTTTATACAGAGGATAAATAAGTACAATCTAATAGATACATTTAAGGATCAACAATATGTGATCCCAAATGATATTTTACAAGGGTCAGCCTGTCTTGAAGCATGTTGTTTTAGCTAAAAATGTAAATAATCTTTTGAAACACACAAATAGCCTTTACACATGCAGGTATTAGTGCATAGGTTCCTGCAGAAAAAGAGTATTATTGTCTAGTCCATTGAATTGTCATCTCAATCGTCACCAATGAAGAAGAAGAAGAAGATGAATTTGGCATAGTTATGGAAATAATGAAAATGACTGTTCTTCACACCCTCCTAGTGCCTTGACAAATGTATCATTTAAATATATATATATTTATATCTACCTATATACACTATGCATGTTAAAAAAAGAGGACAAAGCATAAAACAAATACAGAGTATTCTAGAGCTCTGAGTTACCCAGTAAAGTATTTTTTAAATCACAGTAAATTTAAGATCTTGGTAAAATGAGAGGTGGAACACAGTGAAGTCTGAAGACAGAAAGAAAAGAAGCCATACATAAAGATAGCTTGTGTGTGTTTCAGTTTGGAGGAGCACAGGAGGGTGTGATCAATTCTCACAAATTAGATGGGAGTTTAGAGCGGACAGTTTGAGGTTCTAGATCTGATGGGTAGGCAGCAGAGCCCCTCCGTAGAGACAAGGCCGGGGAAGTCCCAGGAGACTGAGTCTGTTGAGGGTGCCCTGGAGATGTCTGCTTTGGAGGAGTCATATGCTCTGGCCCTGAACTATAAGGTTTGGGCACAAGAGTAGGTGAAGAAAAAGGTGAGTGGTAATATCCAATTTCTACGGAGGAACGAGGAGTTTGGTGGCCTAAGGCCTGGGCCACCTCCTTGGGCAGAGATGGGTGCGAGCTGGATAAAAGCTTTAGGTCCTCAGAAAAGCGGCCCAGTGGAGAATCTCTCCCTGTTGTGTGTGGATGACTCGGAAGCTGTGAAGGGAGAGAAGACTGAGGCGTGAGCAGGGAGCTGTGGGATCCTGTCGTACTGGAGGGGTCACTATAGTGAAAAGTCCTGCTTGCCACTGGGCTTTGAATAGTAGGGCTGGGCGCCACTGGGGTAAGGCAGGGAGAGGCATTTGCGGAACCATATTGGGTCAGGGAGGCCAGGGCAGACCTCTCCAGAGACATCTGTTGAGGCAGGAAGCCAGACTGGAGGCCTGCCAGGCTAAAATGGCAGAGGGAAGACGGAGAACTCTCAGCAGGCTGCTGGCTGTGCTGTCCTCTACTAGAGGATGGGGAGCTGTGAGGAGGGGAATGGAAGAGATTTAAGCTACTGCTAGTCCTGCCTCCTCCTGCAAACTGCTGTAGAGGAGCCACCTGAGTAAGCTTAGGAGGTGGCTGGCTATGAAGAAGTTGACCAGACACAGGGCTGGACGAACCAGTAGAGATAGGACTCTGACAACGGGAGGAACTAATAAGTCCAGCTGTAATTCCACCAGAAGCCCCTCCTACAGGACAAGCTGTAGACCCTCCAATATGGCTTCCTACTGTTCCTCCTGCTGCTCTGCCAGCATGTGTCCCAGTCATCCCTCCCCCTGGGCCACTTGAAGTTCCTGCTATATGGCTAGTTGTTGACCCACTAGAACCCCTTCCCAAGAATCCTCCAGGATTCCTTACCAATGAATCACCAGAGAGCCCTCCTGTCAATCCCCCAGAAACTATTCCTATTGATCCACCAGAAGCCCTCCCTAATGATCCTCCAGTGGTCACCACTACCAGTGATTCTCCAGAAGCCCCGCCCATCGATCCTCCAGAAGCTCTTCCCATTGAACCTCTCGTGACCTCTCCCATTGTTCTCCTGGTTGCATCTCCTACTGAACCACAAGTAACACCTCCCACTGATTCACTTGATGCCCCACCTGTTAACTTGCCACAAGCAGCACCCAATAATCCTTCAGAAATTCCTCCCTCTAATTCCCCTGAGATTCCTCCTACTAATACATCAGAAGCTCCTCCTGACCCAAAGGGGACCCCAGGAGCCACTTCTGTTGTTCCAGTTGTAAAGTCTTCTCCAGCCCAAGTATTGTCTCCTCCAGTGGCTCCTTCCAAAGACCCTCCAACCGCTCCACCTGAAGACCAACCTGTAGCACCACCACAGGCTCCAACTGGCCCTCCACTTATTCCTGACCCAGTGCTTCCACCTGTAGATCCTTGATGGAAAAGGTTTGAGAGAGGTGGGGTGCTGGAGCGAAAGCTCTGTTGATGTTGTGGTTGCGGGTGTAGCTGAGCCGTACTAGATGAAGGTGAACCAGAGGATGAATATGGTCCAAAGGGGAAGGTAGAAGCTCCTCCTACACTGCACCCTGACCCAGCGCCGCTAAGTCCATGCTGGCCTCTGCTACCTGAGGCCTGTTGGCCACATCCTGTGGCCCCTGAAACTGACGTCATGTTCTGGGCACGAAAAGAGGCCAGCAATGGCATGTCCACCCCAGTACGCAGTTTAGAGGGTGTGCTAGATGGGGAGTTCCCAGCAGAGCCAGGTGTTGTGGATGAAGGAACAAATGTGTGGAACCTCTTAAGCCGACTGGGAGGGTCTTTTAGGGACCCCAGAACAGAAACCGGAGGCCTGAAGAGAGTTGGTGGGAGGTGGGGATGGTGTGTCAACGCGATGGCTACTGAGGTGGTGGCGGCTGCTGCCTGGAGAGGAGCCTGGATGAGGGGTGCCCAGATGACAGGTGTAGGTGAGGGAGGCGTCTGGGGTGGAGCGTTCTGCATGAGGTGGGCGCAGTGGGCCATGTCCCTGTCATGCTGCACAATCTGCTGGATGATCTCATTCTCCTGGTAGTTGAGTACACCAGAGCTGAGGTCATGTTGAACTTTGTGCTGCAGGATGGAGTTTTTCTTGCCTTTAAAACACACAAACACAAAAACAGACACATGGCGGGTAAAGAATGAAAGAGATCAAAAGGAGAATGACATTTGTGTATACTTGAGTAACCTGCCTATTTTCCAGAAACCTTTTCCAATAAAAGGAGGTAGTACAGGAACAGTTACAGTATGAGGGGAAAAAATAAAGCAAAAAATGGACCTGAAGATCACAACTGGGAGGAGGGAGGAAAAGAGATTAAGAGACAAACAGGGAGTTGAGCAGAACGGGAAAGACAGAGCATAAAAAAACACAGACTATGAGAAACAACAAAAGATAGGTGGGAAATGCCCAGAGACAAACATTCAAGATGTATGACAGTCTAAGGTGTAGGTAGTCTATGTTTGACTAGCTCCGTCTGTGATTCTCTTGGTAATATGGACAAAACCTTAAGCAAACATTATACTGGAAAGTGAAGATTCAGCCAGGGACAGAGTACAAGCTACTCTGAGGTAATGAGTCCGATCTATGGATGTCATCTTTTCCCTCCTGTTGTGGGTACTGATTCCAAAAAGACTTACATGAAACCTTATGGTTTTTCTACAATTTCTTTTAAATAAGCCATACATTTGGGATTTAACATGGGAATCGCCTTAAAACACATTTACTGTACATGAAATCAAGCTCCCTGTCCTCTGTGCACAAGGTCAAAGAAACAGGTAGAGTTGTGTCACTGTGACAGGAATACTAACTACTGACCACAGCTTCTAGAGAAAAGTGTGCATCTCTGACAGCAAAGTTCATTAGTCATTGATAGATGGTCACACTAGCAGTGACAGGGTTAATTCACATGACTGCCATGTTCATTTTGGTTCTAACAATAGAGTATGAAACTTGGAGATATTATAAATGCAATTAGACCCAGATCAATCTCTATTACTGCTATGACTTGTGGCAGATTTTTAGGGGTATTGCTGTGAGTCTGTATCTATGTATCTACCTCCAGTTTGAGCGTGGTACCCCCTACCCTTTATCAGCTGTACACCTTCAATCAGAATGTGCAAAGTCCATCAAGACAGTAATTAATTTGTGGATCAGTGCTGTATGAGTGACTTTATTAGAGAAGAGGGGTGTATATGAGTATCAGACCCAGGAGAAGGGGCAAACACTGGAGACCATCTCACAGAAATCAGCGCAACACATCTTTTCAAAGCATCCATTTTCTACAAAGAGACCCCCTAAAGCAATTTCTCTATTTCCCATTCTAAACATAGCTGAGGATAAAACAGAGCATGCAGCGTTGAGTGATGATACACTCGCGCCTTTCATTGTGAATTTTTCATCTGCCCAGGATGAGCCTGGGAACAGTGATGGATATGGAGAGAATATCAATTGTATGCATAAGAGAGTCACAGGGATTCCAAGACCAGAGCTCTATCTGCATGCTTATATGCAGATGAAGAAATTCTAATTTTAATAGATTTTTTGGAGGAATCAGTGTAAACATCAGCTTTGATTCTGGTTTAAAATATACACCATAGATAAGCCACAACATTAATACTAGCATGGGCACTCTGACCAGTCTGTGGATATGCAGACCCATACTCAACAAGCTGTGATGCACAATGTGTTCTGACACATGTTGATCATAACCATCATTTAAAACATCTTCAGCGATTTGTGATAAATAAGCTCTTCTGTGGGATCAAAGCAGATGGGCTTCCCTCAGCTGGCAATGTGCATCACCGAGCCTTAGGTGCTCATGACACTTTACTTTACTTTACTTTACTTTGCTTTATTTTAATTTACTTTATTTGGCAGATGCTTTTATCCAAAGCGACTTACAAGGAGAAGACACGAGCAATTACCATTCGGGTTCTGTAAATTATGAGTTACACAACACACTACAAACTAAGAGCACTGATAAGACCCAAACTGTCAACCCTGTCATCAGTTCACAGAACTCTTTCCTTGGACAATATTTGGCAGGTACTGACCACTGAATATCGTGAACACTCCACAAGACCTGCAATTTTGGAGATGCTCTGAGGCCATGACAATTTGGTACTTGTAAGACACCATTTTTCCTGCTTCGAACATATCAACCTCAATAACAGGCTGTTCACCTTATCCCTAATATATCCCACACCTTGACAGGTACCATTGCATCATGATAATCAATGGTATTTACTTGGTCTTTTATTGATTTTAATGTTGTGGCTGATCAGTGTATTTGTTTATATACTTGTGCGATGCAGAACACACAATCATTACCAGATAAAACCAGAAATTAAAAAGTTTATTCATTTATATTCAACTGATAAAATCTACTCAGTGATGGACTGAGCTTAATGACAATAATGAGAATATTAATATTAAAAATGGATTGATATGTTGTAGGCTATTATAGATAATTTCTTACACTAAGTACAGCCTTTGTGCCATGATGAAAGCATAATACAGATGGCAGAATCTTCTTTAAAGTTAAATCTTAAAATCTTATTTTATTATTTAAGATTATTTTCTTACCAATACGATCCAGCCTGTCCAGGGCAACGGTCTCAAAGGCTCTTCTCATCATAGGATACTCCTCCAGCACCTCATTGAAGTTGTCCACAGACAGTGAGTACAAACGACAGTATGTGTCTGCCCGGACACTGGCTGTCCTTCTGCCTCGCGTCAGCAAACAAATCTCTGAAACAAGACAGAGCAAAAAGGAGACAGCAATATAGTGACGTTAAATCCTGAAGCTCACTTGTCACAGTCACAGAAATGCTAACATGCAGCATGAGGTTATCCCAGTTTAGGAGGACCGGTAGCTCTGAAACTTAAAAAATGTTGCATACTCTCAAAAGAATTGAACCCAGCCTACATATCCTACCTACAGTACGTAACCCCCATATTCCATCCACAAAGATGGAGCCAAAGGTACTGCTACAGCGAAACTATCCAAGCTCTTTTTTGTGATGGGCGAAATGTTCCTTGGGTCATTTAGAGATTTAGAGGTTTTTGGATTTTGTTTGTTATCATTAAAAATTTTTTTTGAATCCATCAGTATACACTTTTCAGAGCTTAGAGGTCTGCCAGACCTCATCCACCATGTCTGCTCAGAAACATAATGCTCCATTTACCAGACTGCACTGCTGTAGAGCTCTGGCTCAGTGTGTGTTGGTGCAAGTGTGTCTGTACTGTATGCAGCTGTCGCATGTGCTTACATGCACTATTCAAGCGGGATGTGTCTCTGAGAGCCTGTGTCTACACAGGACTTGTGTGTGTGCATACACAAATAGATGTGAATACTAAGTGTGTGTGTGTGTGTTTGTGCACAGTATGCATGCCAGTGTTTTATTCATGAGAGGAAGGCAGTATGATAGAGTAAGGTACGGTGAAAATACCAGCTGTATAAAATATATGTACTGTATTTACAATTGTATATTTGAAGTTACTGTAAAAATACGTATATTATGGTACATATAGTACATGTGTATATTTTTATGAACAGGGTTTCAGTGACTTTGACAGACAGATCTGTTAGTACACATTCCCTTCCCTAATGTATTTTTTCTTAAGCTTTCATCTCATCCTCTGCTCTCCCTTCCTGGGTTTGCTATCACACTTCCACATTTCCCGCTTATTCCTACACATGCTCTCAATTCTGCCAAAAGAATGAACTTTCCTACTTCCCCCCTTTTTGCCCACATCAATTCTAAATCTTAAAGAATCCTCTGTTGCTTCTGTTTTACTGGAGGATTTTACATGTCTATAATATTATGGTGCATGTGTCTTTTGTGTTTTCATTTGGCAAACTTGCAGACATATGACAACAAAAGCCTCCTTGAACTCCACGAAGAAATGTCTGCTATATTCTAAAACACGTGTAGCCCGGTCTGTGGTGTATGTTTTTGTAGATGGTATGATGTCATTGAGCTTATTGTGATATAAAAAATTATGCCATCAATGGGCCTGTGTGTGTTAGGTGTGGTAACAATGATGGCTAATAACTTCAATAACCTTCATCTCAATATTTTTTATTTGTTTTACCTACAATTGATTTTTATGGTTAAGTTTAGTCAATTAAACACAAACTTTAAAGGTAAACTGTCAGACAGGTCTCTTAAATAACCACACTCACAGTTGGAATCACTTACCTAATGACCAGCAGACAGGGGGACAGGCAGAACAAAAAACACTATGCAACAGGATTTCAAAATAAAAGCGTAATTAAAGCTAAATAAAACTAGATTAAACCAGGCTTCCGTCCTGAACTGTGACAAAAACATTAACACAAGGCATCTGCATAGGAGGTTACATGACCAAAACGGAAAGACTTCACAGCATGCTGTTGTCAGTGAAATATGAGGGTTTGCAGCAGCATCAGAATAAAAAAAATTTTTGCTGTGCAATTTAATGTGTATAGGTTGAAGAATGTATAATGGAACCAAAAAGAAAAATGAAGAAATCTATATAATTGATTGCCAAGTGCACAGCAGTGTATAGAGCACGTGGATGGCAAAAACAAAGTCAGTGTCAATGACTCCAAAACTGTGGTACATAGATGAATTGCCAGTGTCATATCTCTACTGTGATTCTCCTCCCACAGGAAAAATACCAAAATACGCTCCCCAGCACAGAGAAAAAGACTGCTCCATGAAAATGCCACCTCTACATTCACACACTTTTCATTTTTGCCCTATAACAAGCCCTATAACAAATCTATTCAGTTTATATTCAAAACAAAAAAACATCACTGAATACAGTATGTCTAAAAGATGATCCTGGTTCTGAGGGTACAAAAATATATGTCAACACTACACAGTTTGTTTCAGATATGTACCACTAACTGCACAACGACTGTACTGGATTGCATTAAACTGTGATGTACTTTGAATTCTTTTAGTCACTGAGGGTAAACTGCTTATCATTGTGTGCAGTGTTTAGTAAATTGAGACAGGAGAACAGATAAAGGGAGAATGTCTAACCCTAAGCGAACAGGACAGTGAGGGAGGAATTTAAAATGTATATAAAACATTCAGCAAGAATAATCTCATGTGTAGTGTGTAGGGAGTGCATATGGCTATGGGTGAATGGACAATAGCCAAGTTAGCATGAAAAATGTGTGAGTAAAATACCATGCTCTTCTGTCTGCACGTGTGTGTGTTTGTGTGTACAGCATGTGTTTGTGAGTGTGTACTGTGAGTGAGTGCTGGCTGGGTAGCCCTGGCTGTAGCTGTGCTGGGGGTCCATTCCCGCAGCAGTGCTCCAATAATCCCCTCTGGAGAGCAGCATCGTGGCTCTGTATTAAATCCTCTTGTCCTGTGGCTTTCTGGATGAAGCCAGCACTGTCAAGATGAGGCGGTGAGCTGCAGTGAGCCCTCTGGCCTCATCTAACGGTCTTTGCAGAAAGCAAGTTAGACCCAGGCACTTAGTGGTGCCATCTGAACTACAAGTGTGGAAAATAAAATCCATCCATGGCAGGGTTTGTGTGTGGTGCAACTCGCTCTAAGCTAAACAATAAGACATTAGCAGACATTTCTGAGTCTCTCTAGTCATTTTTACACGTCCCATTCAAGGTGAGGTTACCGCGCCAATATGCCGCCACGCAAGACCAGACACCCCTTTCCCTTTTCATAATGTTTTATTGTGAGACCAGCTCCTGGGTTTGACTCTTCAGTACTACAGGAGAGTACTACAACACGATTCAAACTGGAGTACAGTTATCATACATTGTGTTCACTGTAATAATGACACAGTCAGCTTTGTTCACGTAAAGTGTTCCAGTGATCAGACATAACGCTACACTAGAGAACTGGAGAGACTCGCAAATTCTCATCACCCTTATATTGTTGCTGCAGGAAACTGAATCTGGGATCATAATCATTTATGCTCATGTTGAGCTCGATGAGCATCAACTCTGTTTGTGTCCAAATCATGTGCTAAATGTGCAAAACTAAAAAAAGCACATTATGAGTCATCCACCAGTAATGTTTTGAAAGTAATGTATATCTGATGTGAGCGTTATACGTCATGTCTAATATCATGTTAAATGTCATGTTGTTAATACTGAAGCTGGTACCTATGACGATTCAATATATAGCAATATACTGTACATTGCTCAGTATATTACAATATTGTGAGCAAGGTGATATATTGTGATTTTTAAAACCCAATAATATAAATAAGCAGATTATCTGAGAAAAACACTGTCATGTAGCAGTTGAGAGTTTAAACACAAAATGAACTATTGTCTGCCAGAAACATCTGAGTGCTAACTAATAGAAAAAAATGTATACAGTATCATGAAATATAATATTGTGGTTCTCAACTGTATGGATATTTTCTCATGCCCCTATCACCAATATGGCAGGGTTTCTGTATAAAAAGGGCTTCTGAGGCCAAATGCAAGCAGCTGCCCTGAAGCTTAACAGTATCCTGAATATCTGGAACTTCGACACAGAAGACAAGTCACATGTGGAATCAAAATAAAGTAATATGAAGTTTGCTTTTGCTACAAACTGATTTAATATATTTCATGGGTTTCATACAAAAATAATAAATGTATTTATCTTCTGTAACTAACATAAACAAAATATGGAGAAATCAACGCTGTTTGTCATCAACTCAATTCAGGTTTATTTATTTCCTTCGGTTTTTCAATTTCAAATGTTTCAGAAAAACATTTTTACCATATATCTGTACAAAACTCATTACATTTGTTTTTGACTCTCACTAATGAATCAAAAAATGTTCAGCATTAAATAACCAGACAAGAAATAATGGGATATTCAATGTATTAAAACGTAGCTTGTCATTATAAAAATAGAATTATAATGCTATTTTGTCATCGTTATTGTTATAGTTTCATTATCTTTTATTCAATTTGATTTAAAAATGGTCTTTTTCAAAAAAGTGTTTTAATTTCATTAAAGCAACAACATTAACCCTTTCAGGCTCAAATTACGTTTTAGTAACAGGAAAAATC
>JAUBNQ010000017.1:20641062-20655678 GCA_032353495.1 Ctenopoma kingsleyae | reverse complement strand
ATTTTTTTTTTTTTTTATTTATTTATTTATTTTTTTTATTTTAGGGGTATTTTAATGCCTTTACAATCTATCACAGAGATGATCAAATAGATAAGGTCAACACAAAAATCTCATATTTTGCTCTACCAATGTCAGAATTAATAAATTTCTCTTCCTGCTAGAGAGAAAAGGACAGCTCTATTATATACTGTATTTCCAATGGTCTTGATTGGAGGATCAAAATTGGGGTACTACAGATCTCTAAAGGCCCTTCACTCGCAAATAATCAGCTTTGGGCCTCTTATTAACTATTCTCCAAAGAGCCATGTTTAATTGCCAAGTGTTAATTAGAGATTTAAAGGGGAGGGGCTGCACTTCCTTCTAAAGCCATTAGGGACTGGCATGTCACAACACACTACTCATATATGGGTCCCTTCTGGGTCCGCCTGATTTCGTCACAAAATACCAATAATAAACTGAGAATCATTCCGTTATCCCACTCTGAATAATATTAACAATATACTGTTAAAATGAGGAGAAATGCCCAAAAGCATCAAAGAGCTTCTCTAAAGTGAATAACACATGGATCAAAAGTCCCCTACAAATGTATGTGATTATCTCTTGTGTTTGGTGTCTCCATGCCGATCTCTGTGTGCTGTGTACATATTCGCAGGAGAGAACCACAGTGACAGAGGGGGGTAGAGTGGTAAGCATACCCTGTATGCACAGTCACATGAGCAGTTCCCGATTTGAAGAGATGTAATTCTCTTTGTGTCATAATGGTTTTCAACATGCCTGAGAAAATGGGGGATCTTTGAAGGAATTTGGCAGATGCTTAACCCATTCCAGCTCAAAAAGGCTTTAGACTGTGGTGTAGCAGAACTGTTCACTGGGTACTACAGGGGTTAGTGGATATTGTTTTGACTTAATGTCAAGTTCAAGATGCTATTTTGGGACCTGGGGGATTTTTTTCATCATATTATAACCAGTATAAACCAGTTTGTATATCTAAACTCAACTCAACCAAACTGCTAATAACTGAAACAACGCAACAATCACAATTTAATTTGAATTTCTATAATTTATCACAATTTAAAATGTAAATTTTTTTTTAAAAATATCTCATGACCAGAACACTCATTAGATAGCACCTCTAGCATGTAAGAGTCACTGAACATAAAAGGCAGCGCTGAGTTAAAGCTTACACCAAATCCAGCTCCAACCTGTCTCTTTTGCAATCAGACCCAGCCTAGTCTATGCAGTCCAATACGTGTGCAAGAAACTGAGTCGCAAGCAGGCAGATAATCCACACACTTCATCATTCTGCATCCACACGCTCTATTTACACAGAAAAAGAGTGGCAACACACATATATTTTAAGCAGAGTGAAAAAGAATCTAATAAAGCTATTTTTCAGCTCAGCCGGGGGCACAGATCAACCCCTAGTATTTAGTGATTGCTGGGCTCTCTCCTTTGAGTAACAGTTAACAGGCTGCCTGATTCCTATTTAAGAGCTCATTTAAGTCTGCTTGCTAGCTTCTGACAGCCCAGACATTAATCACATGGGGCCACATTGTAATAGAAGTCTATTCAGAAAAGATTATACCCGGGCTTTCTGATGATAATTTTCACCGTCTCTGAGAACAGAGCTTTTTTTCCCCTCCTTTCCTCTTTCCTGTCTGTACACTTCTGAGATTCCTTCATAGAGTGCTTTTCTTCCTCATAGTCCCTCAGAGCAGTTTTGCTGATTTGTTTTTCCATCTAAATTCAACTGTTACCTGGACCTCTGCAAGCCAACTGGACAGATGGCCTCTCATCTTAGCCATGTGTGAGAGAGGGCTCCATGTTCTACTTTTTACAGCTCATTTACAGTGAATGAATGCACGGCCTGTGTCACATCAAAGCCAGCATGAGGCAGTGAAATGTGACATTTGTGCTGCTGGGTTCAAGACAGATCTACAAAAGTACTAATTTCACTAACTAAACGCTCATCAATATCTACTCAGTCCTGCTGTGATAGTAGTGGGAGTTACTTTGTGTTGTCACTCTCAATACCATGTACAGCACAACAATACACCTGCTCTACTGTAGCACGCATCCCTCTCTACACTTGCTACATGTTATTAATATTCACATAAACATTTGAAATTTGTCATTTTTGTGTAATTAGAAAGCTCACCAAAACACATATCAGTGATTTATGTGACTCCGCAGAGTCTATTTTACAGATAAGCAAGTTATAATATGTGCTTCTTCACAGACTGCTGGTTTATGCAAATGTTGAGGTTTTGTAGTCTTGCTTACAGCATCTTTGAAAATCGGAAAATCAGCATGGACATACTTGGCGCCCAAACACAGAAACACCAAACTGCAAACTACAGAGATAGATGTCAGCTTGCCAATGGGCAACAGAAAAAAGACATTGGTGGTATTTCCAACACTTACTAATGAGTCAAATTGTCTAATTTTTCATATTTCACAGTCTGTAATCTGCAACATCAGCTATGCACGTGTTGAGTCAGCACACTAAATTAAATATTAACAAGAGTGTCTCTGATTGCTGTGATGTTATTTAGAAACCCACATAGCGGCGCCAGCGAGACCAAGATGAAAAACTACATTTTGTGGCACAGTTGTGGGTAAACACATTCATGAGAGATAAAGGCAAACTCACCACAAAAAAACATTATTTGTATCAAGCAAAACAGGCTGACATACAGACAGAAAAGAGAAAGTCTGGCCTCGATATCTGAAACACAAGGCTGCAAAAGGCTGTTACTTTAAAAATGACTGAAACATCTTTGAAGAGTGAGTATGTGACATTTTAGTCACCAAAAATGTATTTCACATTTGAAATTACAATGAGAGTTTTGTTTGAAATAAATAAGAGATCAAATTTAGTTATTTTAATGCACAGAAGGGCTCCCATTACCACCCTAATCCACCACAAGCATTTTTTTTCTTGTTTTCTCAGCCCTTTAAATATGAATAAAGTAATATAGTAATCTGATTCATTTATGTTGTCAGAGATAATAGCAGTAACCATTCGTAGTATACATTAACAATGCTAACAGTAAAATACATGTATACTAATACATTCTAATGGAATTTTAATGTGTTCAGAAACAAACACTATCATTTAAATGGTCCAAATAGATGAAGCCATGACTTTAAATTGAGCCGTCAATGACTTCTATAAAAATCCAAACTAAACCCAAATGGCCATATTTGGATTACATATAAATAACACACTTAAACGCTGTTTTATTGTACTAATTGCAGAAGCTATGTCTATAAAAAAATTCCATGAGATTTCCATGAATTCTGTGGCAATTCTTTTGAAACGCTCAAAAAATAGTACCTGGTTTCATATAAGGTCACACAGAAATAACAACATAGACTCACTCAGCCTAACAGACAGGTGTACGTGATAACATGGTGTATGTTGACAGATTTGCCTGTTGTTGTGGAGGCGGTGGTGGCTGAGCAGTTTTCTGTCCAGGCTGGGTCTCTACAACAAGAACAGGTGTCCCTTCCATAGTCATCTGAAAACAGCCACCTGTCTACTCAGAGGAATTCAAGGGACCGACCAATGGATTGTCTTGGATAGTGTTTGGATTATAGTATTAGTCTGAGTGAAATAACAGCAGAGTGAAATTTCCAGGAGGCAGATCCAATTGTCACAGAACTGATGCAATGGTCAATGACAAAATGCTTAATGACTCTGAAATGACTAACCTTGATAAGCAGAAAGGAAGAACAGGTATAGTACTTTGTAGTACAAATGACTACAATCTGGCTCCCATAGCCTAATGAGAATGCAGTCAGTGTGCACCCAGAGAGGTTCTTATCACTGAGGCATATGGAAAGATAAATGAGAGAATGCTCACTCTTAAAAATTAATTACAGTCTGCAGTAATAGCCTTTCTGCAGACAGGCACCGTGGGAAGCTGTGCAAGCACAGGGTAGCCTTTTCAGCTGGCTGGGGGATTCTCAAGTTGCCATAGGGGGTGATCCCATAACGGCAGCAAATGGCTTTAGTAGCACATGCTGACTGGTGCTGAGACAGGCCAGCTGTTCAGTCAACTTGTCAGCGAGGCATCGCTAAAGCACAACAGCCGACGAACGATGACCCGGGAGTTGGTTCGCCCACCTTTTAATAAATAGTTACTCTGGTCAGCAAGAGTAGTCATGAACCTACTTGCATGTTTTACTTTTTACACTTTTCACCTTTTAGCTGTTGAAAGTCTGGTGGAAAACTACTTTCTTTGTTACTCACCCCTAGATTTGTGAGGTGGTAATTTATCCATTGCACACACAGCTATTACGTCAGCTAATCTGTTCCTTCTGTTTGTGTGCCTGGTTCTTTTTCTATGCCCTCTTAACTCCCGCTTTCATTCAGGCGGGGTCTCGTGAGTCTCTGCTTCCATTCCCTAGATGTCATCCTTTTCCATCACCTATTTGCTACAGACAGTGGGCAATGTGGCAGCTTTGCAGCTCAGCTCATTATCGCCCATGCTGGGTCCACAGAGGGCATGGCACTGTGGAACATGTTTCAGCCTTCACAGCCAGCTGTCAGGGCTTTCCTTTCCCTGAACTGGGGAGGCAGGGGTTTCTGTCTCTCTGCGTCAAGGCAAAAACCCAACCAGACAAAAATGAAAAGTTGTCAGAACAGAGTGAGGTGAAAGGCAATAAAGGCAAAACTGTTGGTGCCTGATTGCAACAACGTGCACCAAAATGAATTCTCCTTGGAGGCATAACTCAAATCTGAACACAGACATGAAAGTTCCTAACCCAAATAACATCAGACGTTCAGAGGATTACAGTATCACATTTTTAAGTTGCCTTCAGTATGAAAGTAATGCAGCCAGCCAGGTACAATTCAAACAGGAACTGCTAATAACCGAGCATACTACTCAACGTAGGTAGCATTTTAATAAATTTTGAACAAATAAAAGGCTAAACAAACAATACTTGATTCCACTTCTCTATGTGTTTAGTGGCTGCACAAATATCACATCACAATCATCAGCAACATGTCGTCTTGACTCACCTTCTCCTGGTACTGTCGCCGAGATGAGTCTAGAGATTGGATTAATGCAGTGGCGTGGCCCACAAACATAGCATAGCAGGTAGCGCCCACAATCATGCTGAGGATGGTCAGCCACACGTCTGTCATGCCCACTGGGGGGTACATGCCATACCCAATACACAGCATGTGGCTCATAGCTTTGAAAAGTGCGTAGGAGTACTGCTGTCCCCATGTGTCATTCTGGATGAAACAGAGGAGACGGGGTTAGTTAGGGTGAGCACATTGGAACATTTCATCTCTCTATCTTGCTCAAGCTCACTCTCATAAGGGTACTCACGGCACATTAAAGGTCAATGAGCACTCTGACAGCTCACACACATACATGCACACATCCAATTACTTAAGACATACCTAATGGCAGATGTCCACCTCAGACTGTCTTAGTTCAATACAGAGCAGCTGGCAGGATAAAACATACTTTTCAATATGCAAACATTTGGAGCACGCAGACATTTGGGCAGGAGCCTAAAACAGAGCCTTGAGAATGAGTGGATGGAGTGTGAGACACTAGAGGCTTGCATGACATAAAGTAGGTCAGCTATTCAGAAAAATGTGATTTCGTCTCATTTGTAGATAAATTAACCCGTTTTTTTCTTTAGATCCTGGTGGTATTTCATGGCAAATCAATATCAACTCTCTCCTGAGGGTGGCATGTCCAAATTGCTTTCAAACTCATTTCCACAGTGGAAAAGCCAAGAGAGATAGCAATTTTATTAGTGCCCTCCTGAAAAGGTAAGGAGCGATGACCCAGCAAGATAATGGAACAGCTACTGTAAAAGAAGACAAAATGTGGCTCCTAATGATTCTAATCAGGGCCAAACCAACTGTGATAGACTCTATCAATACTAACAACCTCTTTGCCTCCCAGGTAATGTGAGCAAAACATGAGCAGCCTTTCATCACAGAGGTACCTGCTCCTGAGGACTGAATTAATTCAGAAAGATATATTTGTTATTCTGTCACACTGAGAGCCATTCTTCTATGTAATGCAATTAATTAGACAATGTTTACTGGGTGAAACAAAATAAACTCTATTTTGATGTTAAGGAGAGGCTATGTCCCTCACAAAGCATTTTGCATTGTGAGTGTTCCTCCTCATACGTCAGGGTTTCAACTTGCAAAGGACTGTTTTGGGTGCAGCAGTGTGAAGAGCAGTGGAAGTTACAGAAACACAACTCTGAGCTGTAACAACATCAGAAGTAGCTAAATATAACCCAGTCAGAAGCGCATCTTGTGACAAGGCATTTGCCATGTGAGCCTACTGTATGTTTCCAGAGTTGCTGAGATAGATGTAGAGAAACATTTAAGAATTTGAGAACATATTTAGGACTAGATTTATGTGTTTTAATGGTAACAGTAATTGTACAAGTAGGGCTTGTTCTTAAGAACACAAGAGACAACATTTCATTTAAATATGAAAAACTATTTAAATCTGCTTTGTTTTGTTGGTGCTTTGTATATCATGACGTATCATTTCTGTGTGGATTAGGTTCAAACATGTGTTTCAGAATAAAACAAAGAGATTAGTAAAGCAATCTTATTGTTGTTTTCACTACCGCACAATAAGACATCAAATCCAATCTTAATCCGTGTATACTGTGCTGCCCCATAATAATACACCACAGTTTTTATTATGTTGCCTGACAGCTCTGTGTAATGTAACTTAACATAATCCCTTTGCAACTTGGCAGTATGCATAGCTAACTGACATGCATCTTCATCTCATGCAAAGGAACAGAATTATAAAACAGGAAGAGGAAAAGGTCTGCATGTTACCATAATACAGACATAAATAAATTGGCACAGAAATGTGTATAGATATGTATAGGCTTTGAGTTAATACATGCAGTATTAATCCAGATAAAAGACTAAGAAGTCAGTTAAAGACGCTGTTTACTAGTAGTTCACAACTACTAATACTGCATATCTCAGTACAGAAAACCAGCTAAACCTATCTGTGAAACATTGTGTGGGACAGTGGTTTGCAATGTCTGTCATTTCTTATTATTAAACATAAGAGAGGCAGATTCTGTGAAACAAGTGAGCATGTCAGAGAGGCAGTCAGGCATGATGAACCAAATACATCATACCTTGAGCGATGTAACTACTCATGTGACATCTGTTCTGGCACGGAGAGCTGAGCATACTTTTGTAGAACTCAAAGTTAGCTTGTTTCAGTGTGTTGTTTTGTTGTCTGTCATCTCCGTGCTTACAACTGCAACATTCTGCAGTCATTGTATTCTAAGTATTAAATTCAGATGAAAATAATATGCATTTTCCTACAAAGAGCATTGTGACTGAGTGTTTTAGCTGTGAATGGAACAGACTGACAGGAGAAAACCTGCAGAGGGGGAACGTCACCAATAAAGCTTTTATTGCACCACATGGAAATGCATCTATTTTTCACTGACATTAGTTGCTGACAACACAAAAGTCCAAACTCTGCCTTTTTGCAATTACATTGACATGTATATTGATAAGTTATCAATTAGGGGAACCAACATCATTAGCCTCACCCCTTCAGGGTTAAATACACAGTGATTTATTGGTATATTATACTGAAGAGAGGAGCATCCACTGTTGTTAGATCAATCCCCGTTGAGGGCCTCACCACAACACCTGACAATATTCCTTTGGAGCCATACTCTTTTGTAACATGTTGAGTTGACATGAGGCCATCAGCTGCTGGTGATTTGAAGTTGCACTTCAGGTGTGGCACAGTTTGAGTAAAAGAAAACTCTACAAAAAGGCAGGCTTTAATAAAGGTTCTGCTCCAGTGGCTGTTTTAACAAATAAAAGCAAAATAAAGACACAACATGGGTGCTCTCAGGAAGCTGTCAATATTCAACTGACGTTGGATAAGCACTGTCTGTCCTCCTCAGGAAATCTATGTTTCAGGTACAGACTCTATATATCTCTTGTTTTTCAATAGGAACAGTTTTTAAGAGCTCCAAATAAATAAATAAAAATTAATAAATGCAGGCAAATGTATCAGACACATATATGAGGGTTTAAAACAACAGATATGTAAGGCTATAATTCCCAGGATGTGTTTTAGTACATTCATTACTGGAGCTGACAAATGAGATAAGACAGGGTATAATCTGATTCGAACAGGCAGGATGACTTGATGCAAGAGAAGCACTTACCACCATCTTATTTTTGGATACCCAGCAATCGGCAGGGAAGTCCTGCAGCATGGGCACCAGGAATTGCAGGCAGCCGTCCCAGTGACACAGCAGCAGCATCATGCCGATCAGGTTCACTATCCTCACCATGGCGCTGGCCAGGTCATAGGTCATGTGAAAGATCTGAGGGGTGGGAGGGGAAGGAAGCAGGAAAAGGGGTTAGGGTGGGATGACTCAATAATCTGACGGTCAAATCCCTGAAATCTCTGCAGGGCACACAACTGTCCTCAAGGGAGATTTTCCTCCTCCACAAGCAGAAACCATAGCTTTTTACATTGCAGACAAATGAGGGGGATGCAGAAGTAGCTGTTCTGAGAACAACCCACTGGGGATGGTCAACAGACTGGCACCAGAGCTTTACCTCCCCTGCTGATGTATTGCAGCTTATCGTCACTCACTCAGTCAAACACAATAATGTTATAAGGGGAGAGGTGGCTTCTGGGCTGAGAGTGTTCACAAGCTGGGATTGCTAATCCTAATGATAAATATACTCATAAAGCACTCCAGGACATCTGGGCTGGTGTAGATTTTAATAGCCTCAACCATTCAAATCTTAATCCCATTGAAGACCACGGTGTGCAATGCTAACCACTCCACTCCTTATTAAAATCCACTCAGTGCCTTTTAAGGGGCTTGTGACTGAGAGGGGATATTCCATCTTCAGTTGTTCAGCAGTAGGTGATGAAGAGGAGGGGAAATAAGACATCATCTCATTTGTCACCCAAAAGTTCAATCTTAGTCCATGTTCCTAAAGCACTAGGTTTGTTTATTTTTAGTTCTGTATTTGAATGCATACAAATGTTAGTCTTCTAGTTTTTTATTTCTGTGTGCGTGTTAAGAAAGAGGCTGGCAGGGACCAGTGATGTCTTTGTCTGGGACAGCGTGGATACTGCTGCACCATCAAATCACATCAATTTAGCTCCGTCAACAGGCCTACATGAAGCCAGGGGTATCTTCAGCAGAATGTGCCCCCGCGAGGAGCCGAGCCAGGCTCTTTTAAAGTGGATGGTCACATCCCCACTCACGCACTCAGATACACTCAGATACACATTGAAACTCAACGTGTCCCTCGCCCACTCTGTCGCTTTCCTTTTCTCTTTGGGATCTTGTTCAAATTGTTTAGCCTTGGCCTCTTTTACATCACCTACACTGAATTATTCACCCAGCTGCACCTTATTGTCATCACTTCACCTCACAGCTGAAAGTCTAATGTGAGCTATTGTTTGTTCTTTAGGAGCCAACATTTCTTTAAACACAGTGAAAAATAAGTGATGTTATCTAATATTCAATGTTGTGTGATGTTAAATTTCCTGCTGGTACTGTAATGGCATTAAAGTGTTAAATTCACTCTGTGGTGAATGAATAAACCATGAGGTACCCCTTTCCATCTCCCACACTGTGCCTAATATATTTTTCATTTGTGAAATCGTATTTCCAGACAGGAAAGGGAAGCTTTATAAAAACCATGACTGCTTATAAATGTATCAAAGCTTGCTAAGTAATGTGAATTGAAATACAACAGTTCACAGTATATTGTTTACATCTTCCTTACCCTTTCTGCATAATGCTTCAAAATTGTAGCAGATATTTATGTTTAAGAGGAGGGGAAAATGAGATATCAGAGGAGTACAAAAATGAGAACCATGATTCCTATTGTCTACGATTACACACACAAACAAAATGCTCTTGTAATAACTTTAGGTGATAACACAATGTTGACTGAATTGACAAGACAGACATAGCACATTATAGCACCCAGAGGATGTATAGCTTTTTAGTTACTCTATCTTGTAATTTATCTTCAAAAAAGGCAATCTTGTTTTTTATTTAATAAGTTAATAATTAGCTCCGCAAGATGAAAGTCTTTTGTGAACATTTTGTACTCGATGGATCAAAACTCCAGCGCTAACAAACAAGACCAACAGATCCACTGACACCACAACACTTGTGAAAACATCAAACAACTCTGAACGAGCAAAGAAAGCAACATAGTGGGTTTCATTTCAAAAAAGGCTTGTACCAATTATCAAAAATGTAAAAAAAAAAAAAAAAAAAAGGAACACTGCTAATGCCATAGTAATTTTTATGTCATTTTTAATTTAAGGTCTGTGTTACAATCTGAAGACATACAGTAAACCTTGACAGACCTGGATGTTTCTTGGTGGCGAAGGTCTAATGAAAGACAAAATCTTGTTGCACCATAGCAAAGGTAGGATCCAGCCTAGAATATGCAGAAACTACAGCATTATATCTTAAATATTATTATATATGAGATATTGCTGTCTGTGCTTTATAAATTATAAGCATTTTTATCTGGCTCTAGCATCCCAACAATATGAAAATAGTACCTCAGTAACAAACGGTTGTTTTTCATCCAAAATGTTTCACAGCATAGACTAATTTGTAATGGTCATACGTACGTCTTCACATGAAACATTTAACGGTCTGCTCGTTATCAGTGTATCTTTGTATTCTGTGAGGTGTCCTTGAACATATTAACATTCTGAAAATGATCAAACTCACTACAGTGTCAGGCAGGATAAATTCCTTTCTGTATCACACAGGCACAGCCTGAATAACTCATTACGGTTCAGCAGTAACTCCTGCTGCAGATGTGCCCTCAAAGGACCTCTGGCACTCTACCACTGTGTCAACAATAAAGTCTTTGACAAATATAATAGTTATTGCCACGCTAAATTCCAGTTTGTAACCCAAACTATCATCAGATAGAGGAAGGTGATTCTTCTTTCTTCATGGCTATAATCAGTTAAAGTACACCCATGCCAAGCAGAAAGATACTTTCCATTTTTGAAAAATTGTTCCCACGATTGGTTTGGTTAGGAGGTTGTTAAAGAATCATCATTTTTAGGCAAAGAAATGATGTCTCAGTCCCTTTTTTTTCATTTCAACAGCCGCCACTAAATCTGAAAATGGTTGTCTGTGTTTAATGAAGACATACTGTATACAGAATTCACAGAATTACATACTGTTTGCACACAGAGATGCCATGACATGTTATGTTACATGAAGAATAATGGATTGCTGACCACTTTCTTTTAATTGATAGAGACACAGAGTGAGCCAGGCACTATTATCATCTCCGTAAACAAGACTTGATGAGTGCACAGAGACACAACACCACAGTTTCTTTCCTGGGTTTGTTGCCACTCTCACTAACCTCATAAGGCTGCTCCATGGCTGATATTTGTAGACACTGCCTGTTTTGTGCTTTTTTTTTTTAATCAAAAACATGAGTCAGATCACATCACCTATAGTAAGTCAACAAAAATGTATTGATTTCATAAGGTAAAGTAATGAAATGCAGATTACATGGTAGCTTTTAGATGGGGATTGTAATTGTGTAGGAAAAGACATTTTAACTGTATTGAACGCAAAAAATAAAAAAGTTGTACTGTTGCTGCCACAAAACTGCTAACACAAGCAAAACATCTACAGCTGTGCAGCTAAACCTAAATTTACCACAAACATTTATATACCACGACTACTACTTTAATACTGTTGATTTTATTAATTCTATACCACTACTACCACTGGAAGGGTTTTGTGTTTTGGAGACAAATAAAACAAATAACTAAGGACCACTATAGAGGTCCGAAACAGGTCCACATGCTAAAATCATAAACAAATCTGTATACTTGTGAGTGAGTGATCATCACCAGACAGGCAGCGAGTGGATGTAGGCAGCTGCCGAATCATCTCAGTCAGACAGAATAAGAAGAGAGTGATCCAGGTGACAGAACAGATGCATATGTCCCATGGTGATGATGGGAGCTGCCCAGACACAGGCTGGTGTTGCTGCTCTCACTGCTAATGATGAAGTATTGTATGTGGTGGGTAAATTTAATGTTGGGGAAGGAGGATGGATCCACCTGGTGGTTTTAATGGTGTGGACAGTGGTCAGAATGGGACAAATGTAATGCTAGCCATGATCAATAGACAGAACACAGCAGCCACACAATGGTCACCGTGGAGTGCCCATGCTGAGCCCTGTCCACCACAACATCAGCAACACCAGGTAGTATTAATGTCGTGGCTGCTCAGCTGTATTTTAGCATGTGATGCTAATTGCCTCAACTTCCTTAGTTTGACTGAGTATTGCATTGTATCAACCTAATTAATGCACACATACCGTACCTCAGTCTTATTTTTAATCATCCAACATGATGGCAGATTGTGGGACCAGGCTATGGGCAGGGGTTACAATTCTCACTATAAATGCTTTGACCAAAATGTCATGCTCATGCACGCTGTCATGGTGGACAAAGGACATGTGGAGAATGAGAAGTAGTCCTGGGAGTGGACCACAGGGAACAGCCTTCCATCATCTGTCTAAACAGGTCTGGAGGGCTTGGATCATAAAAAACACTTTCTCTCTGCTTCCTACCAAGACGCACAAATGGGTCTGTGCAGGATTACACATTTCTGTGTAATAGTTTTTTAAGCAAAACCACTGCGGGTATTCATATCACACAAGGCTCATTCAGAGTGTTGAGGACCTGTCACTGTTGTTGGCAAGCCTCATTGTGCACTCAATAATGGCCCATTACGTCTATTCTTCCTGCTTTTCTTATCTCTGAAAGACCAGTCCTTCGCAAAGGTAATGGGTCAGTGAATGGATGGCTGATTAGTTGATTTACTTTACCTATTTAAATATTTTTTGTATAGATTTACTGGGTAGAAATGAAAGGTGCCTTGCTCCTTCTCTGGGCCCAGAGGGCAAACACATGGCTGAGTTCTTTCAAAGCACCTGAGCATTTAGCTGACATGTTGCTTTGTTTCTCCCTAACTGCAGCACACATTCACTCGGCTGAGCACAGTCATAAATCTTAACAATTCAAGATGCCAGTGTTATTAGAAATTGATGTTCCGCCAATCTAAAATAAAAAAAAAACTTACACCTCATGTCATTTGACTAAATACCTTACTATATAAAATCCTTTTCTTTCAAACTCCATGCCTCTCTCAGTAGAGGCCTCAGCTCTTGTCTCACAAACTCATCTCCATCTACGCTAAAAGGAATATTTACTGGGTCGTCCAGTCGAGACGGTTATGTTGTAGGCATCAGGCACGATGAGAGGAAGCCCTCAGAGCTTAGTCATTAGTGCACTGCCTTGAATCTGATTTAACAGGATGACTAATCTCATCCAAGTCACTGGTTCGTCAACAGGAGACAACTCCAATGAGGAGAATATCCGGTCAGTCTTATTTTTATCCCGATGAAAAGTGACAAGAGGAAGCTGACAAGAAGGAGACAGGGGAGACGCCACAACAGCAGTCTGCTCAGTGCGTGTGTGTATGTGTGATGGATATCTGCACATCTTGTTGAACATCATTATGCATGACAGGGTTATCACTGGCATATAGCCACCACCACCAAAACCTCCTTGTTTGTAAACAACATTCTGTCAACATGGCGGTTGTAGAAACACCATTTGCTCTGGAGTGTTTGGAAAGGAAACTGAAGCCATTAGAACCAATTTATGGCAGCTGTGATAAAAATGAAATAAAAGAAGGAGGATTTCATAAGTTGATAAGGGTTAGGGGCATTATTTTAGCTATGCAAAAAAAATGCTTTTGGATTAGAAACTTTGATGAGGTGCAGATGATGTGACTGCAGCTGCTCAAGCACCCCTAAAATTAATCTCAACACCCCTAAAAACAAATATAATTCTTACTTTTATTTTTTGTATTAATTAACAGTAGATTCTACCTACGTTTCTGTTGGTGACAGGGACTAAGAATTACAGGCTTAAATGATTGGTTACTGACTCAGTTCGCTAACTGATTGGCTAACATTAGCTCTCTGTGGTAGTCTGAACAAAGTGACACCTCTTGATTACATAAAAATAGATGTATTATATTTAAATTTGCAGTTATTGATTCTACTTTATATGTACTTACTTCTGCTAACAGCACAAAATTTTTTTTTAAATATTCTGTGGTAAGTTAAGCTACTAACTAGAAATTCATTAAAGGTATTATTGTTGTAAATTAAAATATTATGTATATATAGATATACGATAATGCTGTAATTGTTATGTTTTTGCAATTACATGTTCTTATTTTGAACACACATTGCACTGTAAGCGTGTCTAGAATGGCAAATAATTTAATATTTTCAGTTGGCAATATAATACTTTAGACAGTCACCACATACTGTATATTGTGTATTTTCTACAGTAGCCACATATATGAATCAGACATTTGCTTCTTAACCCTGTGTAGATACAGAGCAAAGAAAAGTCTTTTGTAAAAGCACCCCATATTGTGTTATGTTAGTGGTCAAAGCACATCTAAATTAACCTATAAGCCCCAGAGCCAGTTTCAGTGCCAAAC
>JAUBNQ010000017.1:20616889-20630127 GCA_032353495.1 Ctenopoma kingsleyae | reverse complement strand
CATATTTTCTTCACCCCAGGACAATAAGAACTTATAGCTATACACTGTTTAAAATAAAAATGATAAAAATGTTATCTTGCCTTAGAAAAACCTGCACCCGAGTAGGTCTGACATTGCAACTATGTTGCCAGGAGAAAGTTCAATGTGTCTTTGAAGAACCAACAGGTCCAGGATCATGCTAAACTGTCAACGATATTATCCAGCTACGCTGTTAATCCACTTATGAAAAATAAAAGCACAGAATAACACTAAAGCAAAAAGAAATCTAAGTTACCTTATAATTTTTTTCTCAGATACTTAAGAATATATCCCAGACACTCTCACTTTAAGTTACAGTTACTTTAAGTCCAGCCTTAAATTGCTCCAATGTTTGAATAAATCAGAAATGTGCACTTAAGAGCTAAACTGGTCAGATGTAATCAGGAAGCCCACTGAGAAGAAGGCTGAAGTTGCGAACCTTGTTTTAATTTTTCGGGGGGTTGTTTCTAGAGGACCTCTGGTTGGTGCCTCTAGTGGCTACTCAGTGCCCCTCTCTCTGTAGCCCCACAAACTCCTTCACAGCATCCTAGAGCACAACCTGCTACTTATCTGCTGTGAAAGATAGAAAGACAGTGGGTGGCCGGGCTGTAGAAGACAGAGGACAGAAACCTCTCCCACTACAGCCATCATCATACACTTGTTCTAGTAGCATGTGCCAGTAACTGCGCTCCAGCTTTGTGGACTGTCATCCTGCTGCTAAATGCATCTGTGTTTTATCATGATGCCTTGTTATCTTCCACAAAGGACCTTAGGGTCATGTTAAAGGGGTTCCCTGTCAGCCAGCCACAAAGTGTCAGAGAAAACAGGGGCCAGTGGCTCCTAAATGAACACCAACAGAATCTTCCTCCAACCAGCGTGTTCTGTTTTGTTGCAACAGAGAGAGACAGAGAATTGGGCTTCCTCTTAAAATTAGGATAATGTAACTAAGATAAAGTAGTATTTGTGCTAATCCCACTGTACACCATCACCTCATGCCCTTGCTCTGGGCTGTACCACCACTGGATAACTACCGTCACTACTTCAGGTGCTGTAATCAGCAAATGGAGCAGCCACAGTGGAAGCTTTTTCTATCCATCTCCAAAACTGAGGTCAAAGGGTGACCTGAAGAGTAAGGGCACAAAGAGAGAAAATGAGAGTCTGTACTACATGTTAAGACTAAAGGGCAGAGATAACCAACAGAGGGACAGTATGAAAAGGGATTCATGCCAGCATGGTCTTCTGGATAGGGGGGGTCATCTCCTTTTGTTCCATGTATACAAATCATTTTTCTGTGGCCAAAAGATGTAAGAGAACAACAAAATGTATAGGTAAATAAGATTAATACACCAAAAGCTGATGGAAAACCCCCACTACAAAGACACTGAGCATGAAATGAAATCAAATTGAAGAGGAGATGTAGTTTATCTGATTTTTGCTGGTCTGCGTGAGTAAGCACAAGCAGAGGCTTATCTGACTGTTAAACCAAACATAGCAGGATTTATCATGTTTATTTGTTAACTCTATAATTTCTCGATGGTACCAGCAAAACAGGGTCAGAAATTTTATTTATGCACATTATCTTTGCTGCTGTGTTTTGTTTTTAGTCAATACAAGGTAACGGTACAAGCAAAGCCAGTGTGGAGAAAAAGAGGACGTGTGATTGACTATGGAGATAGTGCAGACAAATTTGAAGTCACCCCCCACCAATGGTAGCAGAGTGGAACCAATGTGTCTCTCACCACTGCACGTCTCATAATCCAACCATTTGTCCTAGTCTTCTAGACTCTCAGCGTGTGGCAGGGCCAGGCCAAACACATTGATCCAGGGAAGTATTTGCTGTGAATCACGTCAGCCACACACAGAGTTCTTCATTCAGCACACTGGACTCTGGTGCTCTCTGAGTGGAAACCCCACTGTTTCCATTCTATACCTTCTTACAGCACTCAGAGCATATAGCAGTCACAGGGGAAATACGAGCAGTTTGTATGAAGGAACTGAAATCAAGATATGTTAACATTCTTACTTTTCATAACTCACTGACTTACTGCAGCTCCACAACAAAGGCATAATCTTTTACTACAAAGACATACTCTTTTGTATAATTTCTGTTTGTTTCTACAATACAAAATGATCTGAGCAGGATACTTAATTCCCAAACTTGGAAACTGTCATTTGTCATAATAATCTTAACTCTAGATCCATTTACCAGCTCTGTTTTTTACCCACTTTTTTTGAAATCAACCAAATCAGTTATGTTCATTTTTAAAAACTCAAGTTGCTTTAATGTTTTAATCACTCGTGGAGCTCATTTTGTGATAGTGAATGTATTGGAATAAAGTGCTCCACCCTCTGGAGCAACATATCATCGAAAGTTGCACATTTTTAGTCTAGGCTGATAGGAAAAAAGCAATTCAATTTCAGAGAGACAAGGGGTGTGAGAATCCACCTGGGACACAGAATGAAAAGGTCAACCTGTGTGTTCATGATAAAGAAGAATTTGTGTGAGGTAAAATGACTGAGTTGGGGCAGCAGCACGGAAGCAGGGGTCAAACATGAGACGTCGATATTTGGTTACTATAAACTATGCATAAAGAACATGGCAATATTTAGGCTAAGTTAAACAGTAGGCAGTATATCTCAGTTTTAAAGGTCAAATTGCAATTAACACTTGAGTTTCTTTTAATATGCACATCAGGTCAGGTCAGGTCAGGTCTGGTCATTAACAGTGGTGCACTGAGCTCTAATATATTGCAATTGGCTTTTGAACCAATACTGCATTAAAATGTTTAAATCCCAGCCATATGGATGCTAACTAAACAAGAACAAACCAAAGTAATGAGGTATTTCACGGATCTGTGTTGGAATAGCATGTTTGAATGTTGAATGGAAGACATAAGAGAGAAATTATAGCATTAAGCCCAAGCAATCTTAATTATTAATTCCAAGCAGGCTCACAGTTTCCATAAAATACAGCTGAGTTTTCTTGATTGCTGACAACCATGTAATTTATTGTTTTCAAAAGTCTTTCTTTTTTATGTGCAATAAATTCTTCGGTCATCACATGAGTTGGTAAAAGCAATGATACCAAAGAGAATATTCTTTAGTCAGGTTAGCGATTTGGCAATGATGCAGAAGTCTTAATTACTGCAGTACCCGTAACCAAAGTAGAGAATGCCCTCTTGGGTATCATTGAAAGATTACACCTAAATAACGTGTGTTGATGTTGACTGCTTTTACGACCAGTGCTGATTACTTGTCAACTATGTAAAATTCACTACCACATTTGGATGGAATATAATTGTCACTCTGTCACAGGCCAATAAAGAAGCACAAAGCACTACTGTCAAATTTAGCATTGACTTGCACATGAATTGTAGCCCCTTTTGCTCAGTTCATATATTAAGTGCCCCAAGAGTCACAAAACCTGCAGTAACTTGTTCCTTCTCCTTCTTAACTTCCCTTCTGCCTGACCCAAGTGAACACGTGAAGTCAGGGATCAACGTCAGTTCACTGTATGGAGAGGGCATGCTTATTTTACTTTTAGCACTCCTCTCCCCTCTAAGACGGGATGTGGTGCTAAAATAAAGCTGTAGCATTTTCAGAAGCTGTATGTGTAAAGAGGAAAACAGAAAGGTCTTCAGAGGTCACTTCAATGTCACTTAAAGGCACTTCAAGGGTGATAAATTGTTAATAAATTAACTGTTTATACTGTATGATATAAATATATAGTACTTATATAATATACATAGGATATATAGAAATACATGATTTCTCAGTCAACACCTAGATAAATATACTGCTGATCAGTGAGATATCATCAAGAGAAAATAATCTGTCACTGAAACATGCTAAAGATTCAAGACTGAAGATTCAAAAAACTTTATTAATCCCAGAGGGAAATAGTTTTGCCTTACTTTGTAGGAAAACCCAAGAATGAATCTTATATTGTGTATCCACCTGGCCAGATAATAAACTGATGTTGCAATGCAGAAAATGGTGGAGTGAGAAGGACACACAACATTACATTTGTCAGGTGACCAAAATACATCAAGCATAGTAGAGGGGTGATATGTAGCACTTAACAGAAAATGCTTCTAGCAGGTTTTCCCATTATCAAAATGTATATGTTGTCTAACCAATCAATATAATCTCACTTTGAGATTACCATCACTTGCCCAAGGTTAAACTCAGCTTTCTGCCTAATACATAAAGCTGAATTAAATGACATATCGGGTTAGAGTGGGTGGGTGGGGAGTTCATGGACATACAGAAGGAAAAAAAAGGCAATCTTTAACAGTTGTGATCGTGTGTCCTTATTTCACACTCCCACACAAGAGTGCTTGGTGAGTTCACGCAGTGCCGTTCAATCATAATGCCACTATGACAGGCAACCTTCCACCCACTGGCCACGCACATCCTCCCCAGGCTACCTCCATTAAATAAATTGTGCTGTAATAATCTCTTGGCTCCTAATACTCGTGGATGAGCACAGCAGCCTATTTTGATTACCCCACTTTCAGGCCCAGCCAGAATCATCTGTAATCCCCATGTTTTACCCTCACTAAATTATAGGAGGAATTATTTAATGGAAACCAAAAGGAATATAGTGTCATTCATCCTATGTATGAAGCAGCCTTTTCCTCCACACTCCCATGCAGATTAGCACTGTAAGACAAGTGGACACAGTCCATGAAGCACAGGGTAACACTCTGGTGTTAAACATGTTAATCTCAAATGCTGCTTCATGTCATCGTCAAGAGTTGCTGCATAGAAAAACTGCCAAAAACTGCATCAGCACCTCATCTAAACCTTTATGTTAGGCTCATCTAGAGTCTACCACAGGCACAAGAAAGGGAAACACCTTCATTGCTGCCGAATATGTTTCCCCATCTCATTTTTCAAAGAATCCACTGATGGCCAGTTGGAGGACCCACGAGACCCAAACAAATCAATAGCCACAGTTTCAAATCAACTGTAATCAACCAGACTGAAATAGAGAATGCTGTTATTTAATATGATCCCACATACTCAGAAACACTGAGTGGTACAGTAAGTGTACTGTATCTTCAATAAAAACCCTGTAGCTGTCTGCGGTTGCTAATGCTTGATAAGGAGTAAGTAGGGTGCACAATTTGAACACCTAAGAATTATTTTAACAAGACTTCCCACAAACTACAAGGCAGGTTGAAGTTCAGGTATCAGAGGTACAGGTCTCTAGTTGTTCTTTTCAGTATACTAAAGTTTTCCTAGAATGTAAGGCCTTTAAAGTTTGAGATATGCAAATATGCTAAATTAGACATTTAGAGATGCTGTCTAGAAATTTTATTTATTTTTTCTATTGATCTATCTGATAGAGAACAATAAAACTCGACTTTTGACTTCAGTAAGATGATGAAAACATCATGTCAGAAATTAATAGGTAACATAAATGTCTTCAGGAACCTACCTAAAACTTATCCTAGCTAAAAATCACTTTCATTTAAATATATCACAGCCAATGTGCACACTGCATGTGCTCTATGTTTTAATTTATTCTCTAATAAGACAAGTAAAATGTTAAGATGTCTTTTTAGAGGATTTATTTTTGCCACTGTACAGGTAAGTGCCTCTGGGAAACAGAGCTGGATGTGTGGGAGGAATAAAAGGCTGTTGAAAAGTGGACTTTGCAGAGGGGAAGGATGGATTCACCTGACTTTTGCAAAGGGATTTAACTGACAGCTGAACCTCCTCTATTATACTGTTGACAACTAAAAAAAAAAAAGAAAAAGAGGGCCTAATAGAGCTTTTAGTGCAAAAACGTTTCTATTTAATTCTAATGTGCAACCTCATCTTTTCTATCTCTCCAGGGAAATGTGGAAGACTTTCCAACAGATGTGTCCTCTGGGCTCTGAATAACAAGATAATTAAAAGGCACTTGACGATCAGAGGGCTGCATATTAATATTGTACTGCATCGTTTGTCAAGAACTCTGTACAATGCTGTTGCTTTGATGAAATCTACTCAAAGGTGTCTATGCAAACAAGTAAAAAAATGTCAACTTGTTTGCATTATGCAAAGACAGGGTATCCTCTCTACGTGAAGGTTATGATTTTGTCAATCAGGCAGTGAAATATGTTTTTCTTGTTAAAGTGGGATAGGTAATACATGACTTTTACCTATCTATATATTTACAGATACTCAACAGAAGCATCTACACAGGAGCAGGCAGAGAACAAGTCATATGTATGGTATTGTTCATGAACCCCACCAAATACTCATAGATATTTTACTGTCATCGTGTACTTAAGGACAATAAAAATAATCCTTACTTTAGACTCTACACTATCATTTTATAGGAATGCTTGTCTCATTTTCATTGGTTAAAGATGTTGGTCTCTGGTTAACTGACCACAGCTGCTCACTGGTAGATGCTTGTTCAGAAACGAAGGAGGCTGTTCAGCTTTGAATCTGGAAATGAGGCTGTAGATTGGATTATGATGCCATTTTTAATCCGTCTTTTTCCCTCGCAAGATATTGCTCCTCCCCTGGTTCTTAGCATTATACAATATTTGACAAGAGGAGATTTTGCTGAATTCCGCCGCAGTGATGACTATGTGATTCCTTGTGACACTCTAATTTGAGCTTATAGTGCCAAAGCTTTGATGCGGACATGGGAATAAAACTTTTAGTCACAGATACCCTTCTCTTCTCCGAGTCCATTAAAAGGTCCCGCTCATCTCCTTGTGTACTTTAATTACAGTCATCTTGTCCTATGATCATAATTTTGGTGGAAGTGGGCATCTGAGTACCATGTGTATCCTTCAGTTCATTAAAAATAAAATAAAAGCTGTAACTCATCTCCACATTCTGCGTTAGCATGAAACTATTTTTCTCCTTCACATTAGGAAATGGAAATAGGTGTTTTTTTAACTGTTGACCGATCAAACAATGGAAATGAGATGAAAGTTCAGAATTTCAGCTTTTGTTTGATGCTGTGTACACCTTGATACATTAAACACCACAGAAGATGGAACTTTTTGTATCAAATGACCCAAATTTTGAGTTGGCAAAAGTATTGTATCATGTGACTGACAAGTGTTTCTTGTTAGCCATGCAGGTGTGCTCCGTGAAATGGATTTTAAAACTTTCAAAGCTTCTTCTGTGAAGACTGTATTTGTTGTTAAAAAAAAACATAAATCAACATGAAAACTGGAGAGCTGTCCATGGGAGAAAAGCAAGCCATTTTGATTCGGAGAAAAGACGGAAAACAATCAACAGCCGATGACGGAAAAAACCCAAAACAACAGTTAGTGACATCACCAACAACCCCCACAGACGAGGCATCACAATCCAACATTTAAACAAGACTTCATGAGCAAAAACACAGATGCCGCAAGATGTGAACTCCTTATCAACAGTAGATATTTGACAGCCAAGCAGGAATTTGCAGAAAAGTACAGTGAGGGCCACAAAAGTTCTGAAGAAAGTTTTGAGCAGGGATACATTGATTCGTCTTTTTCAGTTCCAACACTGACACAGATACCTGGACTTTGGGTATCAGCCAATTCCCGATACAAATCCAATCCAGTTGTTGAATTAATAAACTGTATTTACACCTTCTAAAGCTGTATAAACACTTTGTCTTGTGAACAACAATGAAGGCATCAGCCTAGACTTTTCTTTCCTTTCCTGTAAAACAAAATGTAACAAATGAACACATGGATAAATGTACTGAACTGTTATTTATTATTACCATAAATAATTGTGCCTCAGCAGCAACTTGGAACAGCCTTCAAAATAAATAGGGATCAAAAGTCCTTGTAAACATTTAGTGGAAACAGGAATTCAAAATCCAATATATTCAGATATTCACTGGAACCCTGAACACATCTAGACATTACCCATATGAGCTGCATGCGAGAGTATGGACAAGACTTCCCCACTTTATCCGATGAGCCCCGGTAGTACAAAGTCTGCTGTGTCACTCCTCCCGCATGCTTTACACTCCCCCTGCCCCTCGCTGCAAGCAGCATTTGATTAGGGAGCAAATCTGACTCTGACAAAGCGCACTATCTGGACCTGATGCTCCTGACCTTGTGCGGAGTTTATGTGAAAATAATGTATCAGCTGAAATTGAAAATAAGTTAAATATGCTTTTCACATCTTTGCAGTACATTCACTAAAGTTAACTGCTTGGTTGTCTCAGACAATGCTGCTTGAAAAGTTTGTTGGGTTGTATTTTGCAGAGCTACCACTACCCCTGACACCATTTGCTGCACGTGCTGCTGGCGCATGATGCAGCATGGATTGCAAAACATAAAACTGAAGTGAATAGATCGGCGCATTTGGATCAGCCCCAAAAGATACCAACCTTTGTGCCGTTTACCATATTGAGGTGTACTGTCTATAGCATCAAATAAAAGCTGTAATTCTGAATTTTCATGTCATATCCATCATTTGATCTTAAACACAGATGTCTTCAATCTACAGCAAAAACTAACAAATTAACCCTGTCATTGCAGTGCTTTCGAAGGGAACTGGATATGGACCTCTTTTTGTAATGGACTTTTACCCTTTAACTGACTTGCACATTTATGAGTTCATGTTTTCCCTGATAGCTACAGAGTTAACCGAGGCAAAAATATAATTTTTACTCTGCCAATTGTGTGCCACATCTGTGCTTTTAATTGCAGAATTGAGTGATTACCTAATCATAGTGTTAAGTGTTTGAACTATAGGAAAATTGCTCTCAGTTCACCAAAACATTTAATTATGGTAATATATTGTATGCACCCTGAGACCCTGACAAGTAAGTGGCTAACCTTGTTTTCTCATCTCTCAGTGCCTTTTCATTTATATATTTATTTTGATAAAGCACAGTCTCGTGTGCATGTATTTGCAGAGTAGGACAAATTCCCTGTTTTAGCATGTTGCTCAAAGACACTTCAAAACTTTTAACTGGTGCCAAATCTCTGACCTTTCTGTGTTAGGACAGTCTAGCCCCAAATCACCCTTCCTTGTGATATTTAACACAACGAGCAAGAGTACAGACGGGGTCAGAAGAAAAACAACCAGCTGGGAGGAGCGTAGCAAAAATGGCAAACTGTCTAATACATGTCTCCCTTTCTCGTGATGATCTGTCCAATTTGTGTGTGGGCTGGACAATCCCTAATGAGAACAATATATTGTCTTAGTGATATGAGCCTAACATCATTATGCTTAAGATACCTGGTACGGGTTAGTACTTGCTTAATAAAATACAATATGATACAGACAGATTCTTAATGCAGAATAAACCAATCACTGTTTGACAACAGAGTTTAACTGGGTTTGGTTTGACCTAAATGAAAAACTTGGTGAAATGTTAGGGGGTTTTTTTGGAAGATTTTTTTTTTTTATTTGATTGCACAAAAAATCCTGTCTCCTTTCTCTTGTTGTTTTTGCACGTCAGTCATAGACGGTTAAATTAAAAATACTGAAGACAGCTGGAAATTCAACAAAACACATCCAGTGATGTCAGCCAAACAGTGTATTGTCCCCTGTCTCAGGAGAAACAGGGAGATAAATGTGACTGTTTTCTATTCTAGGAAGAGTCGTGTTTAGTCTCTGACACCCCAGGCCTGACAGCAACACGCACTACAACTCACATGTCTCTCAAAGTCAGACATTTTGTTCTTGAGAGTTTCTATATCATGCCATTAAACAATGATAACCAATCAAGCACAATGCAGGACAACATTCAGTGTCACAGACAACTATGTGTAACAGTGATGATACTCCTCCATACATGTTTACACCAAAATGTCTCAATCTGATTTAAATGATCAACATGCACTGAGGAAAACAAATTAACTTAAAAAGCTTTGTTTCAAAATTCAAGTAGTCAAAATGGATGTTTTGTTTTTCAAATTTGACTAAATAGTTTGAATGAAGAAAATTATATGAGCAGTTTTCAATCAAACCATTATTCTAAGAGGTCCATAATATCAAGCTCAAATATACACCTGTTTATCTGTACTGTATTGTGGATAGTGTGTACTGTATGGTTCATATGAATATGTATTGATTTGACTTAAATTGTTTAATTTTGCCCACTGTTTAAAAGCACAGTATGATAACCATTCACAAATCCTAAAAGTGAAGACAAAGGTTCTTAAATCTAGTCTACTTTGCAGTTACGAGCCTCCATATGGCCAATAACATAGTCAAGGGCACTAACAAGTAATGTGATGGACAACAAGAGTTCTTATGGACTTTCTCGGTTCAGTTTTGATGCTGCATTTTGTCAATATAGTAGACAGTACCATTAAATTCAGATACTGGATGTGCTTATCAGTTCAAAATTAAAACATGAATTCAAACATGAGGGAATAGGGAAATCAATATGCAAGCACATTAAGACGATGTGAAGTGAAGGCCTCATCACTAACCCTAATCAATGATAAATTATGTCTCCTGAGCTCATATTTTCTCAAATGAAGAAGAAGAAGAATCAATTAAAAGGATTTAATTATGTATCCATTTGAATAACATCTGCCCAAGATAGGTAAACTGGCATAATTAGCAGAGGCTGTTTTATCTGTGGGTTGTTTCTTATAAAGACAGTGTATCTACAGGCCTCCTAACTAATAAATATAATGCTTCTACAAACCTTATTAATCTATAAATAAATGTGTAGATTATAATGATTTTTATAAAAGAGTAAAGCAAACTTAGACAAATTGTGCTTTTTTATTTTTCTAAAAGATATAATGTTTAATGTGAAGATAAAGTGATAAAAAGCTGGTACAAAGCTGTATGAAATTAGCTGCTCTTGAGGTCAAATAACTGATAAACAAAGGGCCTGTGCGCGTTGACTTGGCGTTTCCTTCTAAACCTTCTGAGAGCGTGTGTGAGGTGTCACGCAGTAAATCAGTAAATTTACCTGAAATCACTGTAGGGGTGAATTATCCAGAATCCGGCGGATTTAACCCGCTCTTGTTCCCGTTCAACCGCCTTCTCACTTCCAAACATCCTCAGGGAAAACTTGTTGACCCCTGGCTGAAGCATTGCTCCAAACTGTCTGTGTATAAATCCAGCTTGATATAATCTCTCGTCGTCCGGAAGAATCTGATCAATGCCATCCAACTTTATAAACCCTGACTGCTGTTCTGCTGATTCGTCCTGGGTACCACCGCCACCGCTGGACCTTTGCGCGCCTTGATCCGGCGGCCCATCACCGATGGCTCCAGGGGTGCTCTCCTCGCTTGGGGTTACATCCCCCTCGTTGATGAGGCGCCTCTCCTCAGCCGAGTCCGAGTCGTGCACATGCCGACTTGTGATTGACGAGAGGCTGCCTCGAAACCTCCGGCAATCCCCATTTGAGTTGGTCTTCATCGGTCTCCCTATGTCCGTCTCCATGATCACAGACTCCCCACTTTTGGTCTCCCCGATGCCTTTGCAGCTTCCCCCAGAGGTCGACGACGGTGACGGTAGAGGCTTCATCCTAATACTCTTCCTCCGGGTGTCCTTGTCTGCGTCTTCTCCTTCGCCCATTATAGAAGCTTTCTGTCCAATATGCTGTGGCAAACTGTAGAGCCTTTTACGCATGGAGGAGTGCAACCTGTCCATTATGACATTGAGACAGTACAGAAAATTAAATAAAATGTTTGGCTGTAATGCAACGATTATTGCCACCAGCCCCGCGCTCCCTATCTGTTTGTGAGAGCGATGAGTCTGGAGCTAATCTGAATCCCTGAAAACCTGCTACACATGACATGGACCGTCGTGGCTCTACTGGAATAGATAAGAGATGTTCTTTTTCATAATCAGACTACCTGGTAGTTTGCATATGTCCTCACGCACAGCTTGGGCGGTCCGCTTGGCCATTGCCTCCCCGATGCACATCTTTGTGCCGTTCCGACATTGTGCGCAAAAGTGAAAAAAACTGCTTGAAAGTCACCTTAGCGTGACATGTGAGGGACGTGCCCACGGACGGTGATACAGAGACGAGGGAAAGGTCATGCAAGACGAAGGATATCCTTTTCCCCAGACGTCTCACAAGCTTCCATCAAACAACGCGACACAATAATGAAAAATACAGTAGAGCATTCCGCGGACCGCTGACATCACTGATCCATAGTCAGGGTGCGTTTTGGTGAATTGTGAATATTCATGATGCTGATCTATTGGGTTGCCATAGGAGCGAGAACTGCAAATAAGCTCAGCCCACCTTGTTTAAAGGGGAATGCTCTTCCCATTCTTAAAACGCTCTCCTACTCTCTCAGGTTAAGGTTACAGGTTCATCTCTGCAAGGCTGCGGGCTCCAGTTGTAAAGAGCAAACAGCCTGTTTGCCATCCAGATGATCAGGCTGATCAAATGCGTAATGTGCGCACTCTTGGCAAACTTATTTATAATGAACAGACTCGCATTTAAAATTGCTACTAAACTTCATCAGTTGCTAATACATATTAACATATTCTCACTTTATGTTATTTGTCCACACAGTGGATTTAATATTACCAATATAACATGTCACAGACCTTATTATAAACTCTGTTAAAATAAATACTAACCTGTATTCTTGAAACCTGAATTGTTTTCTTGTGCTCTATGCTGATAAAGGTAACATCTTTGAGAATGTCATATTGTCTTGATAATAATCCAGTTGAGACTTTTTCATTTTTTATTGAGTAAAAACTTATATTTTTCCCTTAAGCATATGTTGTCAAAAACTTGGGAATAACTGCAGGGCTCAGTTGAACCAATAAAATTTCATTATTGAATTATAGTAACTTATGTGTCATCTGGATGTGGACAAATTAATTTTTCACCCAGTAAAGGTCCCCAGCTGTGTAATTTTAATCAATACACATATTGTTTAGTAATTAATCCACTTACTGGATCCTACATAAAAAAAATGTTATGTTCAACAAAATCATGCAGAGCATTACCATAGATTTAGCATATTGCATTGGCAATACAGGCTACATATTCAATATCACTATTCTTAATAAATATATCAAATATTTCGTTTATATTATGACCTCATGTAAAAATGTCTATATTGCACAGACTCCTTTTAATCAAGACAAAATGGTACAAAGACCTGTATCATGCTAAAAATGCTACAAAAACAAATGTGCTCAGTGTGTATAAAATGTGCATAGTGAACATACCTTGGATGACAGTGTTGCCACAGTATTAAGTGTACTACATGTGACTGCACATTATTTAACCCTAGAAAGCCCCCCTAGCACAT
>JAUBNQ010000017.1:20587489-20601308 GCA_032353495.1 Ctenopoma kingsleyae | reverse complement strand
GTAACAGAAAAAGAGATTTCTTACCATCAATAATGTCATCTGGCCTCTTGCGTTTCTCATACACAACGATGATGACTACTAAGATTATAATTTCTGCAAGCACACCCAGGAAAGGCCAGAGCGGTGCAAGATGGCTGCGCACCCGTAGTATAGTGGTTTCGGCAGTGTTTCCAATCACATTGGTGGCATTGCATTCGTATATTCCAGGATCTGTATTTATATCCAGGTTTATTATGTTGAGCTCTGTGTAGTTGTCTCTGTTAGTGATGAAAAAGCGTCCAGTGGAGTTGTCAATATCCTGGAACAAAACAAGGATTTGTTAATTACATGAACAACAGTAGATGCATTTTAAATTGCTTAATTAGGAGTAGATAGTGATACAATAGAGATAGAGGTAGCCTGACTGCTATCGTGTCTAACTTTTGAAGATACGTATATACTGTATGTCTGTCTGTCTCTCAGTTTTTTATTTATTTATTGCATATAATGTATATGGTATATGCATGTGTGTACATATACCGTGTAGGATGTTCCGTCAACTTTACGCCATGTCCACGTAGGATGTGGGTAACCAACAGACTTGCAGTACATCATAGCATTTTCCCCCTCGTTTTTATTTTCACTTCGCTTGTGGCCAGTAATGTCAGGTTTTGCTGGAAATGTAAAATAAGATCAAATTAATCACTCATCTATGTTGGCGGAAGTACGACATTCAAAGATATTTTTTAACTCCTACCAAATGACATGAATAAGGAAATCATGATTGGCTGTTTTTGCTATGCTTATTTAGATTTTCTATGTAAGAAAGGGTATAGCAGGAATGATTCACTGAAGGAACTCTGTTTCCTTTGAAATTACCATAACCACTGTATTTTAAAAAGACGCATAGTTAGTGGACTCGTTCAAATATTTTTATAAATCATATATTGTGTTGCATCATTTCATTTGATCAGCCATTATATCATTACATAAATGAATGAATGTTGTTAGTGCTATGTTTCTTTTACTCATTAGGGTGTTTTTTGGTCATTCTTTCAAAATAATGCTAAAATGTGACGTGTACTTGTCTCAAATCATGGGGGCTGTAAAAATTACTTTATTATGACATTGATAAAATGAAGAGGTATTGTGTTTGTTTTTTTTAACTAGTAGATACTAGACAATTATTTTGTAGTTGTAGACATGTTTCAATAACAATATAGAGAGACTAACCCATTATGTCTTTCCAGTACATCAATAGCCAAAAGAAATCCCATATTCAAAAGTCTAGTAGAGCAAAGGTTTGCCCACGAGTAGGCTTTCAATAAATTTAACCGTTTCGGGTGAAGAGTTAGTTTATGAATACAAAAACCCCTTCCACCCAACACTGCAGTGGGGAATATTACTCTTGAAGAGATAAAAGTATTTCAATACAATTCATAATGAGGTCATGGAAAAGGGGGATCAGCAGGATACGAGCGCCTCCAGATGTTCCCATTCAAAATAATTCCACAGTGAATTCCACAGAAGAGATTCTGAGCCAAAGGAAAATGGTGTGAATGGGCTCTGATTAATGAATAAGCTGATAATAACAATGCAACAAAAGGTTATGAATTTAATAAATTCAGGCATATTTCATAAAGCACTGCAACAGATGCCAAGTCATCCATGCCAACAGATCCATCAAAAAAGGTAAAGCACAAACTCTAGGTTTAACTGCACAGCATCAGGAAGATAACTGTTTCTGCTTTTCCGCTAATCCTCAACATTACAATAATTCCTTCCATGCAATTAAGCAGGATAAGGGAGAGGCCTGGAGTGAGCATTTTTCAGCTGCGCATGGATAATACAGAAGGAGGGGTCTGAGCGCTTTGATGACATCAGCCCACTCTAATTATGGTGCACACGTTCTCCCTGAGCAGGGGAGTGGCCAAGCTCATTTGCGCCTTATCCTGACAGTATTATGTGAGTGAAGACACAGAGACAGCCCTCAGAGTGGCGCTAAAATGGGCAGAAACCTCCATTTCACACTTCTGACTGTTGTTACTGTGCTTATTAATGTGTGCGTGCTAGAAACGGGTAAAGTGACGTGTGAATGTAAGTGGGACGTACGCGTGAGCACGGTCAAAGCTGCCAGAAAGAACAGACAAAAGCAGAGTAAGATGACATAAGATGTCAAAGAGCAATTAATCAAGTCCCTCATTAGAAGCTTTCCACATTTTACATTTAAGTAGCTGCATGTTGAAGAGTCAAATTTACCTCTCTAGGGTGATGTGACATTATTAGTAACCACGCTAAAACATTTTTATACAGAACTGTGTTTAACATTTACAGAAATTTGACAAACGAAATATGTATCTGTGGTAAGCTTAGTATCACAGACAATGAACTCCACTTCTGCCACAGTGAACGGCTGGGACCGGATTCAGAGCCTTAATCCTACAACATCACAGAACCCTCCATCTGTTGCCTCTGAGCTGAGTCCTGCAAGGATGAGTGTGCCAAGGACACTGTAGGCGAGGGATCTCAGTGAACTGCTGCCAGAAGCACAATGCAAAGCTGGCTAGCATAACAGTGGGCTTGCTACCTGGGTCACAAAAGATCTCAAACACCTCTAGAAAATCACAAGAGCATTTAACAACTGAAGAAAATGTTTTGTTTAGATCAAGCAGTGGCACCTACTCCTACTGTCAAACCATTCGGTTATTTTAATTATTTTTAGACGTTAGAATGTAGGCCTATTTAAAGGCGAAAATCGTGCACCAATTCAATTTAGCTAAAAGACTGACTTTTCTCCAAAGGACAGATAGCAAGCCTCAACAGTCACAGGCCTGAAGTCTAGTGACGGCTAGGACACTTCAGTTTGAATAGCGATGAGTCTCGTCATCTCACAATCCAGTCAAAGCAGAACACACACGGCCATCACCCACGTTATGCAATGAGGCAGCGCTTTAAGACAGCCGCAGAATAAGAGGCAGGGCATGTTCAGTATACAACATAGCCATGCCACAGCAAATTGGCTTAAGCACTACACACAGGCAAGCTTCTCTTGAACAGGGTTTCACTTGCCCTTTATCAGAAAAGATCCCTTATTCAAGTTGAAGGCTTCGCTGTCAGCTTGAATGAAACCAACACAGTAGTTCTTTGATTAGCTTTTTCTAGTTATTAAATAGACTGTGGTCAACTTTCTCTAGTTTAACCATCATTTGTTCTATGAGATGTAATAATTATAGTAACTTGCAAGTGCTAAACCCTATGTTAAATGTATTTTTTTCTAAGAGTATGACTGGTCTTATAGATGCCTCCTAGTTAAGCATGTGTTTTGGTGAGCATGTGCATTGCCTGTCCATTTCGTTAGACTGTTGTCTCAGTGAAAGCCAAGAGTGACAACAGCCCCAGGACCGCTCCCTGTCATCACCACTGCCCTGGATGAATTCAAATATCTTTGTCAACAAGGACTCTCTTCACACAGCTATAGGTGGTTAACTTTTGTGGGGCATTTTTATCTCTCCATCTGTCAGCAGTAAACACAGATGACATTATCGTGTCGTCATGTGGTGAGCTAACATCAACTCCAGGGCATTCTCATAGTTTGAATACAGCATGTAGCAAATACATTTTTCAGCTCATGATATCTGTCAATCACACAACGAAGGTACATTTGTTATCACAAAGCGGTCTTACCTTTTACTTCAATTGTCGCATTTGCATTTGGCGCCATGTCAAATGTGTAAACACACATATATTCCCCAGAATCATCTGCCCGTGGTTTATTTATTCTGGAACGAAATACAAAACACCAACTTACTCCATAACCTTAATTTATCCGTCGACTTAACACTGTAGATAGTCAAGTATATAAAGTGAACTAATTTTAGTTTAACTCTAGTAATTAGTTTAGACCACAGCAGTGAAAGCTTGAGGGGCCTACATGGCAACGGGATACAAAATGTTGGCATTATGCTGTTATATTACGGAACAACAGTTCAGGATTCTGCAGGGAAGGGCACCACAGGCATATTAGCTGTAATCTTCAGAGTATCACTGATGTAATGTGACAAGGAAGTGACCAATTGGTCTTATCTTGTGGCTAGGAAGAGTCTGTGGTATGTCTATGGGGACGACAGTAGTTTTGTGCTCCAGTGGTTATACTGTGTGACAGCAGGATCCAACAACTAGTTGGTACTTCAGGCTGTGGTAGATTTTTTTTTACTTAGATGTAAAGGTATAGTTAAATATTTGGTTTAGAGCAGTGATATACTACATAATTTTTTGGAAAAAAAAAACCTACACATTGTCAGCCACAAGGGCGAGGTGCTTTAAATATTATATAAGCAATATGTTGCTTGAAATTAAGAAATGTGTTTTCACAATAAAGACAATAAGCCTCTAGCATTTTAATTTTAAAATTTAAAAAAATATATGTTTGTCAGTCTCAGCAACTTAAGCTGATTGTGCAGCAAATTAGCATTGATGAGTTGTTGTCTCTCCCATGTCTACGGAAAATGCGCAAATTATACATGTTGACTACTTACTATTGAACAGACAGGGTCTGCAACTGTGACCCGTTTACAAGAAAGTGCTGACAGTCAAGCAGAAAAACAAACCTGAGTTATCGTTTTGGAAAAAAATAAGCAACACACCCATTTTTAACAAAGCCAGTTATTATACAGCCTTTATCATTCAGCTCCTGTTCTCAAGAACAATAATTTATCCAGACTTTCACTGTTTGAGAGCATCATTTGAATATGTGAGATAACCTTAGCACTGTTTTTGTCTCATAGCTATATCCATTTTACATAAAAGATTATGGTTTAAACAAATGGTTGGTGAATTCTCATTCACTTCCTATTGCTGTGGGCACTTAATTATCTGCAGTGTCCTCTCTCCCAAAATATGTCCTACTTACAACAGAGAGGCGAAGCTGTTTGTCACCTGTATGCAGTGTTCCTGTGCTCTGTTCGTGTATTGGGGATCTCCTGTCCATTCTTCATCCAGAAGCTTTCTTTGTGGGGAGTGTGGGCAGTGGTGAGATTACACTGCAGGGTAACTGATTTGCCAGAGGTGTCCGCTGACAGGATGGTCTGGTCAGAGGCATTGATCTTTGGTTCTGGAAAACAGAGACAGTCAAACCTTATCACAGAACTGGGGTAAGTGTTGTTTTAAAGCTTCCTCCCAAGCTAAAGTACAGTAGCTGTAGGCTATATTCTGTTTTTATACAATCTGTGTAGGAGGATGTCTATGAAGTGAAAACAAAAGTGCACACACACAACAGATAAACAAAAGACATAATAAATATATGAAACAATGCCTTTTATCAAAATGTTTAATCCTAAGAGTGAAGAGTAAAGTAAAAAAGGAGTATTAAAGTATTATCTTTAGTTAAAGTTGAGCATGTAAATGCTTAATTTGTCTGATGAACTACAGTATTTTATGTTAATGATAGATCAAGATTTAGAGTGTAAGAGAAACTACTGACAAATAGCTACTGTCAAAAAAATCATCAAATATTAATTTAACTCATTACAAGTATGTCAAACCTGTCTCTGTTTTCTGAATCCTCTTAATATAAGGTCACGCAGTTATCAGGTGGATATTTTACATACATAAGATCCACTGTAGCTGATTACTGCAGCAATTTTAATATAGTATAACAAAAGGGCTCCTAAATCTACCTCACCCTAATCTCCATTATAAATGTCATCAGAATATACTGTACTGTACTTTGACATTTTACGTTACTGCTAAATGACTACCTAAATTACTTCACTCTCTCTAAGCGGCTAAGCACACTGGTTGCTACACAATATCAGGATCTATTTCTCAAGGACATTCAGGGAGCAGGATGTGTCATCTGAGAGCGAGGCACCCTTTGCTCTGGTTTGAGTAATATGCAGGAAACCTCCTCCACCCTGCTCTTCCTCCTCCTCCACCTCCAGGGCAGGCCAACCATGGCAATGATGGAGCCCCCAGGGGGAGGAGCAGGGAGGAGAAGTACCATAATCGTACTACAGGCTGCTGCAAGGCTACGAGCAAAGGGAGGAGAGGAGAAAGAAGGTTTACTAAAATTGTCAGGTGACTTTTAGCATTCATGGCACCTTCTTCCTGCTACTCCTACTGTAACTAAGGGGATATCTCTCCCCACCCCCTTAGGTCCCTCTGTCCCCCACCAAGCAGAACCACATGTGCTATTAATAGTATCTTCAAGACATGCGTACACACACAACATGAGGTACATAAATTAACATTTAGCAAACATGGCACAGTGGTCCACAGGCAATTTAACCAGAAGGTTGTTTGTAGGACACCTTGTCACAACTTAAAATGTGATAACTGCTGGATAATGTATCGCCATATCAGAATCTACCCAAAAATAAAATCTTGATCTAAATAAGTGAAGATGTAGTGAAAACTGATTCTCCCTTTCCTCTGGCTCTTACTCTAATACAGTGCTGCATTCAGATTGATGCTGTATCCAATTAAGTGACCATCTAATGAAGGTTGTTACTTTTTTTAAATGGTCGCATTACTAATACAAATATGGTTTCTTCTTCATCTGGCAGATAATTCAAATACCAGTTTAACGTCGTGAGGTGCTGCATTCTGTTACACTTTGCCAAGATATCCAGTATGAAATCAATTAAACTGGATAGCTAACACATATTGTAGTATCCAACTTGGCAAGGTCTGTATTTAAGGGAGCACTGTGCCACTGAAAAAAGGCAAGGCAGGCCACAAATCACAAATTTGTAGCACATTACAATAGAAGAAGGTGCACCTGCAGAAAGTGCTGCCAGTTGCTGTGCTGGCACAGAAAGAATAATGGACCCACTAAGGTCATGGTTGAGATAAATTGTTTTAACTACTCATTTTTAATAAGCATATGTAATTTTCAATACATATGTCTACTGAATTTGAAAAAATAAACATTTTTACTTTGCTAAATTTATAATATGTCTGTAACCCCAATACCTGCTGAGATTTACCCAATGCAATTAAGTACTTTGAACCACACAAAATCTATGTGTATCTATTTGAGTATGAAACACTTGCAGCCATAGCTATATTTTGATGTAACAATCAACAAAGATGAGTGGTTAGAAAAGTGCTTAGAGATGGTTTGATACCCCTTTCTCTTATGAAACTTCACTATATCATTATAATAAATGTCAACTGCCATAATTAACACTGACCACAGCTTCTGTTCTTTGTTAAGGTATACATCTATATGGTGATTTAGGGTATTCTGGTTTGAAGCATAATCTAAATTATACAGACAGTAGAAAACCAAAACAAGACAATCAAACTTCACGTTTCTCCAGCCACAAACATTCATATAAATGTGAATGGTTTACAGTGTATAGTCTGTTATATACATGTAGTAACATATAATATATGTTATTACATGTTACATTTATATGCAAAGAACATTTACTTCTCAGTAATGACAGAATATTTGTTGGTAGAATCTTAGTTGCTGGTTTGATAAATAAATAAATAGTATGAAAACAGGAAACCATAAAACAAGCCAAGTGAACAGCTGCTGTCCACTGGATTTCCTATAAATGTTGAAATGACATGAACTGTACAACTAATGAAATAGCGCCCACACAGAAATCAAAATTTTCCAGTCCAATCAGAAGAGCCAGCAATGATCAGACTCCTCTAAGCTCCTCAGAGAGCTTCACTATGACTAACAACATTCCACATCTTCCTGTGCTCCAGTGGGCAGAGCACTGAAGCATACACAGATGAGAAGAGCCTAGTTGAAATTATGTTTGTTTGACTGTTTGTGTGGATAGTGCAGGGGGTTAAAGGGTATAATGTCATTACTGATTCACATTCACATGCTTAATGGCTGAGAAGGCACAAGGTTACACATTGCACAAGCAAGTCCGGAGAAACTGTTATGTGGAAAAAGTGAAATCTCTGTCTCATCTGACTGAGAAATGAGACACTCAAGGCCCTCACATGGTCTTTATTTGATTACTACACACTAATTTGAAAGTAGAAAATGTTGACTTTTATCAGGAAAGAGTTGACAGCAGGAATCACTCTATTACAGCTTAACATATCCCTCCTTGTGTCTTCTTACAGTCCGATTTACACGGTGCCCAGAGTGAGAAAGCCAATTCAAAAGCACCATTACTTCAAAGCAGGTTTTCCACTGCATTTAGCAGGCAGGGCTTTGAAGTAAATAAAACAATCCACGCAACGCAAAACAACACAACATAATGTTAAGGGAATAAGTATCATAAATAAATCCAAATGTTGGAAATGGGTGAAATTAGGGTAGAGATAAAATAGATAATGATGAGAATATACTAAAAGAACACATGAAACAGTCAGAAAAAGTTTGGTGTGGAAGAAAAGTAGAAAATCCAGAATGAGAGACTGGGTCAAGTTCCTGGGTTTGTGGTCATTTACATGATCAAGGGACTCTGAGAGACAGTTTTCTGAGTCTAATAGAACAAAACATGAATATTTACAAAACCAAATTACGAAAGAAAATTTGTAAATACTAGTGAAAACTGAAACCACAAGGAAACCACTCATATGGGGCTTAGACAGTTTGAATATTTCTATTAATATATCTAATAATATTTAATAAAAGCAACTTAAGAAATGAATATGAATAAATAACGTGGTTGGTGTTTGTTTTATTTTTGAGGTGAGGCTGGGCTCTTAAGAGGTTTTTATGGATTAGAGTGGTTGGGACAGGGGATTGGTAGTTTGTTTCACGCTCTAGGTACTACAGCACATAGACCACTCACTCTGTAGCACCGAAATGGTGGCCTGGGCGCGGATCCAGGTGATGGCGGGGTTTTGTCGGAGGTCATTGCGCCTGGGGTCGTTGCTGGCCCGGCATTCATAGGTCCCAGAGTCCTCCAGTGTGAGGCGAGTGATGCCAAGCACACTGACCCCATTGGTGCCGTAGGCCGTGTTGATGGATACCCGACGCTTGCGGGCTCCGTCCCACAGCTGCTTGAAGGAGTCGGCTCGGTTGATCTCAGCATACCACCACTGGATCTCTGGAGTGGGGTTACCAACCACATCGCAGTACAGCTCAAAGGCGTCCCCCGTAAGCTTAGTCTCAGACATTGGCGACTTCACAAACCCAGCTGGAGAAGAAAAGTGTATCGGGATGGCAGGGAAGGAAAGGGCAGAAGAGGGTTAGAGCAGTAAAAAGGTGTAGAAAGGCCAAGGGATGGAGAAGGAAATTAAATAGTATTAGAGTATATAAAAACAAAAGAGAGGATGGTTAAAGGCAAATGAAAAAGAAGCAACCCCAATCATTGATAGGTGGAAAAAGAAAGAGTTAATGATCATCTAAATCCAGTCCATTCAAAGTCACGATTTCCTGACCCACTAAGGCCATACAACTGTTAGACAATGTCATAGTCAATCAGTCTCAAGTCCGTACCAGCAAGTCGTAGTAGTAACGTATTACGTTTTTCCTTTCTATTTGTCTTTTCCTCACTGACGTTATCTTATATAGATGAGTAAAACAACATGTTTGAAGTGAACCATTCACTTGAGTAAGCTGTGTTACAGTTCATCGAATGCAGTTCATGTGCATCTTACAAATTCATAAACAGATACTGTATACTGTACATATACATATATATATATATATATATATATGTATATATATATATGTGCGTGTGTATGAAGAATGAGAATCAGCATGTTTTTGAAAGGTTCTGAGAGCCTTGTCAAGTAGGTGAACAATCACTCAACCCTATGCTACAGTTACTGTATTGCAAAAATCAGTTGCACCATTCCTACTTGACCCCGTTGACCCCAACATAAAAACTCCTTACAACTGCGCCACAGATTTCTCAGTGCTGAAATAGAACACTGCATAGAAAATCATTTATCATAATCAGTGGCTTAGAAATGTTCCCCTATGAGATTATGTCTCAGTGACACCACTCTGCTAGAGGAACAAATCTCACTGAAGAGTTACTAAACGTGGTACAATTAAAAGGCAGAATAATGTGCATTCTTGCATTAAGTGAACCTTTTCAGTTGAAAAACTGACAGTAAGGCGGTTAGTTCGAAGAACATATCAAGTAGGCAATAAAATAAGTAATTTGTTTTTAGTTTGGGAAATGCCATAATGAGTCTATAAAGCAAGAAAATATATTTTTAAAAATCTGCAGTTATATTTCACCACTACTACAATTCAATCATCGAGTTCAATCATCACCAAACCTGATAAATACTACACTGTATATATAAACGTTTATGATACGCCACACAGTTTTCTGTAATGTGTCAGTCCATTTTCTACACCCGTTTATCATGCTTATCATTGCGGGGTGTTGGAGTTTATCCAGCACACATGGAGTGAGAAGTAGCGTACGCAGTGTTGTACACCTGACATGTTGCCAGTCTGTCACAGGGTTAACACATTCAGATGGACAAACACATTCACACTCACATTCACACCTACACTAATTTAGACCAGTTTACATAACCTGCAGGTCAACGGACTGTGGGAGGAAACGAGATCTTGAACAAAACCCATATAATTGGCCGCCAAATTCTTGTGGGTAATATTAAAGCATGTTTTGCTATGTCCTCTTTGTTTTCAATATAGTAATAGTTTACTTGTACAAAAACGTAACAATTCTAATGGTTAAACTATTTTTCTGCCTATGAAACTTGATTAATTGAAATCATCATTAATAGATATGTGTGTATGTGCTGTATGTGCACATGGTATGGATGTATAAAGCTAGTCTCCTGTCATTTGTATAATCCCTTGCTCATAACATCAGAAATTAGGTCAGCCAGCTTTTATTTTGGATGAGCTGGACTTTTAAGTGCGGGTTTTCAAAATTCACATATATTCATAGTGGAATAGCGCTGTTCAACCTGCTTTTCCATAAACACTCAATCATGAGTGCTGTGTCTGATTCATGACCCTGTTCCACATCACTAGTTAGCCCAACAATACACTGCTAGCCTTAATGAACCTCATCTAATGACAAATCACCTGGACCACAGATACTATTCTCTGCAGCCTGTCAAATGTGAACCACATGTGCTTAAATAAAAAAAAAAAATACACTGCCTTAACTCTGCCCTGAATTGTTGTAGAGGAAATGGGAACAAAGAGCATGAGATCTCTTGGGTGTTAGACTGTGTGTTGTGTCTAAATACAACAGCTTACAGGCCCTCCCAGATCTGTCTGCCCTGCTCAAAGTAATGTATTATAACCACATGAACTGATAAGCCTGTAGAGGCCTGAAGAAGGAGTGTAAACCACTACACAACACAACAGCACACATTGAGGCCAGTTCCATTTTATTTCAATAATTGTATTCAAAGTTTAACTGCCATGGGGAGAATACTACTAATATCCACAAAGTTTACACGGTCTATGTAGTACTTTCCTTTGCACAGTGTTTGCAAAGCCTAAGATCACTGTTCTTACTACACTGGACTGTCAAATTACAGCCAAAATATTTCACATACACCTCAACACATTTTTAGTCAGTACCATGGTAACAAGTTCAACAGTTCTTGACTCCCAGCCATATAAGAGCAAACTAGATGATAAGAATAAGAAATTGTGGTGTAAAAATAATTCAGTATTTCTACTAAGAGATATGTCTGAGGATATTAGGTGCTTAAAACTTGAATGTGTAACGCCTAAAGATATGCAGCGTAATTAGTATTTGTTTCTTTTCTCTGGAAACATCTGGGCCCATCAAGCTCACCACATAATCCCACAGGGTGAATCCAGGCCTATCCGCCTACACTTTTAAAGCAATTTTTCAATTTGACACAACATGTATTATGATATTCTTTTCTATGAATATGAGTATGAGTAAATTGGCTTGACAAATGGCATGGATAACTATTGTCAGCCATGCATAAGAGCTCATGCTAACAATATAGTATCTGCTTAAAAAAGCAATGAATGGCCTTCAAGGGAATGGGAAATCAAATCAGAAGAAGGGAAAGATGACTTAATTTAAATTCAAGCTCAGGGAGGCTCTGCGGAGAGATATGCACAGAACAAACTACAGACAAGACTCGGCCAATGAGCACATCAGTGTTTGTGTTGTTTAAACAAGGAGCTTACGCTGGCAGTGAAAACAAAACACAAAGCAGCCAGCCGGTGCTCATTTCAAAGGTGTGCTGGGAGACAAGAAGTGAAAGACGATGGAGCGGTGGATGGTGGACGGCACTCAGCAAGTTTGTGCTACAGAGAAGAAAGGTGGCCAGAGATCATGTTTATGCTGAAAAGACTGCTCTACTGAAAGACAAATGTGTCGCCCTGAGCTCTAATTAGTTGGTTCTTTAATGCAAAAAAGCTGATGAAAACACTGTCAGTTTGGCATGGAGTGCCAAATATATGTATAGTAGATATATATTGACTAGGCATGTTTTGCTTTCTAATTACCGTACATGAACATCAATCAAAATGAATAAAAAGTGTGAAGGAATATGCAGATATTTAGAGATCCAATTATCACATTAAATCCCTGGAGAAGTGTAAATCAGGCTTCTGTCCACTGTTTACTTCATCTAAAATCTATCTTTTGACTACCAAATGATTTCCACCCGTGAATTGCTTCTCCCTCACTGTTATACCGACTATATCACATGGACATGTATGTATTTCACCATTTGCTCAACTGCTAAAGGTGGCTAAATGCTGATGCTTGCTAATATGTTGGATGTTCTGTTTAAACTAATCCTTCCCAGTAGCTACTTTAGTTGTTGTGTATTGTAACATTATATGTTTTATTGCATTTGCACATTCGTAAGACCGACGTGCTGCACAACGAGCTATGAACTAAAATATTAGCCAAGGGAACATTGCAGGGGTGGTTTCTTGCTGGTCAGCGTCACAGTAAATTGAGGGGTTTTACATCACTTGCTATGATGGTTTGTATATAGTTTAACCATGGATGTCCAGTGAATTCTTTAACAGAAATTAAATTTTTTTACAAGATTTAGCTCACTCCCATTTGACACACAGCATGTAGGCCTGGGATAATATCATAATAATGTCATAAAATCTGTGACAAGCCTTGTCTGAGACCGTATGGCAGTTACAGTCATGCCACCCTACATACTAATGTAGGTAGAGATGAGCGCTCCCCCGAGAACTGACCGCAAGCTGCACACCACCACAATGCAGCCTGAGAGTGAGTCAGCTGCCTGCCTACAACCTGGATCCCACAACACAGACAGAGAAAGCAGCAAGTAGGAACCCCCCAGGGCCTGAACTGGTTATGTGCTAGGTAGTGTTTCTGTGTGTGTGTTTGTGGGTGCATCGTTGTCCTGCAAGTTACTGTGACAGATACACGTGCTTTTACAAGTCATTTCTGTGACACAATAGATGACTGTTGTGACTGACACTGTTAAGATCTTTTGAGTTGAAGTTGGACAGAACTATGCCGAAAGTGTGTCAAGGTCACAGATATTCATCAGTCATACCTGTAAGAAAAATAATGGCGAAACCTGACCTGCCCTAACAGGTGTCACAGAACAGGTGAGCCAGTGAGCTCAAGTCAAGCATACTACTCCACACAATCACACAGTCCTGATAAATGTCTGTCATTTGCAAAGCTGAAATTCCAGAAAAAAAGAAAAAAAAATTTTCAACTGTATCAATTTTACTGGTAATACTTGAGTCTGTCATTCAAATAACTGAAGAGAGGAAGCAGTTTAATGAGATTTAAATCCCAATAACCCCTGTGCTTGGGAGAAATGTTCTAATCCCATTCTACAATAGCGAATATATCCTAGTTCACGTTTAGAGGTCAGAATAAGTATTCTCAAATGATTTTCATGTAAAACCAGAGATGTGTAG
>JAUBNQ010000017.1:20572908-20587389 GCA_032353495.1 Ctenopoma kingsleyae | reverse complement strand
GTCACGAGACACTGATTCTCAACATCTAAACAACATGATAATCACACCACACCTCCTGGAATATCCTCAGCTACTAATTACTAAACCACTACCGTTTACTGCAAACGTCCAAAGTAATATTACCTGTCCGTTTAAATGAGTGACTGAGTTGGCATGAGCCTGCACATAAAAAAAGAGACCCTGTGTCTGCTATCTCACTGGTTAAAATACACAGAGTGATGGGGAAAAAAATGGGCCAGGTGTAAAGGAAGCTAACCTCTTTGAGTATGTGGCCAAACTGGGGAACTTTAAGCTGTGAGTGTGTGTAACTGTATGAATGCGAAGCAGGCTGATGCTTAAACAAACACACACACACACACACAGCTTACATGCTAAGCACAGACCTTTCCTACACAAATCACTATTATTAAAAAAAGTCACTGTTTGCATTACAGTGTTAAATCAGTATACGCCTGCAATGTGTTGTATATATGTATGTGATGCTGATCATAATCAGTGCAGTCCATATCAGATTTCACACTAGGCGAGCATAACAAAAAACTGGCTTGAGTCCTAAAGCATATTTTCCAGACTCGCAAATGTTCTGTTGTCCAGAGCCTGGACAGTAACATGCTAATGGACGAGCTGCTGCATCATATAGGGCTGCTGATTGAATGGTTTGTAGCTGTAACATCTCTTATCTCAGTTCATGATAATGCACAAGTGGCATCAAGAAGAAGTCTAAGGTCACATATTGACTTAACACTGTATATTATAAATGGAGGTCATGTTGCAGTACATGTGGGTATGGTCTTCTCCACATCATGCCTTTACTAATCTTTACTGTTGTGTTTGCTACGTCTTGAAAGTCAAGACAAGTTAAACGAAAGAAAAATATGAATAGTTTTAATGTGGATGTAATAATATCAGCTCATTATTCTAGGCGTTATCTTGGTACGAGCTGCATGTTTTGACTTACACAAGCAGTGAAAATACAAAAAACACAGTTGGCAGCAGGAGCAGGCTGCATGTTTCTTAAGGGGAAATTATGTAAGACAGAGAAGCAATTCCTCAGGTCAGCCCCAGCCACCTTCTCAGCAGCTTTTATTCTCTGTGCATAAAGATCACATCACCTCTCAGCTTAAAAAGTTCACAGCCACCTAGTGAGCCTTTAGATGTCTGCGCAGCTGTGCACAAGGAGGTCGTCCATTAAGAGTTAATGGATTCACTTTCACAAAAGGACCTTAGAGCCACAGTTCTCAGCGCTGTGTCTCGGTGTTAAAAATAGAAACGAGGAAGAATGGACGGATGCTATTTACAGTCCTCCAAATATCTGTCGCAGAAACCGGCCACCTATAGCAGGCCTACTTCTCTCTTAATATGAGGAAACAATGGCGTGAATTCCCTCCGCTACCCAGATACTGTGATTACATCTGATGCACTTATAATTATTATTCTCCCCACATCACTCCCTGAACTCTGTAATATCGCAGAAAAATCTAGGATTGCACAAAAAGCCGTGCACCAATTAATTAATCGGAACTGCGAGAGAGAAATGAAAATGAAATAGCTTTTTGATGTATGCGTTGTGAGGGAATTTCATCAGACTTTTGGTGCTGAACACTAACTGTAGCTTATTACAGATGTGGTCAAACCTGTAAGGAATGTAGTCTCTATTTACTGGAAATGAAAATGCATGGAAATATTAGCTACGAATCTAGTTTCTCTACATACAGTAAGACACAGAAAGCGCTGACACATTTAGTGACTGAATGACACCAGTCTGTCTCCCGCTGACCTCTGGCTGTGTGTGTGTGTCTGTGGTGAGAACTGGGCCTCACTGAGTGGGCGCTAACGCAGGCTGAAGACCACATGAAGAGCTTGGAATGCCTTTGCTTGAGCTTTATCAAACAATAGAGGGCTTATTGGGTATTTGATTTTTCCAGATAGCAAGATCAGACGCCTCACTGCGCGTGCACACACTTCAAGCACCTCAGAGAAATTAACAAAGAAGAAAGAAAGGCATTCAAGGGATAATATTTTGTTATATAACTGCTGTGGTATTTTGGCTTTTTGTCGCCTCGCAAGCTGGAGACGTAGGTTGCTTTTGTGCTTTCTTGTCAAATGATCTAGATTTCACTTAATGTCCTTTATTCGTTTCTGCATAATGTGTTTTAGAATAGTAGTACAAGCCGTTCTAATATATTACACTTGAGTTTCTGTGACTTATCTTGAACATTATCCATTTCAAGTCCTTAAAATATAGGACAGTGTTGGAATGAGGTTTTCTCCCAATACTTCTCATCCTATCATCAAAGTACATGTCTTATTAAGTCTTGCATAGTGGGTGTCCGATTATCAACCCACAGAAAAGACGAGGTGGACATTAAGCACGAAAATGCTAAGTATGCAGAGTAATTCTCTGTCTTATTTATCTTTGAAAGAGGATTAGATGTGAGTGACACTGACATGTGGGTATGCTTCTTAAATAACAGACAGTGATTATATTGTTAATACAAACTTAAATAGTTTAATTTCATAGTTTGCCAACTCCTTCATAATCATGTCAGGTCAGATCGATTAAAGAACTGGGGCTATTTTACAAATTGAAAAAAATAAACATTAAAAAATATTAAATTTTGTGAATGATTGTTGTTGTGTGTTCACACAGGGCAAACAGGACATAGTGTTTCAGAGGATGACAGACTGGAGCACCCAACAGCATGTTGCTGACATTTACTTCAACTAAATCATGTCGGTTTTATTATGATTAATGTAGCAAACATGGAATTAAATTCACAAATGAAAAACATTCTGCTTAGCTCTAGCTGTGTATCAGCGAAATCTCTTAGTCCTTTTTGTTGGAATATCTGGATGGAGGAAACCACTGGTTCTGAAGCTTGATAATCAGATAAGGAAATAAGGATGTTAGGTGATTTAGTTTTTGTATTAACTGCACTGACCTAGGTGGGCAAGAAATCAATGTCCACCTAGGCTGGTAAGGAGGAAAATATGCTAAAACGGGGGAATAGTTCTAGCACCTATGTTACAGAAGGGCCTGGTACGTATAGTCTTTCCAACCAACACTGGGCGAGTCCTCAGCCTGTGCGCTGTGCTGTTCCAGAGCAGTGCAGGTTAGTCTGGCATTACATACTCTGCTACTCAGCTCCCCTTAACTACACAAACTGCTGCCCATCGGTTACTGCTATATGGAAATACTAATTCTATGAAGTTTAATTGAACTAAACTAATTTAAAGCAAATGTTATCGTAATTTATTTCCGTTTAGAGACACGTGCGCTATACTCGGTTATAAATAACCTTGCAAAAAATGTCACAACAGCGTCGCTTTCCTCTCTGTTTTCTGACAGTTCCGTAAAGGCTACTTTGTGTGCTGGGTGACTGAATCATTCGCTGGTGTCTAACCTGGCCTTCTTGTCGAGATGCGTGAAACTACAGTATAGTAGTGACTTCGTGTCAGTCATTATCAAAATCCTCTTTGGAAACACTGCGCTCGGAGGCGTCCTCACACAAGTCAAGTCACTTTCCCTCAAAGCGATGTTTACGATTATGCCATGGACCACATCTGCTTTCTTACCGTTTTGAGCCGAGGTGAAAGGCAGCATCAAGTTCCCCAAAAGGACCACCGCCAGCATCTCTGCGTAAGGATGCATTGTCGGGGCACGATGAGAGTACCAGTGTCGGTCGGAGGAGAGATCGTGTATTGATCACAAGATCTAGAGAGATCGGCCCAGCATAGCACCGGGTTCTTTAAAAAAATAGTCTGCCAACGATAATTAAAAATGCTTGTAGGAATATCTCCCTAGTTCAAAGACCTTTTGAGGACGGTGATGATCGTAGACTCCGGGACTAGGCCAGCAGCTCAGGGATGCCGATGTGAGGCCATAGGCGGTGAAGAAGGCTCGTCGGATTGCGGAGGAGAGGTCTTTGGATGTCAGGGAGATTGTCCACGGCGTAGTTCTGAAGATTCAGAGATGCGCAGAGCGATGCGCATTTGCGCTCTCACGGTCACGGTTCGGTGATTAAAATGAAAAGAAGCGCACACATTATTCCCGACGGGAAGTGATGTAGGCGAAACATAAGTCTGTTATCAGCACCGGTCTATTTTTAATACCAGAAAGAGGAACAGATGCTGGTAGGACACCGACGGCAGCAACGACAAACTGCGCGTGCCCTATGCGCTCATGACCGAGGATAAACTCGTGCGCGCGCGCGCACGCACACACACAAATGACACGTATGTAATTAACGTTGTTTGTGCACTCAGGCACTTATTACGTGGCTCCTCTGCCTTCATTTCCATGCACGTGTATGTGTTTGGCAGCGAATAAGCTTCAGTAATTTTTTTTTCATGACATAACAGGTGCACTTTTTCATCATCTGCCATTTGGAGGTAACTGCTCCTGCTTATAAACCACTAACCTACAGTGATAAACTATATGATTTCAAAGCTCCATTCAACAGATTTGTATATTAATCTTTATTATTGTGGCTTGTAAATTGTGAGCTGGTTGATTGCCAGCAGGCAGGTCACACATTATGCAGAGCATATGACAAATACGTTTAAAAGCAACATGTGAGGAGTTACATGTTAAAACTTTCAAGGTTATGTTGATAAACTGAAATCAATCCAGACAGTTTTCACAAGTCACGTCTTCTTAGGCCTGTTTCACAGTGCCTGAATACTTGCTCTTGTCAGATTTTCATGTGGGGGGATTATAGCGGTGCTCTTGAGCTCACTGAGGTCATTTAAAAATTATGTCATCACATCAGTGGCCTGGGTGTTCACAAACTGTATGTACCACATCCCCTTGAAAGTTCAACATGGCCTCTCTGTGATCCTCTCAATCCCTAATCTGTGCTGCTGCGCTGGCGACATCATGTGGCCAGATACAGTAAACTGCAAAAACTGCACCTCATTCCTCAAGACAAATTTATTAAAGACATGAACCAAAACACCTGAGCACTTGATACATTTCTAACGATAATCTTCATACGGTCCATTCTGTGACCTTTCTTTTGTTAAATTTATTTATTTATTTATTCACTTAAACAACCTCTTTTTTTGTTTATTTTTAATGTGCACTTGTGCATGGATCTTGATTCATCAGTGCACCCTCTAATAAATGCCTGTACCCCCATACATGTGTTTTTGTTTGACTGCTGAGCCAGTCTGTGCTTACCAGCAGAACAAACTTCCCTCCACTTTACAGCCCTCCCTCCAGTTTGTCCATGGGAGACCACATTTAAAATGTAACCCCACCTGAAACCTCGCACAGACCAATCAGCTGAAGAAATGTCAGAGCAGACGGCACACCCTCCTTTGTTCAAAACCAATCAGAGTGGAAGTGTGGCATTTTGCCCGAGGGGAAAACTTACCCCTGAATGCGTTAATTACGCATCACTTAGCTGTTGCCAATGTGTTCACAACGGTGGACCCTCTTTTGGGCTTTTTACAACGAGTGTCTTCATTTTTCGGTCAATCTAGCATGGAAAGTAGACAACAATGGCTTACCAGGCTGAAAAATGAACTTAGCAACAGTCCTCTGGTATCAAATGTGGCTTTCGGCTTTATCCTCATGGGACTAGAGAAGCTGGTGGAGCTGGAGTTTGAGTGTCCTTGCAACCCTACGTGGAACGGAGTGTTTTCATCAGCATTCTTCATCATTCCTGCTGTCATGGCCTTCACCTTGATGCTGATCATTCAAGGATGCAGATGTGACACATGGTGCAGGCTAACTGTTTCCCTCTCCAGTTTCGTTCCTGCTATCGTTTGGCTGATTTTGTTGTTTCTCGATGGCCAATACTTTGCTTGTGCTATGACAGACTGGGAGGGTAGATTTGTACTAGTTGACAAGGCACCTCCACAGAAGTGGTGTGAGCCAATTAGCGAGGGAGATGTCACCCCACAAGAACTAATGCTCCGCTCGCAGCAGCTGTTTGTTTTTTCTCAGGTGAGTTGAGTATTTTATAGTTTACAGAAGATTGGGTAGGAGAAGTGGAGTGAAAACACATGCCCCTCAGAGTAAGCACTGTACACAATACATCCATTAAGTGATGCCATTAATAATATTCCTCTTTCTTAACCATAAATACACATTTTCTCTTGATATTTACTAAACAAAGTGTTGCTTTACTCTTTACTCTTTGCCAGGTTATAGGCATAATCCTCCTCATTTTCATCTGTGTGGGTCTCGTAGTGTATGTAATCAGAGAAAGCTGCCAACAAGAGGTGGAGATGCAGGATGCAGATGTAGCAGAGCTCACTGTGCTCAGGATGAGCTCTCTGCAGACCCGAACATCATGAGAGGACTTAACCGCCCATCACAGCTGCCCTGCTGGCATGGACACTTTGTAAATACCCTGAACAGACTAAGTGTTTTCACAACTACTGTCAATAACTGCTGCTTGAAAATATGTTTAAACAGTGATGATAAGTGACACTGCCATATCATGTTGCTGTATATATGGATATAAATGAAAATGGAGTCCTGATTTTCTTTCTGTGTATTATTAGTGAATATGTTCCCAGTGTTGTGATTGTGCTCATCTGATACTTCAGTGCATATATATTCTTCCCTTTGTTCACTTTTTCCCAATAGTTAGATAAGACTGATGCCATTCTCATATGTGTCCACTAAATATGTAGCTATAGCCAGTTAGCCTAGCATAGCATGAAGACTTGAAACATCTAGACTGAGTTTGTATAAAGGTAACAAAATCCACCAACCAGCACCTGTAAAGCTCAACAGTTCATCTTCTTGATTTGTGCAGAAAACTGTGGTAGTCGTTAGCTGAGCGTTTTACACGGATTTACACATCAGACTTTCTTTTCGGAGAGCAGTTGCCAAGCAACCCCCATAGACTCCAAAAAACAGTCCGATCTCATCACACGTCATAAGATAGTGAATTACTTGTGTGCCCCTTTTTCAAGTCTTGATGCTAAGCTAAATTAGCTAACTGGCCTTTGACTGCAGCCTCATTTATAGCAGACAAATATGAGAGTTCTCTTCTCATCTAATTCATTGGAAGAAATTGATTAAGTGTAAATGTTACTTTAAAGCGGCGTTTCACTTTGTCAAAGTTTTAGTGCACATGAATTATCAGCCAGCATTACTGCTGAGAAACTCAATCAGTAATGCTCTTATTCTTTAAAAATTTTATATCTTAAAAATGTTTTTCGTGGCTTTTATCAGCTATATTGACACAAGTGGAATCTACTAGGCAGCTAATATTGATCTGAATAATATTAGTTGAATTGTACCATTGTTTAGGGTGTGCCAAATATGAAAATGAGAAGTTAAATTTGACTTTTTGTTTTCCTTCATAAGTACTAAATGTACCCAGACGTACTGTTTTTACAGTCTGATTACTCATCACGTTTAACACTGATGATTCATACTGAACTGATCCCTAATGACATACCTGTATGACAGCTAGAGATGTATAACCATGTACATGATGATTTGTATCATGGCTGCAATCAGCCAAAACAAGGATGTACACAGATGACACAAATATTATCACAGTATTTGCAGTATGTTTTTTTTAATTGTTTTGTAATAAAAGAATTTATTTATTTAAGTAAAAGCCCTCTGGGATTTTGTTCAGTTATGTCACAACTGAATGCTGGTTTCTACAAACCCTAAGTCCTAAGTGTGATCACCTCAGTTCTCAAACTGCATCTCACTGTAGCATCTTCCTAGTAAGTGAATTTTACATATACAAATACACAGATGGACAAAACCTGATAATCTGAATCATGAATAATGCTGTTTTGAATATGACAGCTGTTTGTTAATAGTGGGGAGACTGTTTCTATTTTTCATGGACTTAATAGTAAATGCCACACATTCAATACACACAACTAAAATATGGGGAATTAAATAAAGGCATAAAAATCTATGTAACAAGTGTTACAGTTAGCATGATAGCATGGTATTTACTTCTGTAGATTTGTAATATAGCCTTTGTTGGCTTTAGCCACTAAAACCTTGGAAGTGGTAGTTTAGTTCTGAGTTGTATTTTTTTACAACATTGCTCAAGTACAATGCAATACATTACAGTGTGTGTACATTACATTAAGTGTAAAAATTTGGGAAGACATGTTCCCACATGTTTATTCTGTGGGAGAGCTTATTCAAGACTTCCGATATGGCCCTGGGGAAGTTGCCTTTATCCGGTCTGCTCCTCTCACTTTTCAACACAAGAAGAACAGGATGTCATGTTCCTCGGCAAACAAATATAAACCCACAAATCTGACTCAGTAAAGTCTGAAATGGTTTTATTTCCTTAACATACTGTTAATACACTTTGTATACTGTTTATTTTTTAGGACCTTGGCAGTAAATTGTCTTCACCATCAATCTTGTGACCTTTGGACGTAATTTGGCAAATGCTGCAGGGATCATGCTATAGTATTTTAAGATTCAAGTTAATTATTATCATATGTACAAAGTACAGTGTACAGAGCACAATGAAATGCTGCCATCTCTGCAGACAGAACATAAAAGACATAAGAGTGCAGCAATACAATATATAAACACAGTTTTAAATAAACACAAGTGTCAATGCAGTGTAAAGTGTTTTAACGGTAAACTTCACCTACAAGTCTCCAAAGACATATTCATATAAAATTATTAAGTGACAGCTTTAGGGACAATGGCAGAGGCATGTTTAAACACGAGGGTCCAGGTTCCGAGGTTCCAGTTAAAACTTTAAAACTACAAAACGTTGTTTTGTCTGGCTGCCTTGAGCCAGTTGCTCCTTTGTTATTTAGAGGCTGCATTTTACTTGACATATTACAGTATATGTAGTATTTATGGGTTATATCTACACCCCATACTGGTCAAGAAATAACCAGTATGATTAATGTTCTTTATATTGTATATATTCTAATTCAAGGCAATTCAGTGGCAGGCTCCACGAGAGGAAGGTCAAAGAGGCATGACAAATAAGTAAACAAGTAAAATGAAAAGTTTGATCAAAGATATTCTAAACAACTTGTGTCTATGTGGAAAAATCTATTCATAGAATTCCAACATTCATCATCTCAACATAATATAAAATAGTATAAGATTTATATTACATATAACACTTTGTTCAAGCCAGAATAAAATGAGAGTGGGTTCTCCTCAACACTAAAACAAATTGGAATTTTATGTGTTGTATAACAAGCAAGATTGAGGTATCAGAAAATCCTCCGTAATACAAAATCCTACAGGTAAAAGATGCACATTAAGGCTTATATAAAGCAACGGTTTAAGCATATATGAGGGCCACGGTGTGTCACTCTAATCTTTATGTGTGAAATTGGAAATGTTGAAACCCTTACATGCCTACACTTGGCTTGGGAAAGATAAGAACATGAATGATTGTGTAACACCGAGAAAGGATGTAATCATTTACAAAATGTAAAAGTGATTCAGTGAATTTGAAAAGTCTTGAAAACACTAAGACAGAAAAGAACAAAGGTTCTTCTTTTTAAAGATGACACACTCATGAACCATACTGATATTTAGGGAATTATGAACATGTTTTACTGTATTAATGTTACTGCACATGTAATGTTGAAGTTCTATGTTGGAGGACTGTGGTCTGAGGTGGGGGGGTCACATATCAGAACTACTGAGTGTGAATGTGGAACATAAATAGAACATTTTAAACATGTAAAGAACAACTGAATGTATGACATGTTTGTTTATAGTATTGGATTTGTTATATAAATGTTACTTCAGACATATAGTTCATAGCATAATTACCTTAATAAGACTACAGAACTCAAATTAAGAATAGCATCTCATTTATAAAAATTTTAAAAAACTATCCAGAAGAGTGGGTGCTACCCAGCAGCTTCCTTGGTCAATGTCTGTACAGAATGAAGAAAAGAATAAGATGTCTACATCTGGAACTAGATCTTTTTCAGCTGACAAAAAAGTTAGTAAAATATACCGTGCCTGTGAAGCCAAAAAAAAAAAAAAAAAAAAGATAATTAGGTTCCCACCACTGGTGCAATCAGAAACTGCTCCATCTGACAATTAAGACAAGAAACCTAAATATAGGAAAAGTACAGGAAAGGTAATTCCTGCCAACAGCCATCACTCTGTACAATAACTAAACTATGACAGAGAGAGCTCCAACAGTTTAACCATCTGTTGTGGGACTTTTCCATTGTTGCACAACTGATCATCAATTCATTCAATTTTTCCTGTTTCTGTTCTAGATGTGTATTTTTCCTTTATTAATCTTTATCACCTTTTATATTTTCTGTAATGTTCTGTAATTTTCTTTTTTAATGGCTACTCCAACACCTAAATTCCCCTCTGGATTGAATAAAATATCTATCTATACATACTAGTGGCACTCACATTCACAACTATGGGCAATTTAGAGTCACATGCATGTCTTTGGATGCTTTATTGTTGTTGTCGTGATATGTTCTCTGGTGCTGGAAAGTCAATATGCCAATGTGCTATTGTGTTAATTCTACAGCATACGTTGTGGATATTATAGCTGCAGTGAGAAACTTTGGCTGAACAGAAGATAAAGTTAAGATGAAATTAACTACTAACTGTCTGATAACCTTGGGGTGTCCACTAAGTGTGAATTTCTGATGTGAGTGATGTAATATAGTGTTAAAGTTAAAGCCATCACTCATCCACATTTGAGCTCATTAGATTATGAGCCAACTCTAAGCAACCATTACACTACTCCAAACAGTTTCAAGAGAATGGATTCATGTGTCACTGACAGTTGAGATTTGTGACCTTGTCAGTAAATGACTAGAGAGAATAAGGATGAGTACATTAGGCATAATCTCATCCTCACATATCTGTCTTCACGAGCAGTTCGTGCACCATAGATTTCACATGAAAAATGTATTTTCAAACTTTGAAATCCTGATTTAAATGTTGGCCATTTGTAATAGCAAATACAACTCATGGAAATAAAGGTACTTCAACCTACCACCTATTACTACTCCTTCATGTGACTGTCGTCATGTGGAAACACCAGAAATTACCAACCAAATGCAGATACAACAATGATAGCCGGAAGAGAGATAATGGAAGCCGAAGACAAGAACACCTTTAAATATTCTTCAAACGATGCTGTGAAATGTGAATAGAATAGAGGAAACAGGTAAATGTTACTAAACATTGTGGGTGGCCACAATGACTCTAAATGCATCACTGCAAAGCTCAGAATCTAGACCACGCAATCTAGATGAGCTGGAATGATTTGCCATGAAAGAGTGGACTTGTATACCTCAAGAGACATGTGCCAATCTAGTGAAGAACTACAGGGCTACAGGGAGAGGCTGTTGTCAGTTGTGAGACAGAGAGGCCACACTATTGACCATTAAATGTCAGGAGGGCTAATAATTTTGGCCTGGTCATTTTTCAGATTTCTTGTTAAATTCAGCACATCAATAAAATATACTGATGAAACTTTGTGGAGATTTTGTCTTTGTTCTTTTGGAAGCAATACAAGCATGAACAGTTTTTGTTTTGATCATTTCCACGGAAATATTAAGGTTTTGTGTGATTTCATCAGGGGGCTAATAATTCTGACCTTAACTGTAAATAGTGGTAGCTGAGAGCACAACATGTCCTGTGACATGCAATTTGACATTGTCAGTTGGAGCTGCTGAGAGCTTAAAATACACAATGATACAAAAAGGTTCTGTTTGATTATGTTGCATGTTTTACTGTATGCCCCTTGTGGGGTTAGAAGTCTCACCCCTAATCACAGTTCTGTCAAACTTCCCCTAAAGTTACCTTTGAAGGAAAATCACTAAGTTTAACCTTTAAAACTCTGAAGAAATGTACAGAAAAAGTGATTCTTTATCATGTTTATACTCACAGTAACAAGTGCATTAACAGTACTTACATTAGATTACAGATGAAATAATCTGCAACTACAAGACAACATTAACAAGCTGTAAATATAAAGAATTAATAAAACTCAATCAGCTGAATCATTGGAAGCATGAAGGATGTGTGATAAAACTGAGGCAAAGATAAAATCTATATAATCACAGAACACACAGAGACTCCACCTCCAATAAAAAAATGTATACGGTACATATAACTGAAAATGGCCCCAATCTATGAGAGATGAGATAGTATTTAATGTAATATGCAAACTGTATATGCTTTGATTAGTCATGTTTCACTTTTCGTTTACATGCTGCAGAGCATAAACACCTAATCAAGATGAAAATAGTTGAAAGCGTAAGCAGGAAAGCTCCAGCCAGGAACAAAATAACATCTACAGAATGGTAGGAATACCACGGCAGTCTGTAGGACTCTGATCTCAGGTGAGCTGCGCCTTTATGTCTCATGACAAACTCTATCCAGAAGAGGGCGGTATCCAGCGGATGCATGGGTTGATCTCTGTGCAGTCTAGATATTCTCTGCATGTTTATTCTATAAGAGGGCTCATTCAGAACTTCCTCTATGGCCTTCTGGAAGTTGTCATCTTTGTCCATAGTTAGAATGTTTAGAAGCTTCACACCTCCTCTCTCTTTCAGTCGCAGCAGGTTGTCATATTGGTCAAAATACAAAGGTATACCCAGAATTGGCACTCCATGATAAAGAGCTTCTTGGACTCCGTTTGTTCCTCCATGAGCCACGAACAATTTTACCTTTGGATGTCCTAGCAGGTCATTCTGTGGCATCCAGTCCACTACTAAAGTGTTGTTGCCCAGACTGGCTGGTCTGTCACCTTTGTGCTTCCAGATGACTTTCTGAGGTAGTTTGGCAAAAACGGCAGCAATCTCGTTTGTTAAGTCAGCAGGAAGTTCATTCACAAAAGTCCCCATAGACATAACTATGACTCCATGTTCCCCAGAACTCTGCACAAACTCCTCCAAGTGATGAGGCAGAGGTTTTGCAGGTTTACACTGGAACCCTCCCATGTACACAACATTAGGCATGGTGGGACGTGGATACTCAAACACAAAGTCCACCCTCATCAGCCAAATATCTGCAGCAAGCATTAATTCACTATAATCATAATCAGGCCCAAGATATTTGTCACACAGTTGCTGGTATACTCGCTTAACTACAAGGTAATCTTGCGTTTGGGATATTATATGCAAAAACATGTTATTCACTCTCTGAAAAAAGGTCATCTTATCAGTGTTGCCAGATCCTGTTATAGGAATATATGACAGAGGTGAAGGAGCAATAGCAAGGTGAGCTTCGGTACCTAACAACCAGCGAACATTGTAGACCAAAGGAAGATTCAAGTATTTGGCCATAATGACTCCACCGCCCCAGCAGGGGTCAGTGAGCAAAAGGTCAAACTTGCTCTCCTTCAATATTCTTATCAACTCGTGATTATCTAGTATCGCTGATATATACACACTTATAATTCTGTGAACCTCAACAACCATACTTAACATTTCTACAGCCATGCGGGGAAACGTCATCCAGGGAATAGACCCCCTTAGAAATTTAATGGCCTCAGATGTGAGCTTTGTGACTAACTCCTGATCCAAGTACTTCTCCACATGAACTGTGTAGGTATGGTAATAGGAGGAGTTGTCCTTAATGTACCAGCTTTTGCTGGAACGGACAATAGTTATATTATGCCCTCTTGAGTGCAAAGCTTTAAGAAGAATCTCCATGTTTATCCAGTGGCTGCCTTCAGTAGGAAGGACCAAGATGTTCCCAGCTTGACAGGCTCTGGGAGTGAGGATGAACAGCAGCAGCAAGGCACTGCACCAATACAGCAGCCTCATCTGACGTAAAAACAACAGAAATCAATTTAAGGTTAAAACAATGTGTTGTTACCATCAGTTTGAAAATGATCTTACTTTTATCTTATCTCATTTTAAATGTTAATAAACCTTCGATGGTCTACTGAAAGAAAACATGGGTTTCCGAGATTTGGAAATCATGGTACTTTGTTTTTATGTAGATTTTACACAGCTTTCCAACTTCTTATGAAATACGGTTGCGTGTTGGGTTGATGATTGACTTAGGAGAAATTACTAATCTTTTGTTAACTCAAGCATATTTTACCTTTGGATTAATCCAAAACTGCACCGTAACATTAGTAAAATTAATTTACAAGTAGTCGTATAATTATATTAAATTCCTGAACTACTTATCAGATAAATGTTTTTTTATTCTGCATCAATATTAGAGGACATTATTCATTTTGGAGCCTTGGGGAGGCTTCAGCACTGTGGCACTCACAAACACAGTAAGTACACAAATAAACAGTTTATATAGTTCGTGCAACAATTGTAAGAAACACAAGTAAGAAATTATAATAAGGAGATGAATCATATTAAGTAACGTTATACTGATGTTTGACTTACGTGGATTCCTGTTGCTCACCGTTAACAAACGATGACGTCACTATGATTTTAGGTAATTAGTTCATAACAACAGATCATTATCTTTTGTGTTTCTAATGCAGCTAATTGAGCGGCATATGAATAAATGTATGATGTCATGGTAAATTAACA
>JAUBNQ010000017.1:20545947-20560085 GCA_032353495.1 Ctenopoma kingsleyae | reverse complement strand
GGGAAAGGAATTAGACTCAGATGTGTGTCTGCACTCAAATGTCTGGATTTCCTTATTGAGGTATTTAGCAAAATGATCAGATATGTTCTTTTTAAAAATGATTTAAGGTGTTACCTGTTTCTGTTAAAACATTTTTTTCCATAGGCACATGCTGAATCAATCCATAACAAGTCAGAGACATAAAACAGGACATAATGTACTGACTACACACAGGGTTCAACCTAACATTGTAATTGTGTTAGTTCCCTATCACGCAGGCGTGTCCTAAATAAAAGTATGGTATTAAAAACACATTTCACTGTTCCTTTCAAATTGAAAAATACAGTGAATATGCTATTCAGTGTCACGTACAGCTGCTGAGCTGGTGTAAACCTGGAGTAGATGATCAGAGACCGAGCACAGGACCTGCAGGGCTTGCGGGTGACTGACAGCAGCGCGCCTGGGCAGGCTGCTGCGTGCTGGCGCAGCGTAGAGACCCGTTCGCTCACAGGAAACTCGCTGAATGTCGTGGGTCGGATTGTTGTAAAGTAACACCAGCATGGGGCAACGCATGTCGCTATTCAGGAAATGTTTTAAACCCCAGACACCAGCACGGCGCTGGTAACGTGTCCACACCGCGAGGACGCGGAGTCCGGCATGTCCGAGAAGAAGAGCGCTGAGCGCCGCCGCTTTGAGGCTTCATCACCGACAACCGCTGCGGACCAGATGGTGCCGAAAAAATGACTCGGGCTCTCTCCATCCTCGCTTACGTTTTCTCTTTGGTTTACTGTAAGTTTGTATTCATTTCAATTCTGCGACTTTGAGAAGTTCTAGCATGTGTTTCTGTTTGTTTGGACTCCACATTTTTGGGCTGAAAAGTGAATCGCTACTGAGAAGTGATTGTCTTTTAGTTCCCAGAGTGGAATCTCAGCCTTTGATGGTGAGTGCAGCAAAGTTTCCAGTGCAGGGACTCAATAGCATATCTTCAATCATAGAAACAAATACTGTTTTGCTTCATTTTTAAATAATAATTTTAATATTTAAAGTATAAATTACAAAAAAAAAACATACACAGATAGAAATCGTTATAACAATCAGAAGCACACTGTCTATCGAGGGGCAATTTGATGAGTCAGTCCTGTTATCAAATGTGGCCTGTAGACACCAAATATTCAAACGTGTAAAAGTTAGAGTGTCACAACAAACAGGCGTCCACAATAAACCCAACTGTTATGCACAATATAAAAAAAACTCCTATAAAATCAGTTTAACTGTGTCAGAAAATCTTTGTGCTCAGTATCCTGATCTCAGCTTCATCAGTATCACCTCTTACTTAGTCAGCTCTTGTCCAACGTTATACTGTAAGTCTAATACCAATGTTTAGATGATGCATCTTTTCAAACTAAGACACATACAGGCATTCCTCTTTTGCCTTTTTCACTGAAAGATGACAAAGAAAACAATCAAAAGCGTTAAATACTCTTATCATTAACACTGATTCTCATATCACCAAGAAGGGAAATACAGTGTTCATCCTATGTAACACTCAACCATTGAACTGGTGTTGTGGTTCATTCAGATACTTCATTATACTCTCAGGTCTCCAACTGGATTACATTTTTGTAGAATAATGTTTTTCACTGTGCTGTGCAGAGTGACCTTATCAGCTCCACAGTGGCTGACTCTGGCATTGTATTAACACGCCTGACCTCACTCTCAATCAGTGTAATGTCAAGGCAACACTTTTGAGAAGCTGTTCATTTTACGCATTAAGCTTACACACAAGTAGCTGTTCACAGCAGGTGATTACAAGTTTGGTTGTTTTGCAAGTGGCCTTTACTTGTTTGACTATGGTCTCTGAGGGTTTGGACAACACGCCATCTGACTGTGTGTTAGTTGGCATCTAACAACTGACAACGGCACAGTCGTGGCCTGACCTGTGGGGCCACACTGTCAGTGTGTCACACCTTGCAAAGCTCCATGAGTCTGCAGGCTGTTAAAGACACACACAGTTTTAGAGCAAGCATGAGAAGAAGGTTTGGGGTTACAGCTCCAGTATCATTTTATATATATTGAATATTGTCAACTGTAGGGATTCAGTCAGCCCATCAGTAAGAGTCTCATCTCACTGCAGTGTTTACCGTGAGTGAGTAGACTCTGCAACTCCAGGCCATGTGTGGGGAATTAATAACCAGTAGCATGTAAAGAATATGAAAGCAGTAGCGCTACATGTATCGATTCTGCTCATCAGTTTCAATCAGGCTTGTCTTCTCCCCCCTGACATGGGCATCGTTTATCAGGGATGGAGGGAAAGAGTTCCAGTGTAACTGCTGGCATTCATAGCTTTGTCTAATTTAAAACACACATCCGATGCTTTGGCTTTAGGCAAATGCAAAATTATTAACAAGCTGTGAATATTTGCCCTCATCCCAAATGTAATTACTTATTTGGAAATGACTTTGGGGCCTTCCTGACATTTCAACATAATTTCCACAACACAGCCACCCATAGTTATCTTAATTGACAACTGTTGTTTCCCTTAAGATTTGGAAAGTCTGTCGCAATCAGTTGAACAGAGAGTTGAGTAAGTGTGTTCACTTCCTCGCCTTTTCTTTTTCTCATAGCGTTTTAAAGGTTTAGCACAGACAGTACTTTATGTGCGATACCTGTATTTTATAAAGGGGTAGTTGCTATACAGGCTTGTCATGTGTCTTCCAGTTCTCATACAGTAACCACAAAGTTCTGCCTTTTGGAAAACCAGAAATGTAATTCTTCAACAATTCTTTTTGTGTCCTTTTTCTTACTTCAAGACACAAAAATCCAATCAGATCACATTGGACTGAAACACAATTTGAATCTCTTTTGTTAGTATAGTCTACTCTAAATACAGAATTTATTCACTGAGAAACATGTCACATTACAGGAGCAAAGATGCTCCAACGTCTTTTACAGTCTGACTTTAAACTTACCCTAACAGTGTAATTTTGAATGTGTATACACTACCTGTGCATACAACTTTCAAAATTGTTTCACCAGGTAGCAGCAGTGCCATCTCAGAGGAGCGTCTCATGAACTGGCTGCTAGGAAAGGATCGTTACAATCCTCTCATCCGGCCCGCTGTCAACAGGACCGAGAGAGTCACAGTGAAGCTGCAAGTGTCTCTGGCACAGCTCATCAGTGTGGTGAGGCATCTTATACTTTTACCCACCAGAAGGATGTGTGTGCATCTGTCTGAGGGAGAGACAAAGAAGGAGACAGAGAAAAAGAAAGTGAAAGAAACAGTCCAGTAGAGTAAGAGCCACAAAGCTTTGGGAAAGCCATTAATTACAAAACAGCCTGTGCGGAGCTGCTGTAGCTCTAAATAGATGGATGAAGTCGGGGATATGTGGTCAGCTGTGATCTCTCCTTCTGTCATGTCCAGATTGAAACTTCAGCACTTTGGATTAAAAGGGGCCATAAAGCTGTTTTAGCCACAGTGATAGAGGCTGTCCTCTGATTTACAATGGAAGCTCCTGCAAGCTCCAGACCAAAGCAGCACGGCTCACTCATAGCTTCACTTTATGAGTTTGCGTTGTGCCAGTTGGTGTAATTGGCATTTGGTAACAGTTTATTGGAAGTGGACGCTATGGTAGTGTGATGACAGTGCTATCAACAAACTAAGCGATCTGAGAAGAGAGGAGGCTTTCATTACATTTATTTTTAACCCCACTTCAAACTAGATGCCCGACATTTTTACATGGCAGCATGTGGGGCGATTCCTTCATCAATTAGCAATTGATCAATTAAATAAGTCAACTATTTATCCATTGCTTTTTGCTAATAATTTCAGCTGTTTATCAGTTATGTTTTGCTTTTTCAACTTGTTGTTGTTGTTGTTTTAGCCCCACCCACTAGTTTTACTCCTCTGGTACTTTTTACTCCTGTGCAGCGTTGGCTAATATCAGTGTTTAACGTTAAGGTAACATGCAGGTATAATGTAAAAACAAAATGTCAAAACCACTTAATTACCCATTCTGATAGTGTTCAGTTGTATTTATGCCTGTAACTTCCATCTCACTTGTTCATTTCCAGAATGAAAGAGAACAGATCATGACCACAAATGTTTGGCTCACTCAGGTGAGTGTCATGATGCTCAGAGACAAATACTCTTAGTAACCTCCTGTGTCTTGTTAAATGTCCTTCCTCCTGAACTTGAATTAAAGCATATCTATTCTTCCTCCTACTCAGTGTGGAACAAACTGCTTCTGTAATTGTGCACCACAATATATTTCATTGATAATTTAGCATGTAATTAGAAATGAGCTGGTCTTTTGTGGAATGTGGAAGTCAGACGTAATGTCCTGGTCTCCTCAGCACTGGGAGGATTACAGGTTATCATGGGACCCTGCAAAGTACGAAGGAATAGACAAGCTCCGTATTCCATCCAGACACATCTGGCTCCCAGATATTGTTCTGTACAACAAGTAAGCATAACCTGATTTTCATAGTGAGATGTTACAGAGACATTTTCAATGTTGATCTTAAATGTTTGTATTAAAAATTCTTTCTGCAAAGAATTTGATTAAGTTCTCTCTCAGTTCAGTCTGTGTGTACTTACACAATCAGGGACTCTCATATATGTAGCTGACAAGTTAAGAGCTAATCTTTACATGTCTGTTCACCATTGTCTATTTTACTTTTTGCTTGAATATCAGCAGCTTTTCCCTAAATACATTATGATCTCCATCTCTCCTATTATTTCCTTTTCATAGTGCTGATGGAACTTATGAGGTGACAGTCTTCACCAATGCCATTGTTCTTTTCAATGGCAGCATCAACTGGCTTCCACCAGCCATCTACAAAAGCGCCTGTAAGATCGAAGTAAAGCATTTTCCCTTCGATCAGCAGAACTGCACTCTCAAGTTCCGCTCTTGGACGTATGATCACACAGAAATCGACCTGATCTTGAAGTCTGAGGTGGCCAGTATGGACGATTTCACTCCCAGTGGGGAGTGGGATATCTTGGCACTTCCAGGTAGACGGACTGTCAACCCTCTGGATCCCACCTATGTGGACCTCACATATGACTTTATCATCAAGAGGAAGCCTCTTTTCTACACTATAAACCTAATTATTCCCTGTGTTTTGATCACTTCTCTGGCGATTCTGGTCTTCTACTTGCCTTCAGACTGTGGAGAGAAGATGACTCTCTGCATCTCTGTCCTCTTGGCTCTCACTGTATTCCTGCTCTTGATCTCAAAGATTGTTCCTCCAACCTCACTGGATGTGCCCCTCATCGGCAAGTACTTGATGTTTACCATGGTGCTGGTGACATTCTCCATCATCACTAGTGTGTGTGTGCTCAACGTGCATCACCGCTCGCCCAGCACCCACACTATGCCCTCCTGGGTCAAGCTGATATTTCTCATCAAACTGCCTGCCTTACTCTTCATGAGACGGCCTCATAATAATTCTGCAAGGCAGAGACTTCGTCGACAGCGATGCCTACGGGCGAGGAGAGCCATTTTGGGTCTGGGTTACCCAGTTTCATCTAAAACAGGTATCACCATGTCATCTTCTGCCTTGCTGTCGTCTGACTCTGCCTTCTCCACTCCAGGACACAAAAATTTAGCCCCTCCAATGAGCTATAGTCACCACAGGAAAGGGGACTTGCACTCCACCGATTACCTTCCCTCTTCCACCCAGAACCTCCAGCAGAGAAGCGGCTCAGACTGGGCTGCTGACGTCCAGGAGGCAGTGGACGGGGTGCGCTTTGTGGCTGAGCACATGATGGGAGATGATGATGATCAGAGTGTATGTATACACATAAAAATATAATGTTTTATTGAATACAGTCCTGCAAAAACGTTTAGTTAAATTTATTAAAATTTGGAATTAAAAATTCCAAAGAAAGATTGATGTTTTCTATGATGAATAAGACACAGAATTTTAAGATTATGAATTTAAATAGAGTAAAAACATGCATACATTAAGTAAAGTACACAAAAATAATAAGAATTTGTATATACATTTGTCACACCTCTATTAATGCCTTTATAGTGTAAACAGCAACATGTGGTCTTAAAGTATTTTTAATGGCCTGCTAAACACCATTTTTGAATAGTGATCACCATCATCATCATTTCTACCTGTATCTAGAGCAATCTCATAAAGCACTGAATGTGATAAGAGTGCAATTGTATGGAGCTGCAGCTCACTGGCAATTAGCCTACATTAACATAGCCTGTAAGCAGCTAACGTAGCATGCTACTAGCTGTCCTGCCCTACCACCCTTAAAACTATCATGCAGCATATTCATGTAAAATAAATGATTTGTTGTTTAAGGAGGTGCTGTGTGCTACAACTAGTGTTGCAAGCATAAACATATATGTGTATAGCATAACATGTTAAATACATAACATGTATGTATTTGTATATATTCACATGTACACATAAAAAATGCATGAAAATATTATGAATAATATTCATTAAAATATATATTATTCACATTAAAAACAAGAATCCTCACACAAGAACATAAAAATATATTGAAATAATCCTAACATTACTTAAGCTAAACTATATTTTGAAGCTGGTCAGTCTATGACCAGAGGCAGGAAGGAATAATACTCACCTTTTAGTAGTGGCCATGACCCAGCAAATTAAAGGCAGACTTCAATAATCAATCTGTTTCTCTGACAAATCAGTAACATAGGGGGGAAACTAGAAATGAGTGAAAATGGGGTGAAAGGGTTATTCGCTATATGTACTTCATTAATATAAAGACAGGTTCTTACGGGGGTATAATTTCATTATCTCTTGTTCAAATATTACTCAGTCCACATGCTGCACTGCATCTCCAAGAATAAGCTATGCTACAAAACATTATTTATGCGACACACATGAAAAAGCATATTCCAGCAGTCTGTATGTTCCAATTCAGCTCACCTCAATTGTTAGCAAATATAATACACTAAAAAGCCCATATACATTATGTAAGACATAACAGTGGAGTTTTAGTCTAAATACTTATTCACTCATTTATCCAGTCATTTACACTCTGCCCCCGAGTGGTTGCACAGAGGTATCGAAGCATTTATAGACAACACACTGAAGCAAAATTATTCAGTCGTCACACTGCTCTGCAAGAATATTGTTGTAAAATGAAAATGCGGAAAATGTGGAAGATGTGTTGAGACATACACAGTATGTGAAACATACATACTGATTAATGTGCAACGTCTGTATATTTACAGGTGATAGAAGACTGGAAGTATGTGGCCATGGTGGTGGATCGTCTGTTCTTGTGGATCTTTGTTATAGTATGTGTGGTCGGAACTCTGGGCCTGTTTCTCCAGCCCCTTTTCCAGAGTCAGATTATTCCCAACCAGCAACCCAGCTCAGACACCCCTCGCATCTGATCATCAAATGAGACTCACTGACTTTGTTTTTTTTTTTCATAGAAACAATTGATCTTATAGTAATAGCTTTAAAGTCTTCCTTATTTTAGCTTGTAGTGTCTTATTGGCAGGTGTTACAGAGCTTATAAAGCTTTGTGTGCCAAATGCCACCAATATGACACCTGAGTGGGTTTCAGAAAAAAACATTCTTGGAATCACTTACTGTGTACAATAGTGGAACAGACAGGATCTTTGTGCAAGACATAAAATGGATGAAATGTCTCCTAATAATCAAAACCATGTGGCCTACAGCAATACAACACTCCAATTGCTCCAAATGATGTGAGGAAATTGTGTATCTGCAAGGGACCTGTTGTGGAATTATTGCACAGAGGTCATTTATCTTGATATCTACAGCTGCAGACAGGACAGCTGATTGTAGCATCCACTGCACTCAAGTGTGGAAACATGACATGTTGAACTGTTAGGAATATATCTAATATGACAGTAGGTAATATTTGTTTGCTGTCAGTAGTTGTTAAACTTATTTGTGTTTACATTATATTACCAGATCACAGAGATGTAATGTGTGATTAAATAATGAATAATAAAGGTTAATGTTGTCTTTCATTTTGATTAAATGTATGAAATTTGCAATAAAGTCTTAAAATTGAGTGAGGGTCTTGCCAAAGTGCTTAGTTAATTTGTGTTACTGGTGATAAATTCTGTGCTCAGAGGCAAAACGTTCACTGAAGATGTGCCAATTAGAACATTTCATCACATAGATAGTAAGCAGTTCACTTTAAATGAGAGGATGTGCGACCAGGAAAAAAAAAATGTTGATACAACAAAACTGTTGGAGAGAGGAGCTGATGTTGATGATAATATCTAGTCAAACCACTTACACATGTGAAGAAAAGAAAATGAAATGTATTTGTTGCAGTATAGTAATTTTTTTTGTGCCTTTTTCCACCACAGTTGATCTCTGTTAAGTGCTTTTTGAATTTGCACTGCATTATATATACATATACATTATATAAGTGGAGCTAAACAATTCACAAAAACACATGCAGAACCTTCACCTTCCCACTTCTGCACACACACACATACACTTACTGCGCAATAAACTGTGCTGAGTGGGCTGCTTAGTGATTCTGCAGACTGTCAGTTTTTTAGTGAGACCTGCATTTAAATCAAGAGGTACCAATCAGCATCTATGTTAATGAACTGACTAGTTGAATATCTGCTTACAGTTTACAGTAACAATACAGTTTAAAGGTTATTTTCCTCTTTTTCATTCACCTGTTAACGTCCTGTTATTAGTGAAGAGAGACAGTGTGTTGCCACAATGTGTCCATCAACAATCCCAATCCATCATCTATCTGTTGAAAAAAAGGAGGAGTCTTCAGTCAACACTCAGTGGAAGGTCCAATAAATCACAAGCCTTATGTCATTAGTCTCTAATTAGAGGTAGATGGTAACACTGTGCAACAAGGATTTAACATAGTAGAGTATAAGAACATGTTAGGAAATATAAGTCATAAATATGTATTTTATACCATATCTTTTAAATAACCTCAGCCTCAGCTTTTATGTGCAGATTTGCCAAAACTCATAGATGTGAAGGTTTAATTAGCATTTACTGTATTTCTATTTTGCCTGATATTAAATGTTGCCTATTCTATTAAAACTGTTACCTGAAAAGCACATGGGCCTCCCCTTCATCAAAAAACATGTTGAGAGAGTTAAACCACTCTGTCACTCTGCCGGTCAAAACAAAGAACAAGACTACTGTGTAAAAACAATAAGAGGAAAAGGTATGGATTAGAGATAGAGCTCCAGTACAAGTGCAGATGTTGATATGTTTTGAAGATGTGATGGATAGTATGTCAAAACCAAAATTTAAAAAAAAACAGTCAGTTGATAAAGCAAATAATTATATGGTGGACAGCCACCCTAACCTCATCCAAGTGTCACACAGGGGTTATTGATTGATTTTATATGGTTGTCTACCCAGTGAGAGATAATATGTAAATAACACCACCTAGTTTTCGTTTATTTCAGTTATTTCTTCACTCAAATTTGCCACTTTATACTGAGAAAAGTAAATCTTTTCATATTTGTATGTAGTTTTTCCAGTTCAAGAAAAGAAGGTGGTAACAATGTGTACACTGTTAACCCAGAACAAAGCAGGCTTACATTACCTAGTGGGCTAACTAAACAAAAATGGTCAAAATCAAAGGGCTAATGGAAACTGGAAGCTAGTGGAAACTGATTGTGATCTTTAAGTGCAAAAACCAATTTCTGACCAGCTGTCTTTTCTTGTATTAGATAAGGTTGCCATAGGTTGTACATTTTCTATGCAGTGGTCTGCCTCCTGTCAGTGACTGGCTGTGTGTCTCGGTGTGGCTCTGCCTCTCTCTCCCTGCTCTCTGGCTCTCCCAGCAGCTTTTACTCTTCCCACTTTCTCCTCCTGTCTGCTCTGTGGAGCGCTGCCGCCGCTGACCCTGGATTCATTTTGTATTTGTCACTTGAAACAGGATGAAAGGCAGTTTCTGCTTCAGTTTGACCACATGTTCCTTTCTTTTTCTTCTGTCAGGTGAGTAATAGACTATTTTAGCATCTTGCTTACTTGTTGCTTTACATAACTGTGTTTCATAATGTTGTTACATTAAAATAATTCTATTTATTTTTTATTACAAAATTAGCAAATGAAATACCATTTGAAATAAATATCATGCATTACATTATAATCCTGTATTTTAAATAATTTCAACATTGTGGGACCTCGAGATTACAAAATTACTTCATTTAAGCTGTGGTTTTCATTTGAAGGACTGAATGTACTGTATTGTATTCTTGTCATTAATCTTTCTTTAAACTGAGGTGAACATATACACAGTAACTTAAAGAAACACCATCCGACAGACAGAAAGCAACCAGACACTGACACACATATGTCTGACCCTCTGCTCTGATTCAGGAGGCACATGCTCCGATGCAGAGCACAAGCTCTTCTCTGTGATATTCTCCAACTACAACCAGTACATACGACCAGTGGAAAATGTGACCGACCCTGTCGTTGTACAGTTCGAGGTGTCCATGTCGCAGCTGGTCAAAGTGGTAAGTAGCCTACAAAAGATCACAGTTTCTGTGTAACCTGAATGATAGGCGCCTACCTCACCGTACACCCATACATCACTCTGCTCAATGAGCAGTGGTGACCTGAGTGATAAAAAGAAGGGATAGCATAAATCAGTATAAAGACAGCGTTCAGTGTGGAGGGTCTGAGCATAACACACTGATTTACTGTTACCAAACCACAGAAAAAAAATTGATTTTTGTGGATTTAGCTTAAATGCCTTAAAGAAGGGGTTAATTGGGATGCCATTTGAGCCACCTGAAATACCCCCTACCTGTAACCCCTGGTACATAACAAACTAGGTGAAAAGAGGGGTGATGTGGCTGTTTATCTGGCCAGGAAAAGATGGGAAACGTCAGCTGTCTGAGTACCACTCACTGTAGGCACCCTCTATCACTCAATCACTGCCACTTCACACGAGCATATCCTGGATTTAACAGCAGATTTCGCTAAGACTTTGGAAAAGCTGCTGACTGGTGTGGCAGACATACAACTTTTTTACTTGACTCAGACAGGACTACGGCGGATGTGGACAGTCGTGTTGGACAGGGAGGACAGCTTCATTCACAAATTAATACTGCAGAATCAACACATCATAAAATTCAGAGTTGTATGAATTAGACATTAGAAAGGAGATTTGTTTTAATAAGTAAGATTTTGAAATGGTGGTAGGTACATTTACTTGGTAAGCAATGCCATCAGTTTCCTGGCTGTATTCTCATATTACCAATGGTATGAATCTTCTTACCTATTGGCAAGAAAGCTAATTAGCTAGCTTTGGCTTGTTCAAAGGCTAATGTGTAATCTAACACCTTGCAGTCCATCTCAATCTGGTTTGCATTGCATGTGTATAAGCAATATGTCTTTTTCCTCAAAATACTTAGATAAGTATTGAATACCTGTCTGTATCCAGAGAAGACTAAGAGATAGAAAATATTTTATTATATTCTCCGTAACTTGGGTGGAACTCCCGGCGCTGACGGATGACTATTATTCTCTCCACACACCTGGTGCTCTGAATACAGATGCACTTGGTATTGGTCATCTCACACCAATTACAGCAAAGCTGTATGAGCTCATTTAGACCATCAATAGCTCATCGTCTGGGCTGCCTCAGTCATCGTCCTTGTTCCACAGGCTCCCTTGAGGGTCCAGGTTATGGCAGTGAGAGAGTCTATTCAAAAATAGTTTTGGGAAATAAGCTTATTCACACATTTCTTTATAATAAGTAAGTAAATATGTCTCCAAAAAATCTGTCTCTATTAAATGGGTCTACTTCTGCATTTCGGCTATTTTAGAAATTATACCAGAAAAAAAAAATTCTTTAATATATTATGTATATTCTTTTCAGCCTTTAAAATACTGTATAATATTGCCTTGGCCATCAAAGTGCTACAAAATCACTATTCTCCCAATGTAATAAAGACTGGTCCATGACTTCCTTCAGTCCATCGATAGTTACCAGCTGCACAGAATCTTTTCAGAATAGTAGACTGTCACATAAATAGTTAACAGTAGGCACTGGGTCATGAGATTAGTTCATTCATGATCTAAAAGTCATGCAAAACCTGATGCCCTCAGTTTCCCCCTCGCCCATTTCAATCCCTCTGCTCCAGATTTGCCACTAAGTTGTCAGAATGAAAGGTAGGCTATGCTGTGACTGCCTGGCTTCAGCTATCGTGTGTTAGGCTCCAGGCACAGAGGACTCAGGTGTGCATCTCTGAATCATCATATGCAGGACATGCTGAGGTTTGACCCTGCAGAAAGCACACAGACAATCTTCAGTGGTCAGGTGGTTGACTGCCTGTGATATTTCTTTAATAAAACTTCTTCTTTCCTTAAATGTCTTCATTACCAGTTCTGTTCTGTTTCCAGGATGAAGTCAATCAGATCATGGAGACCAATCTGTGGCTGAGACATGTAAGTGTGTGGTGCATTACTGAGCAAATGGACCTTGAGGAAGGACATCAAGTATAGATCTAGCCTTCTGTCATACGCAATTTTTCAGGGGTAGACTGGCAGGTTGAATTATTCATGCGAGGAAGTTAGAACACATTGATCCTCGTGGTCCTAACTTCGTAAAAAAATCCTATAAACCAAATGCATTGAGATTCCATGTTCAGTGTTACAATGAAATTATTTGACAGTAATCTGGAATTTATCATACTTGCCAACGTCCACAATATTGACACTGTGACAGAAACCTTTGCTTCTGAATTAACCTTATGTGTATATAATAATCACACAGAACACGTTTATAACAGAACAGCATACATTTTGTGTGGCTTGGTGATTTTATCATTTGTTTAGTTCCACATGGTGCCTCATCTTCCATGATGCACAGTGCAGTGAACTAGTTTTGAATCAAATGAGGCAGGGCAGGTCTCCAACTCACGTATTGCTAAGTGCTGAACAAATACTTGTCTGTGGTGGCTCCATGTTAATTCTAAAGGGTTGAGCTGTAATTGCTTTTTGGGACTTTGGAGCACTGTTTGATTTATTTTAACATCTGTTTTCTCAAAATTTTATACAAAAGTACATTTCCCTACTTCCCTTTATATATAGCACTCACCCAAATTGTGCAATACACTCTAAATATTCAGTGTCTTCTAATTAAGTGAATTTTTTACAGCTCTCTGAGGCTGTTTAACTATTAACTGTTTTTACTTTATGAGTCTCATGAGGATCACTGACTGTCCTCAAGGGGGGGTCAAAAACAACATCTCCATAAAACAAACTGAACTGTGGTCCATTTTATCTCCTCACACACGCAGTATAAGCTCTGTTTATCTGCCCCCCTTGGATATGAGGGACATATAAACATGAGGGACAGTTTATGAGAGGGTGTGTTTTAAATCAGCCACAGTAGAAGATTTGTATAGAAAATAATCACCAAAAATCATCCAGTGGGAAATTGTCTTGCTTTAGGTTGTTGAAGACATTTCACCCCTCATCTGAAAAACTGGAGTAGCAGGCAAATAAAATCTGAAGAGTAGTTTAGTTGTTAACACTTGATTGATGATTACCTGTGGTTTGTTGTTCTACCCAGCGTTTATGTGTCATTAGGATCACCTGAATCACAGTGTGAACAACCGTAAAACTGCCTGTGGAATTTGAATTATGGAATTATGAGAAAAAAAATGTGATTGATTAAACTAAAATCCTTTGTTTTGTTGCTCAGATCTGGAATGACTACAAACTCAGATGGAAGCCAAAAGATTTTGGAGGCGTTGAGTTTATCCGAGTGCCATCCAACAGGATATGGAAGCCAGACATTGTGCTGTACAACAAGTGAGTATAACACCAAATTTAAAACCTGGCTCAACATTTTTATTGATGGCTGTTGCAGTTACGATAAAAATAATTACACAGTGACAAACTATTTAAATTTTATGTTTTGCATGTTCATAAGGGTGCATATAAGGGGCATCTTTTCTGATTAATACAATTTATCAAATGTTTACATTCTTTAATGACTCATATTGACTAATTTGTCTGCAACTGTCTCCTTTGCCGTCTTCTTTTTGTCTTTCTTTTTTTCCGCCCACTATCTTTCTTTCCCTGTCTGCAGTGCAGTTGGAGATTTCCAGGTTGATGACAAAACAAAAGCCCTGCTTCGTTACAACGGCGATGTTACC
>JAUBNQ010000017.1:20441019-20477426 GCA_032353495.1 Ctenopoma kingsleyae | reverse complement strand
GCATGTGGGGGGGCGTGTGTTCCTCTTGCACAAGCGCTCCCATGTTGCGTAGTCTGGAGACCTGACGTGACGTGGATAGCAGCCGAGCAGTCAGAGCCACAGCAGCGTGTACGTTTGTGTGTGTATGTGTGTGTGGTGTTTGTGAGTGTGTGTGTGTGTGAGAGAGAGAGAGAGAGAGAGAGAGTGACAGAGTTGCAGCAGGGCAGATCAGAAAGTGCCTGTGGCTCTTCTCTCCCTCGGCTCACGCGCTTCTCTCCCGACTGCCAGAGTGTCGCACGAGACTGGCGACACGCTCCGAAACCCGGTCGGCTGGCCGCGCGTGACCCGAGGATCCCACTCTGACGAACAGGCTCGGGCTCCGCTGGCAGGAAAAGGTGGACCCAAACTACGTTCATTGACTTGTGAGCGATGCACTGGCAGCATGGCCAAGTGGTTCAAGGAGCACCTATTCAAAACTACCAAAGCACCCCCACCGGCGCCTCCCAAACCGGACTACAGACACTGTCACACCGGGGTGCCCGTTGCGCCTGGCTACCAGCAAACAAGCTCCGGGGCCACCTTCCCGAGCCCCGCTCAGCCGGACATCCTCGCAGCCTACAAACTACAAAAAGACCTGGACTTCGAGGACCCGTACACTCCAAGTGGAAATATTGCATTTGGCCCGAGCGTGAACACTGTGGGGTCTCCGGATATAAAGTATGTGTCACCAAAGCACCGACTTATCAAGGTGGAAACAATCGAAAAGAGCAGCCCAGCTCCGAGCGGCGGTGTCACGGTCACCCAGGCTGTTGCTGTAGCGAGCGTTAAATCTCCTACTTCTCCTCCCTCGGACCACGACAACAAGGAGAAGGTGGGTGACGTTTAGTGAACACATTAGTCTGTGGTGAAGTGTAGAGCAAAAAAAAAAAAACTTGCTTCTGAAGTTACATATACTTCAAACCGTATAGTTTAGTGACAGAAAGCGACTCTTCTCGCTACTTAGCTGATTAACTAAACATTTCCACCTGAGTCAAATATTTTTTTTTCGTGCAGGATTTACATCTAAGAATTACATTTCTTTCATTATGAGACTAGTGGCCCTTTGTTTCAAACAAAACGTGCTCTGTTTTGAAGCACTTGACCTACTCCTGTAAGGAATGAATCGTTACAACCGGCAGAACTTGTTATCACATCCGCACAGAGACTGTCCACGCGAGTTGCGACATCCACCTCAGTCTAATAACTAACCTGCGCTGCAGGGAGTGGAGCCGTCCACGCCTGCTGTTGACACACAGCTCCATATCCGAGCACAAACGCGTTTTTAACACTGAAAAAAAAAGTCTTTTCACACTATTAGTGCAGGCAAACTCCTCTTGAGTGAAATGTGAGCAATGTGTACCCACCTCTATCTGTGTCCTATTCAACAATCCCAAGCAACAATGTGATTTAGACTCATCCACAGTGTGTCTAATTTAACTTTAATCTAATCATATTGAAGTACACGGATCAATTTAGTGAAAGTCCTCTTGTGCAGTGATATGGCTGTCTACGGGGGAATTACTTGTGATGAGTTTATATGACTAATTTGAGGCGTTCTTGGCGCTGCTCTCTCTTTAACAACACAAACCTCACAGCCTTGCTTATGTCAAAAGTCTCAGTTTGTGGCCCCTGTGCATGATTTTTGACACTCATGAATGCAGGCTGTGCCTTGGCGCACACTGTCACGTCAGGCTTCTCAGGAATTCATACACAACAGGTTCATGTGAGAGAAACCTGAGATGTTCAGTGTCAGTGGGGTTAAGGGCCGACTGTATGATGAGTGTGATACCACTGAGGAATGTTTCATTGTCTGCACAGCTCGTGTACAGAGGAGAAAGCACGGCCGTGTGAAAACGCACTGTGCTCCGGTGTTTCCTTTTTCATACCAAGTCTCAGACGTGCTTATGTTCCAAAATATTTGTGGTCATTTAGATTACACTGCCACCTAACTTCCTCCTCTTCCTCATGTTTGCGAGTGCACCTGTCTTTTATGACGTGTGGCAAGCTCACACTTAGTTGAACACTTATTATATTTATGTCAACGTGTCACAGAAAATGTGTGAGGGAACGCTGCACTCTTTTTCGTCCTGGTTCTGATCACACAGAACACAACTGTTACTGTCATCTGTCACCTTCCTTATGCTTTCAACACGCAGATCAGGGGCCAAGAGAAGCTTATAAAACTAGTGTATGTTATTGGCTGATGTTTGTCTTTGTGAACTGACAGCCACTGTTTTGAGCAGCTCTTATGAACTTGGTTTACAGGATTAATATTCATACGCAGCACTATCTGTTATCAGTAAAACAAGCAGGACACCAGAATTTACAATTTTCACCCAGACACTGCAGCTGTTAAAACTGATTAAACAAATTACAGTTGTCTTTTTTTAATTGAAGCTTATTTGGATCTTGCTCAGCCAGGACTACAGTTGCCTCTGCCCCTCCTCTTTCTCCATATGGCTTTAACAGACAGGCAGAGGATTGCATACTATGGTTTAAATACCTCACATCTAGCCGCATGACTGATATTATGGGTAATCTAAATCAGCACTGACAGCTGGTGGGCTTAAAGAAAATGTCGAGAGAGGCGTTTGAGGGTTTCTTTTCAGGTGCTGAGGGTTCAGTGAAAATTGTGTAGGACTGGAGTGGGATGTGTGATAAAATCAAGATAAAAATCTTTTTTTTATTTTTGTACCTGTTGTCTAAAAATGCTTAAATAGAATCCGTAGTTCCCGTGCTCCTCAGCGTTGCTTCAAAGAGAGCTGTGACGCTTTATGTTTAAACTTTTGTGAGGATTAAAGTTTGTCCTGAAGCTGTGGATTTTATGGCTGGCTATGATAATTGTTTGTAAATCCTTGTTAGAGGCACTGTCCAGGTGAGAATTCTGCATTTATATAGATGCTTGTTTCAACAGTCTCTGTGGGAGGACACACTGTTTGCAGTTTGTTTAACACACTCTCCCTTCAGGGCTAGTGTTGAAAGGTTGAAAGTGCATTGAGTTCACAATATTTATTCTCATTCAGGGATGCTTTCGGTTATAGCCACTTTTCTCAGGCAGTTTTTTTTTCTTACTAATAGTAATCTGGACAGTGATTAATAAAAGAAAAACATATTCACGCATAGATACACTTCAGTATGATATTAAATGGATACGTTAGCTTCACAGAATCTTTAATATCATAAACTTCAGTATGATATTAAATGGATACGTTAGCTTCACAGAATCTTTAATATCATAAACTTCAGTATGATATTAAATGGATACGTTAGCTTCACAGAATCAGTCGTCTTTTTAACTGAACAGACTTAACACTGACTGCTGGAGACTGAGCAACTCTTAACAGCACTGTTTGGTTATATTGATGTTTTAATTACTTGACTCATGAATGCTAATTATATCACTGTTTACCTAATGCCTGAGATGCCAATAGCAGCATCAAGTGAATTTTCCACAGGCCGTTTCTATTCTGGCTTCCACAGGTAAAAAAAGCAAAACAAAGACATTTTATTGTATAGCTGTTCTGCAAAATATAGTGTAGATGCTACATTTAAGTGTCGCATTTTATCCCACAGTATCCAGTGTTTATTTGTACCAGTCATTATTTAAGAGGTGTCATTTTATTCAGAGGATTTTTTTTTTTACTCTGGAGTTGCATTCTTCTGCATTTTGATAAATTGTCACTAATAGTTTTGAGTTTTCAAGACGTAGTAATATCTCTTCTTTTTAATGTTGCCAAGCCCTTCATGGTAGAGTGAGTTGAGAGAGATGATCAATTATCATCCTGCCTTGGAGCTAATTAAAGGCCTCATCTCCCCGCTCATCGCTCTACTCAGCACTAACCTAACTTCCCTCAAGGACGCCCGAAAGTGATGATGGGCTCCACTTGGAAATGTGTAAACAAAAAAACAAAAAAAATGGTAGCATGGAGCTGACAGGCTGCGGCATCCTTCTGAAGATAAGCCCATCATCATCAGTATCTGACTGTACACCTGGGAAATTGCTGTTCCAGACTAACTTTGGCTCCAGTCAGCGTTGGGGTCTCATTGACTCAGTGATCCTGTGAACCAGCTTGCATGTCTATGTATAGAAACGTGCAGTTGGATCAGACTCCTAGACAGAACTTGTGCAGCCAACAGGAGCATCTGCATCGACAGATTTCCTGTGTACTTATTTTCCTTCCAATACAAGAGCTGGCTCATCAAACCATTGTTATTTATCTTTTACATTCTCTATGTATGTGTGTTTGCTGTTAGTTAGCAGCACATCTAAAAATGACTGAATACATGTCAATAAACTTGGAAAAATAGAAATTAAAGCTCAGATTTTTGCAAGGATAGTTCCAATGTACAGCCATTTATAAAGCACCTTTTATTTTCCTTCCTAAGCCCTTAAAGCAAAATGAAATTTTCCTGCATCCTTTGCTTTTAAAAAATTATAAAAATATATCAATATAGTATCAGATTTTGTGCTTTTTTAAAATTTTCACTATCCTACTTGTAAAGTAGGATCAGGGGGTGTTTGCTCCCAACATCCAGAATAAAGTAAGGATAACATATTCAAGACTAGACTAGCTTTAACAATCTCACAATACAATGTTATTCAGAAGTCACAAGATTAGACATTGTATTTTATAGAAAGAATGTCACAAGTATGTCACACATAAATGTATGGTGGTCATACAAAGACAGTGGTCCTTCAGTACCTTTTGTTGTTTGCATACTCAAAGAGTCACACAGAACTTGAGATGATGCACTGCTCTATGTGAAATAGTGGAATTACGTCTTTGCTGGACACATCTTCCAAGCTTCTGTACAGTTTTCCAGCGTGGGTAGATGAGAGCTCTTTCACAGGCATGCAGATTGCAGAGCTTACCGTGCATGCCTTAGCTCAGATTCATTTCCCAGCAAGCTGAATATCTTCACTCGGCCTTTCACCTTGGCAATCCAGACATCAGTAGAGCTTCAGAAATGCATCCCACCGGTCTTTCACACTCTCATCTCTGCCAGTGATAGGAGAAATGTCAAGCACAACCGTCAATATCACCTGGATCTGTGAGAGTGGTTTTCTTCAGGGAGCCAGAAAATGGATGAAAACATCAGAGCGCATCATGTTTTGTTATAGCACCCCTTTTAAGTGCAGTTCTCTACCTTTCTGTATCAGATGGAGCCTGGTGAGGTTGATAGCAGACCTGACTGAATGTCAGAGGGGTGTGGGATGTGCTCTTGTTGCTGTACACATCCACAAACCTGTTTATTTGTGCTCTTTGCCTGAGCCAAAGTCTTAATGTAATACAAAATACAAAACACTCAGATGAAAGACTATTTAAAGAAAAAACATGTCACATCTGAATGTTCAAATACTCCCAGCAGAATAAATGCATAGTGAGAATGATATATAGTCCTACTAATAGGAATATATAATGCTCTTAAGTAATCTTCCAGTGCTGTGACAATGTGTTACCTAGGTTGAGATAATCAGCAGATTGGTGTGAATTCTGTGTTGTGCATGTCTTGGAATTTGCAGCTGTTGTTTTTCTTAATCATGCTCAGTAGTGACAAATATGTTATCGGCAGCAGTGGGCAGATTATGACTCACATCTTTAAGTAAGTAGATAATTATTTTGATAATTATGATAAATTGTGTAAGTAACGAAGGCAGTGTGTTGCTATGACTACCCTGACACACAACAGTGAAAACTAGTCTCTGATATTGTTGGCATCGAATGCCAGGCATGATTAGATAATTGATTTATATAATGTGTAAGGTCTTAAACCTTACACTGTAAAGTGCCCTGAGATGACTTATGTTGTGAATTGGCACTATATAAATAAAGTTGAATTGAATTTTATTTAATTGAATTGAATTATGAGCTTCCAGTTTGACCCACTCTTTGCTGAGGAGTCAAAGAATTCCATGCATTTCCTGAACTATTTAAAGCATGTAAAGTATTTTCTCAAAGGCACCCTGGATAATTAAAGACAAAGGTTTTTTTAATTACCCACAACTCAGAATGTAAGCATATCATTTACTTATTTATTTTTTGTGACAAAAATGTTTTATACTTATCTAGTTTTGTTACTCTGTACTGTCCATGGGACAGATGAGATGAGTCACAATGCGTTCCTGTGACCTGAACAAGAATCCTGGAAGGGCACTTTGAAAGGAAGGAAGGACTAGAGAGCTGGTCAGTGTGCATGTTTAAACTCAGCCTCCCCTGAAACAGGATGAAGTCATACTGGAACTGAGGATATGCTGCAGGACATAATGTAATGGCTATTCAATTGAGACTGAAATGTTTACCTTTCTTAAGAACTAACTTTGGTGAATTCACAAATCCCGTTACATTTTATAGTTAATAGTAACATAGTTATGTTAAGTTTTATATACCAGCCTGTACAGTATGTGTGTGGAAAGTTACAAATCCTAGAAACGATGGCCTTTAGCCATCATTTGCTTACTTTCTTCTTTCCCTCCATCTGGGAGTCTGCTTTCCAGTTTAAAGAGCCCCGATGGAGTCTGTTATGTTTGTTGCTCGATTTTCTTTTTCTAGTTTTGCCACCAAACATCAGTCACATGATTCCATCAGGTCACAATTAGCTTGCAGACTAGTGCTGCAGATCTGGCCACTAGGGAGTTGGAGACACATGGCTCTGTTTTGTTTAATGACAGTGTGTGTAGCTGAGTCTAGAAGGAGGGAGTCCTGGTGGGTAGGCAGATCGTCACAGACCGATTAAAAGAAAACAAATTGAGCCCTAAGCTTGCATACCATCTGAGGCACAAAGGGAGAATCTGCATAAAGCATTTGCTTTTTTTTTTTGCCCTATTTTAGTGATATCATTTTGCCTGTGCTTCAATACAAACTATGCAAACTCCAGCTGTAATGAAATTATTTTTACATAAAAATACAGTGTAAAGTAGAGGTCATAGAGTACTGATTTGCCTTTTTATCTCTCTGTGCACGAGTGCAGACTGTTGTCTTTGTGTCACACTGCAGGAGGCAACCAGACTTCCGTCTTGAAAACAGAGCTGCTCTGTGATCTGAGTGCCCACCAGAAAACTGAACACTTCCACTTCTTCCTAGCGGGACTCCAGACTTTGATTTCATGCCTCCTGTGAATGAGAAATGAGTCTACGAATTATGCGCAGTTTGTTGTAATGCTGCTCAGACCTATAATTTACTCACAAGGGGTCACGTTTGACAGTTTTATTTTTCAGTTAACATTAGCTGTTACTGTGATAAGAATGTAGCTAGATAGGGAAAGCCACTCTCTGCAGTTGTTTGGGGGAAAATAAGGAATGGCTTGGTTGCTCCAGGATTAAGGAAGTGCTCCTTTCCTGACAGGAAGTGTTTACAACTTGGTGACATTCCCTTTTTAACTTGACAAGTCTGTGCTCGCCCTTGTGTGTAGGCTGGATATTCTAGCTGCTGCTTGCTTGATAAAATATAATCAAGGTTCTGGGATGTTTCAGTTTGAGCAATCTAGATGTTGGAAATAATGACAAAAGTTAAGGGTACATAGCTGTTGCTCCACTGAGGGCTGTTTGTGGCAGATGACTGGTGATTGTGTCTCACCCCTCTGAATATAGCCTCTCTCGCCTTTTGCTGTCCTGCTTAGAGAGGTGGGAAGCCACGTAGCAATGGCAGTGGTATGGGGACTCCACCCTTCACACTTGCTCTATTGTCAGGATAAGCGACATTTAGGGACCTCAGTGGATCCTCACCACACAGAGGCTATCTGAGGCCACAGAGCTTCCAGCCTCGTCCTCATATCAGTTTCTGAAGCTTTGTTTATGGCCCGACTGCAGTTTGTTTTTCTCCATGCTCCCAAAATTAAAGCTTCTGTCCCAGTGGATCACCTCATGTTAATTCATAAAGCCATATTTTCCTAGTTGTGTCAGTTTTTATCTCACAAGAGCCACAATAAACAATATTGTTTTTGCCTGTTTGGTGCAGATGAAATTAAATAAGAGTGAACTGCATGTGGACCGTGTGTGTCGGCAGACCTGTGGGTCTCGTCTTAGCAAAAAAACATAAATTATCTTGTCTTGTCTTTTTTCACTTGTGTACTGGAAAAACAAATCACTGTTTCCGTAACAATTGTAACTGTAGTGCTGGTGGAAGTAAGTGTAGCCATGTTGAGGACAAGTCGCTCATTCACAGCAGGATTATCATATTGCAATACTGTAGCACCTGAATTATTCTCAGGTCTTGTGCTGCACCACTAACTGAATGCAGAAACACTGCCAATAAATCTATCACACAGGGATGGGGCAGAGCAAGGAAATTGGATTTTGTCAAGCATATCGTCAAGTACTTAATCTTGAATATCTGTCGCATATTAAGAGCACCTTCGCAGGCTGCAACGCACGACCTCCTCTCCTTTCTCCACTGGAGGTCTTAAGTGGCTGTGTGGAGTGGGTTTCAATGAAGGAGGTTCTTAGCAACAAGTTGGGGTGATTTTTGTGCTTCACTGCCTTGGGTGCTAAAGAAATATGCATTCATTCATTACAAGACAAGGGTAGTCTTAGTAAGAATTTATTGAATAGCAAGGTTACACATAAAATTGTGAAAGCCAGAGCAGTACCACCTACATGATTTGTTTGAGTGGAATAGAAAGTTAGTAGTAGAAGTATAGAAAGAATGGACGAGTGGGGCATACAACAGAAAACAAGATATTTATAGTGATCTAAATTGTATTTACAACTGTGTAGGTTCTCTTATGTTTCCATGATGCTGTAATGACTATATGACAGATGATTAATCAACTGTATCACCAGCAGTAGTGTTATCACAGCAGGTGTTTATTTACACTGATATGAAAACCTCCTTGGTAACTGCTAGAGACAGAGATGTGATGCTAGAAGGAGATAAAAACAAAACTGTGGTGACAGAGGGTGACAGAAAATGATCCTATTTATAACTTCCTGCAGATCTAAAGATTTTCTTTTTTAACTCAAAGTTTAGTTTCTAGACATTTTGTGATTGCCTGGGAGCTCATAAGTGTCAATTTGTACAGACTGAGGTCTCATTTGAATGAGCACTGATAACGACGTCTTACTTCAGTATGCAAATCTTACATGCAAATCATAAACACACGTACCTGATTTTACCAAATGTGCAACCCATACACAGAATGGTGATGGGGTCTCATAGGTATATGTAACATGTTTTCATCCCTTTCATTTATTCACTGTTGATGTTTTTCTCCCTTAGTTGCGGTGCAGGGTATGAGTGTCACTGTTGCTGCATCTGGAAGCATTCCCATACAAACCATGATCAACAACAGGCTAAATCCCTTTTACCCAAAGAACTGGCTTTACCCCAGCTGCGGTATGAAAGCCTCCTCACATGGGCAAGAGTGCAGAGATCTGAAGAACCAACATTTAATGTGGTCTGAATCTTAAAGGGGATGGTGTGTGTAGTAAATAAGTCGGCAGCCAAAAGTGAGCTGTTCTTTGAACAGAGCAGATGTCTCAAAGGGAGACACATGCGAAACTGATGGCTGAGCACAAAGAGGAATGCTAAGTGTAATCTTTAACTGTTGAGGATGTGCACTTTTGGAGCTGAGTGGTAAGAAAGCAATACAGAAGTTTTTATAGGCATATACCCGTTTTCAGCTGTTGATCAGGTTGTACATGTTCTGAAGAGGTGTGTTTGGGGACGCTTGATTGATTCTTCATTTAAATTAATTAAAGCAAAGCAAATGAACATACATTAAAATAAACTATTTTTGTCTATCTCAAGTGTTCACAAAAGTGTGAACGGTGCACGGACTGCAGTAGCTTGTGACTGATTGTGGAATAAGTGTCTTTATAGCAGATGTAATAATTTGATTAGCTACCTCTGCAGACTCCTAAGCAGGCCTTTAGAGGAGGTGCATCACTCTTCCACGCTCACAGAGAGGCAGAATGCTCAAGCAGCAACCATGTTTCCTAGGAAACATTTCAATAAAGTTTCATAAATGTCAGGTCTGTATGGTAGGAAATGCACTCCTGCACAGTCTCTCCTTTAGAGGTGAAGCCGGTTTTCCATCAGCTTAATCTGTTTGGGAGATATAGAACCCAGCAGGTCTTCACAAGGGGCCTTCAATGAATTGTAACCAGATTTGCACTCGGTTCTTAGAAACATGAAAGTACCTTATTGATAGTAACTGCATTATGTCAACAGAGACGCTGTGATCATTTTTGCTTAAATAAAATGGCCTCGAGGAAATTCTTGCCCATATGTTACTTCTAGAAAATTGTGGCCAAGATATCTTAGGATGACTGCATAGTGCATACAAATAATTCATCCTGCATTTGTAGACAAAGATAAGGTGCAGGAAGTATCAACAGGGCTACTTTTACTGCTGTGTTTTGCTTTCACATGAACAAATGAACATTTTTCCATCCATGAGGAGTACACATACGTTATGTTTGGTAATAGTGTCCCATCATCTTTTGTTTTCTTTCCCCTCCCTTCATCCCTTCCTTAAAATGGCTTATAGTGGTATGTTTTATTTATTTATTTATTTATTTTGTTACACAGAGAACAAAAGAGCAATAGCAGCAAAAATATACCTTTTAAAGTGCCTTTATGCAATTGGACTGCTAAGCACTGAGTTGTATTAGGTTATCAGTGGCTGAAATCCCTCGTGGCGTGAGACATAAATCACACACGTCAGTCGTTTTTTTTTCTCCCTCCCCTTTCATTCTACAGCCTGCTGACTTTTCTGGCAGTCTCAGAGGAGCTTCAACCTTGACTAGCCCCTGACGCATTCAATCCTTCCTGGACCAGCCATGCAATTAATATCATATTCCTGTCTGCACTCATTCAGCAGGTGTTCAGTTTAGTCAGTTTGTGTATGTCCAAAGGTGTTTATCTGATTGTTACCCAGTGAAATCATCAGTCTGCTCGTATATTGCATTTGCGTATTGTTGTTGATTTGGTTGTTGGTCCTGAAATGACGACACTGGACATGTTATTTGCCTAGATTGTGGAAAAAGTGAAATGCAGCAGCCTGTTTTCTAATTATTATTATTAGATTTCCATCAATGTGCTCAAATTTCAGCTAATGCTATTTCTCAATTTTTTTTATTCTTTTGCTCTTGATTATCTGACATTCTCCCTCCATTAAGAATTCAGGAGAAGTGTAGCCTGTATTTTCTCGCTTTTAATGGAACAATGGGGCCCAATCGAATTGTAATCCTAGAAGCTCCAGCATCGTTGAACATTGAGCCAAAGTGGCAGGTGCCTGTTATAGTCTCCCTCCTTCTCTAATGTTCTCCCTGTTCCCACAAATTTGAAGAGAGACGCAGTGCATTTCAAGAAGTTTCTTTCTCTGTTGTGAGCTGCCAGTTCTCTGGCAGGTGTAAGACATGGCCAACCTGGGATCTGAGCTGGGGAATCAAAGTAATTGAGTGAGTTTTCTCTCTCTATGCTGAACACCAGCAAAGGACCGAGCTACCACAGGATATGGGCTAAGCCTGTGAGGTGGCTTTGTGAGATTCATGTAGACTTATATCACATGCTTAGTAAAGACCTAATATATTGAGGTACTGCAGTTTTGTGCTTAGGGGGAATTTTACTTTGATGACAAGTGTGACTTGGCTGCAGTCCTGACACACTCTGGCATGCCACAAGACAGATGGTGTGTCCCCAGGCAGCTCCATCGCTCTCTAGCACCCCTCTCCTCACATCCCCATGCTCCTCCTGCTGTCGAGTAGTCATTAGTGCAGTGGGACGGGAAGGACACATTGGAACTATTTGGAAATATTAACCACCTCCTCCACCCAAACATGAGATGGGCTGCGGGGGCAGCGTGAGGCACTCTGTCGATCTGTACATGTTACTGGTTTGTAAAAGGATCAATGTAACATTGGGTGGAGTTGATATAACTGTGTTTTGTGGCAACATTTAGCAACACATTGACCATATTATTCAAAATGAAAGTGAAACAGTAAGAAGGAACATCCTGTGTATCTTGACCAACTTCTTTTCGTTTCATGTTTATTCAACTGTAGGTGGGCGGGAATCTGGTTTGTCATCAGGTTAAGTTTGCTTTTAACGGCGAAAGGAAAAAAAGTTCACTTTCCCCATTGTCTTGAATAAGAACATGAGCCAGATACAGTGTTAGCTTTTCGATGACAAGCCTCTGAGAACAATTTGGAAAAGAACAAAGTTATTTATGTGTATGTGATCCACATACACATAAATAAGGTTCTACTGTATATGTGGACAGAAGAACAAATAAGGAATACAACTGTAGATGTAGTCCTTATTTTTATTTAACTTTTTTTTACATTGTCGATGCTTTATAGTTTGTTTGTAAATACATATTATCATAACATGCTTTAAAACACTATTTACATTATGCAAAAGGAATATCAAGCAGCTGGCACAGCCTCTGCCAAACGCATTTCACAATAAAATGGCAGAACAACCCACTTGTGACTGATTGCAGATTCCTGTTTTGCCTTCAGTACCAGCAGGGCTTTTAGACCCTGGCTGAGCCTAATTTTGATTGTTCAGGAAGGTAAAAATGGCTGTGAAGCACATATGTCAGAGAAAGATTAAGTTTCCTAGAGAAATGTATTATCATCTGTAAAGTTTTAGCATTCTAGGCCGAAGCTACACAACAAGCAAAGTGTAGTGTTTGGGTCAAAAAAACAAGTTTTGTTATTTATTTGCAATCGCATTTAATCCCAAGACATCAGCCTGTCTGATTTTATCAGAAGGTTTCATCACATACCCCACCCTTTATTTGTTTTACTTTATGTCAACAGGAAAGGCAAAAGATGATGTAATGTGTTTGGTGTGGCTCCCCACATACTATAACTCAGTAAGGGATTGCCAGCATTTCCCGAAACATGCCCAAACATCCTTTGGCTCATGATGAAGTAGAAAGTGGGACATGTTTAAAGTGTTTAAAGAGATCTGCTACAGCAAATTCCTTCTGTCATGTAATGCTGCCGAAGAGATAGTAAGCTGCAGTATTTGTAGTGTTTTATAACATTTGTGGGCTTTGGTCTCAAACCTCGAGCCACTCTGCTGTAATATGTGGACCACAGTCTGATGGGCACTGACCTTCATCTGTTTTATTTAGGTTCTTCATATGTTTCTTTTTTGTGAGAGTTACTTATTTTAGGTTTGAGCTCTATTTGCAATGACTGTATCTGAGGTAGGTTTGGCACAAGCTATGATTATTGGTGGCTGAGTTTCCATGCAACAAGGTGTGAGATGGTAATGGCAATGAGGCCATGTATAATTTGAAGAGGGTTTTGGGTTCCCTGAGGCCCGCAAAGATGTTGCTTATCAGAATGGCAGGATTTTAATTAAACTTGTGAGTGAAATATGTATATTTTCGGTGGCACAAAAACAAACCAGGACAATGTTTGTATTGGATTTTTCCCCTCTGCTTGAATTCAGAGAAGCAAAACATTTGAGGAACCCATAATTATGTTGTGGCAGAAAAAAGTCCTAGTTATTTTCCCCAAAACAGATGGCAGGGGAATATTGAAGAAGGCAGATTTAACACACAGTAGCTACTATGAAATACATTCATGCTACTTACTTCCTTTACTATTATTTCCTAATCCATGTATAGCCGAGATGATCTGTGCAGGAATATACCTGCCAGCATTTTTCTGTCGCTAAGCGGCTTACAAATTATCCTTAGTGAACTTTCTAGCATTTAACTCTTGGAAACTTGTCAAGACTTTTTTTTTAAATATATGATTGCGTTAAATGCCACCTTGACCTTAATCAGTACTGTGCTTTCCCATCTGAAAAGAAATTCTGGAGCTGGAAGGGGATATACTGTATGTACATTCTGCTTGCTTCCCTGAGACTTGGCAGGTGTCTGTGTGTGCCTGTGTGTGTGTCTGTGTGTGCCTGTGTGTGTCTGTGTTTGTGTGTGTGTGTGTCTGTGGTGCTCTCACGGGTGGCCTGCATATGGCGTTTACTTCTGGGAAGTGTTCTCTCTCTGTGGCAAAGACGGACAGTGGCTGTTCTCGGGAAAGCTGGCTAGGTGGAGGCACAGCATGGTGGGTATGAGACATGGTCCACCTCCAGGCAGCCCCGCCCAGCCTCATCCACCAGATGAGTGATGAGCTTACTGATGATGAGACTAAATCCCTTTCTGTAAAAACATGACTCATAGGGTGTAGTGTCAGTCATGTATGTATTTAAATGGTCACTTAGGTGTATACATAAGCATTTCCTCGTTTTCAGTGGTTTCAACCTTACAGAACAACAAGTTACAGAACATGCAGTTCCTTTATAAGGTGCCCACTTATTGGCAGGACTAGATGGTCAGGAGGTGCAACAGAAAAAAGGCTGTTTTCTAACAGCTGGCCCAAACTCACACCTCCTCATTAGATCCAAGAGGAAAGATGGCTCAGATGGGAGTTTATTGTTTTTCAAAGGGAAGATCTTTGGTGGATGAAGCAAACACTTCAAGGAAACAAATATCCCCCAAAGGCACTGTAGCGGTGGACTGTTGCCCTACTCCCTAAAGGTTTGAGCTGTATTTCTGGTTCTCAGGACATCCCCCTAATTGCCATCCACTGCACAAAATACTCAGCAAAAGAGCAAGACTGCAATTAGCCGTGGCTCACTGCCAGCTCGGCATAAATCTGCCAAATTGTTTCTCTTAAGAAAGTTGAGCAGTTGTGGTCTTCTTTCCTCTACTTTTGAAATGTAGGCCTGTCACTGGGCTATCATGTAATTAGGCAGACCAGCGGTAGCAGAGAGTGTGCTGTAAGGCTAAAAGCTGAGGCGTTGTGGTGGTGTGCTGTGGCACACAGAGGTGGGTTGTTATTTATGTGTTTCTCCCTTTATTTCCGGACCTGCCTCAGTGGATATCACTAGGTCCTGTCCCAGGCCACAGCAGTCATCTGTCATGCAACTCTCCTGACACCATAACCATTGTAGTGCTCAACAGAGCAGCTAGATGAAACCCATATCGCTGTTTCACTTTCTCCCTTCCCGTCATCTGACTTTCCTTTTTTTTTCCTCCTGCAGCTCATTATCCTTGAAGATTATGCGGACCCTTTTGATGCTGAGCAGGCTGGTGGCACTCAGACCACCATGGAAAAAGTGACAACCGAGAATGATGGCTACATGGAGCCATATGAGGCCCAGAAGATGATGGCAGGTAGATAAAATCTTTTAGTACCTTCTTTGTGACCTTAGTTTTCTACGATTGAAATTCTGTGTCAGTTAGTTTTCTCTGCCCACCTTCACATCTTCAGTAAACTCAGGTTAAGTGACAAGTAACAGAATTGTGTTTGTGCTCTATCTTTAAATTGTGTGCTTTAGTGGAGTATTAATTATTATGCAGTGGGATTCTGCCATATGGTTCCAAGAGGCTCAGATGACCTCATGGCATGTTACATGACAGGTGCAACAGAGCAAAAATGACCTGTGTCACAAAATATTTTCATAAGCAGAGGCTAGTTTATTAAAAAAACAAAAAAAATTAAAAACACACCTCAAAGGGTAAAAGACCAATACAGGGAGAAGTGCTTTCTGTGACAAGGAGACTACCACTTGCTGGGATTTCCAGGAAGGCAGTTTTTTTTTTTTTTTTTTTTTAACAATAGCTGTGTGCTAACATAAGTATTCAGCCTAACCACATTCTCCACACAGCTTTGTCAGATTGTACATTCATTCTGTGGGTAAGTGAGCTGTGCAATGACAAAGAACAAAGAATGTGCAGAAAGGGAAGAAGTTTTGAGAAAACAAAACATGTGGCAGTTGTTTTCCTCTCCTAAACAGACCTTAGTACCTAAGAACAGAATGTTAAAACTATTTGTGTTACTGTGAAACCTTCAGTGGATGTTTCTGGAATTGGGAAGACTACAGAATATCAGTATTTAGCCCTTGATATACTGACACAGTCATATCATATCATATCATCCAGGATACCAGTACCTCTCACCCTCCTGCACATATTGTATTCCTATAAACACACATACACACATTCGCTCCCATTGCTCCCACAAAGGCAGGACATGAATGTCTCTGTCCCTCCTCGGCAATTTTCTTTTAATGGGCCTCCAGACAATCTCTTGTTTTCATCTGTCTTACTGGTTTGACCTCTGGCCCAGTCATTGCCTCAGCCGAGTACAAAAACTCAAGATTTATCGCCTCTCTCAGGTGAAGGAAGCTGTAAGGAGAGCAGGCCTTTTGTGGTATCACTTGAATCTTGAACATATTCCAAGTCTTTCTGTGTTTTTATATTGGATTTGACACAGTTCTGTATTTGACTGAAGTGAGAAAATAAAACTATGTTGGCAGCTATTGCTTATTTGATCTGATGAAGTCTTCATTTTTTTTGTTTCGTTTCTGATTGTTTATGTTTTTGTAGCTTGTAGTGGTGTTGTTTTCAGGCTTCCTGCTTTTATCCATCATATCTATTGATTGCCACTTCTTGCTTTCTCTGCTGTTTAGACTGAGCTGGCAGGGTGTCGTGTTAAGTGGAGCAGTTAGTGATTTTCTTTGGCTCTGTTGTCATTATTTTTAAAATTCATAATGATCCATGGATTTATTCTCTCGTGATGGATGGATACTTTCAAAAATATTAAATAATGCACTTAATTCAAACATACCAGTGCATAGTTAGCACTGTAATTCTTTTAAAAGGGGAAAGTGAATAATATTTTATATATATAATATATATATATATAACTGTGCAGGTGCGATGTGTGTATGCAATACATCAACATTCTGACTGTGACTATAGAGTAATTGCTGTATCTCTCATTCAGACAGGCAGAAATGCACAGTCAGAAGTGAGTTGCTTAAAAAGGAGAGCGGACCCATTGCACAGGCTGGTGCAATGTAGCAGAGAAAGTACCTAACCACTCGTGAAGCTGGAGGCTTGCATCCCTCTCTGTCTCGATGTGATGCTGTTTATTTCTCTCATCTGTTTTCTCTTTCACTCTCCAGGCAAGAATGTTTTTAATAACTCCTAGCTGACCTGTACTGTTACCAATACTTAAAGTTTCCTCTGTTTTCTGACTGTTGGCTATTGATAGTCAAAGCTCTAAAAGCCTCACTCCTTCTCTCAGCTCTTGTTCATAGGTGGGTACAGATTGGCACATTAACCCAAACATACCAACACAACAGAGATTCCTATTTATGGCTTGTCAAATCAAATTTTTAACTGTCTCAACTCGTACAATTCAGAGATGTTTCTAATTAATTCTAAGACATACTATAGATTGAAAATAAGAATTAACATGTTTTTGTGTTTTTAGAAGTTGTGCATGTCAACTCATTAAATCTGGTTTTTTGACATATGCAGAAGCATGCTTGGAACTGAACACCTGAGATTAGTGTCTTCAGTGTTAATAATCACTTGTACAATTAGCAAGGATTTGGTGATTATCAGACAGTATCCACTCTGTGGCTAAGATGTTCCACAGGTGAGTCTGTGGATTCATAACAAATTTCTTTACATTAAGTACATATCATCATATGTACCTATCATCCAGTTTGCACTGTGGGACTGTTACTTACCAAAAATAAAACTTTATACAGTAAGTTGCAGGAATGGAGTGTGTATGGTTGAGACTGTCTGAAGTTTGTTCAGTTTGTGCAGCGATGTTGCATTTGACAATGACTTTCTGTACAAGCATGTGACATCATGCTTGTAAAAGATTTAATGAGCCATCTCAACCTCACAAGTCTTCAAAAACAAGTATTCACTGCAAGCATTGAGATCTCAAAGTTACAGGAAGATTGTTTTCTGTAGAGCTGAGAGAACAAAAAGCTTGTTGCACAAGAAAAGCCACTGGCCGTAAACAGCCAGTCAGATGTTTGAATGTCCCTCTTTACACAACGATGTGATTCCCCCAAGCTTTTTTGGTCAGCCTTTTCTTTTTTTTTTACATAGTTGTTACACTTGACAGATTCTTTTAACTTAATAAATGAAATCATCATTTTAAAAACTGCAATTTTTTATTCACTCACATTATCTTTAAAATTTGATTGATGATCTGAATCATTTAAGTGTGCAAAACAATTAAAAACCTGGAATGGGACAAATACTTTCACAGCACTGTATGAAACATATTTATGAATCGTCTTACAGTCTTTCAGGGTTGCTAATCCTGTACCATCTTTTGTTCACGAGAGGAAATTAATTGTAAAGATTGCTGCTTTGTTGGATTATATCTTCAAATAAGCACATTCACAGTTGTATTTTATTCCTACAACTTGAAAGCATAAAGACCAAAATAGGGTTCCTGCTTTTGTGCAAAAATCATAATTCTCCACCCACACTAGGACAGGGTAACCAGTTTGCATGTTGTTTATTTGCTTGTTGAAATAAATCACAACAGGGTACATGTTTTAAACAGTGTAAAATTAGATTCTGTAGAAACTGGATTTGCAATTATGAAGCTTTAGTTTTAATTACACAATATTCACAATGTAGTTGCACAAACACGCACACTTGGCCACGTAATGGGAGGTGTAGCATGTAAGGCCCTAGGGCGAAAAGTGCCACAACCATTTACGTAACGCAGCGTGTGCTCCTGCTGTGTCTGTGTTTGTCTCGTACTTGTGCATGTGCCTTTGTGCGTGAGCTGAACTGACTGGCACTAGTGCCTGTGTGTGTGTGTGTGTGTGTGTGTGTGTGTGTGTGTGTGTGTGTGTGTGTGTGTGTGTGTGTGTGTGTGTGTGTATGTGTGTGTATGTGCTGTGTACTCCATGACTTTCTCTCCCAGGAGCCATCCTTAGTGAGGTTCAGGCTGCTGATTTATGGGCCTGCTGGAAGGGCATGTCATGACTTCCTTAACCTGAACAGCCAGCCCCACCCCCACATAAGCTGCTTCACACTTGCTGCCGGCTGGGGCTCACTGCACCACCTGCAGTTATCTGGGGACATGTGCTCGGAGACTCTATCTTTACTAGGTTTCCTGCATGTGTGTTTTCAGAATGCCCTGAATGTTTGTCATGTCTACACGCGTCAGCCGTTGCGTGCGCTATTTTTGTGTCATTGTACGTCTGTTGAACGTGTGTGTTGAGCTTGAGAGACTATGTTTTTTCCCGCTCATTGTCAGCTGGTGCTCTGTCATTTTGAGTTATTTCATTGAAGGGGTGTATCTCATACAGTAAATGGATGTTTGGAATTTAAGTGTGTGCAAGTTTGCGACAGATTTCTTGTTTGCACATACCTTTGTATTCTGTATTTTGGCATCTATTTTAGATGTAAATAAAACCCCAAAACAAGCAGATATGTCTCAATTGACCACCCCAAAACACACACACCTCTTCAGCTGTCAGCATGGCCATTCCCTGCATACCTCAACACAAGCACCACCATCTAATAACAAGGGGAGCTGCCGGAAGAAAAGCTAAAATCAACATTTGCAATGTTACTTCATCTACTCCATTTGACTCACATGCCGTTGTAGCTGTTGAGACTTGTTACACTGACAAGTAAAAGAGGCCGGGCCAGTACTGCAGGGCTTTCTGCATCAAGCCGTTTCTCAATGAACTCCCCAGCCAGCCAGCCAGCCAGGCAGGCAGACGACCATGTGAGAGTTTTCCCACAGTGCAGAGGAGGCCTGTTGTGCAAACAGCTTGCATGATTGCGCTCTCCCAAACAAACACACTCCAGTCCAGTCCACTTGCCAGACCTCAAGCTGCAGCCACACCACTGCACCTAAAATGTGTGTGAGAGTGTGTCTTTGGGGTGGGACGGTGGTGGGTTGTCAGACAAAGACTCATCCTGTGTGAAATACTTAATTCCAGTGGTAAAGTTATTACAGACTGTGTCAGAGTTGTAACCTCAATTTGTCCTCATCCCATCTTCCAGGTCATGCTCATTCATTTATTGGCTTGAAAGCCCAAAGGGAAAAACTTTCATGTTTTCCATAATGGTTGACTCACGGTAGATGTGTGTTCACTATTTCTCTCTCTTTCGCTGTCTGAGAAATGTGCTGGGAAATGTCTCCCGGCACTGGCACCTCCTGCTCCACACTCCCAATGATGTGGAGACTAGTATTCAGTGCCAAGGAGATGAGTCATTAGCAATGGAGTTGATTATTTCAATTACTCATGATAGTGTGAGGCTAAGCCCCCTGTTAGCTATTCAGTATTAATGCCAGGGATGTTACCAGCCTGGCAGAGGCCTGAATGGGAGAGGGGACAGTAAGAGAAATGAAACTGAGAGTGGTAAAATGAGACTAAAAGAAAACTGCGTATAAAGACTTGGGAGAGACTGACTGACACAGAAACAGAAAAGGAACTGACAGCAGAGAGACCAAGAGGCAGAGACAGTAGGAACAAATTCATATTACAGCAGCCGCGGGTTAGTTTATGGGAACAATTTAAGAGAAAAGAATAGAGGCATGGTGTGCTGAATGGTTTCCATCTCCTTCCCACTCACAAGAGTGAAAACTCACCTCAGGCGATAGCAGGTACATGTGGCGGCGCATTTCTTGGCCTGTAACCCTATTTTATTGCCCCAGGCTGTAACTTGAGGAATATCCGGAGCATGTAGCAGCCATGGCAGTTTTTTTCAGTTTTCCTTTTATTTAGCATTTCTGGAAAATAAGGAATTTGTTTTAGTTTGCCATTATGTGCCATGTAATAACGACAGTTTTCCTCTGATCCCTGGTTTTGTTTTCCTGTCCATCACATCTGCTTGGGGCATTTGTAGTACTGCTTAAGAATGACCTCAGCCACCCATTTATGCATTACCACAGTTGTTTATGGGCAGCTATAAATAAACAGGAAGGCAAGTCACTGAAAACTGGATGGGAAAGTGAATAATTAACACCTTTCTCTTTCCTCTCACACCTCACAGATTTTGCTGTTTAGGGGTATTTGGACCATGCAGTCAACTCAAGTCCCAAAACTGTAACCACACCATACCACCACCCTTTGCTATCTTTTTCATTTATTTGTATTATAGACTATACAATGCACTTATTATATATTTATGTGATTTTTTTCATAATGTAAAAACTACAGACATATAGTGACATATAAGATAACAATAAAAAAAAAAACATTCAACAAAAGCAACAAACTGTGATGGTAAATAATGAATCCATGGAGCCAACAACCAACAACAGACAGGAGATGACCACATGATGTAGGAAGTTGCAAGTTTCCATGCAAGAGTCACTGTGTTTAGCAGGAAGTATTTAAAAAGTCGTCAGGGGCAGTGACCCACAGAACATTTGGGTACTTTAGTTCACAGCAGGATCCAACAGTACATGAACAAAGCTGGCCAGGCATCCAAAGCTTGAAATCACATCTAAAATATCTAATATTTTCAGTAGTTTTCATCTAAGTCTGCAATAGTCTTCATTTTTTTTAGATTCTGCATTCACCACATGACGTTCACTTCTTTAACAGAGGAAAATTGAATCAGTGTCCTCTCCCACCCTTTTCTCTGAGTAGTCATTACATCTATGTACCATTCAGTGGTTGCCAGATTTTGTCAGTGAGCTACCCACTTATGTCACATCTACACGATCCCATGAGGAATGACTGACATTTATTACGCACTGATCTGACAGGGTGGTACTGAGGAATGCAAAGCCTGTGCTCCAAAATGCCATAGCTGGTGTGAACTGGTCTTTTTTTTTTCGACTTGGTGCTCTTGGTCCAATATTAGTTTAACTTCATAAGAATGGTCTTGTCAAGAAAAACCTGAAATAACTTTAATTTTTATGTAGGCCAGGTTGAAAATGTGGGATGGATGCGAACTTTTGGTTCCTTACTTAGATGAGTTCCCCTGCTTCCTCCATCACTTCAGTGTGATCCCTTTGTTGATCCTTTTCCTGGAAGAGGCACGAGGAAACACGATATATAAGCTGAAGTAAAAAATTATACATGAAAAGTATGAAGCATTATATCTGCTAAATAATTAGTCTAAATAAAAGATACATGAGTGTGGTTTGGCAGTGTCTTTGTTTTTCCTTGGTTGTTATCTGTGACTCAGCAGAAAATCACACCTTATTAAACGTTTCTGTGGGAAGAACTGAAAACTGGAAAAGAGCTGTGATTTTTATGTGATGCTCAGTGGCCGGAACAAGAAAAACGAGCTTGTACTGAGCTGTGTAACTGTATTGTGCTGGAAAAACAGCACAAGCCCAGGAAAAAAAGCTTCCTAACTAAACTGAGGTTTTAAAAATAGTTTTGTGTATTTCCTCAACTTTGACAGTGACATACGACACAGAGATTGTGTGTGTGTGTGTGTGTGTGTGTGTGTATGACCCACTGGAAAATGGCCAGCAGCCTCTGTGGGTTAGAGGGTCATTTGGCATTTGGTGAAACGATAGGTGTAGGAGGGAGAAGAGGAAGAGCAAGAAGACTGACAACTTATTGATAAAACGAGGAATCTCTAGCTCCAGCCTGATAACCTCACACCCCCTCATTTAGTGATGAATGCCACACAGCTCAAACTACTCGCACACAGATTCATGCTTTGGCGCTGGACACATATATATGTCGATATATTGAACATTTCCACCAGATTGACATGTGCAGTGCTGGTGAGAAGGAATCATTACCTGTTCTCTTTCATTACTAGGACCTGTTGGTGATGGTGTAAGATTGGTTTACTTATGATTTCACCATAATTTAGCAACTGTAATACACCCAACATCAACATTTGTAACAGCTGCTTAATGGAGACAAGCAAATTGTTGTAATAGACATTAAGGAGGGAGTGTCATTTCCACAGTGCAATTCTGGTGTAGAAAAACACTGTATGAAACCAGAACTACTGAATATTCTTTCTCTAAAGTTGGCAGTTGCTTAAAATCTGGTGTATCCCCAGGCAAAATGGCTGCTTTGTTACCAAAATGAAAAGCAGCATTTGGCATTCACAAGTTCCAACTTGTAGAAAACTGTCAGCATTTTTGTTTTCCCTTCTGGCTTACCTGCATTTGATCAGCAATGAATGATTTATTTCTTGTTAGTCTTTCATTCTACCACATCATCTCCCACCGCATCTCACGTCCATTTTCGGACAATTATTAAAAAGAGAGACCTTGAGTCGAGTGGAGTGAATGCATAGTGATCATAATGCCACATTCAACAGCAGCTGGGCAATCCTTGAAAGAAAGTTGACAATCTCTTTCCCATTCCCTCTTGGCAAGAATCCTTTGTGTTTCCTTTGTGATTCTGAAAAACTAGCTGAGTGCACATAGACACACACATGGACGCAGACACAGGACTAGCAGCAAAACTGAGAGAAAGTAGTCTATACTCGCTAAAGCATTCCTGCTGTCCTCTGATATCCTGCTGTGCCAGGCTGTGTCAAGCCAAGTATGGATAGGATGGCACACCTACTCTCCATCCATTACCGCAGAGTGGGTGGGGAGGGGGTGCTGGAGCGCGGGGGGGGGGGACTGGGCAGCCACTATGGGGAAGGTTGGAGATGCTGAAGTCATTCATTTTAAAGGTAAGATTAATGACACTATTAATCCATGTCTGGGCCGCTGCAGTGGAGGACAGGACAGTATTCATACCTGCTGCTGGCTACCTGGGACCTGCAGCATGCATGCATGCGCTATGTTGAAATATACATGCATACATACACACAAAGAGCTATACAGCTGTTCAGACAGACTCACGGACTCTTTCGTCAGGGTCATTTGATATGTCAAGTATCCATTGCCCTGAAGTGGTGATGGAACACCAGGCTGTAGCTTGTGTCTTTCTTGCAGGTGGTTACTTGAAGGGGGGGATACTGGTCTGTTTTTTTCTGGCAGGTGAGAGATAGGGTGTGTGGAAGAGCGAGGATGAACAGCTTTGTGAATTAACAATATACAGGGAGATGGCTGGCACCAATCTGATTGCAGACCTGTGTTTTTTGCTGTGGCTGCAGTCAAACTGGACAGGAAATCAGGCCTTTTAACACTCCGCTGCGACGGAGCCTTGTAGGTGTGAGTGTGCAAGAGTGGGCGGCTAGCACTCTGCAGCTGTTGAAGGACACGAAAAGAACAGATGGACACCTAGAAAAAAAGACACACACAGAAACGCCAGATAAACACATGCAGAATGTACAGAAACCAGTACCTGTCTGTAATACTACTACTGCTGAATACTGAGCTCAGAGTAAATACTGGAGCAGACCTTGTCTCTAACCTTACATTTTAGGAGCTGCTCATCTGCAGTTTAAGCATACCAGGATCAGAAAATCTGGATTCACCTTGTCCTTGTGTTGTTTGACAAGGCTTTTCAACTCTCAACTGATATTTTCCCTCACATGAAAGCTTGTTTTTAACTTCCAGAAAGAGTTTAAAGGAAAGAAAGAGAGCAAGGAAAGACTGACATCCAGAGTAACAGACTGATAGTATGAGTGTGTGTATGTTTGCACTCCAATATTTCAGACTTATTCCATTAAAAATTTTAACCAATAATCAAATAATCAAATAATCAAATAATGACATCTGCAGCCAAAATATGCATCTACATTTCTATCATGATTTGAAATGTTGTTAGGGGAAACATGTCTGTGCCTGTGAGTGTCAGTGGTTGTCTGTGTGAACTATAGTGCAGAGCGGTCCGAGGAGACTAGCCCAAAACTGCTGTTTCCGTGTGAGTAATGTAGCTGAAGAAGCCTCTTGACAACAGGGTTGGATGAGGAGGGTTTGAAGAGCGAGTGCACAGAGATGAAGCCGTCATCTTAAACCAGCACTGCACCTCCGCACAGAGCTCGATTTTCTTTTGTCTCCCTATCGCTCGTGTAGAGCCTCTTAACATTTCTCTTGTTTCATACTGTCTGTTTTGTTCTGTCTTTTTGTTGCTTGTTGTGTCTTTATCATATCTTCATTTGTCATTTTTGGCTCCCTCCATCCACTTCCTGCTGTCTCCATCTGTCTTCTATACATTGAGTTTCCTTTTTTTTCTTTCTGCACTTTACAGTATGTCTCATTCTTGGCGCCTGTCTTTTCCTTGCTGTGTTTCTGGTTCTTTCTCTCAGTCTAGCCAGGAGGCAGTAGTCTGGGACATTCCTGTTTTCACTATGATCGACCATAGACTAAGCTCTTTTGTAGGAGTGATGTTCTCTTGTAAAATAACCCAGGGGTATTTTTTCCTCTCTGGGAGCCAATTTATTGGTGACATTTATTCAGGAATGACCTTCTCTGGATTAGTCTCCCAGAGATACACAGAGCATTACTGCTCCTTGCAGGGTAATTTAACTATTATTGCAGCTTGATTTAAACATTTACCCTTTCCTTTTTTCCACCTGTATACAACTCTGTGTTGAACAATGAATGCATGTGTCAAATATCAGTTAATGCTGTATCATCCAACTGTAATTTGGACAGGGCATCCGCTTGCACATGCTATCTAAGTTCCCTCTGTTTTCAGAGTTATAAAGTGATGCCATGCTTAAACTAGAGGCAACTAATTAATTAAAATAGTAAAATAGCACCATAAAGGCACAAGGGAGATTATAACCTTATCAGAGCATGTCGAGTGCGTTTTCCAAGATTTGAGATCCAATTAGCCAGATGGATGGTTACAGCATAACACACTCTCCTGTGCATACATTCCAATCCAAGTGGCATATTTTAAGCCTGACAGTGAGCCAGTCCAGACGTTTTTTGCATGTGTCTACTGCCAAAAGACAAGAATGTAAACTCATTAAAATTAATAAATTTGCAGCAGGCATTTAAACAGAAAATAAGCAACTTTTCAGTTTATCTGTATTAATAGTCCAGCATTTGGGATTGTAGGGAGGCCTTGAGAGTCAGGATATTCACACGAGCAGTCTGTGACCTTTTCCCTTTATTGCTTATTACATCAAGAGGATAATGAGTGATGGAAAAGACTGATAAAAATACAGAAAATAAAGATGTGTATATTTTAATTCAGCCCACTCTGTGTCTCTCTGTCTATCTCTTCCTTTGTCTCCCACCCTCCTTTCTTTGTTTGCATCATGTTTTATCAATCACGGACTGCGATTGCTGGTGCAGTGAGGTGAGGCGGTGGGTCTGCCTGGGGCCCGGCTGGCGGGTTTGGGTTGTAATAGGTTGGTGCATCCTGTTAATTTGATATGGTGTGTGACTGAGGAGGCTCATTAGGGACAGCAGCTCACAGGTAGACTAGGCTCTCCATCACCACCAGGAGACCACTGGCAAAATGGGTAGGGGCAAGAAGATGAGGATGGGGGGAGAAAGATACTTTGGCAAGAGGAGAAAGCATTCCACTTTTTTCAGCATCAGAGGAACAGGGGTCAGTGAAGAAAGGAATGAGAACAACTGGTAAAATGTTTTTCCACAGAGTTTTCTTTCAGCACTGTTGTTTGTTTTTTTTTGTCAAAATAGTTTTTCCATCTTTACATTTTGGCATAAGTCTTTGTGATATGAAAGTCCAAAACTATACTCAAGATCATTTATCCACTGTTTTGGTTTACACCTGCGTCACCGGTAAGGACTTTGAGTGTGGGCAACTGAGAATTTATGACAGCCTAAGAGCAGCTCAGAAGGGCTGTCACCAGTCAACCAGAATGAGTACGACAACAGAGGTGGTGAGAGAGAAATGGATGGAGAAACAAATAGAGAGCAAAGAAGCAGAGAATGAGAGAGTTCAGTGAGAGAGGTTCATTTCCATTCGAGCATTACATTTTCTCGCCTACTGTGTGCATCGGTGTGGTCTCAATCTCAGTGGCGCTGAGGGAGATGAGATGAAGCCATGGACAGAGTGAATTATTAATGTAAAGATCTCCTTCTCCAGCGAATCCAATAAGTTGCTTATGATTTGCCTGTCAGAAAGATTGGTGGTCTGAATAAGGAAAACTCCTGGATCACGTGGCGCCTTGAGTTCTCCTCCCTGGGTAATTGAGTCGTGCACGGTATTGACTCTCTGGTGATTAAGAGAGCCTGAGCCAGACTGGAGCCCAGTGTCTGGCTCCTCTGGGTCGGTCACTGGACCTCACAGCAAGCCTATTCTGTGTGACCTTTGTCATAGAGCAGAGCACTGGCTAACCCCCAGCTTGGTGATCTGGAAGTAGTGATCTCTGTATCTAACTGGAACAGTGGATGCTGAGAGCTATTCAGGACTGGCTCTACTTTTTTTTTCCTCTTTATTTCACTTCTCACTTTATCTTGCATCTTCTGTTGTTTTCCTCTTTCTCATTTGTTTCTGGCTTTTGTGAGAATAAATCCAGACTTCCAAAAGATACATCTCCTAACTTTGAATATTTTAATATGTTGGTGCCCACAAACATTTTTGCTGTTTAATTTGTTTCCTTTTGGCAAGTCATAATGCCCGACTTTCATAGTCAGATTTCACACTTTTATTCACATTGATTGTGTGAAATCATTCAGCTGTGGTGGAATGACTTTATTCCTAATATACCTTTTTTTCCCCAAATAAATGCCCAGGAAATTTTTACTTTTCTATTTAACTTTACTTTTTTTAAGCATCTTATTCCTCCTGATTTGATGCACAAGTTGAATTAGCATATTACACATTCAATACATACTAGTATACTAATAAAGATGAATTTGCTAATGAAAACAGCTCTTTTTGAATAAGCAGTGGTGATGTGTTAACATAAATACCAGCGTAAACGAGAGACAGCTATGAAATACAATGATGCACCACATTTAACACTACCCAGAAGTTGCTCACAGAATTACTGTTCATTAGTGACATTGTTTATCAAATTGTTAGAAAGTCTATGCGGTTTTACACAGAACAAGACCGGCTGTAATAAGAAAATCTAGGTAGGTAGTGTACTTGGCACAGTTATAATAGCAGCATGCACATTTCAATAAACAATCTGTTTGAATAAAAATAAATGAATATGTAGAGCAAACAAAATATATTAAATAAGACGAGGTTGGTAGCGCAGTTGGCACAGTGATAACAGCAGCTCTAGGGTTTAAGTGGCCCAATATCACTAGTACACAAAGGCAATGTTTAAGGTAGAAGTTGCTGTTTTGCATCCACCATGCCTGTGGGCCAGAGTGGACTGTCGTGTCTCTGAAATACTGCTCCATTTCTATTCATGCTAGTGGTGCCACTGTGGTAGACCAGTTTTAAATGACATATTTGGCACTCAGCTTTTGTCTCGTCATGGTTTAAAGTGGTTCCACGTTCGCTGCGGTGAGGGAGGGGGATGTCCAGCTCCCTATGATAGCTTAGGTATTTCCACATTTCAATAGTGCAAATACAGTTAAATTATTACAGATCTTACAGTTTAGTTAAAAATATCCAAAATACCTATCCAACAAATTAATATCCGGATATTCAAATTTTTGGGACCAGCCATTGTCATGACTAGAAGGACATGGTGGTTGGTGTAAAATAAACTTTTGGGGCTACTGTTACAGACAAGAAAAGAAAATATCAGGAAAAAGATAAGAAAATAGTCAGTGAGTGAAAAGACAAACTTATGACTTTCAGTGGCGTGTGAAGGTATTGTGCCTAAGAGAAACTTTGCAGGAAGGTGACCTCTGTTCCTGTGGATCACCACAGGGGATGAAGCACAAGCTGGCTGACCTGAGCCTGAAGCCTCTGTGGTGGACAGTTTGGCTTTTTGATTGCAGTGGTGGCCCATTCTTTAAGAATACAGAACCACTATTGATTTTACAGCGGATATACAACCAAGGAGGACAGTGACCTTTTTGAGTTTTTATAGGTGATTATATGCACTGAGTTTCACAACTACTATATTTTGTCTAGTCAGCTGATACAACACAAGTGGAGTCTGTACATTACCATACTACCATTGTAAGTATGGCAATACTGGGTGAAATCGTTTTTAATCAGCCAAGAACCTGTTGTGCCACACATAATATTTAAGAAATAAAAAGTAATTTGAAGAAAATAGTTTGTTTCACCATAATCATAGCATGCACCATTTATCAGCAGGTGGAGTTAAGCACCCATCATACTTTTTTCTCATGCTCGCTTAAAATGAATGGTAGTAATTAGTTAATTAATTAGTTTGTACTGTAAGAAGTATTCAACTACCCAGTTATTTTCAGCTCCATGAAAATATTCAACCTTCAAAAGAACCTTTACTAGTGTAGGTGATCTGTAGGTACTGATGGATATCAAAAAGACAAGAAACCTTGACACTAACCCTAACCAGTACGTCAGGAGTGGGAGCAAGATGAGAGAAAATGACAACAGAAAATGTTAACCAAAACTTCTCATGGCCAGCTTTACAGTCACTGGTTAATGTTGGAGAACGAGAGACCGAGATCACGACATCCAGTGCCTGAGCATCAATTTCCATTGTGTACACATGAGTATATTTTGAGTAATGACATCAAACAAGATGGCTGACATCATGTCTACATGTCCATATACATATTGTCTTTTTTTCGCATATGCAGGCACATCACCGTTTCACTCAGTAATGAGTACTGACAGGATATGAACGTCTGTTTTTGGTTTGTCCCCTATATACACACAGACGCAGGAAACCTCTTCTTGCTGATGTTCTCTGCAGTAATGTGATTATCAGGCCTCAGAGCCTATTACGTCCAATCAGATGTGGCAGACAAAGAGATTCACCTGCTGCCTTGCTTAAACAATGCTGGTCTGTGTGTTGCACCTTTGTGTGTGTGTGACTGTGGGCGATGTAGTGTACGTAGTCCTTCTCTTCTGGATGAGCCTGTTACTGGTCTTGTTGCGGATTCTGTTGGTGCTAGTGCTGTGTTTATGGTGCTCAGTGTCTCTGTATGCAGTGTCTCTCTCCCTCTGTGTGTGTTTGTCTGTCTTTCTTTGGCCAAATCTGTGAAAATGTCTAATATCTCTTAAGTAAAATAAATACAATAATTATGTCAAATCAAAGTACGGGTGGGCATAGGTGGTATCAGTGCTGACACCACCACTGTCTCTGGTCAGTGTGGATATTATTGTGAATATAAAATGTCCAGTAAAGCCTCTTAAGCACGTTTTAAATATAATAAGTGTGTAATTTCCTTCTGATAAAGAAATTGATTCTACCATAGATTTAATCTAAGATTGAAATTAGAGAGTAATCACATCATGACATCCAGTGATTATTGCTTTGTGAATTTCATCAGTCACTTTGTTTACTCAGGACAATTCAGTGCCTGTTTTGCTTCTTCCGCTGATGGTATGGGGTGATTGGGACCATGTTATTTTTCATGATGAGCCCAGAGTATCTCAGTGATGTGAGCATATGTGCTTCTTTATCATTCATTCAATCATTTCATTGAGATAAGCAACCAAGGTTAATTTGAAAACCATTAAGCTTTCCTTCAGAGCCTCTAAAGGTGATGCTTCAGTTTGAACCTCTTGACTTTTTGTATTCTGCCAGAGTGGATTCATTCCCAGCAGAGTGAAAATATTCAAGGTCTGCCACTCTCAGAAATTGAAGAGTCAGTTGCTGAAGTGAATGATTAACTGACTGCACTCAATTGCTCCATTATGTTTTTATGCTCTGTTAGTATGCACCTGTCTTGCGTTTGCTGTCAAACAAAGAAGAGGTGTCTATTACTTTCCACCCCTCTTTCTCAGGGTTGACCCTTTGCTACCCTGCCCAAGTGCACAGATGTTTGGCTACTATTGGTTGATCAATTAATTGGGCCAATTTGACGTTTCTAATTCATTGGTAGCGACTGAGATCTGCATTCATACTGGCCGATTATTAAAAGATTTCTGCAGACACATCTGCAGACTACACTACAAGCATTTCATGCATACTTATGACTGGAAATTAGTGAAATGAATGTGAAAAATTATTTGGCTGCACCAGTCCGAGTGACTCTTCAGGAGGCATTTTATCAGCACTAAATAAGAGTGTGTGTGAGATTAGTGGATCTAGAAATATGGTTATGGTGTTTCTGCTGCAGCCTCTCCTCTCTGTGTCCCTCCTCTTAATGATTGAGGGCGGAGCTAAGCTTCTTCTCACAGAGCAGACAGCATTCAGGAGAACTTATTGTATGAGTGATTAAAAACAACTAAAAAGGCCAAGGCACAAACTATCACAATAACAAACGTCCCACGTCTCCTACTGTAGTAGTTCTGAGAATCTCTCGCATTTTAATAATGGATCCATTGTGTCGGCACATTATAAAATCTACCGAATGTCAGATATTTCCTCTCATCTGAGGATGTACTGATAGCATGATTGACCACTCTTCTCAGCAGCAGTGCTCATTCACTGAATTCTCATTTAAGTTCAGCATATTTGTGTCTGATTTGTAATTACTAAGTCTTCGTATTGTATCTGATGCAGAAACAGAAAAACAAAAAACATATTGGTGTCATATAGGCCTGTAGGAAATCAGCCTCCCTGTTCTAAAGCTTCTGCCAATGAAAAACCTATATCAGTCAAACACTACTGGCTACATTGCTTCACTGTCCTCCTCTCTGCTCCCCCCCGGTGCTCTGTCAGCAGGCCCACATGTCACTGTCAGCAGGCCGCTAGCAGGGCATCAAGGCTGGGAAACCAAGCCCATCAACACCCCCCTAGGGGCTCAAGGCCACCTGCAGGCTAGTCGTGCCTGGTCAGGCTGGTCCCGTCATGGGGTTGAATGGAGGTGAACTATGTCCTGCGGAGAAAGACCGATTCACTCGCAGAAACTTTGTCCTGGTTGGAGCATATGGTCTTCCCAGTTATTCTGGAGCCTGTTGGTCACCTCTGAATGAAACTCCTCGTAAAAACAGGCTTTTTCACTGGGTGTGCTGTAGTGAGGCTGTGTCTGTCCTCCCTTTTGGCAGAGGCTGGCTGCTCAGTGGGCACTGGGACACAGGAATGAACAGAGAACAGCTGGCCCATTCAGAGCAGACTGCTGCCTTGCAGGAAACCTTCTCCATGTCCTCTCAAACTAGCTCATCAGCACCCACAAACACACAGAAGACACTTGGCTCTTCCCCTCTTTTTCACTGCCTTTGTGTTCCCTGGCTGCCTTCTTGATTTTGATTTAGTAAACAGAATAAATGGAACTTATAAAGCATAAGCGGATGAGTGAATAACTTCAGTCAAAATTATTTAAAACTAGGTTTCAGTGCCATATTCTACATAGTAATTTATATTTAAGTGCAAGTATCAGCAAACATCTGTGGTTATGCTCTAAGTGTTAATCAAAGAGCTTCTGAAAATCACTGAATGAGAGGGTAAAGATGTGGACAGTTCTTTTTGATTGTGTTGTTAATTAGTCAGGCAGTGTTTTAGCTCAGAGTCTCTTCTCAAAGTGTGAAGGAATGAATCAGGCTAACGTGATTACACTGATCAAACAAGAAGAGAAACTGACAGCAAACTTCTTGTCGTGTGGTTCTTGGAAACACAATTAAAGTGTTTGGCCAAAGCAGTCTGACTTCTAGCCAATACTGCTTTTCATCAGGTTGTATGTGTTCAGGATATTCATGCATATGCACTCACTGGGCATTTGATTCAACATTTAAGATTCAAAAGAGCTTGTTAGCTGTTTGCTACTGTTTTTTTTCTCTTTTCACTTTTAGCCAGGTTTTCACTTCACTTGAGCACCCTCATATGTTCTCACAGCCCCACCAGTGCATTGATGTATAAGGCTCTGATGAATTCACAGAGAAGAAACATACTATGGCGACTCAGGAGTTATCTGGAGAGACCCTTAACCTTTTCAGCTTCTGCTTAGTAACCAGTGCTTCCTCAATCTTAAGAGGTGGTTTTCAGCACAATAAAACCTTTGAGCAGTAAAGACTCAATACTTGGATTGCACCAGGTGGGTCGTTTCCTGACTAGAGGAAGGCAGTGTGTGGCGTCCACAGTGCCGTCAGAATAACAATAGACCTTTCTCTTCCTGTATTGAGCACATGATTACAATACCAAAACCATCTTGAAGAGCATCAAATAAACATGAAGATGCTGGTTAGAGGCGTGACAATAAGATTTTATTTATGAGATTCAGGGACATATTTTTAAGACTGATTCAAAAAGGTTATTCCTGTTTTTTACATTAAAGAGAAGGTCTATGATGGTTGGTTGTTCACAAGTAAACCCTTCTACAAATGCAGACTATCATTTGTACACACGTGTAAATCTTAATCTGTGTTGTCACTTCAGGGTGGGCAGCTTTCCTAAATTGCTGATCAGCATACTGCAGTGTGATTGCGGTTCCATCTTGAGTAATTGGACTCTCTGGGGTTGCTTGGAACAGTGGTGTGTCGTGCAGAAAATCCCAGTATGAACAGCCCGCGGCCTTTCTCAGATCAGTCTGACCTAGTACTTTCAGCGGCAGTTGTGCACTCTGAGGATGCTGTCGGAGGTTGGTTGGGGCTTTGGATGGAGAGGTGGGGGTTTATGCACAGCAACCGCAGCAGTTTTATTTTTTGGAAACCTTGCAGCTAGCCTTTGTTCTCCATTTCTCATTCTAGCCTCTCTAGTGCTCCCTGGGGAGTTTTGTTATCACCCCCTATATTTATCAAAGTTTCTCCGCAGTTCAAGCCAGGCCCCTATTTTTCCATCTCTGCCAACTCTGCAGCCCACTCGATGTAAACTGCAACTTCTGTAATGGATCTGATGTCAGATGTGCTGACTGTATGTTTACCTGCTGCCTGGCATGATTAAGAGATTTGTGTGGAGGCGTGTGGCAACAGAATGACTGCGTCTGTGAAGTAAGTATATGAATGGACACGGAAGAGACCTGTTTCCCTCCTACCCACACTCTCTATATCCTGACAAAGGAAAGCCACTCACTAGGTCAGACTGTGCCAGACAGTTATGAGGATTGTCTCTACTGCGCTCCTTTCATTCCTCGCGCTGTCTCTTCCCTCTTTTCATTTTCTGTCTCTCTCTCTCTCTTCTTCGCAACTTAACCCCAGTGTTTGGAGGAGTATTACATAAGAGCTGGACTGCTCTTCCTCCTGGCAACTGAGGGAGTTTAATTGAAAAGGAGATCCGGAATGAAAACTCCCATTCCTTTTCAGGCCTCCGTTCTGTGAAAGAACGGAAACATACCAGGGGAAAGAGGATGAAATGTACAAGGCAATGAGTGAAAGAAATAGGTCATGTTCTTAAAACAATATGAAAGAGGAGTCGTCTGACATCTCCGCCTGCCTCTGAACTGTCTTTAACGATTTTTCTTTTTTTTTCTTAGTTGACCTTAATACACTTTTCTGTCCAGAGAAAAGCTAGGCAGTTTCTGTAATAAAGTATGGCAAAACAATTGGTCTCTAGTGTATAAAATACAAAATAATATAAAAGAGGAACTGAACCATTATTTTTTGTAATAAAATTAAATCGCAGGAAACTTTCTGGGATATTGACTGAGAATCCTGTGTTTGCACATCAAGTTTATGTATTCTTTCAGTGAGTTTTACAGTATGAGAGGGGTATCTCATGCCAAAAGACAAAAATCTGTCTTGTAGAAGCTGTGAATGAAGACAAAATTGCATGACAAACAAGAGAGTAACATATTTGGTTTCAGTTGACTTAAACTACACCAAAACTTTGAGATGTTCAACTTCCACTGTCAGAAAACCTACTCTTTATTCAGGTAAACAGTGGCTGTACCAGGTAGGTTGGGTGTGTAGGAGTGTGAATGTGAAACAGGGTCATGCTGACAAACGCTGGCTGCTTTCTCGTACAAATGAAGCAAATAAAGAATCTGTTTCTCCAACTGTTAGTCTGGGCTTCTTGCTCTCTATTGTTGAGTCCCAGTGCACAGATCCTTGTGCATTCATTAGCATGCTATAGACATTTACTAATGGATTGGTTCTCCACTCACAGAAGTGGGGTTGGATCAGCTGATGACTATCATTGTTTTCCTGGTATTGCCAAGGCTGCAGATATACTAAATCTCATACAATACAATAATAATAATACATTTTATTTTAAGGCACCTTTCTAAACACCGGAGGACACCGTACAGACAGTGAAACATTAAACAACAGACATATAAACTAAATTCAAGGAGTATTATGTACTGTTGTGAAGAGATATGTCTTGAGACGGGATTTGAAGACAGGTAGAGAGTCAGTCTCCCTCTCTTTGAAGAAGTGTATACTGGTGCCTTCCAAACTACAGATGACACTATGCAAACACAAGATCTCTTTGACTAATAATTTATTCAGTAGAATGGTAAGGCCTTACAAGGTTAAGAGCCACAGAGTCAAAAAGCTGCTCTGCCTATTAATTGCCTTTGATCAGTAGTTGATGCATAATTAAAATAGCTTAAGCGAACTAAGGTGGGCCCTGGAAAGTGTTGAATCAGAGAGCTGGGGTTTCAAAGAGCATGGTCTGAATGCTTTCCTTGCAGAAAACCTGGCAGTGTGTGCATGTGTGTATTATTCCTGATTTATAAAATGGCTTTGGTCTTTTGGGAGACAATCAGTGTCGTGCTTAAGGCACATTTTCACATATAAGATACTAGTTACTCTTTTGTACTCACATCGCATATATGGGCATTCAGATTGACTACACAAATGGCTTTAAGCTTCCTCTAAAGTTCAAACCATCACTTATAATGTGAGGCAGAGAGCCCGTTTGGCAGAGTCACTCTGAATAGAGCAGTGCAAATATGCCACCCACCTGTGCAGCAGCAGGCCAAATAAGATGAATTTTAGGGCCCTGGAAAATGAAAAGTTCTTTAAATTGATGCCTCTACGTCAACTCACAATGAATTTCAATAGAGAATCCAAAGAGGTGGTGAAAAAACAAAAAAACACAAATGATATGCAACTGTTTTCTGTAATTAGGTGTCAGGCATGGGTTAAAGTGCTTGTGTTTACATGGTAGTCCTGCATGGATGTTTTGCTGTAGAGACATTTTCTCTGTGTTGATCATTGTGGTGTGGAAACTCATTAAGTAGAGTGAATTCACCAGTGTCTGAGTCAGCATTGTACGCATTTACATTTACGATTACTGAATGGCTCAAAAAAACTGTCATACGTTTCCGTGTACATAGAAAAGCATAGAAAAGTCATTTTTCTGATAAATTACTCTTTGCTTATTCCTTGATGTTTCTTCTTAAGCAACAGTGTAATCAGCAGAAAGCTGTTGTTACTTCTCTTATTATAGGTCTGCTGCCAGGATATTCATAACTGAATGGCAATTAAAAACTATTTTAGTAGTTTAGTTTAGTTTAGTTTATTGTGCAAATAACACACCTGAGATGAGACAGCAAAGAAAACAGCTCAAGCGTTTTACCATATACTGCATTTTTTTAATGCATGTACAGTATGTTCTCAAAAAGGCCTATGTAAAGTCCACATTCTTACTAATATGAAAGACACACACACACAGTACAGTATGATGAATATATTCGATTAATTTAATCATTTCAATAATGTCACTTGCTGTGTTACGATTTACTGACTCTGGGGGAAGTGAGGTATGTTTTTCTTGTAGCCTGTGCCTAACTGTAACCTACTGTAACCTCTCTCTTCTCATTCTTGTCAAAATAAGGCTTATTATTATTCTCATTATAAGCACTTTGCAGTCCAGATAGAAAC
>JAUBNQ010000017.1:20413828-20428430 GCA_032353495.1 Ctenopoma kingsleyae | reverse complement strand
CCCCCCCCCCCCCAAAAAAAAAAAAAAAAAACCTACATGACACTGTGTAGTTTCATTAGTGGTGTTTTTTTGATACTTGTTCTATAAACACCATTGGCGTGCTGAGGGATGTTTGGCACCAGCGACTGGTTGTGCTGCTGTTGCTGCTGGCGAGGCTGTTGGAGAAGCCCACGTGGCATGCTGCAGCCACATGTCTGGGGCCCAGCCATCATAGAGGCATCATAAAACTCAGGCATGAGGCCTTGCATAGCAGACAATATTGGCTGTGTAATCCTTGTTCAGTGAGTTTGAGTACAAATGAATGCAGCTATATTTGTCTTTTATTTCATGAGTATGTTATTCTTTGTTTTACACTTTTATTATAGTATTTTTGTACTATGATTAAATTAAATTTAAATTAAATTTTTAAGCTGTTATGATAATATGACAAGATTATAACTAAGATTTTACTGTCGTATTATTATTAAAAGAAGACCACTTGTCTCAAAACAAACAATTTTCAAATTAAATATTCTAATGCAAATCACTTCCAGTACTAGCTTATATTGGCATAACAGTACTTTAACCTCAGGTCAGTGAGGAATAAGCCAAAAATCTTTAACGCTAATTCCCACACCATCAATCAGCAGCCCATAAACCTGTCGTGTTACTGCAGTATATGAACTACTGTATGTAATATCCCCTGTAAGAATAGCAGGACTGTGGCAGATGTGAAAGGGTTTTCTCATTAGCCGGTGATAGAACTAGCTTAGTCAAGGTTTACATTGAAGCTTGTTTTTTCTTGGGTAATCAGTTTTTTTTACCAGAGCTCATTTTCTACAGTGTACCCTCGGGGTCAATTTGCATTCATTGTTCAGTCTTCTGGAGTTTTCGTTGTGTTTGACTCATTAAAGAAAATGAGCTTGTCTTTATGGGACAACTCTTTGTAGACTGTGAATAAAGCAAATTTGAAGAAGATTTGAATTACGAAGTTTGTTTGCATTGAGACTGAACTAATGTTCGAGCTTTGTTACATGCGCTCATGTTGCCTAGTGGGAATTGTGTTTTGTTTTATATTGTCTTTGTTGTATGTCACAGAACACAGTGTTTTGTAGTCAACCAGTAAATCAGCCTCAGTTGGCCAAACAACATCAATTCACAGCAGTGTTGAAATGTATCCCTGTCTTTTCAAGCAAACTGACATCTCCTCTTTTTTCACTCGCTGTTGTGTTTTGTCTTGTTTACTCCTCAGGGGCCGGTGCTCTGCAGTATTGATATGTAAGCTCTCCCTATGAATTTTAAAAGTCTTTGATTAACAGTGAGCTAGGTGAAAAGCTAATGAAATTTCAGAAATGCAACCCTTGTAAAAATGTTAAACCATCCCATGCAGTGTTGTCAAATATTGACTTAAATGCCACCGAAGGATCTAGAATTCTAATGTTGATGCTCTGTGACAAATCAATCAAATAGCTTATGAGACCTATGAAATGTCATGGGTAAGACAGTGTAATAAAATAACAAATCACAACAGAGAGCTTCTAATAAAAACAAAATTCAGTACATGTCTGTCATATGCCTGCTGCAATATTTATAACACCTTTATGGTTACCAAATTCCTAGTAAAAGTAATCCTATAAAGCTTGTTATTTTAGAAGATTTCTGAAATGTTGATGTTGTCAGTGAAATTAATACCTTAGCTTTTATTCAAATTGCATACAGTGCCTTTTAATTCTTATATTGCTGTAAGCTGCTTCTGAAAGATACAAACATAAAGGTTTTTCATGTCTGCCCACTTCCTCTGGGCAACAATGGTGCACAAGAAAGTAATGCAAATGACCACCTGCTTCACCGTCTTTATTCTTCCAGTCCAAACTGGACATGTCTGCACTCAACTGCACCTGTGTGGAACTTGGTTAGAATATTTCTGCCAACTGGTTGGCATGTGGGTGAAACATAAATGAAAATGAGGACACACGAGAACCGTTTTCTTTTCTTTGTTAAACAGTAAACTAGCATCACTATCAGATATCATATTGTTAGTACTCTAATGTGGTTTATTTGCAAAGATTAAAATAATTAGAAAAAATAGTTTGTTGTGTGGATGTGATCTGTGAGTAGAGACGGAAATGCGCAACTGCACGTTTATTTACACATTAGTTTGTATAATTGCCTTCAAATTATCTCTCATTGCCTCTTTCTCACTCTCTCTATTATTATGTATTCATGTAGTAAAATCAGGGCATTACAGCTAGATCATATTTCATGTGCCCTATTCTGCGCTGGTCCGTCTGCACTGTCAGATTGAATCAGACTGGACAGAGCAGAGAGTCACTGGACTCTAGAAGCTACTCTCCAGGCTCTTTGATGCCTAATCTGATGGAAGCTGAAGAGGACAGACAACAGACAGCAGACATACTAACACACACACACACACACCGCCAACACTACAGACTACAGACCAGTCCTGTGCTGCTCATTGAGTACACTACAGATACACAGAGACAGGGATCTGAGTGGGAAAACATATATGAACATAGAATAGAAGTACATAGAAGCATAAAACATTAAAACAAATGAGCTATTTGTCTGACATTTTTTCCACTTCTCATAGAGAACTCAAATAAAATTCAGCATTAAGCTATTTGCTATACTATGGCCAACAGAGAGAAAATAATTTGGCACCAGAGAAATGTCTGACTGATTAAGTTATAAATCACCGCTGCCCTCAAATGAAAAGTTCATTTTAAAAACCGTAAATTAATTTTGACAAAATACATTTAATTTAGCTTCCCTAAAGAGAATCCAGTCTGTAGAAATTCACTAAGTTTAAGAGCCAAGGATGCGTGTTACAATTTAAGAGTAGATGCTTGAGAGATTTAACATTTTAATACAGAAATGTTAATGTTCTGAATGAAATGTTCCCTATGTTCACCTTTATTAAAAAGCCAAGTGAGGCTTAACCTTTCCTGTCATATGAAAGCATGTTAGTGTTTCCCATTGTTTAATCTGTCGGTGGTCATGTTGTGCTTTATTCACTCAGACGCCAGGTGATGGGGATCAGATCACACACAGTCATGTAAACATTGTTAGCAGCTTACTGTGGTAATCTTCCTGTACTGTATTTACTCTCTCCACGTATAGTCATGTGGGGAACACCTACCAAGAGTCGGTACTCATTTGAAGGTCAAAACAGCACACACACAGAGAGAGACCGAGGTCACTGCTGTGTAACTATTTGCATTGCCAGAATCCTGTTAATGCACGTTTCCCAGAGGACATGCACGTCCTTTGGACTGGAAGGATTGGTAAACAGATCACAGTGCTGCTCCAGCAGAATTAGCCATCTCGGATAAAGGGAACAAATCAATACAAAGCGTTCCAGCCTCTCCGTATCTCCCTCCCTTTTACCCGGAAGATACAACTACCATTTTTTATATATGCTGTATATCTATAATTAATATTTATGCTCTTCTGTTGAACTAGTTACGTTATGTTTTATTTTCCTTAGCCTTCTCACCCTCACTTTATGTTTAATATGCCTCATAATGAGCCATGACATTGAAGTTCAGCAATAGTACGAGTGTATTTATCCTTCATTTTTTAAGTGCTCATGAGATGTATTTGTACTAGCCTCTACAGTTTTGAGTTGCCAGCATGTTACTAATAGTATAACTGAGGTCATATACAGTTCAGGTTGTGTAATGTTGCCACAAGAAAAGATTTGCTGCTGTCCTCTGTTTGTAACCCAGTTTGTGAGTAAAATATGTTGGCGTTTCAGCATGCATCCATCGCAACTAATGAGAGACAGTCCAAGGAGAGTACAATGACTGTCAGCTCAGCTTGGAGGTGACAGAACTGAATTTCCCGCAGATTTCTCTGCTGCGGCTTCTGTCTGTATTGTTTTGCTGCAGGGAGAGATTAGTGGATTATCACTCAGTAAAGAAAAATGTTGGAGAAAAAGTGGAAAAATTTACAAGTATATGATTCTTCCTACTTGCACCTGGAAATGTACAGCTGTGTGTTTCCTTTGTTTCACTGAGCTTTGCAGAGGGCTGTTGAGAAAATGGTTGGAGATCCAAGTAGGCAGATGATGCTCTGCCTGTACTGAAACATCACATGTTCAGTTCCCACAAGGAGCTACTGACAATACCCAGTCATGTTGAAAAGTATTGTTAACCAAGACACTTGTCCCACATCTTGCTAGCTCAGGCATCCTAAAAGTTAAAATATAAATGGATTTTCTTACATACTGTAAATGACCTTTGTTTCACCCTTGTCTAATTATACCAGAGCTTTTGCTACAGAGCCCCCTGACATGGGTCTTTTCTTTCCCATGTCATCTCTTTCTCAGTTCTTCTCTGTTTCCAAAAGAGAAGATAGAATGAGCAGTCTTGACATCTCCTGGGGGAATGTGAGCCGGTTGAAGGTTGAGGGAGTGAGGTGGTGGGGGTGCAAATGGGACTTTGCCTTCTGTTGCTGGAGGCCTGTCACCATTAATGGGCTATTGACCCCCATTGGGCTGTAGGCATGAAGTGGCTATTCATCACAGCCATGTCCATGTGTCGTCAGACTCCCCTGTCCCCCTCTCTGCCTGTGCGACCACACAGGCAGATTAGGCAACAGGATAAGAATTGCAGACTGTCATGGCCATTCCTTTCCTTTTCATTTCTCAGTCTTCAATTCTCAATTCTTTCCTCAGTCCTCCTCTCTGTTCCTCCTCTCCCCTTCCCGGAACCAATCCTGTTCCCATGCTGTCTTCCCCTTCCAGCAGCCATACATAACCTGAACTCTGGGTGCACTCTCCTCTAATCCAACACCAGTCTTATCTCAGCTCAGGAACAATAGCCACAGAGCAAGCAGCTCAGAACCACAGCCTGCAGAAAAATAGCTCCACTCCCACATGGCTGTGGGACCCTGTGCATCCAACAGCGTCAGCCAAGCAGCCTGTCACTGCTTCACATTAAGTCCTCCTCACTACATGTCGAGAAGAGATTCCAGCTTCTGTGTGCTTGACTGTCGTCCAAATGGAATTTCTGTTACTGCAGTGCAGTTGACAGCAACAGCAAATGACTAATCTCATCTGTACTTGCTGTTGCCTTGTCAGTATGCTGATCTACCGCTCGTCTTTTTGTTTGTTCACTGCGGAGCTGCATGAGTTAGTTGTTAGAGCTATTTTGTGATTCATGTAGGTAGTCGGGCACCTTTCCAAGCTGCTGTCCCATTCATCTTCTATTAATGAGCTTTCACCTCAGTCCTAACGAGCTGTAATTGCAATTGCGCCCCACATAGGATCAATGCCATCGTCCATGCAGTGGCCCTGCAGTGGATGGGCATTTACATCGGTGAGGCATTACCAGTGTTACACAGTGAGGTAGGATCAAATCACAGGTTGTCCCTAAATGGTGTTATGTCATCCAATGGTAAATCCACTTAATTGCTTATTACTGGAAGGCAGACTATGTTAATTAGGAATCCTTTCAAATATAACAGGAAACTCTATTCCATCTTTTTTTTTTTTTTTTTTTTTCTTGCTCTATTCCATCTTAAGCTCATCTGTCTCTAGTACTTGATCTCACGCTATTTCTGAAAGGTTGAATTCAAGTCCTTTTAGCCATGCTGGTTGGGGCATCAGTCTAACACTTTAGTCCAGTCTAAAACATCCGACAACTAGCTTGACAGCGCAGTACAGATCGTCATGATGCACATATATCACATGGTTTTCCTCTCGTGCCTCCACGAAGTTGACATGTGAAGTAAGACAACTATGAGGTAGATTGCACAATTCTGCACCTCGACAGCCACTGTCTTGCTTGTTTTCCAACCATCCCTATACTTACAGATTCTGATTGGCTAAACACACCTGATCCACGTAATCAGCAGTGGGTAGGTACAGGGATAGTAGTTAGAGAATATTCAGGTTTGTTAAAGAATAGGTTTCCCAGAATTTCTATCTAGCACCACCAAAGAGGAACAAATGATATGGTAGCATATTGCTGCCACTTCAAATGAAAATTGTACTCAGTTTCTCATTATCATCAGACATTTCACAACATTTTTTTCAAATTGACAAGATCTTTTCTGAGATATTTTTATTTTACTAACACTTTGTTAGTTTCTTGTTTCTGACTGGAGCGGAAACAAGTGAAGTGAAGTTGAAAGAATTTCATCCTGTAAAATATGGACCAATGCTTTTGAATTGTCACCAGAGTTTGGACAGGCATTAATGGTTGCTAAGTTGACATTTTTAGTTACGGAAATATTTCAGTCCACTGCAATCCAACGAACAGCTGCTTGGTGCTTGTCTAATTTGTCTAATACTTTTGTTTATAACCAAATACGTCTACAACTAATCACATTTCTAATGACGTATTTGATCTTAAGCGAATCATGCTAGCATTTTCATTGTGAGCATATTAGCATAATGATCTGAGCACGTAGTGTACCTCAAAATACCATTGTATACTGTATGGGGCAGCATGATAGCTCAGTGGGTAGAGCAGTCAAACCCAAGGGTGAGCAGGTTCGATTCCCAGTCCCGGCAGGCTACATGCCTTGGTGTCCTTGGACAAGACACCGATACCCTGACCCTTGGCACCTCACAGGGGTAGCCTGTCCTCAAAGAATTTCCCCAAGGGGATCAATAAAGTATCAATTATTATTATTAACATATATGCAAGCTGCAACTTCATGAAGGTGTATGCAAGTTAACTTCTGAAAACAGAAAGCTTTTGACATGAGCATCAGAGATGTACACTGGCTACATTGGTTTTGTGACATGAAAATGATTTAAAAAGCTCCTTCTGATTGAATTCAGTTTATTGCACAAAGCAGTGGCCTGTTAATACTGAAACTCTCATCTAGATAGCTTTTAAGTGATGTGTGTTCGTTAATAGTTGGATATGGAGAACATTTCACTCCTGTGCGTATCTATTATTTGTGCCATTCTCACCCTTTGTCTGGGTCTCCCACTCTCTCTTCTTGTCAACTTCCTGTCGCAGCCTCTTTGTTTATTTCTCCCTCAGTGACAAACTTGCATCACCTGCCTGTTTCAAATTTTCAGTATTTCCCCTCCCTTTCTCTATTCACTTGCTGTCTCTCTTTGTCTCTTTCTTTTTTTTTGATCCATCCCCACTGTCTCTCTCCCCTCTCCTCCTCCCTCCCTGTCTCTGGTACTTTGTCTGGCTTACTTCCGTCGTCACCGCCTCCTTCATGTTTTCTGCTTTGTGTGTGTTGTCTCTTTAGACTTAAGGAAGTGAATCTATATACATGACAGCATGATGTGGAAGACGCACTTCGGCTTTTATTCCCTTAGGCCATCTGGGGAAACAGCACATTTATACATACATGAGTGCACACACCCACATAAACATGCCTTCGCTAGGATAGTACATGTGACTGGCTGCACAATTCTTAACTTGTTAATATTTTTCAGTTTCTATGTTTATTAACAAATTAATACACTTCTGGCTTCTCTGAAATACAGTTTACACAGATTTGCTAACATTAATCCACAAAGATGACCCAACTCTTTGGGTCTGTGCAAATACAGTATCTCACTCATTATGTATCACTTGTCTGGGCACAAGTATACCGTCTAAGAAAGGCAATTTCTGTATAAGAGTGCATGGTTGAAAAATAGTAAAGCAACACCCAAAATACTCATCTCTCCAGGTAGGAGTAGAGTTTGTCTGAGCCTTGGCTTCCAGGCTTCCCAAAAGTATATATGTGACAGGCAGGCAGAGGCATCAGAGTGTACCCACCACAAGCTTGACGCAGTGTGAGCCAGGATGAAGAAGAAGACGGAGAGAACAAACAAATGACTGCTTTAGTTCTGTCTGCAGGAGGCTGATGGAGATGCAGCAGCACACAGACACACAAGCACAGATGCACGTCCTTCTTGCAAATGGACAAACCTGTCAAGTATCCAGGAGCACATGAGAATGAATGAAACAATCAAAGCTTATTGATTGCAGACACATCGTCTCTAAATATCAAATCAAGTGAGAAATTCTGAAATTGTGTGGGCTGTAATAAAAGGCATACAGCAGAAGAAAACATGCTAATTTATTCCTTTTGTCTTTGGTGCCTTTGTTCCCTCCAAACACAGAGACATTAAAATGAAATCAAAATTGGGGCAAGATGTGAGCACAAAGCTGACAGGATTGTTTTGTCTTTGCGTATTGTAACTATTCTCCCAGGGGTCTGTGGGGAACACTCTGCGGCAAGAGCCTCCTTTCAACTCCACTCACTAAACAGAATGACGCTCAACAGCAGGCCATCACGGGTCAAGGAGCAAACACCGTCACTTGTCATCTACCTCTCTGATTGACACGGAATACCTGTGGGAGGACCCTATATAGCTCAAATGGCATACTACTGCCTCTAGATTGACCCAGGTTCACTCTTCACACATCTGGACAATCAAACAGATTGAAATCAAAGCTACATAAAACTCTGCTACATACTGCATGAGCCTTTCTCCAGAGGCTTTGTAAATCAAACCTGTACCCTTCTTAAGGGTAGGCTTGGTTAGGCGCTAAGTGGCTGTGTTTTCTAAAACAGATTTTAGCATTAGTATTTTTGACCAGAAAACAGCCTGACCTTGGTAGTTAATGTGTGTAAAGTCTGAAGATCTTCTATTTCCTTTATCTGTTTGTTTGTGTAATTTATATGCAGTTATCCATTTCCCTCATAGTTATCAGATGGATGCTCTCAGCAGAGATGCACCTTGTTAATAAGTGAGCTCACTGAACTCGTAATAGCTACAGAGGATCAGAATTTCTTTAGGAGTGACTTAACTTGAAGAACAAATACTTGAAGACTGGGTATTGTCTTGCCATTGTTATCCTGGGGTGTAAAGTCAATTGCATTTAATCCTTCACTAGTGCACAAGAGATCCTCTCAGTCAAATCCAGATATTCACTGTGCCACTTCAAGCACTTCACTGCAGAAAATCCTCGCTGGAGTTGGTGGGTGGCAGTCAACCACAGACACAGATAATTCTGCAGTTTATTTTTTCCTTTACGTATTAGAGTCTTCCGCCTTGTAATAAAAACACAGATATGTAGTTGTTTGCTACTGCCTTGTGAATGCAGTCACTTTGACTGGTTGGCAATAACAGAGAAGGAGAATGAATAAGACAGGAGTAGTCTTTGTGATGAGGGCTAGATGGCCAGGTCAGTCTTTTTATGTGCGGCAGGATGCGGCTGCCAGGCTGGTTGCAGGTAATGTTTTTTGATTTAATCCAGAGCTCTCTGCCTGCCCATGCATTGCACTGGTAATATACCCAGGGGGCTCCTCCTGTTGTAAGTGGAACAGGAGCCTCCCTGGATTTATTGCAATGAATATAATGTTCTACCATAGGAGTAATCTGTCTAGTTCATGAACCAGAGAGATAGACGCATCTGCCACTTGTTTCAAAGCTTTGCGTTTCTCCGCACTGTTTATGATTTTTCGCTTACATGTGGAAATGTACCAACAACTGATTTGAGCTTTAGAGTTGAGTTTTTATGACAGTCAAATAAGTTTGGCTTTTTTTCCTCATTAAGGGAAAAATGTTCAAATGCAGCTATTGTGTCAGATGGTTCCTGTCAGTGCTGGTGCTGCCATTACATGGCTGCTGAAAACCTGTTGAGTGCTGGGCACTTTCTAAGAGTTTATTGAATATTAAATACTTATACTACTGTATATTTTAAGACAGTAGCACTGAATTGTCTTGAAATATACAGTATTCCTTTGCCCCCGTCACCTCATAAAATGTGGAAATGAGTTGAAAAGTCATACTTTGTAAGATTTTTAGGGGTTGTAAAGACCAAATCGGTGAGGGGCAAAAGGCAAAAGACAGGAAGTGTAGCATCTGGACAGGAACTTTGACATCCGGGGAGGGGAGGTACAAGATTTGCCAAGGGAGGGTGTGGTGCCTGACCTCTGACATTAAACAAAGGGTAGGGGTTAAAGACAGAAGATAGGCTGCAGCTGTGTTTCAACATGCAACCCCACTGTCATGCCAATCACTGTAATTTGCCTAGACAGATGTGCCCCCACCCAGTTTACCAAACATGCCTCAACAGGAGCAAACAGAAAGAAAAGATGGAAGGAGACAAGGATGGAGGAACACTGGAGACAGGAATGAATTAGAAGATACAGTCAGACGTAGCAAGAGAGGTCTACAAGGCTCCTATCTCCACACACAAGGCCTCATTCTTGGGAGCTACCAGGGAGTCTCAATCCACTGCAGCAGTTTATTGAAGGCAGCTTGCCTTGAATTAAAGTATTCTTCCCACAAGACTTACTCACCATCCCAACATCAATACCCTCCTCCTCTCCCCCTCTTATTTTAGCCCCTCTGGCAGCCTCCCCTTGCTTCTTTCACCCTCTTCTTTAGCTATTTGTACTTCTGCTGGGGAGGTAGGACCTAATCATGCCAAGTCTTATAATACCAAGTGTTTTAACATCTAAGATCAAAAGATTGCAGTTTGCCTAATGCAGGATTACGTCGAGATGCGGGACCTGGCAGTCTCTCATCACTCCATCCCTCCACCTCCACCTCCACCACCACTGGCGGGTAGCTCCATTAGGCTCAACGCATTGCTCATTTTTCCGCAAGAGCTCCCTTGGGCTAAGAGCCAATTATGCAGTAGTGTGGCATAATATTTCATACTCTTCACATTGCATTACTCTTTGCTAGTGCTGGCCGCTAACAGCTTCATGTGGCCCAGGAGGAAGGGTGCAGGCTGCTAACAACTTCATATAAGTAGAGAGAGATTGGAGAAAGGAGACGGAGGCAGAGGAAAAGCAAGTTCTCAAGGGCATGATGCTTCATTAGGAGTCAGGTCTGTTTCTCCTCCTTACATTGAGAATAAAGGGGTTTGCATGCATTTTAGATTAGGTTGGGTGATGTTAAATACATAGATTTACAGCAGGAATGAAAAACAAAAGTATGGATATATTCATTGGATTCACGATTCTATACAATATATGCAAAATGTCAATGAAAAAAGTCTTATTCAGACAACACTTTGAAATGATAAAGACCTCAGAGCAGCAGTAAGTTATTCCATATTTCTCAAGCACATCTGCTTTTTGCAGCAGCCAGGCATCCTTTAAGGTAGTAAAAAACAGCTGTATAAATCATATTCATCATTTTATATTGTAATTTTACATGTACGTACATTTATTATATAGACACAAATCCATCTATAGACAAACCAGAGAACTGAAAATTAAATTTAAAAAGAGGGAGAACTGGTGCATGTACTTTCAGGTACATTGCACCATAGAACAAAGCATGTGGGTCCTTTTCAACAACATGTAAAGATTGCACAGTAAATACTATTCATTTGCTTTTGCCTGACTATGATAGATAAAATCCTCACCACACAGAGGGATTTGTAGCTTTTTGGTCGAGCAGTTTCTTATGTGCCCTATCACACTATTACAGTGTTCTGTGATGTAAATGTACACACATCTGTAATTGGTTTAAAAAGGAACACTAAATGTTGAGATTGGTGTTTTGAAAAGGAAACATAGAGGGAGAAAAGTGAGAACGGAAATTGGGGCTTTCTCTTCACCTCTTTTCTGACACAGCAGACGTTTGCAGCCTGGGGCAAGGCAGAACTGGTGTGCGATTTTTGTTGAACTCAGGGAGGTTAAATTATGTGCTTTTGTAGGTGATCAGCCTCCCAGGCTCCCTTCTCCCCTTATTGCAACTCTCTCTTCAACTCCTCCTTTCTGTCATCAGTCCATTAACAGCAAACGGCTGCTATCATATACTATATGTAAAAAGCCTCTGCCTCTGCCCTACACGTTCACAATTCTGCTTCCAGATTATCACGGGGGGAAATTACAAACATTACAAACATACTAGATGAGGGTAAGACAGAGAGACTGGCCTTCATACATTCATATTATTGAGTCTGTGTCTGTGTTTAGCCTGATGACTGATGTCACTGGCTCTGATTTCAGCTATATAACAACAAGGAGGCAAGTAGCTGAAACTTTTAATGGGAAGCTGATTTATCTCCAGGTCAGATCAGTTTTTAAATGTTTGCTCATTCATCATACTGTAAACTATACATGAAATGTGCAGGTGTTGCTTTAGCGTTGTAGTGCAACTATAGTAATAAATCCTCATTTCTCATATGCTGACAGTGTTCTGCCCCACTTTCCCATTTTCATTTACAAACTGCTATTGCACAAACTTAGCATTAACAACCAGTCTTTCTCTTGTTTGTAGAAATACGATCAGGAGGAAGAGGGCCTAAGGAAGGACCTGTAAGGCAGCTGCCCCTGTATGATACACCGTATGAGCCAGCTGAGAACGGTGGCGACTCAGACCCTGAGCGCTTGCGCTGCCCAAGAGAAAGCAGACTGCCCCAGGATGATGAGCGACCCCCCGAGGAGTATGACCAGCCCTGGGAGTGGAAGAAGGAGCGGATTTCCAAAGCTTTCGCAGGTACAATAGTCAGTGCAGAGATGTTAGATAGAACATTTTCAAGGCAACTTAAAATAACCATCAACATACTGAATGATGAAACACAACAAGAAGTAGAATAATAAAAATAATTCAGTAGCTCCCTGTCGTTCCCTTTCTTACGAAATCATTTTAGTATGCATGTTGCTGGAAAAGACAGAAAACAAGCTTTCTTCACCCTGCTCAAAATGTTTCATCTCTACCTGTTGCTCTGTTAATGCTGGTGTCAAAGGCTCAGACAGCAAATATAGTTATGTTCAAATCCAATTTAGAATCAAATTTGCATTTCAGTAAGGCTTGCCTTTTTTAATTTCTAGCTTTTAACACAATTAAATTTGAAACTGAAACTGTTTCTCTTGTGCTTAACTAAGCCAGGTGTCTGTTTTTCCAGCTATAACAAACTTGAATATGGCTTCTGTCAGGTTTTGGGGTTCTGCTGCTGCTGCTCCTGCTTTAAGCTCTGTTAACACTTGATTTTTTCCTTTGTTAAATCAACCACTAAGTTCACTTGCAGGTATCCAGTCTTCTGTGTGCTGTTTTGATCCTGCTGCCTGTTTAATCTGAGTTGATACCTATGCTGCTGGGGGTGGGGGTTGGGGCATGATTGGTTGTGCTGGTGCATGTAGGTGCAGGTAGTCAATGTGGTTTGGGAGCTTGAGCATGGCTAACACAGCCATAACATCAAACAGGGCTGTTCCTGGAAAGAATACAACTTTGGAATAATAAATTAAAAAACAAGTCTTTAATTTTCTTTAAGAAAAGAAAGTCAGCAATCCTTTACTCTATTTTTCATCGCCCATTTCTCTTTATATTTTTTTCTTTTTTATCCTTGAACAGCTCTGCTTTGTTATGACTGCATTAGCTACGAGGGCTCTGTAAGTGACACTGGATCAGGTCCCCACAGAAGAAAGGACTGCACCTCTAAATCCCTCACAGGTACCACTGGAGATGGGGATGGGGAGGGTCTTTTGTCTTTCTCTGTTTGTTTATGTTGAGCTGTGACAGTTATACCTGGGTTTTCTGGGTTGCCCTGAATCCACAGCACAAAAACTATAAACGGTCATTAAATTGTTAAATTGCTAAACACATGTTTTGCAGGTTATTAAGTGCTTTGGGATTTGATTATTGCTCCAAACACGATGATTTTATAATGACATACTTTTGATCCTCCTGGGGAAATTGTTGTTGGACAGCCGCCAGACACTACATGTCAGCACTACTACGGGGTTTAGGTGTCTTGTCCAACGACACCTCAATAAGAAACCAGGAGGAACCAGGAATCAAACCACTGACCCTAAGGTTTGTAGACAGCTGCTCTACCAACTGAGCTACTGCCGTCCCATATAAGCCATAAATTCTCACATTTACAAAATAAAATCTTACCGTAGGTTGAGAAAAGTTCAACCACTTCAAATACAAAATGTTCCTGATTTGAATGACATTAACAGGGTTCAACTAATGTGATTGCTCAGTGGACTAAAAATGGCACAGCCACTGGAAATATTTCTCAAATCAGCCTTTCAGTGGACAAATGAGTGTAACAAGTGCAATAGCACGTTTTAGTGCTCAGAATAAGAGGCACTGGGATGAGTGAGGGGTTGGAGGGAGTGAATCCTCTACCTCTAAGGGTGCTGTGGTAAGAGGCTAATGAACACTGCCATCAGAAAAATACTGATTTGGTGTAGTGCACACAAACCTAAAGCTGACTCATGTCTGATAGATTTTTACTCTTCTTGCCCAGTGTGTTCACAATGTATTTCCCTTCTGAACCAACACACCAACCTACCATTGAAAACAAAGACCTCTGCTATTACGGAGGCACTTCCCAGTCACATGGTGAAAATGGCAAGGCACAGAAAACATAAAAAGCTTATATGTACCATTACTTTGAAAGTGTGAGTGCTTGTAATCCTCAGTGTCTGAACTGAAATATTCTATCAGAGCTTTATTCAATTCAAGTTAAACAGTTTATTACATCAGGACACAATATATACTGTCAGGGAAAAAAATATTTGAACCCCTGCTGATTTTGTATGTTTGCCCACTAACAAAGAAATGATCAGTCTATAATTTTAATGGTATGTTTATTTGAACAGTGAGAGACAGAACAATAATAAAAAATCCAAAAAAAAAATGCATTTCAAAAAAGTT
>JAUBNQ010000017.1:20395866-20413728 GCA_032353495.1 Ctenopoma kingsleyae | reverse complement strand
TAGACTGATCATTTCTTTGTTAGTGGGCAAACTTACAAAATCAGCAGGGGTTCAAATAATTTTTTCCCTGACTGTATTTACATTTTCATTTTATACTTTTTTGTACATATACTATTATTTCCAGATGATTTTCTGTTTCATTTATCTTTATTTTGAAGCAAACTGAAAATAATGCAAAATTGATAGACTGATGATGATAGAATGACTAACCCCTCGTGTACAGATCTGAAGGTGGATCTTTATGTAATGTCAAACAAAAATTCTAGGATCTCAAATACAGATAGTAATTGCATGTTGATGGAAAAGCCTCATTAAATCGTATCTGATAACATCATCTATTCAAAATTTTTTGCTGAAATTTCCAGCTGTCCTTTGTTTGGAGACTTACTCAATAACTAAAACCATCAGAATAGAACAATGGTAATTTCTGTTTAACTGACAAGGTGAGCCACAGTGACAGCCACAATAAAAGAGTGGAGAGAGACAAAGGTGGTGCTGAACAGGACTTTAATAGGTAGTATGTTTAAGTGTGCGCAGAGTCTTATGTGGCATTGAATTGTAGCAAGCTCCTGAATCTCATTTGTGGAAGAAGAATAAAAGCCAGAGGGAGTATTTGGTGCAAACATGCAGGTAGTAGCATTACTTTGCATTTAAAGTTAGCATCATTTCTCAAAACAGATGAGAACATGTAAAATGATTTTTGTCTTGTTTAGAAGATTTGAAAAATGTAATTCCATTGTTACAACACTTCTGATTTGCAAAGAGTGATTTATATTACTATATATGTCATATGTCTGTCTATTAATTTAGCATCTTTGACATTTTTCCCTTATGTTTTCTGTCACTTAATTCCTGCTTCCTGTTTACTTGTGTGTATTATAGACACTGAGGTCTTCACAGGAGTCACGCTGTTCTGCCTCTGCCAGTCATTAGTTAAATAAGGGATGCTGCATTCCTAATCACTTTTCTTCTCTCCCTCATTATTTTTCTGTCAAGCAGCACTCAGAAGAGTTTGTTTAGGGTGCTATTTACTAACACATCCCTTTTTCAACTCCCCTTTTACAGACAGCTTCCCTCTTTTGATGATGGTTAATTTAATTTCCATTGCATGTCAAAGTGTTGGCTGGGAATTAGAGAGATAAGGCTTTAAGTTGTCTTTCAAAGACGAAAGCTAAAGTCTAAAATGTACTCTGATGTATTGCATTTTTTCATTCTGTGTTATGTTTAATTCAGGCAGAAATAATTCCCCACTATTTGGACGACAAAAAAAGGAAGAAAGATAAAAAGGATGTCGCTGGGACAAGCCTTGTCAAAACAGGCTTGTTGCTCCTGCAGGTGTCACAGTAGCCAGGCCTTGGATCCAGACATCAAGGGGGTTAGAAAAAATACTTAAACTTGAACTTTTGTGCCTGCACCCAAGGCTGTGATCTTTGCAACCAGCTTAGCTCCATTGTTAGGGAATAATATACAGCTGTTGCAGTTAAGTTCACTTGTGAGCCAGTTCTTTAGGACTGTTGACAGTGCCGTAATTCCACCTCATAAGTCAATTCTGTGTCATCCCCCTTGGAATTGCTTTAAAAGTCAACATAGTGCTGCGACCATGTTACCCTGGATTATCCTGGAGTTCCCCATTTTACATCTGTGTGAACTTTTGGTTTGAAACTGGCAGGTTTGAAAGCTGCTTCATAACTCTACTGTTACTGACAATGAATTTCACAATTTGAGCCTGGAGTCATAAGGACACAGGCTTATAACTCCAGAGTGTGAAACATCCATGTTTTTTCTTTAGTACCTGTGAGGTTCAGATTGGGCTTGAATTTCAGGGTTGGTTATATTTTACTTTATGTATTGAGCTTGCACCTGGATCACTTGGGTTGTCACACAACGTGTGTTTGGTTGTAATGTCATTTTTAGAGATACACTTTTGGAACCTCTTTAGTTGCTGGAGCACTCAATGGTGCTTTTATTATGTGGGGGAAAAATGGACTTTAGTGTTAATTTGAAACTAATCAAAGGAATCTGTGAACAAACGGGATTTCATGTTTTCATCAAATAATGATAAAAGGCATTGACATGTTACCTACACCATCTATTTAGAAGACAAAATGCAAATATCATATCTCCTAAACTGTTCATTGTAAATATCCATTAGATCTTCTGTCCATCCATACATTATCTTAACCACTTTTCCTTTTGGGACGTAATTAGATTTTGCAAAGTATACTTTGTGGTTTACCATTAGCCTACTGCATTTGTTCTACCAAAAGCAAAATAACATTATTAAATAGTTCTACAAATAATATTGTGTTTGTAAATAACATAGAATTGGAATTGCACAACATTTGCTATTGTCTAGATGTTCATGTTATTTGCCCAACTTTGCTCCAGTATGGTGATTTTAACAATTTCCCAGATCTCTGCAATTAAGGTACTAAGTAAAAATGTTGCAATTACAGGCCTGATTCAAGCACTTCTCCAGCCAGGCAGCCTGTTTAAAGTCAACCTAACTATAGCTTAATGCAATGTTAGGTTTCGAGGGAGCAGTTTTCCTCAGTTATGTTTCTGTAGTTGCTGAAGCACTTTATGGCTGTGTAATATCTGTGATTAATGATACTGTTTACAATTTGGATTTTAGAGACTCTTCCTTCTTTCACAGTTTATATTATAACAATTATATGAGAAATGGAAGTGTTTGCAAACAAAGTATTAACATATGATGAGAAAAGATGCACAGCCTTACTATACCTTGGAGTGAGTGTAAAAAAGAAATGGGGGGGAAGAGGATTTAAAAAATGCCAAGTATTCCCTACACACTTGTTCCATTGTATACCAGTAAAATCCAATCTGTATAAAAGACCATTTGTCTTCATTAATGAAAGGGGGAGAAGAGCAGACTAATGTTCCCACTATAGCCCTTTTTCCTCAGTTGTCCCACTGTCCCTGTCATTGCTGCAAACTCGCCTCTTCACAACATTTGGTCTCATATTATTATTCACTGCTGGGCTATCTCCTGACAAGTACGCAATGGAATGTAAATTCCCTGCCTTGTTAGGGTGTCGGGGGGCTGTGTACTTGCGGTTTGGTTAATCACTCACCCTTGCAGTTCCCCCTTTTTCGATAACAAATACACACACTTGTAACAACCTCTTTCCTGCCTCCCTTCTGGCTGCTGAATAGGTGATGGATGAGCCTGGAGGTGAAGAGTGACGAAGACACATTAGAATTTGACCATTTGAAGAAGCATGCATGCGTGAGGGCAAGAAAAATTGTGCGTTTATGTCCATCGGTGTAAGCCCATATGCTTTGGCTGTGTGCAGTATATGGCATGCTCGCTCACACACCCAGACACAGGCACACCGCCATCAGAAATCGGAACCTTGTCACAGCAGGAATGGGATTGAGAGCCATTGTTACTTAATCTCCTTGCCCTCTGTTACCTACTAGTAACTCCTTTCACTTGGGTTATGGCCAACAGTGTACCATGCATTTAACATGAGAGATGAGCAAAGGCACTGTCGCTTGCTCCCTCAGGTCTTGGGGTGCTTTATGGTTATTTAATGAATCTTCGTGGGTTTAACGACGCAGAAATCTGAGGACCGAGTCTAACGTCCTAAAATAAATAACTGAATCAGCTACAGTCTTGCCTCGGTTATTTGCGCCAGGGTTAGAGCCTGTTGTTTTGTGGGTGCCATGGCTCCATCTTGCTGCTTAGATGATCTGGTTTCCTCAACACACTCTGTCACTCCTCAGCTCTGCCTCGTCTTCCTGGCCAGTGCTGCAACACCCTGCTGATAACCTTCCTGACAGCCCTCTTTCATGAGCCTCAAATGTGTCCTGCGTTCTTTCTCAGAGCCCTGCCACGGGTCTTATCTTCACTCACACACATTGGCCACACATAACAACACTGTAAACCTCCATCACAGAATATAGAAGGTGCACATCACCATCAAGCCCAATGGAAGCTCCTCCTGGCCGGCTGTCACTAACCCATCTTTTTCTTTTCTCTCTTCAAGGAAGAGCAAGGAAAAAGCCTACCTGTCATCTAGTCTCCATCACTCATTTTCTCTGCCACGTTCATTTTTAATGCAAACACATGGTCTTTCAAAACAGATCTGCACTTTGAAAGAGAGCAGGACTGTATAATGTGATGGATACAGTGTGCAGAGAATTATGAGGTGGCATTTCAGTTCCCCCCCGAGCATTACACAGTTGTTATCTGTAATGATTTCAGCGCCGATGGAACAAACATGTCTTCAGAGGAGACTGGTTTTGTCTTCTGAGCTCTTCTGCTTATAATGTGTGGCATAAACATCACAATCTTCCAGCTTGTTTGAATATGCATGCAATTAGCCAACCAAATTAAGCAGAACTAAATTAAATGGCGGTGGAAACAAGCATAGCTGGTGATTTATAATGCTGCACTGTTTACAATGATGAAGTGCCATGGGCTAATGAAAAGCCTGGGTAAACAAATACCAGGCTTTAAAAATAGATCTCCTGGAAGAACAAAGGGAAGGTAAACTCCTATAAAAAAAGGGACTCATGTCCACTGTTCAAGTACTCTCTGGCTCTTTTGATGAAGTATACTGTCGTCATAGAAGTGAAGCACACAATTTATCAGCTGCAGTGTTTACAACATTGCAGTTCACTGAGTGCTTGTACTCAGACTGATGATGTTCAGTCCAGGTGTCGTCCAGAGTCCCAGCTGATGTTTTATTTAACCAGAGCTAGTAGGACATGTGAGTGACACACGAAGCTGTTGAACTGACATTGAATTTTCTTAGTCACAGTCCTAACATGACTGTGTTTTTGTAGTTAACTTGAGTGAGAGGTGCTTTGTCAACTGGGAATCATTAATAGCCTCTATTCCCATGTCAACGGGAGAAATTGTGCACTAATGATTCTGCCAAGGAGAGATGGCATTTTCATTCAAATGCAATCTGATTAGATGACAAAAATCCGTTAATCTTTGTGTGTATTTGCATAATATCTTCAGAAATAGTCATCAGTCCTTAAGCTCTGCTATTTTTCTGTGCGTTGTCCTTCAAGAGAGTAAAATACAGACACTACTGTCATGTATTAATCAGAAGCATGAATAGTCACACATTTGTTTAGACAGCACCTTTCTGCAACTCCTCTGTGTGTGCTTTACAATGAGCAGACTTGCTAACCTAAAAAATAATCAGTTGACAAAAAAAAACAAAAACATTACAGTGGAAGGGGTGAGCGTGATTTACATTTTCTACTTGATATTCATCTTTAGTCTTTTAAACACTTAACCTGTTGTTCACACAAAGTGCAGTGTGCCACCCACTATCACTCAGAATCTGTATCAACCATTATAGTTGGTAACAGGTTTTTTGTATGTTTCACAGTGTGATGGGGCAGATATGAAAACGTCTGTAGCAGTGTGACGAGTTTTCAGGGTCAATGTGTAAGTGAGCGCTATTGTATGTAGGCAACAGTTTTTGTCACCTAAGCACTAAATTTGCACGTGTCACTGAATTTGACTTTGAAAAATCCCACAAAATATAAAAGTGCACTGATCCATGTGGCGACTTGGCATCTAGATTATTCCCTGGACCCTGGGGCTAGTAGTTTTTTTTACATATATATTAGAAGGGGAGGGAGTTTACAGTCAACTAGAGATCCACAAAAACAAAACACCAGCTTACTGAATCAGTTTACCTTAATTTTCACAGTGCTAAATGTTATTATTCAGTTGTGCAGCCAAGCAAATATGAGCCAGCATCGCCCAAATGGTCTCCTCGTCCTTACTGTGAGTCTGCAGAGTGCAGGCAGCCTTCTGCTCCCGAAACAATTACACGCTAATCTGCAATGTGAAATGAGTATTAGGCTTTTAATCTCATAGGAAGAGAGTCCCCTACTTTACCTCAAAGTAGAGGAAGTTATATTATCTTCCAGAGTTTGTGACCTTCTGTCTCCATTTCCCATCATCTATCCCCTCCACTGCACCAACCCACACCTCTCCCATCAGGATAGTCAGCAAGCAGTTCCTCCTTCCAGCCACCTTTCTCTAGATTAGCCCCCTGACACTGCAGGCCCAGCTATTTAATTGCTTGTCGGATTGAATATTCTCCAGTTTCCCACTTCATCTACAGTAGCTGGCAGGTATTTCTTCTCATTAGCATGTCTTGTACCACCACCCTGCTGCAATTCATTGCCGGGTGGACTAGTTCATAACATTATGCTCATCCTCCCACTGAAATCCAGCCTTTATACCAGCGAATAAAAGACAGTGACACACTAATGATTATAAATACAGCTGCATTGTTTTATCTTGGGCAGCCAGCACTCCCTTTAGATGAAGGGGTGTTAACAATGTGACTCTCTAAAAATCTGACAAAATAATCGCCTTCACTTATTAGACTAAAACGCTGTTAGATATTGACTTATTAACAGTCTTAAGCTGTTAATAGGAATAGGAATAGTTAGAGCAATAATCAGCAAAACTACAACAAAAAAGAATCCAGGCTGCAGATATAAAAATAGATTTTAAATGAAGTCTTCAAAAATGTATTAACATGTCCTAAAGAGGCCTGTATTTATTATCTACTGGCTAATTGATATTCACTGATCTTGATCTGATCTGAGTTGTTTTGGTGGTTACCTTTTCTGAAATCAGGTTTAATGTCATCTTTCCACATTTCTTGATATTTTATTGTAAGTTTTAATATTCATAATATTAAATATTTTATATGTAGTTTCTTCTTCTTAAATCTTTCTGTTTTTCATTCTCAACAGGCTGTTCAGGTGTATGTGAATGCTGGGCTAATATGAAGAGGCATCAGCTTTGTTCTTTCTTCTCTTTTAGGGAGAATATGCAGTAAAAATTGGGACTGTTTCTGAATGAAGCCAAATTTAGTTTCTTTTACTTACTTTGACCCACTTCAGTAACATCTCCAGCACCACGGACAGTGACATTAAAATGTTCTTAATAGCATTTTGGGTTGTGTTACTGGAAGATGGTGTTTGGATATCTATGTATTGTAGAACAGTCACAAAATCTTAACCTTCAGAAGAATGTAGTTTTTGGTATTTATGATGTTTATCTCAACATCAACATTACTAAAGATGATACAGTTGCCACCGGGATAACTTTCTGTAGTTGTACAGTCTTTTACAAACCACTGTACTGTGTTTTGGATTTTTAAATGCACACTCTGTCTCTCCAGCTGGACGTCTCAGATCGTATTTCATTATCTCTCCAGTACATGAAACAACACACCCCCACCAGCCTCTGCCTGCAGCCCTGTGTGTTAAATTACTGCAAGCGGTTGCATTACAACTCAGCCTCAACAAAGCCTAACACTTTTCTTGGGTGACCAAAAAACATTCCCCTCTCCATTCCACTTATTAAATATCCTCAGCTATTTAACAAGTGACCCTTCCTCTGTGACAGATATGCTTTTGCAAGAGTGCTCAATTTACACTGGTAATGCCCTTGCTGGACATGAGGCATATATTATTTAAGAGACAAAGCCTGGCAAGTGTCCACTGCTGGGATGGATTGTTGTGGGGTGTGTCCAAATGAAGGTTAAATTGTATACATTGTTGTTGATCTTAATATTTTAATGTCTCAAACTCAGCACTAAGAATAAAAACATAGTGTATGTTGATGTACTGTATCATTGACTGTAGCTGAACTCAAGTCTATGTCTTAGAAGCTGTATCTTTGAGGTGCATGCAAGACTTACGAGAAGAACACAGATCCACAACTTTGCATCACCATGTTTGTGGTCTCTGGATCCTAAAGTGAGACTAAAGTCTGACTGGCTATGAGCTTTAATTTTGAAGTTAGGTTTTCATTGGAGAGGAGCAGGCCCGAAAGGTCCGACTTTTTAGGTAGGGATGTGGTGTCTTTCAGTAACATTTATTGGCTTTGAGTCTATAATTAAATCTGCATAATGCAATACCTTTCAAATCCCTTCTCTAACTTTCAGGTCTCCATTCTTTACTTTGATCAACCTTGAATGAAACCCAACTTTAGTAATAGAACTAACTTACTGTATATTTCTTTTCAGTGCTGTTGTATTCTTTCCTTTTCCAGTTCACTGCTGCTGCTGATTCTTGGATCACAAATTGTCTCTTCCACAATGCTGACATCTCCTGCTCTTATCTTTTTTTTCACTTACCCTTCCTGTTCTATTTTTTCTTCTCCCTGTTTCTTTTCATTGCTTCCCTTTCTTCACTCTGTTTGTCATTTCTCCATTTATGCCTCTTGTTTCTGTCCTCTCTTTCCCTCCATCTTTCTTCTGGTCACTTGGGCAACACTTGCAGTAGAGATTAAAGTGATCAAGGACCTACCGTGGCCTCCTCCTGTTGGCCAACTCAACACTAGTCCTCCCCTGGTGGAGGAATTGGAGTCTCCCTCACACACAGCTCAGCCCTCGCCAGGACAGACAAGCTGTGACCAGCACCACCATGGTGGGTGTTGGTGTTCACATTGTCCACCATCTTCCCCATTAGTTTCCCCCTGTCTGTCTTTCCATCCATCTAGTCCATCTGTACATTTGTCCATCAATCCATCTGCCCATTTTTCCATCCATCTATTTATCCAATAATTTTCTTCAGTGTGGCCGTCTGTGTCTCTGTTAATCTATGCAGCTGATTTCATTAATGAACAGCCTGAACAATAAAGGGTGTGTGAGCTCTCTCTAAATCATTACCATAGATTGAACTTTTGTATTGTGTGAAGCCATTCTGTTAAATTTGCTGCTCAGTGATGACTTACTGACTCTAAATTTGATATTTTAGAGAAACACTATAATATGACTTTAGGTAGTATTTCAGTAATGACTGCACTTTTCCATCTGGATTACATGTGGCAGAAAATCACTAATTCTTGTGCAGGTTTAAGGGCTGAAGGCTCATTAGTTTTAATTGTGCTGAACTGCCTTCTGCATGCGTAATTGCCATTTGCTGTGACCCCCATTTCCTCTTGTCAACATGCTCATAACCATCCCAGATGTCCCTCTGGCCCGTTGTTCTGTACAAGTGGCTTACATGAATTGAAATATCAAACTCATCTGAGGAAATCTTAGTACTTGACTCTCTTCACATTGGATTTAGCCATATTTATCATCTTATTAAACACAATGACCAAATAATTCACAAATTATCAAGCAGTAGAGCTCTAAGTTGATTTTTGAGTCTCTTCCAAACAGTCACACTCTGACTGCTATAATTACACAGGGAATTGAGGGATGTATAGCAGAACTAATGTCAGGAATGGGATTTCCCCTGGCAGAGTGGGAAGACTTAGAGGCCATGTAAGAAGACACCGCTGTATGCTGTAGACGAGGACGAGGCAAGGAGTTGATTTATGTCCATAAATCCATGGGAAAGGTTCTGGTTCCCTCTGTGATATCAGTGGCTTTAAGTTTGGCATCCAGCTGTAATGTGATCTTCTCTCTGTCTGAGCCAGTATGGCCCCACTCTAGATCTTGGGGGTCAGAGGTCACTGTGGCAGACATGGGGGAGGTGATGGCCTCAATGACCTCTGTGAATATAGTTACAATGCCTTTGCTTGACCTCAGCATACAAGCAGACCCTCAGTCACACAACAAGACATTAGTCTTCCTTTACACATATCGTTGTTTAGATACTTGACTCAGCCGAGACCTTTTGTAAAGATCCATTACAGTTTGAGAAAATCTGTGTTATTCTTTTCACCTCATTATCAAATTGTGAATGTAGATTGGCAGGACAGATATTACATCTGCATATACAGTAAATGGAAGACAATTTTGTCTGAGATTAATAAGGAGCTCTCTGTCTTTGTTTAATTGTAGATTCTTCAACAGTAAGAAGAGTAAAAACCAAAGTAATTAAGAGTTATCCAGATTTAATTTTGAATGGATTCACCTACTGACACTGGACATTCCTTTGTCTTGGAAAACCTAATGACCATGTCATTTGAGGATTTATTTAAAGTAATAAATATATTTTCTGATGGAATGATCGGAGTGTAAACTTCGGCGTTTAAAAATATTTTATTAAAGGCTGTCCAACAAATCATTATTTGAGAGCCTGATGCACATAATTAATGTAACCATAAAACTAGGACTTTTTTTTATCTACCAGTTCCTGGGGTATCATCCCATGGTGAGCACTATTTTCAGTGTGCAGTGCATTCTAATGAGATGCAGATCTGTTAATCATTTCACACGTCCTAGCTGGAAAACTTAATTTTCATCTCACAATACAGCGGTCGATTGCACACCTCACCCCTCAGACTACGCATCCTTTTTGATAGGAGTACCATTAGTAAATAAGAATTAATTAGCCAATTTAATTAGAGGAATTTGAGCAGAGTGGGACAAGAAGTATTCAGGATGTTCAGAAGCCTCAGTGGTGAATGCTATTCTTTGGTGTTTCTCTTGCTTTATGTTTTTAATATTGAATTAAAAGTTGACTAATCCATTTTGTACTGTTTCTTTATTTATTTTTTTATGGTGCTAATGCCTGCTGTAAGTCTCTCTCTCTCTCTGTTCTTATTGCATTATTTTGTCTTGTATTGTGCTATGCCTTGCTTTGCTTTGTTCTGCTGCATTACATTGCAGCAATTTACTGTATGCTGTGGATTGGTTGCAGTGTAATCATGGAAATTTAAATTCAGAGGTCATTTTGACCTCTGCGTTTATCTCTGTCTTGGCCAGTCAACTCCCTCTATCACAAACTCTCCCTCTTCAGCCTCCTCCATGTTTTTATTTTTTATTTTTATAGCACTTTGTTAAGGATACTGTATGTCTGAAGTGGACAGGCCTTTGAGCCATCAGTCACCATCTGACTGACAGTTCAATCTCATACACAGATTCCATTTACTATGCTTTACAAGCAACAATACTGATAACACGCACGCAGATGTCCCTGCACATTTATGTGCATGTCTTTGTGTCTCAGTATGTGGAGGAGTGTGTGTGTTCTCTTGAATATATGTGCACACTCCTGTCTCTCTTAAGCTGCCTCTCAGGGCTTTTGTTCTCCTCTGGGCCAATCCTCTCGTCAATCTCATGTCGGCTGTGTCTTGGACTGTGTGCTCCAGAGAATGAAAGGTGAATGAGTTTGGTTCACTCCCACCAATATTCAGCCTTAAAATATAATTCTGCAACAGTTTTAAGCTACTGCTGGTGCAATCAAAGCAGACATTTCTATTTACACTTGAGCAAATAAAGCAATACTTCTGTTTCGTTTGAACACTCTCTCCTAAAGGTAATGCTCTTTTTGTAGAACTATGCACTCTGGCTTTGGAAAAGTCTCAGCTCTGACAGGAAAGGTTGACAGGGTGAGCTCCACTGAGAATAGCCTTTCAACCTTTTTCACATGGCAGAGGAAAAGAGGGTTTAATCAAGGTCATATAAAGCACTGATTGTGTTGAATCTGGCCAAGGGGAAGAATTAGTGTGGTTGCTGGGAGAGTGGAGGAAATGTGATGTGCTGAGGTCAGGTGGATGGTTGAGCATGCTTTAGATACACTGAGAGATAGTGTGTGGGGAAACCAAGATAGCAACATTTATTCTTTTGCCACACTAGAAATACATTTTCCAGCTGCAAATGTTGTGATCACTGGTAAACTGAAACAGAAGATCATATGATGTTCCAATATACTTATATATTACTATATAGATAAATAATGTAAGTGGACAATATATGTGTCGTTGCACTAACAGACATAATCGGTAGGCCTGAATCAGAAACCGTGGATATAACAAAGCTGTTACCGGTCTCTCTCTTTTCTTTTGTTAAAGTATTCCTCTACAGTCCATCTTTTTCTCCTCCCCGATGTATAAAAATGCAGAAAAAAGACAGGGCATGTTAGGAAGACAGGACCAGACAGAGCAAAAGAGAAGGTAATCGGGGAAGAAAAGAGGATGGGCTGGTTAATGTAAACTGGACGACAGAAATTAAAAGTGAAGAAGATAGAGAGAGCTATTGGCTGCATCTTCATGTTGTGATCTGTCAGCGTTGACAGGGATGAGTGGAGAAAACATGCGTCTCCCTTGTCCCCTTGGTCAGTTTCCATGGAAACGCAATTTCTCACCCTTACACATATACTGTATGTTCATCCTAGTCACACTGTATTCCCAGCAGTAAACATGTGATTGAGATGAACTGCATGAAAAAGTCAGGAACTAATAATGTTCATGTGGACTTACAAGCAACACAGGAGTTTTAGTGTGATTGTCTATAGTCAGAGCATCATCTCCTAAACAAGTAAAACTACAACTCATAGTCTTCCATGGGTCTGAGGTTAGAGCCACAATCTACCCAGCTGTCATGCAACAGTACAATTTGGCTGTCATTTTGAAACTCAGCTGTCCCCCTATAATGAACAGCAGTGCAGGGGCCAAGATAACAACGGTAGCTAGAGTCATTTGGAATAATCATTTCCATGAGTTTGTTTAGGGAAACGCATCAGTGAGCTCAAGGCCAGCGAGTTCAACCTGGAGTTGAGTGTTGAGCTGAAGGGGAGCCCCTTGTGGCTGGAGCTGAAACAACAGCTTTGTGTCTCGACATCATTATGTGCTGATGGATCAAATTCCATCACAGGCAGTGTTGTGAGAATTACTCGGGTTTGTTTAGTTAAGTGAAAGTACTAATACAACAATATAAAAAAATACATTAAAAGTTCAATCCAAATTCTATTTAAATACAACCACGCATCAGCAAAGTTTACTATAACTATCTAAAGCATACACAAAAAAATATAACTTTTTATACAGTTACATACATTTTTATAGCTTTTTATACATTTTAGTTTAGTCTATGCTTCCCGAAGTAGGGCTCGGTCCATCCATATTCTACTTGTGACCAGGGTGGTGGTGTTGTCATAATCCATTGTTTCAGTCATTTCTCAAGAAGGATTGTGGAAAAAGCCAAACATTTTCTAGTTCCAGCCACTCACAGACTCAAAGGGGAGTTACTGATCACTGAACATTTTTGTGTTTTTTCCCTAAGAGGATCCACAGAAGGTCATATGTCTTCCCATTAAGCCCCACTTAGGGGTGTCCACAAGCTCAGTGAAATTTGTTGACATGGTGTTGTCTTGTGTAGCTAAAATTGATTGATTGATACTGACAGGCATCCCACTCAGTGTGGTACAGGATCACTTGGCGAGCTCGCAAGCTGTAAAGTGTAATGCAATCCTCTGACTGGAATGCAGGGTATAGACAGTTGTAGGCCCATCTCAATCGACATGTTGTGACGTTCACAGTGCCTGTCTGTCTGTACAGTAGCTGCAATGTTCAGCCTGGTAATTAAACACTAGACACAAGACTGACCATTGGTGACAGACAGCTGCAAAGACAGACACAATCCAGTGGCTTTGGGCTTCATACTACATTAACTCCTTCAATCAGGGGTTCAGCTTTGATGTGTTGATCTTAAACCTTTAAGCAGCCAACAATCTCCAGCCAAAGCTTGTCATACGGTTGATGTAGGAAACTGGTCATCCGTTATTGCTAGAGAAGCGTGTCAGTGGCTCTAAATAATTCTTTCAAACACCAAGAGTGCTGTGACATCAATTATAGTGATGGATGACTGAAGAGAAAATGGCTGAAACACACACGAACACACACACACACTTATATGACCACACGCTACTCCAGCCTGAAGCCTTTCAGACTTTTAGCTGCCATAACTCTCTACCAGCAATAGATATTAAGAATTACTTTCTCTTTTGTTCTCATTTTAGTTTTAGTAAATATATGCTTTGTCTTTGTACTGATTGGCTTTGATTGTGGCCAGTGACCTCTGCAAATCATGTCATGAGCGCCGGTCACCTCCAGCTCCCACATACATCAAACAGTTCCATGTGAGCTTGCCAAGAGAGCTTGTCATGTCCACAGTTGACTGTGAGAATTTTGAAAAGCCAGTTTAATGTTTAACTTGCAGTATGTGTGTGGGATTAGTGTGTGGGTCAGTGTGAAAGTGTGTGCATTTGTGCAAATGAATTTTCCAAGTGTGCTTGTTTGCATGACCATGCACATCTGTTTGTGCGTTACACTACAACACACTCACACATGCTGTAGTATATGTGGCTGTATTCTCAGACACATGGATGTTTGCGTGGCTTGGAGGAAGTTTGTATGTGTGTGTATTTTCTGTCAGTGGAATGTGTACACAGTGAGCAGGGATTGATTTATGCCTTGTCCACTGTTTGTACATGTCCTTGAGTTGGATGACTTACACAAAGTGACACTGTGTGTGAGAGAGAGAGAGATTCAAAACACAACCTAGATTTTGGTTCTCACATTACGTTTGATTCTCTTAACTTTTTCAAATGTCTTTTTCCTGTTAAGCACACCAGTTTTTTTTTTTTCCAAGTGACCTTGAACAGTGAAGTCTAGCTGAACTTTGTATAAAAGATGTTGTTGTATTAATGTTTCTAAATGTCATACATCCAGAATAAAATATTTCAGTTCTTGCATTTTCTTTTATTACAGTCCAGTTTGACGGAGTGGACAAGTCTCGAATGTCACCTACAAAGGAGGGAAAAACCCGTCCTCTGCAGCGACACTCCAGTGGCTGTCTGGTCAACACCAAAATGGCTTCAGTGGACCACTGCAGCTCCTCTGTTGGGGAGCGTATTGACCCAACCATGCCCCTGGAAAACCAGTTGTGAGTCAATTCTTGAAGTTGATTTGTCACGTCTGGAATAGTTAAATGATTGTATTTCAAATATTGTCCTGTAGGTTTGTCCCCTGTTGTTTCAGTTTATTCTAAGCATATTGCTTTCTTTTTTTCTCCTTCTATACTCCTGCATTTCTCTTATCATTCGATATAGCTGGTACCATGGAGCAATCAGCAGAACAGATGCGGAGTCTCTGCTCAGGCTGTGTAAGGAGGCCAGCTACCTTGTGAGAAACAGTGAGACCAGCAAGAACGACTACTCTCTTTCCCTTAAGTAAGAACTGCGCAGTCTTTTTTTTAATAACAAAAAATTGTATTTACAACTGCACCTGGCAGCTGGATGAAAAACTTAAGTTAAATAAATCGAATATCTGTCAATTAATTATATTTTCCTATAATTTGTCCACGAAACACAGAAATAAGTAGCTACACATGTGTACTGGTGGAATACACACAGTGGACCAGTCTAATGTCTTGATTGTAAAGCTATTTTTATACCTTTGCCCCAGAAGTTGCTGACTCTGCCTTTTTAGTATGATAATTTTCACCTTTCGGACCTCTGTCTCCCACCTACATCCTCCCTGTCCTTTGTCCTCCACCTCTCTGTGGTAACCCCACTGGCGCTGTCAGCTCCTTGATTTGCTGATGTGCCCACAAATCAGTTAACAATGCCCTTCTTCAGGGCAACCGCTGATCCCTGCCACATCCAGCACAGGGGAACCAAAGGAGCCACTGTGATTGGTTTAGGTTAGTCTGACATTTGGTGAAGGTTACTTCAGCTTGAAGGCTCGCCGTGCGGTCATAGCACATTGTTTTGACAGGAATGTGTAGCTGTGGTGGGTTTGGTTTAATACTTTCCCCACCAGGTATCAGAACCAGGTGCCAGATGTGTTGATGTCTGAACACTTGTCAAAACCAATTGTGGAATCGAGCTGTCAGCTGTGAAATCTTGGAATCGTTGTCGAATTATTTTTTGACATTTACTAGCAAACTCAACCATATGACATTTAAAAAAAATCTTCACAACTCTGATGACCTTCAGATGGGATTAAACTGTAATATGCTGAGAGACATGATTAGTCTTTGTTATTACAGCAAAGCCCATCTAACTTGACAGGAAAATGTAATGCTGTTCACTGCTAGACCTCTCCTCATGCTACTGTAGCCGACTGCCCGTCTGACGTCTTGTCTCTGTGAACGATGATCTGCTTATGCTTGTGTGACTGCCTCTTTTTCTGCCTTACCGACCGACAGAAAGCCTGTGACCTCCTAATTGCTGGGCTGCTTACCCTCTACTTGCTTTGACTGACTACAAACAAAAAATACTAAATGCCTAAATGTCTGTATCAATCAGACACACAGATGTTGTCACACACCACGCACTGTGAGCATGGCATTCAAGTAGTAAATATACTACTACATCAAATCTAAACAAACATAAAAGAACTGGAGACAATACTTGTACAGTCTTTTATTGCAAAGCATTTATCCTCAGGGCAATACAGACGTTTTATGAAAAAAAGGGAGAATCAAGCCGTGTAAAATAATGGAATATGAAGTTGCTGAGAAGGATAAAAAGGATATAAATGTAATAAAGATCACTGACAAGGAATACATTCTTTAGTACTAGTGACACCCAGAATAGCTACAAATTTTTTTACTGAACTAGCTCTGGAAATGGCAGTTGTTAAAAAAAAAAGAAAAAAAAAAAGGCCAGATCATATGGTTCAGACACACACAAATGTAGCACAGTATTCATCCACACGTAATTAAAAACCAGCTACAGTAGCATAGAATCTACATAAGTAAATCCCAAGTAGACTAAATCTCCAGCGTAAACAAAAATAGATTTGATGAATATATATCTAATGGGCACCAATTCAATCCTAGAGCATGGACTTATAATGATATTTTTTGTAAAGCTACACAGAATTAAGCAATGAATAACTCTATTTTGTAAAAAAAAAAAAAAAAAAAAAAAAGCCTAAATGAGGAGGTTATGCCTCCTCAAATTAAATTGATACATTCATGTATGATTTTTGAGGATGACCAGAAGGTAAGTGTGTGAGTAAATATTTTAACAGATTAAACTAAATGAAGCAATAACAGGAGAAAGGAATTTAATATGAGCTCAAAATTTTATTTGAATTTTTATGTGTTTCAATGTTTTAACCTCCTTCTTCACTAATGACCTTACTAACATTCATGTAGTTACACTAATTCACATCCCACAGCTGTCTAGTCTAACCTCAGTAATGAGCTGCACTATTAGAGCAGATGATAGGGGAGTATAGTAAAGTGTCTCACTAATGGGCGACTTGGATGGTAAGGTGGAAGGAAGCTTTACATTAACCGTTCCATCTTCTTACCACATGCTTGCCTCTCTGACCTAAAGGCTATGGTTTGGAGAAACAAAATGCAAGTTGTGAGATGACTTCTGTACCACTCATAATAGCTGTCAGAAAGAGGGGGGAAAAAAAACCCAGCTGAGAAGATTGTTACCGTCAGAGCAACAGGTCAGTGTAATTTCTGAGACTCAGTGGCAGCAGCAGCAGCATAGTGTGGTTAAGATGGTTGGAGTTTTTTGTTGTATTGTTAAAATATGTTTTGTTAAAACACATTGTTGCTCAAAAGTTGTAAATCACTATTTTTAAAACATTTTTTTATGGAATATGTTAAGGGTGCAGAGGCTCTTTACCAGCAAATATTAGTTCTGTATTCCAAAGTTGTGTTTGCTAATGCAAGTTTATCAATTTAAAAGGTTAATTGGTCATTAGAAAACCTTTTGCTAATTATGTTAGCACAGATGAACATGTTGTGCTGAATAGAGAAGCAGTAAAACTGACCTTTACACTCTGAAGTATCTGAAGCATGAGACATTGTTCAATTACAGAGTCAAAATGTCTAGAAACAAACAACTTTCTTTTGAAATACGTCAGTCTGTTCCTGTTTTCATAGATGTGAAGGCTATTCCGAATGAAAAGACAGAAAAGATTCCATACAAGGCTGTGTAACTACTCCTGTCACAGATCACCACAAACTGGCTCTAACCAGAATAGAAAGAGGAGTGAGAGGCCTCAGTGCACAACTGACAACCCCGTCTCCTGAATATTACATTTCTGTGCAACTCAACTGTTAGATAGATAGATAGATAGATAGATAGATAGATAGATAGATAGATAGATAGATAGATAGATAGATAGATAGA
>JAUBNQ010000017.1:20378542-20395766 GCA_032353495.1 Ctenopoma kingsleyae | reverse complement strand
TAGATAGATAGATAGATAGATAGATAGATAGATAGATAGATAGATAGATAGATAGATAGATAGATAGATAGATAATTGTGGACATATGGCCCTTACAGTATAACAGAAACTGTACGGTAATTGGGTTGCGTTTACATTCCCACAAAAATGTATTTTTGATTGCAGTTTAGTCGTGTAGAAATTTTAGTTTTTGGAGACTTGGTTGGAACTGAGCAAATACATTAGAGTGTCTAGTTTAAGAAACAGACTCCTCACAGGTTCTTAACAGTCAGCTTCATTAAAAGACCAGTCTCAGTGTCAACAGTGAAGAGATGACTCTGGGGATGCTCGGCTTCTAGGCACAGTTGCAAATAAAAAAAGAAGAAGCCAATAAAAACTAAATGGGCAGAAGAACCCAGACCTACAACAGGACAATGACCCAATGCGATGCTCCATACTATGCAAGAACTATTGTATTTACAGAAGAAGCAGTCAGCTGGTTTTCTTTTAGAGACCAGCTCACTCACCAGATCTCGTGTCCATTGTATCAAGTGCCCATCAAGCCTATTTACAGAGGTGTTTAAAGAAGCATTGGGCAAGATCTCTCTTCAGCTTATGTTGACAAAATGACAATTAGGATACCCAGAACCTGCAAAGCAGTAATTGCTGCAAATTCCTTGATGAAACCAGTCTGAAGGACACAATTAATATTTTAATTAAAAAATCATATTTCTAACCTGTCAGGGACTATATTTCCTATTCATTTTGCTACATTGACCCCAAACTTTTGAACCATAGTGTATATAAACAAATACCTTGACATTTACTGCATTTGAATCGCTAACAGAATAGGAAGAGCATTAGCATAGAAAATATTTCTTAAAGGCTTCTGCTTCTACACATTTGAGTGAGTCAGCACCTGGTTGTCATAGAACCTCACATCTTGTGCCCTTGGCATCAGTTAGATCAAGCCTAGAAAATATTCTGGGGGCTGACTTGAGGGAATGACAGGTGGCACAACTGTAGACAGAGGTGACTCTGAGTTCAGCCTGCTTACACAAGCCTGTCTCCCCTGCTGCTGCTGAAAATGAGCGGAAACCCAAGGTGAAGATCCTCCATGTCTGAGGATGCTGAAAAATGTATAAGGCCGTGAGGTGGCACATATGTGTATTGCATTATTAATAAAGACAGACGTTGCTGAGACCCCCAGCCTCAAGAGTATTCTGGCCGGACAGAAAGCACTTTCTGTCTGTTGTGTTTTCTTAACCCCTTTTTTCAGTCTTTTTCCCCCTCACCCCTCCTCTTTCCTCTCTGTGGAGAAAAAACCCTTTTAGGGGGTTGAATCATATTAAACCCTGCACAAGTCTGTCAGAGCACAGTCATCCTGTGTCTCACCTCACAAGAGAGCTCTGCACAGCGTGCTTCTGTTGCCTGAGCAGACAAAAATGTTAGTGAAAGAAGAAAATCTATCCAGCATAATCTGTTTGATGCCAGAGCACAGACAGGTGGAAGCTAAATAGACAATTAGAAAAACAACCAAAAGGATTTTGCATCTGCAGTTTAATTCTTCTACCAAAGACCCATCATGCTTTTGTGGTCTTTTATGATTATGGTGAGCCATAAAAGATCAGATTTCTAAGAAGACAAACCCAGTACTGAGTCTGACTTTCTGCAGATTATTTCTGCATTATAAATAAAGAGTAAAACAGCAAATATTTGTTAGTGTTATTCCTTTGTCCATCAACCAGGCTGAAATGACAAATTTTGTGTCTTCAACTGATATAACGGACGCACAGGATATCTGATTCCCAGTAACGCTTAAAAAAGCCATCGCTTCTGCCAAAGATCACTATCTTTTGGCAGATGGCTTTGCCTTTTTCTGGTGCCATAGATTAATAACACTGAGAGCATCATTCATGGAGCAATCCAATATGTTAAAGGTGGAGATAAGCGGTGATTGCTGTCAGGCTGTTTCTGCTCTGAAGACTACAGGGCTCAAATCACAGTCACAGACCTCAATAAACAGAACAGCAGACCTCCCCAGTGAGATTAATCCTGATTAGACAAAAGAAGCCAGTGACATGATAACAGTACAAAGGCCTGTCTTCTCAAAAATAGCCCTATATTCATTTTATCAGCAGCCTTGCTGCAGTGCTCTGTTGTCCTGTTTTCTGTCTCTGCAGGACTGTAACACGATAAGCAGCCCTGAACACCGACTGGAAAATCAGTAGGGAATCTAAAAATTGTGCTATTGATGTGTTTGCCTTTTTAAGTGTGGCTCTTTGTAACCTAACACCTGTCTCCCAGCGCTCTGCATGAAGATTCATCAAATGCACTTTGCAAGAAAGATCTTTTAGAATGTGCACTCCTGGTAACACTTGCAGAATGCTGTAATTATAGAGACCCATGGCAAGGGAATTTTCTTTGTCTTTCCCTCCTCAAATCATGATGAACTTGTTAATGACTTGCTCAAATATCAAGGCCAGAGGCACCATAATGGAGAAATTTGATAGTTGTGTTTATTTGCCTATAGCTTCCTAATTCAGCTCGCCTATAAAAAATGATGTTGATCATTGAACATTTTGAATTTTTTTCAGCTATATACAGTGCACAAGATTCCACAGCTTTATATATTTATTAATTTCACTGTAACCATCAGCAGCATCATCATTACAGTAATCTAAAAAAAATGATTAGTCTCATATGCTGAAATAAAGCATAAGCATGCAGAAAGCCATCACCCTATATCAGTTTGTTGTTAATGGATGCTCCTAAATTGTACCTCCTCCTTTTCTTTTTTCCCCACCTGAGTTTTATCTCTGTGCCAGTTTGTGTCTGTGCATGAGGGAGAGAACTCATCCACAGGCTTTACACATATAATTATGAGATAAGTAAAGAATGGCCCTACATTTGAGGTGCCTAAAGCATAATCTGTGCTCCTGTTTGTTGCAGATAATGGGCATACCCACAAATATGTGCATATATTTTCAGCTGGATAATATTAGTATAAAGTGACAATTTTGTGTTAGCTGCTTCATTTCTATGTCTGACTATTCATCAGCCCTCATGATAATAGGAAATACAAACAGAGGTGGAAAAAAGAGGTGCATTGTATGTGATAGAGGTTGCAGACGTCATCAATAATCTTGACCAACCTGTTTTCTTACGAAAACCAAAATGTGTATTTATGCCTCTGTCAGAACGATTTTCCCACATCCTGGTTTTGCTGATATACAGTAAATAATATCTTCCCTAATTAACACCTTGTGCACACATACAGTATCTTCCACATGCACACTTCTTGCGAAAGTCCTATTCCAACATGTTTGACACAAACAGAATGTAAAATGAAGATAACACTGCCTGCAATGTTTTCTTTATTTCCTCTCTCCTTGTAGCAATTGAAAACATGTGTTACTGTTGGTTATTGGCACTTCAGGAACAGTGGTTAGATTTCAGTTTTGGGAAAATAAAATAACATATAAAGTAATAATAGGGGCTTTAATGAGCTGGAATGGAACCAGTACTTAAGTGCATAGTGCAGGGGTCTACAGCAATCATAACGTGCTAGAAACATTAGTTGCTGATTAAAAAAGTTATTGTGTATTTTGTAACAACAAATGATCAAAATAGTATATTTGCAGTAGGATATAGGGACCATTAGTAAAGTTTCATTTCCTTGTTCAAGCTTACTGTTGCATCACTTAACAACTACAACAAAAGGAATTTTCTACTCTAAGGATTAAGATTACTGGCAAGCTGTAAAATGTATTGATCGAAAGCTCCTTGAAACACACAGGGAGCTTTTAATTTGCTTTGCATTTATTGCTGTAGCTTAAGTGATTTATCCTGGGAGTTCATTAGCCTCATCCTTATGCTCTGGATGTGAAACCCAGCACGTTAAGCAACCTGCCTCTTTTAGTCTCCTCCCCGCAAAGCTCCAAAGTTATCAGAGGTAATCCAGCTTTCAGAGCATTGTCACGTACTGTAGCCACTGTGGGAGTAAATGTGAAAGGGGCTGCAAGCTTGAACTATGGCTACTTTGATGATACTCATGTTAATTTCAAGTAGCATCATCAATAGAGTAAAACCACTTATTCAGCCGTCAGATCACAAATTTATTTTCATGCAACTGAAGATAGAAATTATCACTTCAGTCAACATGATGCATAATGTTTTCTGTGCCTCTTGTTTGTTTTTGTCTGTCCACAGGAGCAGCCAGGGCTTCATGCACATGAAGCTGTCACGGACAAAGGAGAACAAGTACATCCTGGGCCAGAACAGCTGCCCTTTTGACAGCGTGCCTGAGATCATCCATTTCTACTCCAGTCGCAAGCTGCCCATCAAAGGCGCCGAACACATGTCCCTGCTCTACCCCGTAGCCATTAGGACACTATAGTGCTCTGGGTCATCTGCAGGCGCCAGTTCCTGCAATACTCACTGGGCCACCCTGTGGCTCTACTCTTCCTGTCCTTCTGGACAAAGCCCTGTAGGCTTGTGGGAAGACGAACTCTCCCAAACTGCTGATCCCGACTCACCTCACTGGCAGATTGGTTCCAGACCTGTTTTGAAGGCCTACTGCATACTATCTCATATAAACAGACTAAATGTTGCAGAAGTCTTTATTATTTTATTTTATTTTATTTTATTTATGACAGACACCCACATCATTATAGACTGACTATCTGATGAACAGTGATTCTTGAGCTGACTTCCCTTAGCACTTAACACTCAAAGAAAAGAAAGGTACAACATTGAAACTTGTCACTGGGATGTACCTTTTATCATAACATGTTTTTTCATTTTCCTAAGAGTGCACATCATGATAATTGTGTAAGAACAAGTTAGTCTGAATTTCTCGTTTGGTTAGGCTCTATTGGTGCTGTAATTGTTTGTAAGGGGACCTGAAGATTGTAAGAGTTGTGTAAGGAAAGGGACATTTATGAGGCATGTAGAGGGAAATTGTCCACCTGGGCCTCATACAGTGGCCAGGATATTGAATAAACTGGTCTGTATGAATAGTGTGTCCCCAGCCACGTGGAGACAACGATCCTGTGTGCTGTGCAGACTGATCTCTCTATCTTGTCATCATGTGTGCTGTCTGCTATCCATCACTGAGTGGGTGTATCATACGAAAGCCAGTGTAAGTACCATAGTGGTGAGACAGACAGGAAAGCATGATGGATGGGTCAACCCATCCGATACAGTACAATTGGCTGAGGCTAGAGACCAGAGCCTGTCCAAATGGACCAAATTACCCCCACTACCCCTGCTTAGAATGGCTTTGCATCAGGAGAATGAAATATGCCTGCATTGTCTACCTCAGAAAATCAATTTCATTCGCCCATCTACAGATCAATAGGTACAATGGGATTGCAGACATTGATCTGCCCTCCCTTCGACATTCCCAATTCCCTTAAAATTGAATCATTGGTTTTAGGAATATGTCTTTTGTTAATCCAAAATTTTCTATGAAAAAAAAAACTGATTTTCCAAATCAGCAGTTGTATGTATAGTCACTAATATGATACCGTGTGATGTCAGTAACAAATATTTGGTTAATGCCTTATAATGCATGGGTCAAATCAGTCCGTTAGATCAGCTGATTTCCAATTCTGCTTTTAATGATTGTTCTGTGACTGTAATTTATTCTGGGATAATTATTACCGATGTGTTACTCCTCTGTGATTGCCCGTCGGCCCCCTCACCCTCATTGTTCTGTGCCGATGTGATTGCGTTTTTTGGGACTACTCCAACCTCTTTTACTGTAGTGCTTTGCATTTTTGTTGTTTCCAGTTCTGCTAAATGCACGTTTGCCTCAGTGGCCTGACTCGGGGACACAGGTCACGATGTGTCTCCTGACCAACAGGATTGTCAAGCCTCACATGAGAGACGATCATATATTTCCCTCCATGGACCAATCACAGTGCAGCCTGTTTAAACCATAGAACCACCTACCTTCAACCTGTCATGCTTCCACTTAAAATCTTTCTTTCATTTACCCTTTACTACTAGATGTGCATACATGGGTGAATGCTAGTATGCATGTGTCCAACACATTAGTGTGTACACAGACTACTGTGTGTGTTCAACCCTGTTGGTACAAACTGCTGACGGTTATTGCTTGAATCTATTTGTTTGTCACAGCCTTTTTTCTCCCCTGAACTCAAGAAACTAGAATTCAGCCTCATGAGTCGATAATTGGCTTTTCTTGGCTTTGTATTTACTCATTAGCCACATTTGATTTTAGCAAGTTCTATGAATGACATGTCTGTCTTGTGGCCTGCTGTCTGCAGAAATATTTCAGCCCAAAGCATATAATATTGCTGACCACTGCAAGAATGTGCAGGTTTGCCAACAGTATCCATGCAGTGAATCTAATGAGAGTGCCTAATGCTTGTATGATCACATCTGTCTCGTCAGAGTAAACTGTTGTCAGTCTTATGAGTTGCAAAAATCATTTGGCTGGTGGTTTAATGAGCAAATCCAAGTGAAAATGGAAATTTAGGTGGTTTAGTCCAAGCTGAGAATGACTGACTCTAGGAATTAAAAGCTGACTTTAGCAAGCATGATGACCATATATACAAAGTCAAGCTAATTTTGGCTTTATTTCCTCTGTGTGCTATGCAACTGTAAACTGCAGTCACTGAAAGGAAAAGGGTTGGAGGGTTGTGTGCCTCCACCAAATGTTTATGACAAATGTGATGGTACAACATGTCCACAGGGATTTTGCAGAAAGTGGGATGTATTCAGATGTTTACTTTGTTGGTGCAGTAAATGAGCAGACGTCGTCATCTGATAATTACCTTGTGTCACGTGCGGATGTCTGTTCATGTGATGAGGCAACCTCTACAGCTTTATTAGGGAATGGTATGTTGTTGAAGTGGACCTATGTATTTCCTCGAGAGAAGGTATCCTAAGAAGAAATGCAAATTTAAAATAAACTATAAGTGATGAGTCTTTTATGTTGCGAATGTTCCCTGTTTAAATAATAGAGGCTCTTTATTTAGTTACTGCTGCTCCTGAGTATTTCTCTACTATAGGAAAGAGCCTGTGTAGGATGGCCACACTGTCTTGAGAAAGGCCTTAGCTTTGAAGAAAGGGAATACAGAAGAGATGGAGGGGGAAAAATAAGGGAAAGACACAGGAGACGTTGTTGTGACAGGAGGAGGGATCATAACTGCAATCAGCAGATGCAGTCTTTACATTTATATATTTCTGCTATGAAAATCTGAAAGAGCCCTTCTCCTCCTTTAGAAGTGTCTTAAAGTGTGTGTTTACACACAGTTGTGCAAGCATGAAACAGTGTTTGTGTGGGCGTGAGTGAGCGTGTGTACTGGTGTAAGCAGCCATCTGCCATTGACTTGCCCTGCGTGTATCTTGTGTATCACTTTACTGTGGTAAAGTGGCATGTATGAGTTTCCTCTGTGTACATTTTTGTGCCACGTATGTATGCACTACTATAACATATCTTTGTACAGTCCCTCATGGCCAAATGTATATACTGAATGTATTGTATGGGGACATAGAAACATTGAGGTTCAAAATAAATAAAATTGGGTTTATGAGTTCGTGTGATTTAATGTTTTGGTTACAATTTTTCTTTTCTTTACACAGACTCACTACAATAAAGTGAATATATACTGTAATTATTTAGTAGGAGAAGAAGAGCTCCTTTATGTATCTTCATGTTCAGCGGTTACCATGGTGAAGCCTTTCGATAAATAGTGAAGAGCGACCATTGTTTCAGTCAAGGACAGAATGCTCGAGCTATTATCAGGCCAGTGCTCCAGCACTGGTTCTCTATTGATCCACTTTGTCACACAGTCCTGTGACATTTGCTTGATGTGTCTGTCTAAATCTTGTTTGTCCATGTTTCCTACAATTAGATTTCATCAGTCCAGTAATCAAACCTCTTGACTCTTTGATAATGAAGTATTTTCTAGCAGCATTTGATGCTCTGTTTTTCTCTATTTCCAAAATGTAATGACATATAAATCATATATGATTCTTAGCATTTGAAGAAATCATTTGGCTCATGTAACAGACTCCAGTAAAGGGGCATATCGGTGTTAATAGAAAAAATAAAAATATAAAAAAAATAAAATAAAATAAAACTCTTAAGTGTTTGCTATGTTATAAGATTGCATCTTGCCAATTTTTACATGTTCAGATGACCTGCAGGTTACGCCAGCAGTTATTTAGTTATTGATCAAACAGAAGTGTAGTAAATGAATACATCCTTATTTCCCCCACAATTATATCAGAATTGCATTTGCAGTAGCAGATTCGCTTCTATAGACACAGACAAATACCATCACATCTATATATTATGGTTTGCTTCAACAGCAAAAGCAATATAGAAGCATGTTACATCTTTATGAAACTTGTGCTATATGCAATATATTTTTCACTGCTTTTCAGTCAGACACATCACTACCATACTTACATAAGCCATCACTCCCTCTGGGTTGTTACTGCTACATGTACATGAAATTGCTCAGAGTCCAGCACTCAGTACTTTTGAAGGCAATTTTGAACAGTGAAATCCCTAATCCCTTACCCTAAAATCACATTTAGAACTTTTGCATTGTGACAACAAAACTGTTTTTACGGAGCCACAAGGCAGGCATTCAGGAAGAGCACAGGCAGGGGGTTGAAAGGAAACATTCACAGCCTCTGAAGCATTTAGTAATACAGTTGGCAGTGTCTGTAATGCACATACCTCAAGCTTGGATTGCACTGTAACTAACAGCTAGACTTTGTCTGTGTAACTCTGACACTTAACTGTGGGCAGCTACAGGCCCATACCTACTTGCGCAAAAGTTAATATTGTTGTATGACTATGATTGAAAATTAAACTCTTGCCGCACACTTTTATGTGTTCTGACACCAACTCAATCACAGCCACAGCTTCAGTCAAGACAAGAAGTTGCTACCCCGTGACCCCGCCCTCTCGTGATATTTGCCTCTCCCTCTGCTGCAGCACTGAGCTCCTCCAGAGAAGCTCCATCAAGGTTTAAAGCACCTGAGATGAAATGCATCAAAGAAGCTTTTGTGGACAAAAAAAAAGAGTGCTGAAAAAGAAGGGGAAGAATAAAACCGTGGCTTGAAAGCAATGAATAGGCCACAAGAGGATAAAATGGCCTTGTGTCCATCAGAAGCTCATTTCATATTCCGCTCAGTCATGCCAGGCAGAAAGCAATCTCAGGTAACAGACCTTATGTTAATAACATGTGAGGTGCTTCCATTCAGAAAGACAAAGCAGATGGGGGGCATTATACCAACCCTATTCTTTCCTCCTGCTCTGGCACGTCAGAGGATTTCATCTAGAGAGAATAGTGTTGATATTGTGCAGCTTGTCTGTAAAGGCTTGATTAGCGGAGCTCTTACACCATTTCGAAAGGTCTGGCACTGATGTTTTCTATTGGCTTATCATATATTGCCCATAATCACATGGTGCAGAACCTCACTCATTACCTGAATCCGAGGTTGCTGTGGGAGTAAGTGGGCAGATTTGTGCCAGCTTCAAAGCCCCCTGGGGAAACTGTCTAGTTATTTAAGTAATTTCCTGTTCATGCTCAGAAGTGGGTTTTCCCAGATACTGTGCATCCACCTATGTGTCAGTGCAATAACTTCTGACAAATTAAAAGAACATGGTACAGAAAGTGTACATGTTCACAGCTACTCAAAACCTCTTTGACCAAGTGCAGTGTAGGCAGCCTGAGATAACTGTGACAAAGCCCAGTGAAGAGGGACTCTATTGATCTCAAAAATAAGTAGCACTGCAGGTGGAAACTGAGAGAGAAATAACAGCTTTTCTTCCATCAGTTCTGCTCCCCCTGTGCTCTTCAAAGTTAGTGGTTCACTTGTGATGGCGAGTGCCATCAGCTGGTGCAATTCTGCCCCCTTCTACTGCTGCCATAGCTAAATCACCTTTATTTCTATCATTTTAGTGGAATAAAAGTGCCCTATAGATGTTTTGGATTAGTCTCGTATGCTTAGATGGAGTGGTGACGAAAACGTAGGGCTGGAAGACACAGTACATATCCATTCATATAGTGTGTTGTAATTTCACTTCTCTTTTATATTGAAGATTTAATATCAGGTAAGGTCCTGTGTTGTTACATGTAGTGAAGCATATTCACGACTGATGTGCAATTACATATTTTCTATACCCACACAGTTTCTCCGTGACATATTTACATGGTGAATTGTGTAGAATACCCAGAAAGCTACAGTTAAGTTTAATATAGTAGTCTATGAACTGATTTCAGCTAAGCGCTAGAAAAATGACACATCTAGATTTTAAATCAATACCAAACCGACACAGGCATAGAGATAACAGTATCCCTTTTCGGTTTAAAATTCCAGTGTTTCATCGTTCATCTTTTTAATTTGATAGAAGGACAAAGACACTTGTATTCGCTAGTGCTTTGTTGGGACTGTGACACTGTTTCCTTCAGCACAGTGGAATTTTTTATTTTTAAAATACCCTTGGAGGCAGTTTGAGGTGGAAATTGCCCGCAGGTGTGTATGCATATAAAATGTTAATAGGGACAGACGGACACAAAGCGCTGTTTGGGTGCTGTGCTCATAAAAGGGCAATCCACTGATTGAACCGTCACATTCACAGATGCAGTAATAAAACTAAGCAGGGCAATTACTGTAGATGGAGAATGGTAGGTAGCAGAGGGGGTGCACAGTATGTCCTCCCCTAAAATACTCTGATGGGAGACAACAAGACAAAGCAAATGTAGCCGTCTGTAATAAGGCTGGTGGAAAAATACTGCTCAGCTAATGGCAACAATGGCCTGATGAGAACAGCAGCATCTCACAGGGTGTTAATAAAGCTATCATCTTGTCTGTGCGACTTCCCTTTTATGTTACTGGTTGTCTAAACAGATTGTCCTCTTTGAGAAACATACAAAGTGCATGTAACTAAAAATACAACAACCATTTATCAAACAATGTTCAAGACCTGAGCAAGAACCTAATTTTAAATTTAGGAATGGAGAAAAAGCAAATAAAACACAATATGAATGCTAGGGTGACCTATGGTAATCAGTCAAGTTTGGGTAGAAATATACTACTGCACTGCCATCTAGTGTACAAAAAGGGTAGTTCTGAGTAGGTGCAGCGTGTTTATCTGAGCATACAGTTTAATCATTCAAGCCAATAAACAAATAAATAGAAGACCATGTTTGCTCATACAGTTAAAAAGCAAACAAGAAATTAAATCTTGTAAATGTTATTAAGCATTTCAACAGAGATCAATATATAATTTAAACTGCCTAGACCAATGCAATACATTTACATCAGTGTCACCAATTAAATGTCACAAAGACAAACTCAAGAGTTGATGAGTTTCGCATGATTTAATTTATTAGAAATGTACTTAGATCAATAAGAAAATGCTGTCATGGCTTTTGTGGAACTACATGACACTGTATGTGTATTTGAAGTTAAATAAAGAAATAATGATAAATTGTACATACTATTGAAGGCCATAATTTATCATTTCTGGGCAGCTTTAAGCTGCTCCCTCCTATGTAAAACCCTTTGTCCATTAGGTATGGGCTCAGAGTCCTTGGCCTCCAGCAAATATGAGCTCGAGGGCAGCTTGGATGTCACCATCTGTGGCCTGCAGCGCCCTTAGCATTAACTCCTCATCCTGGATCCCCATGTCCCTGAGCTGCTGCATCTGGGACTGCCAGCGGCCCTAGAAAAACAAAAAACCCTTTCAAAGAATCAACTCTGCAGCTGCAGTGTATCCACACAAATCATACCACTGAGGACAACAGACCACTTAGTATTTTAAAAATAATTTGATATTTCTAAGCACATTTCATCCATGAAGTGAACATCTGAAATTGAGTCAGACAGGTCATAGTCTCACCTGTAGAGCAGACATGTTTGTGGCTTGCAGAGCTTGCTGTAAAGCCTGGCTGAAGAGGTCGTTACTAACTGGGGTCCCTGCTGGCATGGGGGCTACACCACTGGAGGGGTCCACCTAAAAACAAAGACAGAATGAGAGTAAAGCAAGGAACAAAAGATTTATTTGTTTATGTTCAGTAGCCAAAGTTTGTGGTAGAGGTCATGTTTTAAAAACAGTCTCAAAGCATATTCAGTTCAGTAGTTTAAATATAAGCATGACACTGTATACCTGTTTTAAAAAGGTTAATCAGTCTCACCTGGCTTGCAGTTGTGGGAGTGACTGCACTGCTGTCTGGAGTGCTGGCGAGGGCCAAAGCTGTTGCCAGCTCACTTTGTGTTATTGGTCGCGGACCTGTTGCTCCACTGTGGCTCAGAGACACTGGTCGTACTCCTGCTGAAACCCCTGCCCTGTTGGAGGGACCTGCTGGGCTCCCCTGTTACATACAGTCAAAAACACATTCAAGTCAAAAGCATTGCTGTTTGTGATCTGTGGTGTTGAAAAATAAGCAGATCAACTCACCGACTGGAAATCGTCTTCATCGTCAGACATGCCCTCAAACATGAAGCCTCCTGCCAGAAAACAATCAGATTATTAATTTCAAAGTATTAAACCACTGACAGCTTCACTTTAGCTGTATTATTAGTGATTCTCTCTTTCCCCTGTCTGTTTTCTGTGAGCCACATTTCTTGCTTACCTGGCATATCACTGTAGGAGCTGGCGGAGACGTTGCGAGAGGAGCTGGCGCTGGACTGAGCAGGCATGCTGCCTGCCACTGAGTGCAGGACCAGGATGATGGCGTTGACAAGTGCTGGGTGTGAACTAATCACTCTGTAAGAAAAAGAGAGTATGTACGGACATCTGTTTAAATGATCTTCCACTTGTGTACTATGCACTCACGTACTATTTGTTCTTATCAGAGTTAGTAACAAAGTCAAGCTGCACTCACACATCCAGCATGTTAGGGTCTGTGAACTGCACAAAGAGATCTTTGTCTTGTAGCACCCCTGGACAGATGAAAGGAAAATGTTACTATCTGAACACTGGTATGGTACAATTAGATGCTATAATGGTGTAGCTGTTAAACTGAGAAGGTCTTACCTAAGGCTATGGGGTCTGACCTGAGCCCTGGTGTAGCCACAATGATTTGATCCAGGGACTCTTTATTTGTTAGCATTTTATACACCTAAATGTGGAGAAAAGGCAGCACTGTATTTGTGAACAAAGCAGCAGAAGATGTACAGTATTTTCAGGAATATTATATAAATATATTACTATTTGAATTATAAACTCCATTCCTATATAAATACTTATTCATGAACATTACTGTACAGTACATTTCTTCAATAAAATGTATATATAATAGTGAACTGACAGAAATGAGCATTTAAATCATAATACAACACTCTAACAATACTTTAACCATCAACAACATATGGGTTATAAATTATAAATACATTATAGACGCTGCCCTCTATTGTTAGTTGTCTGGTTGAATCATTATTTGAGCGCTGTGTTGTGATTTAAAAGGTTTATCACCACACTCACTCTGCTGCTGATAAGTATCTCCATCAACACGATCTGTGCCAACATCCATTAATGCATACAGTTTCAACACAAGCAAGTTACTCACAATCAGTTTGTGTAAAATTAGCCGATTGCTATCCAAACTACCTCTTTACTACTAAAGCAAACATACAGTACATGTTGGGTCTGGTAGGTTTACGCTGTGGAAAGCTGCCAATTTATAATATCTGTTGAAGATCATCTCTAATCATCTCTTTGCTGCCTGTTGTCCTGTTTCCACTAAAATGCAGCTAGGGTGATCCAATCAAATCTGAAGAGCTTTGAACACAGGTGTGACTACACCCAAAGGACGACACAAGAAAATTCAATTACTCAACGTAAATAGTCTCCAAGTCAAGGACATGTGTGCATTCCTGCATTCTACAGTGGAGGTCAGTCTAAATAACTTTTAGTGTGTGTAAAGCCTGCAAACGCTGACACAGTCTACTGACTAACTGGCATAGACAGGATTTGAATTCCATATCCCCACCCACCCTCTTGTCTAGATTTATGGCCAAGTCTGTAAGATAAGATAAGAATGTCCAAAAATGTTGTCAAAAAAAGAAAATAATCATATAACTAAACTGACTAACATTAAACATTAAAACTAAATGCTATTGTAGATCATAAGATAACATACAGTAATTTACACTTGTCAAAGCTTTCACGGCAGTTCAAGTTTTTTTCATGAGATGTCACTTTAGGCACTGATGTGTGACGTCCTGTGTCTTCTACTTACTGAGTCTCTGTAGGCAGAGTTGAGAGAATGAAGAGCAGCATGAAACACTCTGAACTCCCTGGCTGCTGTTGCTCTGTTGACAGGTTCTAGAGAAGAACAAACGTGCACACGCATATGTTCAGGTTCAGATTTTTAGTTCCGCTTACGGAACAAATGAAACACAAATTGCTTAAATGACACACACACACACACACACTGACCAGGACTGCTCTCTGGCTCTGGCCAGGTCTTTTTGAGGATGTGTAAGGTGGATCCTGATTGAATCCCACAGACATCCAGTGTTAGGTCATCCTTTAGTTTCCGTCCACAGTGGACCAGCTCTGGTAAAAACATGAACAAAGACGTAACATTTTATGGACAAATAACAATGACGTATGTGTACAGCACAACAACAAACATCATGGTATTAGCTAACAAAAGACAGAACAGAGCAGTGTCACACAGGTCACAACAGTTGAAATGCTGTAACAGACCGATTAGTTCAGGGTCTGGGATAGAGTCTGGGAGCTGAGCTGCTACAAGCTGTTTTAAGGCAGCGACTCTGTATCCTCCTGGTGGGACATCTCCCGGCATCATCTCTGGGAAGTGGAAGGTGGACTTGGGCTGATCCACAAGCTTCAAAGACAGGTGCCAGTCTGAAGAAGCCATCTCTACCTTATTGCACAAACAGAACACAGTGTTAACACGGTGTTAACACTGTGACATGAACAAAAACTAATACTAATCAGATTTGAGCAGCTGCTATGCTTTCATTTGAAAACATGTGAGAAAAAAATACACTTCTTCCTTTGTTTACTGACCACTTTTTATGTAAAATAATAGTAAACACTGTGGTTTTTACGCTCATGTTTAGATTTTGGGGGTGGGTTTAAAGCAAGCCTGCTCAAACCCGGTTAGCTTCTTCGCGTCTTCAGAAGAAGCTATCCGATTTGCTAATTTAAACTAATTTAAGATAGTCGTATTGCACGGCTGTTTTAAAAAATGACCTGGTAACGTTTAATGGAAGATAACAGACGCCACAAAATGATACACTTTATAAAAATAAATGCATACTCACCATTTCAGTGTTGACACTCAATGCACTTCCTGATCTCAGTCACGTGGTCCATGTGACGTTTACATCCTCTGACCAAACAACGGTTATTTTGCCACTCAGCGTCATCAGCAACCACAGCAAGCAGAGAAATCTTTATTTTAATCAGACACCTTAAGACGAAGCCAACTGAAATACCTTAGAAGTGTTAAAACTAGTACACACACTGAAATCTACCTTTCATTCCGAGTAAAATAGCTTTTGTTGTGTGGAGCATACCACAGTGTTCCCAATTGATTTTCCTGCTGCATATTCTGCATTTTCAGTGCTGTGTGTAATGTCTTGGACACACGAGCTTCCAGACAGTAGTTTTATGATCTGCGAGTCTGCGAGTTATTCATCTGTCTAACTGTGTTACAGTCAAGATCATCTCTAAGCATATACCGCTTTATATACGTGTGATACGTTTAATGACTATTCTATACTATTCAGAAATAAGCAGTCATTTCGGGTGCACATAAAACAGACTAGTTTCACTGCTTATCATATAGTATAACGCTACTGTTTATGTTAAGAAAAATAGTTTAAAAAAAACAAAAAACAACCCGTGATCACCAAATGGTTAACTTGGGGGTCGGAACTCTGAAGACTCTTTCCCCCCTTGATATGACATCACCACTGGACAAAGCAGCAAGGAGTGGTGTCTGTGAAGAGAACCGTCCCAAATCAATGGAGCATACCCACAGTCTCTGAAAAGAAAAACGCATCCTACACTTTTATCCGTAGTCAAAACAAACTGTTGTCGAGTCGGTTTCAGCTGTTGTGGCGTTTTATTGTGAAGGGAATGAACTACTGTGGAAAACAACATCGGCTGTAACGTTGCTGGGCAGAGAGAAGAGAAGAGAAGAGAAGAGAAGAGAAGAGTACCCGCCGCTGGACGCTTGGTGGTTTTTAAGTTTCGCCCACGTTAACATGGTAAGTCATAAGAAATCGCGTTTGAAAGCAGAGTACGAGCCGTGTGTAGACGAGTTCACACGATGACATTAAACCGGGTTATTTTCCAAAGACGAGCAACAGCTGAGGAGCAGGAGAGACCCACGAACTTAGAGGAACAAAGTTGACTCTGTGCGCTGGCTCCGGGCTGTGATCCAGGTTCTATTTTCTACACTTTACAGAAACACAGGCCTGCTGGGCTACCCATCTGTACAGTATACCGTTTCAGAAATAGAGCTAATAAACATTTATGAATGAAATGGACTGCGCCCCCGTTTGACCAAAAGTGAACACTGCATCACTGTTTTTAGTCAGAAGAAGGTAGGGGGCGCTTAAATTTATTTATTTATTTATTTATGTCACTTTCACTGAGGTCATAAATCAGTAAGTTTAAAACAATCCACACTGCTATGAATTATATATAGTAGGCCCTAGGTGCAGGCCCACTGTGTATACCCACACGCTGTATAGATCATTCTTCTCTCTTTTTCATTTGACCCAACACAGTGTCTCAATACAACCTGAGGAGTCAGTAGATGATTAATAGGACAGAAGAGTGAAAACACAACTATTTTCCTCTGCTTTTTGTTGATTGTTGTAAATCACCGTAAATGTTAACGTTAGTTTATCCACCAGTGACAAGTTGAAAGTAGACAGTGTTTAGGTTTACATGAGTAACCAGCAAAAACAGCTGGGAACCACTGCCCTTATCACAGGCTGGCAGGTACAGCTTCCTGTGGGATGTAGGGGGACGTATATGCAATAATGACAACTTGTACAGGAAACAGTAGCTGATATAGTGATCAGAGATAATGTTTTTTGACAATGTAAAATGCTCTTAAAAGGCACTGCTATTTCATATCATTGTACGTGCTGTAGATATAGTATGTCAAGCTGCCATGAGATAAAGGTTACACTAAATTGGCTGAGATGGCTTTACAAAAGCAGGATGTCTGAGTATCTATCTCATCGTATACTG
>JAUBNQ010000017.1:20333425-20353190 GCA_032353495.1 Ctenopoma kingsleyae | reverse complement strand
TATTTCTTCTATTCAGTGAGTTTTTTTGTTTTGTTCTGCAAGAAAAGGTCAGTCTGCTGTGTGTGTGTGTGTGTGTGCCCATGGCCGCATCTTAATGGATGTGATCAAATGCAGGGTCCAACTTTGCTTCATCATATCGTGGCAGTGTGCTGTTACCCACTGGCACCTTCCCACAAACAGCAGTCTAACATCTTTATATCTGTTCTCAGCTCAAATGAAACCTGTCTCACTCTGTCCTCCCTCACTTTCCTTTTCAGGACACTGTATTTATGATGGCAGTAAACGCACAAAAGCCCTCTTTTGTTATTGATTGGGTTCATTTTGATTTGGACTCAAAGCAAGGACTATCACTGGGACTGGTGGGACCCTGCAGTGTGCAGTGTGTCACACAGCTCACACTAAATCCTATAAGAGGGATTGGTTTCGGGAGGTCTGGCATCAGTCTTGGCTTCACGATATGAAATGATATTAGTTTCAGCTTTTCTGAGCCACTCGGATAATAGCCACCAACAAATGAGTGGGAACACCTTCGAAGTTTGATATTTAATTATTCAGCCATTTATTTGAGGTTTAAACTCTGCACCTGATAACGCCATGAATTATTGTCTTGCAAAGGATGTTTGCATCCTCAGTAAATTGCTTTGTTCTGTGCATGCAAACAGTCCAAATTAGTGGCTGCCTACACACAAAGAGCCTTGTCTAGCTCTGTAATGTGTTTTCAATTAGGAGGCATTGAGAGATTTAGCTTATTCTCAGGATAGGTGGCTCTTTTCTTCGATAGCTCTAGAGACCAGTAATTGATTACCAAGTGTGAAATGGAAGTTAAGAACACACTGAGTGTGGCTGTGTCCCAGAGGAGAGGAGTTTCGAGCGGGTGTAGTGCTCGACTCACTCACCTCCCTGTGTACTGACATCTTCACTTGAAAATACGTAACCGCTCACTGACTCACTGCCTGATAAGAAACACACCTATTATAGAGTTCTTTATTTCAACCCCAGTGTCAAATATCACAGTAATCACAGTGATTAAGTCATGCTGCGGTTGTGCTCCTCATGATACCAGTGTGAATGGACAGTGGCTTGCGATGACTCACATCGCCTTCAGGCTGCATTAATATCTTCTGACTGGCTAGAACTCTGTAGCCACGCCTGCATGACAACTTGCAGCTTATTACAGACAAGCTGTCCACGAGGAAACAAACTCGCTCCTCTTACCTTATTAATATTGTCAACTGTGTTTAATTTCATCACTTGCCCTCCTCGTGTGTGTGTTTTCACAGTAAGTGAAACTCTCTGTCAACGGCAGAGACAGCTCAGTGACCCACACCACAAGAGTCTGTCATATCTATAACGTTTCTGTCTCGATGCTTTCAGGCACTTACTCTGCCAGATGAAGAGTGATGCCATTTGTAATGTCGGGCCATTTTCCTCATGTGGTTGTTATAAGGGTTAAGCAATCCAAACAGGGATACACTGCTAAGAATGTTTCAGAGTACTATTGCTGTGTCTTGGAACCGAGAATTTCAGTTCAGCCAAGCTGAAGATGGATGTTTGCAAAGGGAGTGGAAATTGAACCAATTTAACAATTCTGGTGATATAATACAGGACTAGCTTGACATTCTAGAAAATAATCTTATTTTCATTGAGTTTCAGAGTTAAATGAGAGGATCAATATGATTCTGATATATGAACTTTAGATTAAATATAGAATAAAGCTACAGCTTGCAGCTGGTTAGCTTAGCAAACAGGGGAAATGTGGGCCTGCTCAAAAATAACACAAGCTGTCTAACACCACCTCTAAAGCTCACTAATTATTAATAATGATATTCTTATGCACACCTACAGTCATGGCTGAAATTATTGGCACCCCTGTAATTTTTCCAGAAAATGCACAATTTCTCCCAGAAACGTGTTGCAATTACAAATGTTTTGGTATACACATGTTTATTCATGTTATGTGCATTGGATCAAACAAAAAATCTCACAAAAAAGCCAAATTTGACATCATTTCACACAGAACTCCAGAAATGGGCCGGACAAAATTATTGGCACGTCTTCAAAATTGTGGGTAAATCGTTTTATTTCTGATGTTTAAACTCACCTGTGGCAAGAATCAGGTGCTGGCAATGTAGCAATCACACCTGAAGCCAGTTAAAATGGAGAAAAGTTGGCTCAGCCCTTCTGTTGTGTGTCTGTATGTGCCACACTAGGCATGGAGAACAGAAAGAAAAGCAGAGAATTGTCTGAGGACTTTAGAACAACAATTGTAGAAAAATATCAACAATCTTAAGGCTACAAGTCATTCTCCAGAGATCTTCATGTTCCTTTGTCCACTGTGCGCAACATTATCAAGACGTTTACAACACATGGCACTGTAGCTGATCTCCCTGGACATGGACGGAAGAGAAAAACTGATAAAAGACTACTACGCAGGATTGTCCGAATGGTGGATAAATGACCCCAATCAACTTCCAAACAAATTCAAGCAGTTCTGCAGACTCGGGGTGCAACAGTGTCAGCTCAAACTATCCGTCGATGTCTGAACGAAATGAAACACTATGGCAGGAGACCCAGGAGGACCCCACTGCTGACACAGAAACATAAAAAAAACAGACTGAAGTTTGAGGAAGCCAAAATCCTTCTGGGAGAATGTCTTGTGGACAGATGAGACCAAGGTAGAGCTTTTTTTGTAAAAGCACATCTTTCTACTGTTTACAGAGAACAGAGTGAGGCCTACAAAGGAAAGAACACGGTACCTACAGTCAAACATGGTGGAGGTCCAAAGATGTTTTGTTGCCTCTGGCACTGGGTGTCTCGACTGTGTGCAAAGCATCATGAAATGTGCAGACTACGATCTACGTCAGAGGTCATGTTGTTCCAGCAGGACAATGACCCCAAACGTACCTCTAAAAGCACCCAGAAATGGTTGAAGACACATGGCTGGAGAGTTCTGAAGTGGGCAGCAATGAGTCCGGATCTAAATCCAATTGAACACTTATGGAGAGATCTCAAAATTGCTGTTGGGAGAAGGCACCCTTCAAATCTGACAGAGCAGTTTGCAAAAGAAGAGTTACGAGGTGTAAAAAGCTTGTTGATGGTTATAGGAAGTGACTGGTTTCAGTTATTGTTTCCAAAGGGTGTGCAACTAAATATTAAGTTGAGGGTGCCAATAATTTTGTCTGGCCCATTTCTGGAGTTCTGTGTGAAATGATGTCCAATTTGGCTTTTTCTCTGCTTTTTTGAGTTGATCCAATGCACATAAAATGAATAAACATGTGTATACCAAAACATTTGTAATTGCAACAATTCTCTGGGAGAAATGGTTCATTTTCTTGATTAAATTCCAGGGGGTGCCGATAAGTTCAGCCATGATTGTATATGATGGTGCTACTGTGGTGTTTCCGTGTCTAGTCCAAGGACACCTCTACATGTACCCAGGAGGAACCGCTGACCCTGCATTTCATGGATGACTGCTCTACGACCCCCATAACCCAATATATTTCATGTTAGTTGGAAATTGTTTGTTTTATAGAAAGCAAATAAGACTATTTCTAAAAAATCTTGAACTATTCCTTTAATGCATTATAAATATATTATTTAACTTCCATATTCAGTGATACACCAGGGATAGAAAACCTTGAGGAAACATTTTTTAATGAACCTCACACATGAATAACACATTTTTTCACATTGTACTGCACTGTCTTAAGAATGATGTCTCTTTGTAGTTCAGTGTCCCGCAAATTAGAATGGTTGTTGCAGCCTCCATACACACAAGGCAAGCTGATTTCAACATTTAACTGCATTTTGGTAAAGCCATGTGACATAATGTCATGACACTGTGGACGCAATGATGTAAGTGGTTATGGGTGAGAAATATGTGCTGCTGTAGCAGAGGGGTGACTTACATCCTGAGATGAAAGTAAGTGTGTCCTGTTTTTTATTGTGTACCACGAGAAGTATTAGTGCCGGTACTCCAAAGCAGGAAAAGAAGCTGTCAAGGTTACAGAGTAAAATAGGATTCAAGTTGTAATCCTGTACATTGTAAATCTGCCATTGATTCAACAAGAATGTATTAAATAATGTTTCTTCCAGTATTTTCTTGCTATTTATCACATTTTTTAATACAAAGGACAGACCGCTTCAAAGAGGACAACAGTGTGCATCATAATGGTGCCAAAATATGATAAAAAAGGAAGAAAGTCAATTTTACATTTGTTTCAGGGTCTACTTGGTATTCGGGTGTACTAATTGCTGTGGAGGTCTGTCATGTAACTAAAAAAGAACAATACACAGTGTCAGGAACTAATTGCTGGGGGAGGTAATGATCATCCATTGTCTAGTATGGCCCTGATTTACTAAAGGTTTGCATGTACTAAACCATGTGCAAACTTGATAACATCTGCAGAAAAACAGCACAATTTGATCTTTGCGCGTTACACTTTGCAGGAGCGATCTTTCTCCTGCAAATTCCTTCCTGTAATACAGATTATTTGTTGCTGTAGCTCAATAAAGTGATTATTAGCCTCTCCCAGTAACAGCTTTAATTGCTCTGGATTTTCTCTTGCGTTAACGCTGGTCATTCTCCAAACTCAGAACTTCAATAAATGAGCAGAGTACTTCTTCCACCATTGTATCTGAACATTCCACAAATACTGAATGTGATTCACTTAATTGTTGGGAATATACTGTGAACTTTACATGTACAACTGCAAGCAACTTCAACAATTTATTGATTTACACCATCTAATCAAATCCTGCACTAATGATTGTGGCTGAAGCCCATCTGTTCTAAAGCCTTTTTGAAAACTTTTTTTTTTTACTTAAAGTTCTGTTAGAAGGACATTGTGTCAAAGTCACAGTCCAGGTGATTGAGTCAGTGGTGTGTTATATTTACTCAGAAAGTGCTTGCTTGGCATGCTGTTATAGCAGTGGCCTAGTTCACACACACACACACACACACACACACATCTGTAAATAGCTCGAGCCGTTTTAAGCCAGTTGCTTTACATCTCAACAGTGGAGTTCTAGGGGTTAATCCCTTGCTCAAGAATGGATAAACAGTAACCTGCAGCCATGCAGATTGTTTTCTACCAGGTACACTTTTATTTTACCATCTGCTTCACTGCTAATTCAAATTTAATTTTTTCCCCCCTAAACATAATCATAAGCAACTTGCATAGGTCTGTGCCTGCAGTGCAGGTGTGGAATGTTAGAAAAGTATGTTTACTCAAAAACTGTATTTGCAGGGAAAACCTTTTTTTTTACATTAAATAGACTTCACTTGAACATTCATAATAAAATTTTAGACTTTGACTTGTCACAGTCCGACCCACAATGCGCCTTTTTAGCATTTGTTAAGAGTTCCCATTACAGATATTCTGTATTTATGATGAACTAAAACCATACTATAAGATACTATCTGTAATTACATTCTGACTTGTACGAATTCATCAATGACTTGAAAGAGAAAGTTAAGATATCAACACTTAAATTGTGACAAAACTGTGAATTCCTGATATATGTATTTACATTATGACCAGTCAAAATTGCACATATCTTGTCGATGCTAAGGCAGACTGTGTTATGTGAAAATGGTTTTAGTACTCCTGGACCCATGTGGCTATATTTATCATGTAGTGTGAAGGTTTCTTATGCAATACTGTCTGAGGGTTTGAACGTCAAGCCTTTCCCCGTAGTCCCTTTTCTTAATATTATGTACTTCAGATGATGAAAGATGTCAAAATAATAACTTAAAATACGCGTAATTGCAGGAATCTGAAATTACAGTTTTGACTATTCATAAATGCATTAGAGATATTTTTAAATGTAAATACTATGCATTTATTTAATATTATGTATGTATGAGTAAATAAGAAACTAATGTAAATAAGAAAATAAGTAGCAGAAAGCTCCTTAATAAAAGAATCACCACCATCTCAACCAACTTTAACAGACGAATGCTGCTTAATTCAGCCAGTGATGATACAATATTTAATAGTTTAGGGTTAGTTTCAATAATACCCTGGTTACACTTACATTTATGTTTAATAAAGAAATACTTTATAATGCAGGACCTTTACTTGTAAAGGGGATCTGAATATTTGCTCCACCACTGACATCATATAGCAAATGTGTGGATAAATATCCTTATTTGTACATTAGCTGGCCTTGTTTTAGTCATAATGTATTAGTTCAGTGCTACCATTCTGGGACGTTGGTATGAACATATTGTTCCTGACTCTTTTCTGCCAGCAGCTGAGCATTTTCTCAGTCTAAATAACTTTGCTACACACAAGTTGTGAGACTGTGATTAGCTATATTCCACTGAGAGGGAGATTTACTATCATTTTTTTAGTCTGTCCAAGATATCATATTTTAAAAGTGCTGGAAGGACAAAGTATATTTAAGCAATAAGCCATGTGAAGCTGTACTTGACAGTGATTTTGTAACAGCTTAGAGGCATTGTTAGGGAGTCTAAAAGAACTGTCAAAGCATAGCCTAAAGTATCTCTTTGCTTTTGTAAAATGACTGCAATAAAGAATCAATGTAAATATGCCATAAATGCTGCATTTTAATGTATTTTCAGGAATAAATAATGGCACTTTTACAAATTTGAGTGGGGGTTTTGGGTTACAAGGTATTTTATAAGAACATAAAACTCAGTCATAAGTGAGAGAAGAAACAGTTTTACCTTTTTAAACTCAATTACTAGAGTTTCTAACAGGAGCTGTACTAGTATGTATTGATCCACCCTTAATGGACAAAATGTCTCATTGTTTAAAAGCATAAAATCTTTTAAATATCCGCTTGAATCATTTCCCATGACTCTGAACTCATTGCGAGCTTCTAGACTGTGCAAATGTCAGTCAACACAAAGCTATGTTTTGGCCTTTTTTGGACTGAGTATTTTTCAAAGGCTACTAATTAGTCTTAGATTTCGAGCTAATGAAAGGGTTACACATTGTCAGTGAATGACTTTTGGACCTTTCTTTGTTTAGTTAGACATTATCTTAGCTGTCTCTTCTCACCAAAACATCATAAAATGCTTTGAATTAATTAATACGCTGTTGTTCCTTTGAGTGTAGGAACGATGAAAGCTTTTGAATCTTCTTGTTGGTAAGAATATGACCTGAGAAATGTTCTCAAATAAGACATTGTATCCCTCTAGTACCAGGATGTTATGTGTGTTATATAGCAGCTAAACCTGTTATAATCTCTGGCATGCATGAAGCAACAACTGTGTGTTTCCAATAGTGTTTGTATTTTTTTCCGTCTAAGCTAAGAAAATTATACTCTAATCAGCTGTGAGGTAGTTTGATTTTGTTGACGCCTAACACGAACGAGGTGACCTGCTCTGAGCCCAGCCTAGCTTCAGAGCTTTGAGAATATTCAACCCTCTCTCCAGTAACCACCAAAGACTGCAGCAGAGGAAAATGAGAAATGCTGTTTCATAATGAGAGCCCTAGGCAAAGACATACAGAGACATGTCTTTTAAATAAATCTGTCATTATATATTCTCCTAGTAATACAGCAGTGGGAGAAGCATGCATAAGAACCCGCTCTTTGAAGAGGGCCAGGCAGTTCTTTAATGTTTCTGTTAGAACTTAGGTTGCTTTGTGATATAGGTTTAAGCTTACATCAGATCTTTTGCATTCAGAGATGTTATCATGTATGCAGCAACTGTTACTGTGTATCTGAACTATGGCTTTTTTTAGAGCACACTACTGTGGAGATGCAAGGGCTAAGTGCTGTTTAGCTTTGTGAATACAGTTTCATACCAATTTAAAGGAAGCAAATGGGGACAAGTATTACAAAAACTACTGTGCTGCTGACTTAAATGAACACTTGAACGGATGGTTCAATAAGTGTCATGTTAAAGTTCATATCCTGAATGATATTTCTCACCTACCTTGCACTATACTGATGCAACACAGGAGTTGTGTCATCAATAGTTGTGTGCTATGTACCATCTACACACTGTCTGCACAGTTTCACACAGTTTGTTCTTGGTGCAATGAGCCAATGGAATAAGCAAATGTTAGCGAGTCTCTCCAGCAAGGAAGAGACTGGGTATTAGTTACTGTTTGTGTCATTGTGTAATGGGCCGTATTTATGCTTTTATCTCTGCATTTTATTGCTTTCACAAAGTAATTTCTCACTATTGGCATGTCAGTGTGCTCTGATAAAATTACACTGTTAGCAGGATCACAGTTTAAAGATGCACTAATTCATTTTTTAATATATACAGTGGATTAAATTAATAAATGTAATGTTCAGGAATTTGCCCGTAGCAATAAACCCATAGAAACGTATTATATAAGTATGCCATTGCCCTCATTCTATGGAGCATTTTAACATCTACAGCTCATTGCTTTGGTTTTGCAGCCCGCAACTTTACAGTTTGCTCCAGTAATATACATATATATATATATATATATTTATATAATTTTTATTTGTGCAGTGAGAAGAAACACAACTGCCAGTGAACACTAATGTTGATCTGCTGGATAGGGATGTATAAGTAACTGCTATAATGTTTGTAGTAAAAGCTTGAGACGATAATAATGTTGTTTTTCCAGCTTGTTGCACTGCCTCCAATAGGCTAGAAATGTATTACAACTGCTTTAAGAGAAAAAAACAAGTATCTCAGGTGTAAAATCAAGTTTGGGTTTGTTTGGCAGAATCAGTGCATACCCTTAGTTTTAAATGGCTATTTATCCTTGTCAATCTGCTCTTGGCTGTTCTACTTAGCATTATCAGCCAGCTAGATAGTCTGCTCTAGTCCGGATAGCTGCCACTAGTGATTCTGTCCTACACATCCTCAGGATCTCACAGACAGCTCTTGTTTGAAAGCTAATTAAAAATTTAGACAACACAACGTTGTAAACTGATTATTGCACCCAAGTTCCTGCATTATGAAGATGGCCCTGTGTGGAGAATTGAAGCGAACAAAAAAACAAGAAGAAAATCAATAGTCCTCCCTGCGTCGAACATCTTAATGCCACTCTCAGTTGGCAGGGGTGTGTGGAAGTGATGGAGTCTCTGTCAGTTACTAGACATCAGAGGAGTTTTTAATTGAGGCTCCATCGGGGCTGGGAGGGACCTGGAAGATGATGAGAGCTAGCACAGCCGATGTTAGATGAGGTGGGCAAACCAGTTGTGAGACAGTTTTGTCGTCAATTTTCAACCCCCTCACAGACTAGGCCTGGGCAGTATGGTGTCTTATCTTTTTTCACTGTTGATATCAATGACATACATCATGGTACATGTATGTAATTCAAATTCAGGGCAAGACTCTGGAATAGTGGCAATGAAATACCTGTAAATGAAGTTATGATCAGTTAACAACTAATACAGCCTCCAGTGGTTAAGTAGGAGAGTTATATCTCGTGGAAATTAAGAACTTATCCCACTGCATTTGTAAATATCCATGTGTGCTAGTTTCTGTCTTTTTATTTTTGTGTTGGAAAATTTGTTTGAAATAGTGTGAAACCATTGTGTATGGACAGTTTGGCTGGTTTTCACAGCTTCAAAGGGCTGCTAAGACTATGCTTAAGGTTGGGGTAAGGAGCTAGGGAGTGTCCTCACAGCTGGGGAAAGGCCTGTGTGCGTGTATTTGAGTGTGTGTGGTGTTTGCTTCACTTTCGCACAGCAGCTGCAAGTTCAGGATTTTCTTTTAAGTGAAATGCTTGCGAGTCTGTTTCATGTACCATGAATGCTGTTTTCACCATGTCCCTCCATGGCTTACTTGTCTTATCATTAGGACAGGGACTGCAACAGTGTCTGCATGGTTTTTTGTTTTACACCCGTGCCAGTGCTGCTGGTGTCAGTGCTGGAGCACATTCTCGAAAATCTCTCATAGTAGCTGACATGTTTCTTCATGGTTTGTTCCTCTAACTACACTCTGACTCCATTTCTTTACCCATACTTTTCTTAGCATGCAAATGTGCGTTTGCTTTAGTGTAAAAGGGTAGTGTTTGCTCACTGGTTCTCATGCAGTGAGCTGATGCTCACAGTGCACTTTGACACTCTGACATTTAAAGTCCATTCTGTACCAGAACAAATGGTGTAGCAAAATCCACATCAGTGCACGAATCTCCACCAGCATTCATTAAGTTTATTCTGGTTACACTTCCAACCTCTGCCCCAGTCTTGTGTTTATATAATTCTGCACAGAGCTATTACATATGCTCCCATCCCTCTGCCTCTAATGTAGCCTCTGTCTTGCTAACATGACAGCCGAGCTGTATATTCATGTAATTAGCTAGTGGACTCGGTTTGGGATTACCTTCAACTCTAAATAAAAGAAAATTGACTCAGACTGTGCCCCTGGCATGGCATCTGAGTAAGACTGGAAATCATCTCTTGAGTTACCTGTGACTTAGCTTCCTAATTCCTCCCTTCCAGTCACTAAATCAGTGACTGTCAATGTCGGTTTGGTTGTATGTACTATGGTAATACACAAAACTCATTGAGGTTACTACAGTGAATTCTGTCATATTGATTTGTTTACAATATTATACAGAAATTTCTTCTGTTCTGTTAGCCATTAATACAGCCCCCAATTATTAAAGCAGCGAGGCATTTTTACCTGTATGTAGACAAACGTACAGGGAAATGTAACATAATGTATAATATAGCATATGTAGCGATAATTAATATAAATATAACATGTAGGTTCTGACACCAACCTACAATCTAGTAGTTATTTTTTTAAATGATTAGTATTGTGCGTGCCTAAAGATTAAATGATAAATAACAAGGAGTAGTACTTGTCTTGAGTCTGTTTGCTTGCTTGGCATGTTTCAAATCATAAGATTTCACTTCTAATAACAAAGTAGCACAAGGAACAAGCACAGTTTTTATTTTTTGCTGGCGGGGGTGGGAAGCTGTTTGCCTGTTGCTGTAGTGTGACAGACGCAGAGTTAAAATAAATAAGTAAATCAATACAAAATTTCTGCCAAAACTCTCTGAACAAATATAACATAATTAGCAAATATTTCAAATAATGATGTTTAAAATTAAAGAAGTTTTAAAGAATTGTGACCCTCCGCATTGAGTGAAATGTTTCACAGCTGTAAAGTTATTGCTTACATCATTGCTTAGCTGTCATAGGTTGATGTGCTTGTACGGCCAGTTTATCTGGCTCTTTTTCTGCAGTGGGTGATTTTTGTCACAGCCGGATTTTAAAAAGGTTTTAGACACAATAATCTGGGCAGTTTCTGCCAACATCTTTTGCTGCCACTATACTCTTAAGTTCAACCTGTTTTTCACTGCTAACTTTCATTTTATCACTGTTGCTAAATTTCAGCCACAATCTTTTTTTGTATGAGTTAGCTACAGTAATCTAAATACATATCCTGCATCAGCCTGCCAGCTGGAACTTAAGTTCACTCCGTCTTCATGTCTCATTGTAACCTTTCTCCATGGTGTGTGACCCTCGACCAGCAGGGAATATTCACCCATGGATCAGTCAGATTAAAGTCTGGCTCATTTTATGAGGGAGGTAACCTTACCACACCAACTCAACTCCAAATCCATAGTGCTGCATTATAGACATAGTGTCTGGAGAAAGGTCAGTAGCACCCTGACATGTCTGAGAGACGGCATACGAGTTGAGAGTGGATTAATACGACAAGTCCTCATTGTGATTCCAGCTTGGTCCAGCTTTCATCCAGTTGCCAGTTCAACAACGACTTGTTTATTTGCTTGTATTTGTACCTACTCAGCTGCCTGGTCACTCACCCGCTTATGTAATCCCTCCAACCTTCAGTGACCCCCTAACTCATCTAACTTAGCCTCTCCCTCACCCTCCATCACGTCCCCCACCACCACCAGCTGGGTTTCATCGTTTTCATGCTGAGAAAAAAAGACCCATTAGAAACTTTATTCTTATAAATGCAGAGCTATTACTCTGTTTTTGTGTCCACATCTGCACACCGTACACTAGTGTTTGCCCTGAGCCTGTGGCATCAAGGGAAGGGCAATAATTTCAGACAAACTGTGTAAGTAAATGGGTGCTAGGTCGTCCTGCAGACAAGTGCACTGCTTCTCTGCATTCCAATAAGACAGTGAGCTATCATCTTGCTGAAAAGCAATTTGTTGAAATGCAACAAGAGGAGTGAAAACTCAAATCAAAGATGCTCACAGTACAAAAGCCTGTCGCCATCCATCTCAGTTTGCCAAGTTTTTCCTACAAGTGAGCTTTGAGGTGTTGCCGGAAATACTGCGAGAATAGCTGATGTGTCTGTGTGTTCACTAGCTTGTCATGCTGAGGTGGAGTGGGGAGTGTTGAGAGATATGAAGTGCACCTTTGTAATTGATAATAAAATAAACAAATAAATTGAAACTGATGCTAAAACAAATTCAAAGTCATTAATTCAAGGTAATGTGCATGCTCATGTTTGTCATTCTGGCTAACCTGTGTTTAAGAGCTCATGTTTTGTCTCACGCTTACTATTTCATTCACTTTACTGTATTGTTTAAATGAATATCTGTATGTGACTCATTGTTTGAGAGATATATGTAAGCCTATTTCCAGTTCTGCGCCTGTCTGTGCCTCTCCAGTCTCCAGGGCAGTATAGGCCCTCCAGCAGGGCTAGGCCCTGCTACTGCTCAACCCCCAGGCTAGCCCCTAGTTCACTTTGCTCTTCTGTGATCAACACCCCTCCTCTACAGGTCCTCATGTCTCTTCCTCTATGTGCACAACCAGGCAGGATAAGACCAGCTTGTTCATCCTGACAATGAAAGAAAAACCTAATTGTCTCTTCCTCTCTTCTGCCTCATCCCTCCAGTCTACAATGAGCCTTGAGGCTCCTCTTAGCCTGAAGCCATCCTTCTGTCAAGGGACATTATTCTCCTTTGGTCACAGCTTAAGAGGCTGGGTTTCTTCTAGGCAGGTAAAACTGGGGTGACAGTTGGAGAGAAAGCTGCTTTGATCTCCACTGTCTTCATGTTGTGGAACCGAGATGACAGGCAAGGGAGTCTTAGGAGCACTTTATTCCACCAAAGGTGCTAGAGAAAACACTCACGCTTGTAAAAATGCCTGCAAATCTTGGCTCTCACATTCACTGAAGTCCAAACAATACCTAACCTGGCCCCTTGTGACTGTACTATAGTGTCTTTCAGAGACTAAGGGAACCTCATTTCTCACTAGTGATGCACCCTGTGTTAGAGGCTCCATATGGAGGTGGTGTTTTATCATACTCCTGCCTGCCCCCATTAAATATCTATTTTTACCTTAGCAGTCTGCTGTGGTCGCCTATGATACACGAAACACCTCTGGTAAAGCACCACCTTACAATGGAAGATGCGCTCCAGGTGTGGCTTATATAGCTTATATAAAATGTTGCTGTATAAAACATTAATTTAAGGTACCACTAGTACCTTTTCATTATATGTTATTTGATAAAGAAATTTGATAGAGCTCAGTAACAAAAAAGCCTGCAAGGGGTGGACACATCAAAGTATATGTGCAATATAATAAAAGATGATACCACAGCACCATTTTATAGCTACTAAAACCTCCTCTGTGTTGACTCAATGCCTTACAGTCATGTCCATAAAAACTGAACATTGTAGGGTATTATATTGGATTTGCATTATATTCTGCCTGTGTTCCTCTAATTGTGTCCAACTACTGGATCTATCAGTGATAAATGAGCCACATGTGACATCTACTTATGTGACTGTGACATTTTATTAATGAATTACAGTAATAACAGAACAGGACCAAAAAGTGTTGATGCACATGAAAATGAGAAATGAAAAATGTAGTTTTATGATGTTGCAATAAAGCAATGGGAAGCACTGAAGAAGTGGCATGCAAATGTTATCAAGTGTAGTTTTAGTGACATACATCAAAAATATACAGTCTAATAAAAACTAAATTCATAAATGCGGCATGCAGTTTAAATGTGCTGAAATGAGCAGAATTTTACCATGACTCCAGGCTTTCATATGGTATTAAATTATGTGGTAAGATCTACTATGCTTATAGTGTAATTTTATGTATACCAAGATGGTCCATACTTCAAGCCCCTGTCCATTATTTACTTGCACTTACTTACTCATCAACAACTTTATTCTCTAACATTGAACGTGGAGGGATGAAAATACAGACAGGAGCTCTGGTGAGTGTGTGGTTATTTTTATTTCATACCACATCAGCTTTATAAAGGTGCACAATCCATTTCCAGCAGCATTGATTCCAAAATGATTTAGTTTGCTTGAAAAATTATATTAATTGATGAGTAAAATACAAGTGCTACACTTTCTTGGTATCAAGAAAATGGTACCAGGAGTCAAACCCCGAACCCTGGGGTTCATAGATGACTGCCTTACCAACTGCTCCACAGTCACAGTGCAGGCCAAAACTCCATCTTTACCTTTGCACCGAGGGAATAGGGAAAAGGGGAAAGAAAGGGTAGGTAAACAGAGCCATTAGAGACAAATCTATTTCTGAAGAAAACAAAATCACATCATCAACAAGAGAAAAAGAAAAATATGATCCTGCAGCCCTTTGGGCCCCGGCATAGCAATGATAGCCGACTATGGCATTTGTCTTTATCAGTCTGCCTTAAGGGAGGGAGAGTGTGGTGGGAAGGTGTGAGAGCAGAAAGGGAATGAGAAAGACAATGGAAACAAAGAGGACCGCATCTTCTTTACTTGTCACAAAGAGCCAGACACATTTGTTACGTTTTTTTTTTTTTTACTTTATGAGACATGAGCAGCTCATGTACGATTATTCCTATTTCATATATGTGTTGTGGTTTCACTATTAATATGATGTCCTTCTCATATGGTCATTCTTTAAAGATAGCAGAGTGAAGGGCTCGGTGGACAGAGAGCCACAGCGTCATCAGTCATGACTGGCCTGGGGAGGCATACATAGCTTCATCAAAATGACAAGATTGACTTTCCAGATTTTATCCTTTCTCTGTGGCATTTACTTGTTTATCCTGCTTTGTAGTAGCAGTACCAGAGAGTCTTTCTATTACTTTGTGCATTTAGAGACTCTCTTCAAATAGAAATATACTGTATGTTTACATAGACTAAACTGAACTAAAATTAAGTTATGATGATTAAACACAATTTATAATAAGTAGTGTACATTACTATAGTTTTATAGGTATTTAGTCTCTGCAAGCAGAAGTTTTGATCAGATGGTGGCATTTATCTTCTGGAAAATGTGGGTTTCTTTACAAAATTTCATGGCAGTTCATTCAGTCATTAAGTATTTAGTAATAACTGAGTGACTGCTGACAGACTGGCATTCTCATGCCTAGCACCATCCCATTAGCTAAAGGCTAAAACAGCAGAATGATGATTGAATTGATGTTTGACTTTTCTATAATTAGTAAGTACATCTTCTCCTCTGTGGCCTTTTATTTATTCTGTTTGTGTGACAATCAGGTACATTTGTTTCTCAGCATCAGACTGGATTTCCATCTGAGGATTGATTATCTCCCAAAGGATTTGCCCTCCATCTTGGCTGGACTGTCTTCATCGCTGATGCCAAGCCTTTACAGATGCTTCATCATTTCCTCGTTTCAATGTCGGCCATTTTTCAGTGATTTAAAAAAAAAAAATCTGTCCAGAGTGGGCACTCTCTGGAGAAGGCCTGTTTGTGCTACAGCCAGGTTCACAGATATTTAGTGCCTCTGCTGTTATCCTTTCTTCTCCCTCTGTTCAGTTTGAATACCCCAGGGAAATTTGGCAGTGTCTCTTTTTTTTTATCCTGCTGACCAGTTTTTATTTCTCTTCATCAGTTTCAGGCTGCCAAGACATTGTCACTAACTTTGATAAGTAACTGTTACAGCAATTTTATTATTGTACTCCCTAAATTGCAAATGTTACGCAGAAATGTGTACCATATGTACTGCTTTCTTTTTAGGTGTCTGTATTCAAAATATATCAGAAAACATAAGCATCCCATTCACTTTCAGAGAAAAAAATAATATCACACACATTAACAAGTTATAGATTATTAAAGCAAATGCATCAGACATCTGAGCAATGTGTAGCAGAAGGCAGGGGGTGGGATAGTTATCGCCAACATCCTCTTAAAGCTGTGCCAATGCTGTTTGAGTGAAACCACAACACAGTCTTGTGCGCCTGGTAAGCTATCTGCCATCTGGACTCAGTTGAAAGACTCAAGTGCCTTAATTGGACACTAGTAAAGAAGATATTAAGTAGTTCACATAAAGCTAAGGTTTGTACGTATTTCTGTTTTCTCTGACAGTTTCGCTGTTTCTGAGTCACATTTAATCTTAAGGAGTTTATGCGACAAAGCAGACGATCGTGATGGAGATGATGATGGGAATAATCATCATTAGTGTTATGTTGTGCTTTACTAAGTCTGCAGTCTGGATGATTCAGGATTTTTATGACAACAGTCTAACAGCAAAATGTCAGATAATGGTGATGGCTATAGTGGTGACAGTTGTGCTTATTTTAGCTCTGCAAGAGTGAATAATGAGGCTCTCCCTTTCCTGCCCTTTTTCTTTCTCTGCTCTGTGCTTCAGGTCAGAACATCGCCTTCCCCCCGGTGGCTCTGTGGGTAACTGTTGGCCTGGCTGTGTGTCTGCTGGTGCTGCTCATTGCCCTGGCTGCTGTCTGCGGCAGGAAGATCAAGGAGAGCTGCGAGGAGGCCAGGAGAGAAGGTAGAGGGAATAGACGAGAAGAAATGACTCTGCACATTTAACACCAGAGAGTATTCTGACGAGTACACTTTATTGGTGATAACACTTTTTAAAATTTGTATTTAATCTCCAAGATTAGATAAAATCATGTTTTAGGCTGCCCTTCCTTCATTAGGAGGAAAATGAAATTTGAATCCCACAGCCGTGGCTTAGCTTTGGAGCTAAATCTGCAAAACATAGAGTAATGAAATAATTTCCTGTTTTTCTTTGGACTGTGTTGGCCTACTGCATACACAGTTCAAGGGCTTGCTGAATAATGGATGCTAACCTATCATGCTCTCAGGCCCTTTCAACCCTTCTCAGGGCCTTCATTAAAATGCAGAATGACTCCTTAACTTCTTCACATAGTGGGCAAGCAGATGATATGCATAATTGCAAAGTGTTGCCTAGATCATGTGGGAGGCACAATGAGAGAGAGAGAGAGAGAGAGAGCACAAAACAGTGATGAGATGTTAACTACTCAAGGAACTTTGAGAATCCAGTGGGAGTTCTGCTATATGCTTTATGTGTATAGCTAGGACCTTGGATGGTGGGACTCTTCTATCTTCGGCAAGGAGGAACATCATTACTTCGGTACGGTAATTAGCGTTGCGGAATAGCTGAGGATCGCCGCAAGTGCAAAGAGAAAAAGTTTTGAAATGAGATAGATAGTGCAAAGCCACCAGCTCTGCTGTAATGAGATCCGCTCAGAGTGGAGGAGACATTTAAATAAAGGTCAGCCAGTGTCTGCACCAGGGCCCAGAGGTTTAAAAATAAATATGGAAGTGACACAGACTCAGAGGAAAGAGTAAATAGCTCCATGGAACGTATGAAATCAAATGAAATGGAAAGAGAGAAATATAATGCAGTTCCTCCCACAGGCAAAGGGCTCCCAGGGTTGTTAGGTCTTTTCTTCGGTGGGCTGGATGCAGAGCTCCCTTTTTTTTGCCTGCAGCCCTAATACTGAAGGCAGGATTGACTGCGTGGTCATCCAGTGTCTGCCTTATTGAAACGTGAAGTCCTATTCTGTCCCCTGCCAGCAATGTTTCTGCAGTGTTTAGTGTTTTCCAATGACGAACCTGAAGACTGGGAACAGTGACTTTTTCACATATCATGCACTCCTGATAGAATGATACAGTATGAATACAGATGTAGAGAGACTTAAAATAGGATTGCTATGCACATATCCAGAGATGTGGGGAGGGTAGGAAGCAGGGAAGTGCAACCTAATTGTAGTTGTCTTATCTTTTAATGGTGTTCCTGGGCATTGGCAGATTGAACTTGACTCCCTTCATCCTGTCTGGGTAGCTAGGGTGGAAGGGTCAGTAAAAGTGGAGAAGTGAGTATGTCATTTTTCTTCCCTGTCAAAACGTATGTGGAACACCCAAATGTGTATCATAACAGAGCAGGGCAGCTTGTGGGATTGCAGCAAGCTCAATTCCAGTGGCAACACCGACATGGCTCTGTTTTTATTTATATAGCTTTTTCTTTCATCCCTGTCTTCTGCCCTTCCTTACATAATGACTGTGACTAAATATCTAATAGAAGCCTTCAATGACCTATCCAGGGCCACTGTTCCATTTCTTCAAAGCTCGTTTTACATTTAGATAAGCGTATGATTTAATCAGACCTATTTTTGAGACCATGTGTAGGTGACATGGGATGGATTTCCCCAGTGTGACAGATGAAAGTCATAAGGGAAATAGTGTTTCCCTGAAGGGTTTTTACAACAGTGGTGCACATATTTCATAAAATTTAATCCTGAGATTGAACTCCTATGTGGCCACAGTACACCCATAAAATAACAGGCAAAATCACTTTTCTGCAATGTACTTATGAAAGTATGAATTTATAGAATGTTTTACCCTTGACAACTTGCAAAATAAAGCTGTTGATAATGTTTTGTGTTCGTAAATGAGCAGAGTACATATTCAAAGTCAGAGAAAATGAACTGCAATCTGAGCAGTCTGAGCATCTTTTCTGTCATTAAGCCTCATGTTCTAATATTCACAAAGGTTTGAAACAAGAAGATTCTGTTGTTTCGATGGAGCAAGAATGAGTGAATTAGGCCCACGAAAGAATATATTTAAAGAACTATAGGTTTATTTAATGAAACTGTTTGCTTTTACTTACTTTTAAATGATGTCACAGAAGGGTTTGAGGTTCAGCAACAGGGCTGCAGCACTTTTGTGTAAGAAAACAGAGAGGCACAAAGGGAACATTTTGAGGAGTAGTAAAACTCTCCAAGCTTGAGGGAGTATCTGTTTCTATCCCCTAATTATTTGCCTTTGAGTTTAAGCCATAGCTGTCTCCTTACTCCCCTACATTTGGGATGGGAACAAATAGGGCCACACAATTTTAACGCACCCAGTGTACAAGGGACGCAGTTCTCACTTCCTGCCCTGAGGATGACCTCAACTTCACCCTGAATTGTGGAGCCTTTTTAAATGAACTTCACTCTTCTAGCAGTGCCCTTTTCCCCTGGGTATTTCCACTGCTGCTGCAGTGGGACCGCTGGTTGATATGTGGTTGTTGGAGATGTGTGAATGTATCACCACAATTGTGAAGATTTGAGGAAAGAATGTTGTTTTTTCCCTCTTAAAATGTACAAATTTATTTAAAAGCTGCATAATATGTTATTGGCATTCGTGTGCATGTGCATGTGCATGTGCATGATAACAACACTTAATCCACTAAAATCTATATCTTGGTCTAACTAATTATGGAAATGTGTTGTAATAACACTGGTCTACATAATATTTGCTAACTGGGCAAAATTATGTCACTCTTGTGAAATTTGACCTGCTGATCACAAAAAATGAATTTTGTTGTATCACGTACAGTTTTAATGAAAATGATGTAGTTCTTGTTACTTATAGTAAAGTAGGTTGGTTGGTTTTGGTGCCTATCACAAATATATATATATATATATATACAGTACTGTGCAAAAGTCTTAGGCCACCGTTAGATTTGTTGTTTTTGCAGTCCTATTATGACCATATTTGTTTTTATTTCTTAGTCTCTTTATTAGAATACAACTAGAAAATATAGGAAATATGTACACAGTATTAGAAAACACA
>JAUBNQ010000017.1:20307258-20326982 GCA_032353495.1 Ctenopoma kingsleyae | reverse complement strand
TGTGTATCTCTGATGTTTGGTTTGTTTTTCTGTTCTGCTGTAAAGATAGGGTATTCAGCTGCTCAGTCCGGGTGAGTCGAGACCGGTTTGTATGATTAGGTCGTCTTTAGCAGTGAGAGGCTAGGTGCTGCTAACCTGGGACAAAGTAGGTGAACACCAGCTGCAGTAGATCACAGTCTATTAAATATGGGAAACCTATGACGATGTATGAACACTTATAGTCATAGTTTGATGTTGGCATTAGCTGTTATGTCTTATCCTAGTGTTTTGTTCATTTTGATGTAACTTTACTATTTTTATCTTTGTTCAGCTTATCACATGTAAACCTGAAAAGGTGGTAGGTCCCACTTAGGTGAGGCTGTGAAGGCAAAATGCCAAGGAGTTGAGTAGAGATGGGCGAGGTGGCAACTTGCTGTGAGGCTGCAGTTATAACCCATGTTTGTTAGTTCTTTAGGCTTTAGTTTTTAGTTGTTTTTTTGGGGAGTTTTGTTGATAAATGCCAATTTTTGCCCTTACTCTTGCTGACCAAGTTGGTTCTTTAACATTCCTTTTTGTAAGTTATTCAGTGCAGAAAAAACTAAACAAAAAACTATTTTTCCCCCTTTTATGGTGAGGCAGCGCAACACAGACCAAAAAAGTTGTATACAGGATTCTTATAACATAACCCAGTTTGACAGACCTGCAGTTCGCTAATATACCATTTCACTTTGCTACAGTTCGAATTGAGAGGGCCTTGGAAAGCAGCCTCAGGCAGCTCTGCTTGACATGCCCTCCCTTTTCATTGGCAACACATACTCAGCCTCTGGGCTCTCCCAATGGTCACACATTACTGGCTAAAGATATGTAAATAGAACATTCATGTTGCCTTCATTATGAGATGTGGGTCACTGGATAACTTCAAGAGTGCTAATTAAAAAAGCTCCCTGTACACCATGGCTTAGTAGTTGCACAAGTATTATTCAAGCTTTGCACTCATGCTCCTCGCTGGTTCAGCAGCATAGAGTAAGCTGCATGTTTACTACTGTGTTTTCTCCAAGGATCAACTCGCAGAGTTGCTGTTTTGGTGCTGGAGTAGTAACAGTGGTTTGGTAATGATGAGATCATATCACATGAATCATATTTAATAGGTCTCACACAACAACAAAGTCCATTATTTATGTACACATTGCTGCCTATGCTTTGTTATATTGATATATGCCATACATACAGCTCTGGAAAAAATTATACAGAGATCAATGCAAAATTATCAGTTTCTCTGATTTTGCTATTTAAAGATTTAAATGTTTGAGTAACATTAACATATTGTTTTATTCTATAAACTACTGACAGCATAGCTCCCAAATTCCAAATACGAATATTGTCATTTAGAGCATTTATTTGCCGAGAATGTAAAATACCAGAAAAGGTCTAGTGTTTTCAGACCTCAAATAATGCAAAAAAAAAAAAGAAAGAAAGAAAAACAATTTCATATTCATTTTTCAGAAATCAATATTTGGTGGAATAACCCTGATTTGCAATCACAGCTTTCATGCAGTGATCTCTTAATTCTTTTCCAGAGCTGTATATATTCAGTGAGCATCATTGTATGTTACAAAAGGGAATTGCCAGTGGTTAGTCTTTTTTTTTTGCTGCTTTTGGTCTTACCTTGCCCTGAAATTTGGAGAAAGCTCATCAAGGATGTACTGCACACTGAGCTACATTTGCAACCTCTCAGAGGTCGTCTGTTGGCCTGTGAAGAAAAGGCCACCAGATCTTTGTCAGAATAGACAGAAGAAAACAGCAGCTTCTAGGCTAGCCCCACTGCAATCTGGTTTGGATATTAAACAAAAGTAACTATATATACTATACTATAGAGTGATTTTATGAGAAGACACTAGTACTTAAGGAGTGAAGAAATTTAGAACAAATCCGCCTGTACAGGCGCCATTTAAATCCTCCTTACAACCCCCACCATTCCCCCTTCTGTCATGTAATCTACACTTCTCTGACAGCACAGCCAAGGCCCGGTGGGAGAGTGCCTATCCATCTCACTACCCCAATCTGCCTCCCCTGTTTGGTCCCACATGAGCACTCAGCTGCTGTGACTAATTAAATAAAGCGCTCTGCCCTCTGCTTCCTGTTAGCCATTGCTAAGTTGGTGCACAGAGCAGAGGCGGAGGACGGGTGCTGAAGGAGAAGGGAATGTGATAACAACTCCAAATTCTGTGATAATCCTTTGGTTCATGAAAAAATAGACACAAACAATAAATTGATGACTAGGTCAACACTTCACAGTTGTTAAATGTTGCAGATCTTTTGTTAATGTAAACATTTTTATTCTCTTTATTTCAGCCATGACACCACTGAAAAGCTAAGGCAGAAAAGAATAAAGGTGAGTGTAATTTTGATATATATACAGTGTAGTGTATATACCAGTACATCTGTGTCTTTGTGTGTTGCTCAGGTCAGGTTGACACTTTTTCTCCTTATCACAATTGCCTGTTATTCTCAGCAGTAATGCTCTGGAGGACGTAGTGGCTCTAGAGGCTTTGGGTAAGTGCTGCAGTAATGAGGCTATGCTGCATTAATTCAGCAGACAGTTGGGAATATGAGAAGTCTTGACATTTTGATTTCAGAAATCACAGGGTCACTGGTGGATGTGACAAATCTATTTTATTTTGGCTTGTATGCAAACATAAATTCCCAGGCTTGCACAACAACACTGTAACACTGTGATTAATGGTAAACATTTAAGGTGTGAGTCATACAGTCTGTCTTGTTTTCTTTGTGTCTGAAACTATGCAGGTTCAGTGACATCCTCATAAAGTTTTCAATCTGCCAGCTTGAACTTGTGAGGAGTTGCAGCAGGTCATTGTGGTGTTTACAACAAGCCTTACATAATAAGGTTAAAAGGATCATTTTGCTATTTTTCAGCAACCTGTCACTGCTTTTTTGAAAGCCATCTGGAACATTATGTGTAGTTATAAGCAAAACTAGAGCAGAAATGACATTATGAGCTTACAGGTAAGTTTCACTTAACCACACCTGCACTACTTAGTGTTCACTGCGAATATTGCAATGAAAAATGCTATCCTCACACTCTTCCTGGCGAGCTACAAACCCTTGCTAAAGTCCACACAATGCAACTCTTTTCAGCGTTAGCTTAATTTTTAGGTGCAGGAGACCACAGTACTGTACATAGAAATGAACTTGGAGTCAACACCTAGCAGAAAGGTGTAGCTGATCCATATTTTTTTCAGAAAATGAGACACAGTTTCATTAATGCACCCACTAGCTAGTGAATATTTTCTCCTGTTCGAATTCAAAATTCCAAATCTTTCAGATAATAGGGGGAATTTGTACTAAAAGTCTCAACTTAGAAGCAACTAAGAAGCTGAACAGATTTGACATACTGTCTGCAATTAGTGTCCACATCTGTTCACGGTGCACATTTGCTGTATTACAGAGGAGGCAGAAGAAAAATAGGCTGGATAATACTCCTCAGTGGTACCATTGTCTAGGAGTCCCACTTAGATCACTACTGTTGCACATTAGCATACAGTATGGGCCCACAACATATCTGTTAGTAGTGGGCCTCTAATTCTTACTTTAATAACCGACAGTTGGTGTCAGTTGTGTGAATATTTTTCGTAACAGGGCTGGACAGTTACGGCTTGTTTTATTACACCCTGATTGGTCATTGCCCTAAAGCTGCAGCATGCAGAGTGAGTAGAAAATGGTGGAAGGTGTAGAAAGTAATTTTCTGTAACTAGCTAAAATAAAGTCTGGACAGCAGGAGTCAAAGGGAGGACATTTGTCATTACTGTAGTATCCACTGACCTTCACTGAGGCCGTTACTGCTAGGTAATATCCTACAGGCCCCTAGACCTTTCTGCTGCTGAATCATCCTGGATCAATTATTCTAATATTTGTGTGGCAGTTTTGCTATTGATTAATACATTTATGCAGAGTGCAGCATATCTTATTTAATAAAGCGAGCCTCTGCATTTAATTAACTTGTTTTAGAGTCAGGGGGCACTTTGTATTCATAAACCTTTTCCTTATCAATACATGTGTTCGTTCCTGACTTATGGTTAGCCACTCAAATTTTTATTGTTTCATTACCTGCAGCCAAGCACAGATAACATAGAAAATGGCTATCTGCAGCACACTCAGTATAATACAGATTGTGCATACTGCTTAGCTGCCATTGTTAGTGGTAGTGTAACTATTACATGGTGATCATAATGGCAACTTTTTGGTTTTGGAAACTTAGACGAGCAATGTTTAGTGAATCCAAATTTAAGACCAAGAAATTTCCTGAAGGTTACTGCTAACCGTTGTTGCCTTTTTCCTGTTTTCTACCAAGAACAATTAATAAAGAAACTTTAAAGGAGAGGTTCTTGCATCCCTTCCAACCCTGCATACTGTAAATTGTCATGGGTAGTCTCGAGATCACCACAACAATATGCAAATGTGATGTTTTGGAAAACTGTGATTTTTTTTTTTTCCACAAAAAAATGTTAATAGAACCACAGCATCAGCATTTGAAACAATTTTTACTATCTGTCATAAAAAATATCTTAGAAGTGACATATTGTAGAGAAATATTACTATTTTGTAAGGTGGAATTTTGCATTGGATTGCAAGATCATTTACAAAGACTTTTATGGTTCTTTGTATATTTAGATAGGGTATGGTATTGTGTAAAACATTGGCCTAACAATTCCTGCACACTAGAAAAGGATACATATTGAACAGCAGACATTAAAGAGAATAAAGGAAACTCGGTGAATGCATAGTGGTGCAGATAGTCCCTTTTCAGCTACCTGAGGACTTTTGATGAGAGTGTAGATTATATTTTTTAAAGGTAGCCTCTAAAGGTGCAATTAGTGCTACATAATGGTACTTCCCCCCCTTGTTCAGCAGAGTTGTGAAATATTGATTTAATTTACACCCTTATATATTTGCTGTACTGTCATGCATATACTGTATCTCATTGTTTTAGTTTTTATGGCTCAGGGTTTACTTTGTTATGGTTTTAAAGTATTGACTGTGAATAGGGAGTCATTTTTCAAAGGATGGAGAAGAGCTTAAAGGGGGCAAAACAGTAGAGAGTAGAATTTAAAAGGAGAAAACTAGTCTAAGTGTATTTTAAAATCCTGTTTCAGCAAGGTGTTAGAGATGAGATGTGAGCTCTCTGATGATGTGAATTGCTTTTCTTGGTGGGAAGAGGAGTGAGAACTAGGAGAAACAAAGAGGAGCTCCTCCAGTTCCTCTCCGCTGCATGTGGCAGGTGAGGCCCAGAAGACACTGATGGTGTCAGACAGGGCACTTACATTGTGCTCTCTCCAGGGAGGTGTTTGGTGTCTTGAAGTGGAATTTGATTCACTATTCCAGTATGTCTGATCTTTGCATTATTTATACTTTTGTCTCAGTCATTTATCAGCATTTTTATACCTCACAGCCTCATTCTACAGTACAGCTCCTGTGATGGAATAGGTAGGCAGCAATGAAAGCCTCTGAGGGAAGCCAATAACTGAATATAGTAGCTCTTATTGATATCAGAAAACTGTGGAATGGACAAGTATGCTGCGTAGCAGTTTCTGCATACTGTTGAAAACCTTGGCAAACAACCATCCACATCAAAAAACTGCAGTGAAAAATAAAATATAATGAGGAAAATGCTGTGCTGGCTGCACATCTTACCTTTATATTAATTTTTAGGACATGAAACTGGTAATATGTGAGCTGTGGTAAGAGTTGCACAGCAACTGAATCACTGATCAATGACAGCTAATGAACACGGCAGGAGTTCTGCTCTGTTTGCCTCTCGACAGAGAGATGCCCTCTCCTGAGAGCTCTTTTTCTCCTGTTTTTGCCAGAAAAGCACAGGAGCCTTCATTGAAACCAACTGCCTCTGGGCTCAATTAACTACTATAGATTACTCATAATGCAGATGAGAGACTCTGTACAAGATCAACGGTGTGATGAAGCTGAAAAACACACATAAACGGGAAGTGCACACTTATATACAGACAACTGGGACTTTGTGATACTGTGATATGCCATCAATGCATAACTGATCAAAAAAAAATTTTTTAAATGCAAAAGAACTTATTTCAACTTTCTGCATGTAGAAATGTATATTGTATTAGTCTGTTTTATGAAGCTCTGATGGGCATGAGATAGAGCAATGCAAGTTGAGCTGTAAAAAGCAAAAGGCAGCACTGAATCTGTAGTCTCCATGATGAATATTGCATAGAGCAGACGCAGCACCTGTGACCCCAGCAGACATAATGCCACATAAATATGTTTTGCAGTATTATTCTGGGCAATTGAGCACTAGTGACACCATGGTTTGCTTGGTGTGTGGACAGTAGATGTTTTCTATAGCATATTAGCATCACTTCATATTCCTCAGTCAAGGTGGCCACTGTCACAACATGCCTGTAGAAGACTAAAGGGATGAAGAGAGCAAGATCAAATCCAAACATTTTTGCTGTTTGTGGCAACATGGTATTTGAATCTCCCTCTAGAATTTTTGACCTTTGCACTGTCAGAATGTGCTATTTACAGCAGCTAACAATGCCTGGACCACAGCCTTTTAATCCAAATTAGTCTTGTCACAAGTAGGAGCAGGTGTTTTAAATGGATACCAGCCTACTGTTTACAAATCGTGGCTATCAAAGAGAACATGTTCAGCACCAGAGAATTTACAGATGGCAGAAACCTAAACACTCAACAGCCCTCCCGCTGTGATGGGAATATGCTAAACATGTTGCTTGTTGAGCAGCAAAATGACTTTTATGTGTAGTTTTCTGAAGTGTGCACACATTATCGGGAAACTGTTGAAGTTGCTCACGCTCAGCTAGAGGGAACGTCCACACGCACATCCCTGCGTCCTAACTAACAGATTCGCTGTTTTTTTCTTTGTTGCTCTGTAGACGTAGATCAACTAATGAGATGAAGATGGCCAGGATCAAATGTGGAGCGCACAAGTCATTCAAAATAAAGCAGAAAAATGATGCTGTTCAAACGCACTTGCTAAAGCGGACTTTAGAAGGTTTTATTGTGTCACATGCAGCCAGTTAGTCAATATTCAACCTTTCAGTCATGTAAAGTTATAATTTTACTCTCATTTGCAGTGGTTGGACATCATCTCAAATGAGCAGTGTATTTATGCTGTTCAGATATAATCTTATTCATGGTTACCTCCAGTCTGCTGTGTTTTTTAAAGCAATTATCCTGTCTTATTTTCAGTATTTCTGTCTGTGGCATTGGTAACAAGGTGTAGAGACACAGTAGGGTATCACTAATTGTGCATCAGGCAGAATGGCATATTGTTTTAAAATGGATAAACATAGTGAAACAGTATTGTTCTACATTATTAAAATATATATATTTTATATATATAGTATTTACTATAACTAGTCTATCATTGACTTCTGCATGCCATTGATGCTCACAAGTGTGCAATGAAATTGTGCTGAATGTAAACCCACTGACACAAACATGCCACAGTCTTTTAGCTCTGCTCAGTTCAGCATACAAGGTGACAGTCACCTTCATGCTGCATCAGGAAACAAATAAATAACAACACAGGTGGAAGGTGGTCATGGTGTGTCATTCTGTGTGAGTCTAAATATTCATCCAAATAAGCATACTGAGCGTATAAGTGGTACAGACTTGCTTATCGAGGCAGTGTACACACCAGTGTGAGTGCAGAATAAACTGTAGTCTGTCTTTTCCCCTCTTTCCACCTTCCTCCTGGTACTGAGTCACCATGCTTTTGGGGCCTACCACAGGAGGCTTTTTAAACAATCCTTTAGACTGAAGTGAAGAATCAAGATTAATGCACTTTCACATCCCACCCAGGCTCCAGGGGAAGAAGTCTCATAATTAACACCGGGGGGGTGGCTAGCTGCAGGCTGCTTTTGTAGACAGGTTGAGGGTGGAGTACCTGAACCATAGGAAAACAACTGATTAAGGTGGAAGACTGTTAGAGTGTGATGTATGCCGCTGCTTTGGAACAACAGTAGAGCGGTAACAATGACCTGTCATACACTTCACTCTGCCTTATTGTTATCGGGACAAAGTGGAGAGACCTGTAGCATGAACTGCTGAAATACTTGCATCTTTTATAGTTTTCAGTGTGATAAAATGTTTCTCCGTTGGGAGCAGAAAGACAAGAAATAGTCACACGTCTTTCGTACTCTGTGATTTTTGAACTGTTTAAACCAACAAGATATAATGTTTTAATTATAGTAGTGAGCTTTAAAGGTGTTGGTACTGTAGGAGGGTGTTTTGCCTTGTTTATGTGTTTATTGTGTTATTCCAGCTTTGGAAGACATTGCCTGAAAATAAGCATTGCTGAAATCCTTTAAAAGAACCTTGAGCACATTATACAAATATTATTCCCTAATGTGAGACTTTAGAGCAGTGTTGATTCGTTCTTCGTTATTAATCAGCTTTAAGTTGTGAATAGCAATTTTCTAATGTTGCTGATATTTATGTAACTGACTTCACAGCTTGTGAAATGGGGATGGGAGAAGAGACACGCACGGCTTTTCTTTATTTGGTGTATTAGAAGACACACGCCATACAGTTTACTTGAAGGTTATGTATTTTCATGCATGGTTAAGTCTAATAATAATAGCCTCTTATATTTCTTCCCACACGGATGTTACTAACTGGTATTTAAATGCATCCCACACCCAACCATTTATGTCTTGCAGGACCCATAGGATCTTATTTCTATTACAGACCTCTGTGTTGGGGCTTGTAAGTCATTTGTTGAAATGTAAATGTATTTATGTCTTTGAGTAGCATATACATTATACCATAATTATCCATTGTTACTCATTGAAATTGTCATCATGTGTTTGACCATATGGCAATGATCTCTAAACATTATCAAGGTTTAGCTTCTTCCTCATTGTCCTGAATATGTCTTCAAGGTTATTCCCAAACTTTTACTTTCATAGCTCTGTGCCTACTGTTCAATCATTGATAGTAACTCTGCTTGTTGTTGTTTCTGTCTGTGTGACAGATATACAAATATATACATAAAAACAGATACAGATCTATATCTGCAGACAGAATGAAATATGGCACTTACATTTCAATGTAAATGAGGAAAGAAATGGACGCAGTGTGGTTTTACAGTAGTTCATTAGATTGAATCCGCTCTGCTGCTGTATCTTTCACATTAACAATCTCCTATAGCCCAAGTGAATTAGTGTGCAATCTCATGTACCTTCTGTAAATGACTCTGTCCATCAGCTCAGGTGTTGGAGGAGAGGAATGTTCTACGCTGCCACGTCGGCTTTGGATTCTCAGACAGAGAGAAGCTGTCTGTTGAACTCGGAGTAGCAGTTTACTTTTTGATTGTCGGTGTTAACTATCTCAAAAAAGCTTCTTTTCAGGGTGGTTATTCCTGTTATTTTGTAAGATTATAAATTATTCTTCATTAGATGTATGTCCATTGTCATGGTGAAGTTTCATTTCTCTTATGGATTCTTAGACTTAACAGTTAGCATGACTTTTCTTTGAAATGCATGCCCTTAAATCTCTCTAGGGACACACAGAGGTAAATTTGAATCTGATGAGAAAATGCATGTGTGAAAATTGTGTTGTGTTCATTCAGGTGACAAGTTGGCAAGTCGGATTACCCTACGACAGGGAGCAAATGGAAACCAGTCTGCATTTCCAAATGCAACATTGCTCCATAGAACAGATACTTGTGTGGCAAGCTTTGCAATTTCCAAAGATTACATCATTTAGAACAATTCTATAACTCAGTATTTGCTTGACATTATGAAGCTGCTAGCAGTGCCCTTACGATTTCATTTAGGAATTATCCACATCACACTAGCATGTCAAGTGTGAAATATAATAAAGGGTTTACAGTGAGTGCCAATTAGGAGGTAGGAAAAGCTCACCAACAGAACAGTTTTATGTATTTCCTGTGATTAAATATTAGGGTAGACACAATGAGTGCTTCAAACATGAGAATTTATCTGCTTGCTGAGTGCACTGAGTCAAACCTATTTTAGCTGCAGTAAAATGTATGTATGTACTGTATGTATGTTAAATCAAAAGTAATTTCATGGCAGGTTTAGACAAGTACAGCTAAAGCCTTAATGGAACACAGAGCATGAGCTGAATTTCCAGTGCCACAAGGCGGGAAATTATTAGCTCCTCTGTGGGTATTTATGTTGGATATCTCACCGGGAAACAGAAAGTAAATGATCTGTCCTGATGGGCAAGTCTACTGTTTTCATTTAGGAGTCCAGTTGCATGCAGATTTAGCTGACTGACTTGAATAATGTATCTAAAGACTGAACCTCCAAGCACATAGCCAACTATATTGCTTTTAAATGCTTCAAGTAGGAGAGCTTCATGTGTGACATAATTAAATTCCACCCAAGTTAATTTAAACTGTTTAATGATGCAGGGAGAACTATTTCTTTCTCTGTGCTAGCGGTAGGGTGGTCCAGAGGGGGTTATGAGTGAGAAGATGCATTAGAAGTTCAGAAAGATACTTGCGATACACAGAACAGGGTGTGTAGGAGACAGATTTGAAGGTTATAGCATTCTTGGAAAAACAACTTTGTTTTGTGTAATTGTTTACCTAATGAAAGCATTGCTAATAATACTGTAATGGTACAAAGGTAGAGAATTATCTGTATGCGAGACCAGATCATATCAGCGGAATTAAGTCTTTATTTACTTTATGCGTTATTTTTCAAAGCTAATAACAGGTGAACAGCCTGACATTACATGTATTGTGTTTTTGTGTCTTTATCCAGGAGTCGGGACCAGACGGCAGGTGGGAGACAAGTCTGGCGGGTAATCCCACTCCACCTATCCATCAACCTGGAGACTATTTCCAGCGTCCCCCTACAGAATGCCAAAGCCTCGCTGAGCAGAAGATGAGTCCATCATCTTTTTTTTTTTCTCCTAAGACTTTCCCTTGAGTTTCCATCACAACACATAAACACATCATGTGCCATCATTTTCTTTTGCCCTCCCCTCCCTTTCTCTCAACAGAGGGCTACGGCAGTGAGCGAATACAGTTGAGTGGGTTGTGTTCTTTGCAGTATGCAAAAGAGAAGCTGTGTCTGAAAACGACAGGATGTGGCAGGATCCTTTCCCTGTCACTGACATCACTCTGTATGGATTGTGATGGGGCGTGAGCCAAAGATCTCCTGTCTAATAAGAAGTGAGACACTTAAAGAGATGACCCTGCCTCAGTTACTATCACTGTCTCTCTGTCAGAGAGAGAATGCTTGGCTCTCCCATAACTCCTGCACTTACTAATTAGCGTCTGTCGCTGGAGTAACTTGTACCTGTCAGTGTGTACTGCTCTCCTATACTCACTAACTTGAGGGAATTTAAATTGAATGCCAGCAAAGCTCCAACAAACTGCAAATGGTGCATGGGATACACCCTGATGTTGTCACTGACCTGACAGCCTTATATGTAAGAAATTGTTTTAATTAACTATCTCAGCTGGTTTGTACTGCTGCTGTGTAATGTTTTACCTTCTCTAGGCTAAGGACTGTACAGGTTGTTTTATTGCTTTTTTTTAGGTACTTGAGCAAGTTCCTGTGCCAAATGTCCATGTATGAATGCCAAAGCCATTTGTGTCAGATAACCCAGTGCCTATTTACATTAAAGAGACATGGTGAAACTGCCTGGTCATTGGTAATTATTGGTCCCATTCCCAGGCCCACTTTGTGCTCATTCAGCCAGAACAAGGTTGAGTTTATTACAGATATTTCTTCACCCATAGGATTAGCAATGCTGCTCAAATTCATCCTTCCACTTTTCCATTAGTTGATTTATCTTCCGACTAGACTATTCTCCATAATGAGTAAAACATGAATTATGGTCAAAGTAATACAAATATTTCATTTCCATGCAGATCAACACTGACATGTTGAATTGTTCCCAGTCAGACACACTCCTGTTTTAGGGATAATCTTTCTCTGTTTGCAGAAGCTCAGTCATCCCAAACATTTTACTTGTTTTGAATAATAGGTTTTCTCTGTGCTGGTTTGTTGCTGTCATATGTGAAATAGCTACCTTACATCAAGTCTGATTTGTATTAGCACAGAAATACTTCCCCATCTCACCACCCACACATGCACACAGGCTGTGTGCTCTTCCTAAGCTGGATGAGACTGTTGATCAAACCCCGGGCTATGCCCAAATGTGCAGATCTCTCTGTACAGTAGCCCTTGACCTTGCTGTGTGTCCTCATGGCCCAGACACCCGCCTGAAATTAAATTACAGATTAGTGGCTCCAGGCCCGAAAAGGGGTTTATTTGGTTGGCCCCTCTCTGAGAAGCACTCATTCTCTCATTCAGGGACTGGAAAAGATGTCATAGGATTTTAAGGAAGAGAATGCCAGTCTTGAAGACATTTTCTTTCTTCTGTCTCATAACGCTGAAGCCAGTGGCCCCTATACTGAAATGCCTACAAAGACTTCTAAATCTTACACTGTAGGAAGATGGGACATTACACCAGTAAAAATAGGTCTGTGAGTTGTGCGGAAAAGATTCTCAGAAGAAAAATATTGTTTTTATGAAAAAGAGAAAAACTGAAAGAAGTAATGAACCAGCACCTCAGCAGTTCACTGTTTCTTTAGACCTTGCTGAATGTACACCTTGGAAATTAAAAAATCATTCTTGTGAGACAAAAAGACCAAATGCCAAGCTCTCATTAATTTGGAAGTCTGTCAAGCCTTTCACAATCCTTAATTCCAAATTACCTTCACTTTAAATGACATTCAAATAAAAGTGACCATCAACTGTAAATCAAAAGGAGATGTAATTGTTTTGTGAGGTGAAAATGTAGCCAACGAGAGTGATTTGATAAAATTGCCTGTTACTATTAAGGGTGGGTGAGTTTATTTTGGGTAGTTTACTTCGATATTAATTTAAAACTAACCTTCCTTTCTGTGTTAGAAAAAGAAGAAAGAAATGCAATCAAGAAACCAACAATGATATTGAGATTGCAATATTTACATATATAAGATTAGGATGTAGTAGGATTAGTGGAAAAATGTCTGAATCATCAGAAACTGCAGGAAAAGCCCATTAGTGGCCTCTGTAAATAGTAAGTTTAGAGTATTTCATATTAAAAATACTCCTAGAGACATTACAGTAGCTAAAAGGTTTGTAATGATAAAAAAAAATTTATATTTACAATAGAAGACATCAGCTCTGCCATGAATTCTACTATTACAAAGTTATGATTTCACAGTTTTTGTTGAAACTATCAGAAAGGTGATAATTATACTGTATGTTTATTACTGAGGTTGGTGGAGTTGTACTAAAGTGTATTATACAGTGTTGTTAAAAAGTATTTGCCCCTTTCCTGATTTTTTTTTGTATATTTGTTCCACTAAAATTATTCAGATCCTCAAACAAATTTTTATTTTGAATCTTGAATATTAATATTACGCAAAGATAACCCAAGTAAATCCAAAATGCAGTTTTTAATGATCATTTCATTTATTAAGATATTTGGCAGGCTTTTGAGTTGTGTGACAGCCAAAGTTGACACAAGTAATGAAACATTTTATGTATTTTAATAATTTAGTTATAGTGAAATTGAAACTTACTACATATTTAGACTTTCTTTGTTTATTTGATTTTATTCCTGTGATTGACTTGCGGAGAGCACAGCATATGAGTGTCAGCTTTTGCCAGTCTTGATCCTTGTCCTGTAATCACTGTAATTACAGCCACATTGGGTTTTTCAGTGCCTTTCACCCTTTATTCTTGATAAGAGAAAATATGCTCTCATTTTCAAAATATAAAATACAATATAATTGTACTATGTGATTTTTGCATGTACAGGTTTAATACTTACTGAAATATATGTGACCTGAATGCATACAAACTAAATTCAAGAAGTCCCAAGTACCAAAACTGAGGCAAACATGTGTGTGCTCAAGTGGCCAAAACATTGCAGGTGTCCCATGTAAAAGAGATAGGAGTAGAGTTCCTGCTAAGATTTTATAAGTCTACTGTGCTAACACATATTAAAACATGTATTTGCATACTGAGATTGTGCATGTTGTCATTATGAACAAATATGTTGGCAGTTTCCAAAAAAATTACAGACTGAGCAAACACCTCAGGAGTCAGATTTGATAGCCAGCCAACATTTTGTCATCAGTGGAAATGGGCTGAAATGGTATTTTGGAGCAAGAGAGAGAACACAAGCACTCCTATTTTCCAAAAAGCTACTTCACACTCACTCCACACAGCTCTTACCTCTGGCTCAGACTGTGGTCCAAACATCCCAACAGATTAATATTAGCACTTCAGTTACTATGCATTTGACATGATTTGAACATGAGGTCTTTGTAAAGTAGTCGCACAAATGGGGCCAGCTGTGAATTTTAGTATGCAGTAAATGCTTAGTGTGCTCTTTACTAAATATCCCCTTTAGTTCTTTTGTTTTTTGTTTAGCATGTATACCTTCATTATTCCACTACTACATGAATAATTTGTGTCCACTCTACTAAAAGTAACGCCAGTCAAATGGAGAGGAGGCAGCTGGCAGCTTCTCCTTTTTGTACTTGCTTGTGGCCCACATTCTGTTTGGGATGGGACACCTGAGGTCAGTGGCTCTCAGTCCACTATTTCTGCACCCAGAACTCTGACATTTTTATTATAGCAGTCTAATCAGTGACATTGTGTAACACCAGGGACAGCAAGTAAATGCAAATAACTACATGGTAATAAAGAAAACCAGCTCCAGAACCAGGAATGAAGACCACTGTGTAATTGGTTTATTTATGGAAGATACTCTGTCATGTTAGGTGCATGTAAATAGCTTAGGTTATGGCCAGTAGTCAATTACTCTGCATGTAAGCGTTGCATTACACTTACTAAGAATTCTGTTCACCATCAGTGCCTTTGCATCATTTTTATGATATGCTGGGTTTATTCACTGCTTAAGGAGAAAACACTGCCAGCATTTTACACTGTGTTTTATTTCTCCTGAGGAAGTTCAATAATGTATTTAGTATGCAGAGGCTGGAGTAAAACATAAAACAGGCAAAGCAACGGTGATGGTCTCCTACCAATGCAGAGTTTTGAAAGTAGATACTGGGACTGATATTTTTCAACTGTAGCTGCTAATAATCTCACTATTTTACCATGCTAGAAAATGGAATCAGTCCATTGCCATCCACCATTGACATACACTTTTAGAATAAAGAGTCTTTAAGTGCTGTTATGGTAATGTTAATGCTTAGAGAAGTTTTATGTTACATATGTATTACTTGTATAAATTTACAAATACTGCCTCAGATAAAAATCCCATTATCATTATAATCACTTTAGGCTTGTTTCTGACCATGTGTAGCATACTTCTTTCACGCTGCTGTTGGGTTAAAAGGACTTTGTTCATGATCTTTATGGGATTATATTGTTTCTGTAGAATTAAAAGTGAGCTGCTGTAACCCAGTTCACGTTGACATGTAACCCTTTAAATATGAAGCTACAGCCAGTAGGTGGTTGTCTTAGCTAAGCATAGCATCTGACCAGGGGAAATCAGCCTGGCTCTATCCAACAGAAAAACTGGCAAACTTCATTTATAAAGATTCCAAATTACTGCAATGACACAACTTTTTTCTCTTGTACAGAGCGATGCCTTGTCTTCATTCTAAGCTACGTCATCCCTATTTAATGGATAGATAAGATACTGGTATTGACCTTATCTAAATATTGGCAAAAACAATGTATTCCTCTAGTGTATATAAGGTGAGCAAATAAGAGAATTAAGATAAAATCCATCCACACCACCATGAGAAATTAATTCTAACAAATTGAATATACTGTGCAGAGAGTATGTGTGCAGAGTGTAGGTCTAGTGGAGTGTAGGTGTAGTGGTATTTTTATGAAGACATTAACATATGACAGCAGGCTTTTAGAAATGAGTCACTGTAGGGTCAAGGTAGAGTGTGTATTGATAACTATGCACTATGAGGTTTGTGTGTTGAAGTAGTGTTAATGTGAACACCAGAGCAAAAATGCTAACAAATGTACTTCCATTTTTCATTCATCACAACAGTGGTATGAGATAGCACATTTGAGTTTAAAGTACTCTGTGTACATAATGTGTACTGTATAGGAATAACTGGGTGAATTTGAAAGAAACACAAAAGAAAAGCTTGTTATATTTTGTATAAACCCCTTTAGGACCTTGTTTTTTGGGGATTTTTTTTTTCAAAGCTCTACATCTATGTTAGGGTGTCTTCTTCAGGGCTAAAGAGTTAGTTTTGAGGTTAGATCAAAATTCCCCGAATGAATCATGATGTGAAAGTGAGAGAAGAAACAGAAAAACTTAAAAGCATCTGAATTTATAACACTCTTATACACCTCACTGAATGACAAGCGGCCTTACTGGGCGTGAGATGTTGGCGTAAGGATTTAAGAGAGTCAGAAAATGAAGGTTTCTGTTGGGAGGGCAGACATATCAAGCTACTATGAATAAAAAAAGAACTGAAGTGCTAAGAAGTAAAGCCTCAATCCAAAATTTTCACGAATACCAGCTGTGAATATAATGCTGAATTTCTTGAAGGGATTTTCATGTAGCTCTAAGATTGTCTTGCTGTTACGTAAGAGCCTCAGATATTGCTTCAGTTTTAAAGAATGCATAAGGACTAATGTTTACAAAAGCAATATAGAGGATAATATTAGATAATAGATGATACTGAATACTTGTGATTAACAAGCTCCAGAGCTCCCCTAGCATCATGACTTGATTCCATAGTCTACTGAAATAGCATTCCTCCAGAGGGCTCATCGTAGGGCACAGCATGAGGAGCTTAGATGTGAACAATGACCTCAGAGTTGCACCACTGATCTGAATGACTCCTGGATGCTTTTCTGTGAAGGGGTTTGGGGCACGTCTACATGTCAGGAGAGCCATGGCCAGACCAAGAACACAAAAAACTAGGATGGTCTTGGACTCCCCTGGGAGGGACTTGAAGACATGTTTGGGTAGAAATATCTGGGCTCAGATCAAGGAAAAATGGGAAGTGGAAAACAGGTGAAAGATTTAGATATATATTCTTCTGAAATGTAATTTATGGTGTTACAAAAGGACACTATGTCCCCCTGTTTTCAAACAGTACTAGTTTATGAATGAAATGTCTACAATCTAAATATTAATCATTCATGTTTCTGCTTTGCTGTAAATTTAGTAAATTTTAGTAAAATAGTCTTGTCAGAGCAAATAGTTTGAGCAAATATAAAATAAGCCAGAGATTTTTTCCCATGAGCAATAAGTGACACTCAAAAAACAGTTGTTACTCAAAATTAAACACATGCACTCGCCATGCATGAGTTCACAAATTTGTACATTTTGCCTACACATTTAACAGGTACATGGTGCACCTGACCTTACGTTATGCATGGTACTTATTCTGCTAACTTTTGGCTGATTCAAAATAAAATAAAACAGCTAAATCCCCATGCTAACTGACCCTGGAAGGACAGTTCATCAAATAACCATAATTTGCCAAGTGAACAAGTCACAGCAACATTCCTTCTATATCACTTTGAAAATGTGCTTTTTCAGTGCACTGCAGCTTCAACCAGAAGTAATGTTCACTGATGAGTATTTTGTGATGTCATCGAAATTAGAAATCCTGTTATCGTTCTGGATCTCTAATAAGAAAAGAAAGAAAGGAAGAAAAGTTGAGCTGGTTGTGGTTTATTATTGAGGACTAACATGAAAGACATATAGGTGCAGTGGAGTGCCCCTGTAGTGATATACTGTATAATATGTAGACTTCTGTTAGACTGCAGATCCCTTGTTACTACAGTAAACATCAAAGGATGTACTGTACATTCATAATTAATGTCCATGAAGTCAAAGACGCAATAGACGGGGAAAGACCATACAATGCCATGTGAAAAACAGAAGCATCATGCAGTTATAAATTACACAATTACAATGTATTGTGGTATGCAAGCCTCTTTAAATAACAAGGCAGCTTTGGTCTTTAGAAAACCTTTAATTTTTAACCAACCCATACTCCACCACAGGGGATGTCTCTCCCTGTCAAAACCTGTATTGCCCCCAAACCTTATAACTGGTTTGTACCACCCTTGGTGGCAACAACTGTAATCATGGTTTTGCGATACCTTAATAAGATTAAGATAAGATTAAAGTCATGCCACAATATCTCAGATGGATGTAAGTCAGGACTTTGCTGGTGTGTTTCGTATCATTGACTTGCTGCTGCTGCAATTATGACAAGTCCTACAGGTCCTGAAGCTGCAAAACAGCCCCAGACCATCACATTACCACTACCATGTTTGACTGTTGGTATGATGTTCTTTTTATGAGGTGCTATTAAAGTTTTATGCCAGATGTAACGAGACACACACCTTCCAAAAAGTTGTGTCTCATCAGTCCACAGAATATTTACCCAAAAGTCTTAGGGACAATCAACATGCTTTTTGGCAAAGTGAGACTAACCTTTGTTTTCTTTTTGGTCAGCAGTGGCTTTCACCTTGTAACGCTCCCATGGATGCCATCTCTTTATTATTGTTGAATTATCAACACTGAACTTAACTATGGCAAGTGAGGCCTGCAGTTCTTTAGATGTAGCTCTGGGTTCTTTTATGATCTGGATGATTTGTCATTGTCACTCTTGGAGTAATTTTGGTAGGCCACCTACTCCTGGAAAGGTTCACCACTGTTCCAAGTTTTCTCCATTTATGGATGATTCTCACTATGATTCGCTAGAGCTCCAAAGCCTTAGAAATGACTTTGTAACCCTTTTACAATCAAAGTAATCAGGCCTGAGTGTGGCAAAAGAAACTGAACTCAGTTTTCAAAGGAATATGGTTAATCACAGTTCATTAATGAATTAGCAAGAGAGAGGTCAATTACTTTTTCACATAGGGCCAGGCAGGTTCAAACAGCCTTTTTCACTTAATAAATGAAATCATGATTTAAAATCTTTTGTATTTACTTATTACTTACTTATTATCATTGTGTAATATTAAAATGTGTTTGATGGTTTTAATTTATTAAGTGAGAGTTTGAGTTTGAGTGAGTTACAAATATGTAAAAAATAAAAGAAATCAAGAAAGGGGGCAAATACTTTTTCACAGCACTGTATAACTCTAAACTGTACTAAAAATTCATTCCCAATATTCTACCAAATCTTAAACAAAGACCCAACTCTATATTTGGTTCAGTCTTTTCTGGCCCCTAAAACTTCTCATACATATTTAATGTGGACAGAACTGCGTTCCTTCAATTTACACCCTTTATCCATTCCAGCATTTTTGGATTCCAATGAAATAAAAGCCTTTTCTTGTTATGATATTAAACTTTAATCACTGTTTAACTGTGTCACATCATGTTGGGTTTTAAAAGAACATTAATTTAGGTTGATTCCTTTCACCTTATGTTCATTTTGTCAATGCATGATACAGGGAGCAAATCTGAGGAGGGTGTGCAGAGCCACTATGAAAGTCAGTGGGTTATCTAGAAATATGATGAAACCAATGATGTTCTGTCTATGTTTCTATTGTAAAATGCTTTTAAAATCTGGATTGATTATCTACCACATTACATAGGTTGGGTTTGCACATAAAAAATACTTTATGGGAATGTAAAAAGGTTTTCACAGTTTTAAAATATATGAAGAAAAGCAAAATGTGACAAAGTGCATGAGACAGACTTAGCAAATG
>JAUBNQ010000017.1:20269779-20283770 GCA_032353495.1 Ctenopoma kingsleyae | reverse complement strand
CTGCAGATGCAGCAGAGGTGGGTAGTAATGAGTTACATTTACTCCCTTACATTAACTTAAGTAAGTTTTGAAAAGAAACAGTAGTTTTACTGCACCATACTTTTTACTTTTACTTGAGTAGATTTGTGAAGAAGAAACGCTACTCTTACTCCGCTACATTTGACAACACTCGACTTCTTACTTTTTTCTTTTTTTTACATTTATTATACCAGAGAGATGTTGTCTAGAGTCGTGACATTCACGAATGAATCTAGAGAACAAATTAAAACCATATAGTACCGTGTTTAAATCACAACAAGCTAAATATAAGCAGAGTTTTGTCTAACTTGACACCTTGTTTTTATCTTCGTTACCGTTTCTACCTTGTTGTTGTACTTTTTAGCGTCAAGTGGATGTACCCAACTGGTGCAGTCCTTTCAAAATAATACTTCCATTTTAATAGGAGTTCTGTATAGTTAAAAATGTTCTTTTAAACAAAGCGTAAATCCAAAATAGTGATCTCACCATCAAAGCAGACCTTGTGAAATGTTTGTATGAATTCAGATCAGACATTAAAATCTAGTCCACATATATCAAATGAAATTATAATCAATATTTCACAATAATTTAAACTCATGGCAACTAGACTTGTTTTTTGGTTGTTGTTTGGTTGAAGCTACTTGGATGAGTAGTGAAATGTTTCGACCTAACAAGAAAGAATTCCATGTCATTGCCAGTTGCCATGATTATGCTCATGAATCTTCACCGACATCTGCACAACAAAGATGTTTTCAAGATTGTGGACCACAATACTGCAGTAGCTTGCAGAGTCAGTGTTAGTATGTGCCTGAAAGTTGAATGCCTACTCACCTAATTTGACTTTATTACTTTATTCCTCTAAAAAGAAGTGTCTTTGTGTGTTAATTTTGCATATCTGCCACCATATCACTAGCACAAAGACAAACCAGCTGTACATTTTAAAGGCCCCGAACACAAACATTAAATCTGCCAAAGTTTTGGTTAGTTCACATAACTAATTTCTATATGTGTTTGTCTCTGTGCTCTTTTCATTGATTTGAAGGGGACAAGGCTGTGTTGGAAAAGGTGACATTCACTTTCATGCACCTGTGAATAGCTTCAGTGCATTATAGGATATTCTCTAATGAGACCAGTTTTGAAGTCGTTATAACACAGGTTCGTAAATTGTTTACGCAGGTGGTAACAAAAATTTTAATGAGATATAGTACAACTTCACCTGGAAGTGCTTTAACATTAGTTGGACGGCTAGCTGTCATTCAAGGAACCAGCCTTCAGGAAATGTAACTGTGGAGAAAAAAAAATATCTGTGAGCAGTTGTGAGCAAGACAGTGGTTGCCATGGAGATGCAGTGGCAGGCGGGCCAGGAGAGATGCTGGTTTCTATGGGCCACAGGACGTCAGATGGGGTGTGGAATAGCCAGGACTGTAACTGTGAGTCTTGTGATGTGTGTTCAGAACCCCCTTCCCTTCAGTCCTTGATATAGGTTTCTTCAAAACATGGGCTTGGATTGCATTTACTAAGCACACATTTTAGAGACTCCTCTTCATATGCAGATGAATGTTTTTAATTGTTGCAATGCCTTATTCCTAATGTATGAGAGGAAAGAGGAAATCCATCTGAAGATGTTTATGCAAATGAAATATTCAATGCTTCTAATGAAATATTCTGTCAGTTCAGAGTTTCTATGGGTGACTCTGCCAGTGGAGCTGCTTTTAGGTAGAGAGGCAGGCTGCTTTAATGAGCCTCTGGGCAGCCTCAGTCAGCCCTCTAAACTCTGCCTCTGTTTGTTTACTGGCCTTTATTCTTTCTCTGCCGTGGACTTTTCATAGCACTATGATCGACCAGACATTGCATTAATAGCTTGTTGAAATCCAGTGCGATCCATTTTTGTCTTGACAATACAAAGGATAATCATCTGACATTTTTGAAGCTTGCTTCCCTGTTTTGATCTATATTTCTGATATGCTCAATAATAATAATTATGTCTTTTGGGCATAGAATATATTGCGTTTAATCTCTGAAACATATTTTCAATTGGTAGATGGAAATTGATACCCTGTCAAATTTGATAAAAATAGGTGATCATATTCATAGTTTTATATATATATATATATATTTATTTAACATTTTTTACATGTTACCAGTGGGCATATCCAGATTGCTTAATTAGAAACACACTGGATATGTTAATTATGCCAAGAGGAAAGGAGCTGGAGTGTTAAATTACCTCAGTGCAATGGCTCAACCACTAAAAACAAGAGGCATTTTAAAGGTTTGAAATGTAATCACAAGGGTACAAAGAGAATTTAAATAACAGTATCCCTGATTGTATCCAGAGGTGAAACTGCAGAGAGGAAGAGCAGGTTTATACTCTTGGGAGGTGCTTATCAATGTTGGCTATAAAACATTTCCTGTTGAGCTTTAAAGGCATTTTAGTGGGCGCACTAACGAAGCCACTGAACTTTAGATTATGCATTGCAATCAAAACTCTTTGTTAAAAACAAACTGATTCTATGGTCCCTTCTGAGTAATTACTGTACGTAAATCAGCACATTTTTACAGATTTACTTTCTCTCTGAGGAAAGTTGTTTTATTTTGTGGGTCCACAGTTAAATAAATAGCACCATCATTTGTCAATGATGCTGTAAGTACCTGTAGAGATATTAAATTAATTGCCCCTGAATATTAAGTTTAAGTTTTTAAACATATTAATAACGATTCTGTGTTGGACTTAAACATTATGTGCAGCTATGAGTGAATGACATATAATCCTCTGACAACTTCAGCTTTGATTTGATCAAACTAGCAAGATTTACCCACTAGATTTCTTAAAATCCTAAATTAAAAGTAAAGCGGTATCTTCAATGAACACAACACATATGAGATACTTTATACTGTACATGTTTATGTTTTGTATATGGTAGAAAAAAGCAGAAAAGAGACAGCAACTTCCAGAGTCCTTTTTGTTTTTATCTGGAGCATAAATGATCTCTGGCCTTTCTTTGGGCAGAGAGGTGATGACACAGTGGAAAATTAATGACTAGAAAAAACCTTTAGCCTCCTTTCATTTTTTTATACACAAACTAAAACAAAAATCTATAGAATTCAACAGAAAACTGTAATAACGCTTCTTTTATGTTTATTTATTTTAAGTCCAAACATGTTTGAATCTCTAATATAATGTTTCTGTGGACATATGTATAACATACAGTATAACCTACTGTAATTAATCACTTGCAAAAAGAACCAAGTTCTGTTTATTTTGCTTTATAATTAACCTATCTCCATGCATATAATGAAATTAGGGATACTAACATTGTATATGGGTGTATGGTGATTAAAGATGATTTATTAGCACTACTTAAGGCATAGACGCTCATGCTCTAACTAATGCAGTGCACACCATGCATTTAATCTTAAGAGTACTGAAAGAAGGCCATTTAGAAGCGTTGTCCTGCATGTTTTTTCGATATACAATTTCAGTAGGAGCTCAGACGTGGCAGCAGTTGTTTGAGGGGTACTGCACAATGTTGTTTCATTTATTTGTGGAAATAATCGGTCTCTTGTGTTCTTCTCCATCTTTGAAGTTAAACTGTCCTGATCCAACGCTCTAGCCCTCCTTTTTGCCTCAACAGGACCGGTAGTGGTCTTGATGGAAGTTTACAATGAAGTGTGAGTGGGAAAATTAATAGTATAATAATTGTGTTGCATGATGCTTTTATAAGTTACCAAACATTCTTTGTCCTTGTGAAAAGAGAAAGTGAATGAATACATATGTCCAAACTACTGTGTTATGCTGAAGTGTAACTACAATCAGTGGTTACTTTATCAAACCTTTTCCCCTCAGACTTGTGTGTGATAAATACTTCTTTCATCTATACGGCTATATTTTTTTTAAACCTAAATAAATTTTATCATTTTACGTTTAGTCATGTTTACTAGTTTTGTTTGGAAACAGCCCAGACCATGGTCATAAAAACTGCAAGATTAAAAAACGAAGCAGCCTTCATCTCTCAGACAGCGCACCATAATGACTATATCTTTAATTGCAGTAAGATATACCATGGCAATTTCAGTATCTGTGCTATTCCTCACCTGACCGATGTTCCTTAATTTTGCTCAGTGATTTGTGTATGTCCCATGTACCTACCTCAGCATTCCAGCAGAAAAAAAATCTGTAGATGCTGCATTGCAATGAAGACTTCTATTTGACATTGATGCACCTTTGTGGTATTATATGCAAAGTAACCGTGATGAAGGTGTGGACTTTTTGATGTGCAAATGATGATTTTGGGGGCACTGCAAATTTGCACACCGCTGCATTTCAGTTAATTGTCTTCCCTGTGGAGTGAAGAAACTTTTTTAGAGATAGAATGAATGTGAGCATAAAGAAAAGGGTCTCACCTTTCAGTTTGAACCAGTGGAAGACAGTTAATTCACAACACAGCAAAAAGTAATTTTCTGTGATTTTAGAGAGTACATTTTTTATATCAAGCACTTGCCAAGAAGGAGGGATAGGCAAAAAGAATCAAAACTGTAAATTTAGTTTTTGAAAAAGAATTCGCAGTGAACATAGCCAGGGTTTAGAAGGAATTCAACATGTTTTGGCATTAATCTTCACTGCACCCCAAGCTGCAAATCTTGTGTCAGGATCAGATACAAAGATTGAGAGAATCACCTTTATTGATTTTCTCCATTGTTGCACTAAAACTGTAATAACTGGATGTTATTACACACTTTGGTATCTTACACTACACCAAGAAAAGATCCACTCAGAAAAGGAAAAAAAAGATGCTGCTACATGTCAGTGTAGCCGTGCACATCACTGTGCATTCTGTTTAATTTCATACTTTCAACCCAACTTGCATAATAGACACACAGAATGTTTATTTCAAGGTTTAAAATGAATTAGTCTGCTCTTTCATTATGTCAGATGTGTTTGCTTTGAATTTCTGAATGTGACTGATTAGCTATAAACGGTATTTAACCAAAGACATTGTTTACATTACAAGCATAATACATATGTAGTTGTAGTCAATCAGCTGTCAAACACATTGTATTGAAAATACAGCAAACCTCACGTGTTTACCAGTCACAGCTTTACAATGAAGTGTATGAAGTGAAGTGGTCTTAATCTTCCTGAGGATGGATGAAAGAGCAGCATGGAAATGAGAGACGGAATGTGTTTGAGACTTCACCCTCTGTTGAGGGAAGGCATTTGCGATTTAGCATAAATGGTTCTTTCACCGCTGTCTGAAACCGTTCATCTTCTCTGTCCAGATTATGCACACTATTGTCCTCGAATGCATGTGTCCTGTATCCTTCAGATGAAGATATACTGCTGACTCAGATCCTGAGGTATAGCTCCTCCTCTGCTGGGCCATCATGTAGAGGTTGTTTGGTCTCCCAGTGTAGAGCTCCAAACACTCTAGTCTGCATTGTGTGCACTGACCTTTCTTATAGTTTGCTATATGAGTCTAGGTTTTTTTGCAAAACACCTTATACCAGTTTGCTGTAAATCCACCAACACAATGGGAAAAGACTTGTCCGCTTTAAAGATCTGACACCAAAACACAAGAAATCATCCTATTGTACATCTGACAGGCCTATTGAGAGGAAGGATACCACCCCAGAGGATATATTTGGGGCTCCACAACCAACTTTTGTGACTGAAGAAACTACTTGTATGAGTGTTAAAATGTTTCAGAGAAACAAGAAAGAAGTTTATTATTATTATTTGCCATGACTCAATGTCCAGTCAGCCTCACCTGGATGAAAGAGAATCTTCATTGATTGTTCTTCCATACCACAGGAATATCAAGAGTTTTTTTGAACATACTGGCCTCCTGCCTGGGTCCATTTTTCACTTAGGGTCAAGCAGGTTTGAAAAGCTTTTTTCCCTTCATAAGTGAAGTCATCATTTTAAAAGTGCATTTTAGATAATATGAGTTTTTTTAGGGCTTTTTCCAGATAGAAAGTTTTAGCAGAATATTAGGTCTAAGCTTTAAAACTGCATTTCCTTTTCTTCATGTAACTTAACATATTATGTTTTCCAAACAAAAAAATTCCACCATATTGGATCAGGGCTCTGCTCTTTTCTGACTAGTTCAACAGCACGCTTTAGATGGATCTGTGTTTATAAGTGCAGGGTGATGTTTAAATTGGCGTTTAGAATCGCCATCTGGTGAAATTCCAATGCATTAAAATTAATGTTAAATACCAAATGAAAAAATAAGCTGAATTATGACCTCTTTGGCTTTCAGTAGTGACCACATCTTAAAATTTGTTGACCATGGTGATTTAATCACAAAAGGTTTTGTGGCATCAAATGTGGTGTTAATTTTGTCAACAGTTGTCTGATAGAAAGTATTTGTTGACAAAGTTTTATTTGTGGCGTTGAAGGTTTTGCCCGTACCTGCATATATGAATAATTTCTTTACCCGTTACAAATCATTCAAGTCCCACAAAGTTACAGCATAATGAAAGGTAACCTATGACTAAAACACCAGCTAAAATATGACTAAAACTAAAACCAACCAAATCCTGATGAAAACTATGAGAAATTAAATTACATACAGTAAATGTGACTGAAACAAACTAGTTTTCAGCACATGACTAAAGTAGTTTTCACATATGCACTCAGGACTATGTCTGAAGAATAATGTTGTGACTTTGTACTGGCGATAGTAAGAGCCAGACACATTCTAACTTGGGGAAATAGTCCCCAGTTAGTTTTTGGGAGGGGTGGTCTCTGTGTAGAGAGTGCAGGTCGAAAAATGTGACACAAAAACTACACAGCGAAAATCGATTGTGTTTTGCTTGCAGCACATCAAAGTAGAGCCTGTCACATGATAAGTAATGAGACATTATGTATTTACCTCTGGTTTCCTAAAGGAAAGAAGTACGATCAACAACAGAAAGTATGGTATGTATCTCCCCTTTGCTTTCTGTTGCTGCTCTGAGCGAATCGACTGAAAGATAAAGTCTGGGTAATCTCAGAGCTGACTGACTTGGACTTCTCACATGCAGCTCACCAGGGGAATGTCTAGAGAAGTTCAGGATTCCAGTGCACGTGTGAGAGCAGCTTATGACTAAAATGTAAAACTAATGTCAAAATTAATACTGATCAAATGGTGTGTTGATATTCCTGATGGCTCTCAGAATCTAATGTACTAAGATCCTGGTTCAGGGATCAGGCAGGAGATGAGAGTTCCCTTATGGGCCATTCACACAGATGAATTCAAAAGACTTGGGTAGCAACAACTTCTGTTCATTGTGAATGAGACCTGGCTTTGCAGCCCAGCACCCCCTGCTGAGCTTGACAGATTCAAAAAGCCAGCTACACTGTAGGGGAGAGTTGAGAAGGGCTCAACTTTATTTATACAGTATATTCACTGATGTAATGTGAGAGACCGCCACGTGAGAGCTAATCCCATCATTTTGATTCCAGTGAAACTGAAGCACAAAGTTGTTTATTACTCAACTTGACAACCAGAAGGAACTTCAAACAAAATGGAGAAAAAGTTGAACATCCCTGTCTTGGCATCCAAATGTTTTATTTGTCTTTGAGTAGTTCCTGGAACAGAATAAAACAAACAAAAATTGCACCACTGTTGGTGCATCAGACAGCATCAGAGATGTTAGAAAGCAACTGTACGGTCAGAGAATATGTAAAGTATGTATGCAAGACAACATCAGTATTTTAGATCATTGATGTAGAGGTTTTGGTTGGACGGAGGTTTACATTCTTATTGTGTCAATAGCCAGCACTCCAGGTGTTCTTTGAAGACTTTGCTGGTGTTGTCAAAAAGATATAGTCTGACAGCCCAGTCTGCTCTTTTAGCTCTATTTCCTGTATGATAGCAACCTAGTTAGCTGGGCATTAGTGCTGCACAATTAATCTAATCACATTTGCAATCCAGATATCTGCTTGTATGATTATTCAAGCACAAAAAGCTGTGATTTAATTAAATAACTGTGTGTGTGTGTGTGTGTGAATGTCACAAAATATTCTGTTTGTGTGCAGTTTGGTCATTTTATATGCCACTAATAAAGACATGACCAGTCAGTCTCTGAGTAGACATGTTGGCGTGCATATGGTCACGTGACTGTGCAGTGTTGCCAGTTTAGCGTCTGTGTTGCTAGATCAAGCAATTTATTTTTAAGTAGTATCTAAAAAAAATCAAATGCCTATTTGTCCAGACATCACTACTTTTCTTGAGGTGAGTTGCTTTTTTTTTGTCAGTGAATATTCTCATCTATGGCTGTGACTTCTCCAATGTCAGTTTAGTGTGGGTGAGAGAGAACAGTATTTTCTGAAAAAATAAATAAATAAATAAATAAATACAGAGTTTAGTAGTGTGAGTTAATTCCATGTTTGTATTCAGTGTATTCATGATAGCTTATACTGTATATCATATCACCATATGACAATTACCAATTATGGGATTGATGGTTCGATTGCCAGGCCCTCCTGTCATATGTTGATTATGTGTCCTTGGGCAAGACACTGAACCCCATGTTGCCCCCGGTGTGTCAGATCAGCTGCGTGACTGCACTTGTGTGTGAGTGTGTGTGCTTGTGTGTGTGAATGGGTGAATGAGAAACAGTGTAAAAGCACTTTTAGGACCAATAAGGTAGAAGAGCCATTTATCATATCTGTAATATTTCTAGTTTTCACTAAATTTAGCAGCCCTGCTGGGCATGTTGATGTTTGCAGCTTCATTAAAGCAACTAAAGATATTGTTTAATTAATAATTTCTTTCTTAAACATTTGCGCTTTTATTTTTGGATTTGCAAAGTGTGGAAAAAGACACCACCAAATTCAGATATTATCACAAGAGGTCTACCATTCTTATTGCTAAGCTATGGTCAGGCAACCACAGCTTTTGCTTCCTGAGATATATTGTTCCCATAAGCCTAGTAATGACTAATGGAATTATTTAATTTATGCTCTCTTTGTTGTAAATAGTTTATTGCCACTTTATTTTAAAGACTCAGATATAAGCCCAACTAACATTCCTGAAATAGAAAAAGATACAAGAATTTTAGGCTAGGGGTGTGTGTGTGTGTGTGTGTGTTTGTGTGTGTGGCTGTAAGGTGTAGGTGAGTGGATTTCGGTGTAGGTATGTGTACACATCCTGTGACAACACAACCCACTCCCAGAAAGAAAGGTTTCTCAGGCCTGGCCCTGTAGTATGGTTGTTGATTAATGTGGGGCGGTGCAGGAAAGCTGCAGAATGATTAATTGAGCTCAGGTCCTTGTCTGTAATGTTTTGATGAAAACAAAGAGTGGAAGAAGGATTATGCAGGAGTTGTGATCATGTTGTGGGGTGAGGTAAGAAAGCAAGGTGTTTTAATGAAGCTAGAAGATGAATCACTGTGCCCTGCTGATTGTATGTACAGGTATGTGATGGTATACAGTAGACATGCCTCTATGGATGGCCGGTCTTAACTCTTTCAATCTTTCTAAACTCAACACTGGCAAAACCACAGAAGGAACTAAATATCTACTCCTCACCAGTGTACTAATCATTTAACCTTGCACAAGCACAAAGCACAAAACTGCAGTTTACAGTTGGGCTTCTGATAAAGTTTAATTTAACCTTGCCTGAGGGGAACGACTTTGTGCTCCAGTAACTTTAGCTTACTCTGTTCTACTACTTCCTCGAGTCATGCACAGTTAGGAAACAGATGCAGAATGGTGAACATGGCAAACGTACAGAGATACACCTTGAGAGGGAGCATCAAAAGAGCCTTTTCAGATGAGCTGCAATTATCACTCAGCATGTGAAAGGCTGAACTGTGCTCAAGAGGAAAGTCACGGCGTTTGCCTGATTGAAAATCAGTCCTCACCACAATCACCTTTATAGTCTCCCCCAGACAGCATGATCCACAGGGGCTGTAATAAACACTCAGGGGAGTACAAGGTGTCATGCATTTGGTGTTTGGTGATAAGAAAGAAGTGATAGCCCACTTGTCATGAATGTATTTCCTTCATTTGACATTAAAGATCGAAAGGTCTAATTAGTATATAAGCTGCGGTGTATAGGCTGGTCTACAGTATATCAAAACACATTGTCAAACATAATTTTCTGCTTCTTCAACCACTAAATCGGTATTTTAAACACAACGACTTTATATTACACTATACGCTATACTCTTGTAGACCTAGCAAAATGTACTGTACTCATTTTTTTCAGTCTTTTCTTAAATTACTGTCTGCTTCTGACTGATGTAAATAATTCTCTCCACCCCTGTGATGATCTGATACTCAGCTTGAGATCTTCAGGCAGTGCACTGCTCAGTCAAGCTTGTCCAGTGTAGCTTCTAAAGGCTCTAGAAGACCTTTTCTCATAAATTTGGCAAGCCATTTTTATTGCCTTTTAGCAGTTACTGACTGGCCAATTACTGACCGTCCCTTCTTCTACTTAGAGAAGTCGATGTGCCTACTGCTGCTGATGGGTCTACTACTGCTTCTAGAGTAGTTAAAGGCGCAATCTGTGGGACAGTGCATGTATGCGGGAACAAATTTTCAGTGAGCACTGCTGCTACGCACTTGCAAATATATTGTCCATACAAAAAAATCTGTTGCCAAAATGCAGAATTTGATGAGAACTGAAATTTGGATGAAGATATTAGAATTAATAGTTATTTTAAAAAGAAGAGATAACTAAACAAAAACTAGTAATAAAAACATTAAACTAATTTAATGAAACAAAATTACATTTGGAGTATAGGGGAATGATATTCTGTTAATATGTGTTATCTTCTCTTATCTTATCTTACCTTCTAGTCTTTTTTCTTTTCTTTATTTTTCAGACACTAAAAGCAGTGCCGTAGCTGAACGAAGCAATTAATACTCAAAATAGAGCTTTACACATTATATGCACCACTTAATATTATCATATTAGTCAACATTCTGCCCAATGTCTGCTCAAGACAGAGATCTTTCCTTTTTGGTAAAAAATACAAGCTGATATAATATTCACATTTAGAGTGACAGGTGTTTGCTTAGCACCAACTTTAATGCTGTTTTGTTCTAACTGCAAAAGAGAGAGAGAGAGAGAGAATAGGATGAAATATATTCCTAGGGTTACTGTAACTATATGTCTTAAAAAAATCAGGCTTTAAACCCCCTAAAATGGATCCAGTTATGAAGGTTTTTATTGGTGATGCTTGTGGAACTGTGTGTAATTGTGTAACCCTAATTTTCCTGGCACAGAGGCTCTGACAGAGGCCTGTCATCTCCCCTAAGCCTCTTCTCTCAGGCGCGATGCTGAAATGAGATCTCGTCTTAGCTGCAGAAATGCTGAAAGTAATATAACGGACACGAAGAGAGCAAAATCACCTTCTTACAGAGAAATCCCTTACAAAAAGAGCTTTAGCTTTCATATCTACACTGGCCTCTCAGCTGACATGATGCAGTGAAGAAGCTGTGTGTGATATCCACTCATAGAACGGTCTTGCAGATGAGAGGAAATTTTCATCTCTCGCAGCAGTGAATAATTTAATGTCAGCATATGGTTCTTTTTCGACTGAATTCAGTGTGTAAGTCACATGTAGGCTTACAGTACGTGTGATGTGAATGTTCCCTAACAAAAATACTGAAAAAGTTAAACACAGACAAAGAAGAGCTGTCTAGTTTGTGACTGGCTAAATTGCCTAATGTGTGGCCCTACCCCCTACTCATGCCCCTCTGACCTCATAATCAGTAGCAGCATCCTCTGGCATGGTAGTCTAATGGCTCATAAATGTTTTATAGCAGTGCATGATAGTTGAGTTGACATCTGGCTGTTCTGTGTCTACCTTGGCGAGTGCCATTTCTTTCAGAGCAGCTCACACTGTGGTGAAAAAAGTGACTTCAGTGAAATTATTGAAAACTGGCTAAATCTGCCAGTGAATTAAAATGAAGACTGTTTTGTAATATGAGAGAGTGGGGGTAGGGGATCAGAATGGGGGCTCTAAAATTACTGCAGATAGTGGCAAATCTCCTGCCTTTGATCTTAGCAACTATCAAAGAGATCCATCCTCTCAAAGTCAGACACCCAGCTACATGCAGTGCTGTGTTTCATATGCTTTGAGACAACGTCAAACAGCATCTCTTCATTCCTCTCTCACTGGTCAGTAATCGCTGCATAGAAATATTGTGAGGTTGTTGCCTTGATCACAGTCTGCCAGCAGCAAACAAATGTAAAAGCAAAGCACTGCCTGTAGCTATAGCTGATAGAATAACATGAGACGTGAAAATAGAGGCATTGACTTTTTTCTGTGCTGACAACAGTGAGTCAAACAGTAAATCCATTTTCCAAAAATAAAGTCTTCACACCAGACAGAGCTCTGTAAGGCTCTGTGCTTACTCATGCTTCCATGTGTCCTGTGCTTTCTTACACAAATGAATGTTTCGTTTTTGGAGTTTTTGTTTGTGGTTGTATCTGTCCATTATGACCAACACGTGTGTTATGTACGGATTTTAATTTTCTTTTCTGTATCCTGCTATTTAGAGTTTGTTAGTATAAAAGCTCACTTACCCAGGCACTTTGACATATGAAATTATACCATGTAGCGTTGTATTGTGAAGTATTCTAGCGCATGATATTGTATTAAACTGTGAGATAGGTGTTCTCTGCTGTAGTTTGTGAAGGAGTCACACAGGGTTTAAGCAAATTACTTTCCCAGATGTTTTTGTTGAGTGGTTTAAACCAACTAAAAGCTCTTGCACTCAGCTTGTTTAGACTGCACATAAAAAGCACAGTGGTATTAAATGTTTGTGGTATTAGTGGTATTACTCCTTTACTGTAGGTTAATTCTAGTTTGATGTAATTCTTTTTACTCATGTTTTCTCTACATTTAGCATTGTAGATCCTTAGTGCTACGAAGCAGTGCTTTTACATGTGGCTCATCTTTTTTTATATATTACATGCTATAGACATATACAGCTAGTCTCATGATGTTCGGCTGATTAACATCTGTTGGCAATGATGTGCAGTGTATCAACAAGAAAGGAAAAGAGGCAGCTGTTAGCATAAATGTAACATATACAGTATGTAAGCAATGTAGAATTTAAATTATTCAAAAATATATTTCCCAGCGTTTTATTAGGAAGGAAATGTGTTCATATACTCCACAAGACACCTTTCATGTTTTGTCTGTTTTATATTCACTAGTTACAAAGTGCATGCAGTATGCACTGATTAAAGACTGATTTGATTAGTTTTACCATTCCACAGTGCTCATTCAACCCAACATCAAATGTCTTAGAAAACAACTATGAATATATAAGCATAGGCAAAAGGAACCCATGACTGCAATATGCCCACAGTAATCCATTTTGCAAACTTATTTCACATTACCTTTGGTGTGTGAACCCTGCTCATTGATGATCTCTAATAATATCTTTTCCGTAATAGCTTTTCCATGAATGAAATTATGCTAAACCGTGTAGGATGGTACCTCTTTTACAGCCTTAAATAAACTTTTTTCTGCCTTTTGACTAAACTACTGCACAGCTATATTATCCCTGAAGCTACTACAATATCAGTTATTTTTATGTCACAGTTGCAAAAGCTTTACAAACTCTCTCTGTACCTGTTCCCTAGCAGTTTTTTTACAGTTGTGTCATGAGGGTGCTCTTCAACTGTAGCTTGCACAGCCTGTTGCTGAAACGATTCCCTGTGTACTTCAATAGTTCCAGGAGGTGAAGCTTATTTAATATGATTCATTCAGAGGAAGAGTGTCTGCTGTTCAAAAGACTGTAAATGTAAATAATTTCTCTCTCTCTCTCTCTCTCTCTCTCTCTCTATATATATATATATATATATATATACTGTATATACAGTACTGTGCAAAAGTCTTAGGCCACTATTGTTGGTCACTAGATTAGTTTTTAGCAGTGCTATGTCCATATATGTTTATTTCTTAGTTTTCTTAGTACATTAGAACAACTAGAAACACAAAAAGTGGTTTCTTGGCTG
>JAUBNQ010000017.1:20241130-20263449 GCA_032353495.1 Ctenopoma kingsleyae | reverse complement strand
TCATTTCATTTACTATACATATATATATATATATATATATATCATTACTTATTTAATTAATTCATGGTCTGTGTTGCTGCACATCATGAATTTATTTTATTTGTCAGCTTTGCCCATCAAAGTCAGTGGGCGGGTCTAACACTGTTTTCTAGTCAGACGATTGGTCTGGTCTGAAGGGATTTTTTCCAAACATGGTGGTGAAACAGAGGAATTTATTGAATTTCTTGGAGTTATCAGCCTTGTAGTCTGTAAACAGCAGAAAGTGTGTGTGTAGCTTCTTTGATTTACATGGCTTTGTGCACCTAGCCGTCTCATCAAACTCCTGCTAGCCCTGCCATTAGCAAAGAGAGTCGCTACCTCGCTACCCCCCCAACCCCAACTATGACTGTATTACTGTGTATAAAGTATGAGCACAGTTAGCTAGAAACTTAGAATTAAGGTGACTGATCTCTGCTGTTTGCTAAACCTTACCCTACATGTAATACAGTCATCGTTGGGGGAGTGGGGTGGGGCAGAATTAACAACCTAGCAAAGCGAATTAGCTGCAACACTCAAGTGCATTGCAGTGAGTGTTTTATGTTTTATTGTTTCAGTGTTAATCTGGCTGATTTGGTTGTTTTAAGTAAGTGCTTATGCTGTGACATTTTCCTCTGGGTTGCAGCAGAGGTAACAAGGCTCTTTGCTAATAAGGAGTCTGATGAGACGGCTAGCTGCACTAAGCCAAGTAAATCAAAGTTACACACACAATTTCTGCTGTTTGTCAGACCACAAGGCTGATAACTCCAAGAAATTCAATAAATTCCTCTGTTTTACTGGTCACATATTCTGTGTCAGCTACTCCTGATTTAATATCAAGTTTAGAAAGTCTCTCACCAACCTGTTAGCAACTCATTCAGATCCTCTATAAGGAGAATCACCATGTTTGGAAAAATCCCTTCAGACCAGACCAATCATCTGACTAGAAAACAGTGTTAGACCCGCCCACTGAGTTTGATGGGCAATGGTGACAGACGCATGCTCAATAATCCAGGTAAGGAAATCCTAGAAATTTGATTCTGTTCATCGGGACACAAATTCATGATGTGCAGCAACACAGACCATAAATTAATTACATAAGTAATGAAATAAATATATATACTTTTTTTTAAATTAAATGAATATATTTGGTTACCTATTTATTTCATTTATATATTTAATACATTATGTGTGAATTTATTTCAGTATTTATTAATTTAATAACACATTGTGGCACTCTCCAGACTAACCAGCATCAGTCTTACAACTTCAATGTCAAAGTTATTCAATTCTGGGACAAACATATACTGTATTTTTAGGGGGGTGAATTTTGTGGCAGGCCAGTCTGTCATTAAATGCACTCTCCTACAGAAATAATTCATTTGTAGCAGCCATTGTGATTGTCTCTAGGTTCAAGAGAGGTATCCTGGATGTAGATTGTGTTTTTAAAGCGATTTAATGTGACAGGGGTTTTATTTGTTGTCTTATTACATCTTGGTTCAAGAGGTTGGTATCTTGGATCTGGATGTTAATTTAACACTGTTTTTTGTTTGTTCATGTTTTGTGAGTTTGGTTGTGTTGTGTTTTGACAGCGATTTCAGTGTTTTTAAAGCAATTTAAACATTTTTACTTTACTTTTATGTGACGGGGTGCATTTTTCTGCAGGCTGCCCTTATAAGGTAATAGTATTGGATCGGTATCGGCGATACTGGCAAGGGAAGACACGGGTTTACTTTGGTCATTGGCTGTGTGCAGACACCGTACTCGCAGTCTGTTCCTGTCTCCTCACCAGGTTGGTGAAAAGGTAATTACGGTTGATTATAGAAGTAAAATGTACCACTTACTGGACTTGTATGTCAGAGCAGTGTCCAATCAGATAGGATAATGAACAGCACAATTCCAGAGGGATCATATCCATGTTTTGCTGCTGAAACATCTGGCCTTTATCAACACTCAGGTTCCTTTGAGACTGTCACTCCCCAAAGCCTCATGTCACTGAGCAGTAGGAATGTTACGGCAGCAATTCATCCATTTTATACTTGTAAACATGTATGCAACTTGGAAGAGCAGTAGTTTAACTTTAACTGGTTTGCTGTTTACAAAAGTGAGTAGGTGATTATTCTCTAATATCAAAAGCCCTCTAAAGCTCACTACAAAAGTGAAACATCGTTTGAATTGAGGATCATAAAATAAACTAAGCTGGGTGTGGGGTGATTGTTACTATTTCATTTAGAGTCTAAGGGTTTAAGCACTGGAAGTATTAAGAGATAAAGTTTTTCATTTGACAGCAAAAGACTGTTCTTGGCCTCTCCTGCACGTTAACTCTGTTGTGAAATGATACAGCAAAATCTAAACAGTGTCTTAACCGTAAAAGCACGTCTTCTGACTTTGGTTTTTCTCTTTTCAGCTTGCAGTCTTCTACAAAATATGTGTTGACAAACAGAAGCAGGACCATTACACTAGGACACTGGGAGGTAGTATGATGCTTGATGAAGAAGTAAAGATCCACTTAAGCATTTCCTCCTTGCATGCCATACTCTCAGTGGTGTTGCACAGGTGCCGGGACCAGTGCTCTGAAGAGAGGGTTAAGTGTGTAGGAGAGCCTCTGTAAAAGGCTGATGGATTCATTTTTCTCAGTTTATCTTGGATCTCAGCCAGAAATAGTCCTGTCTGTAATTTCATTACCAGTCTTTAGTAAATCTATTTATTTTGTGACATCTGCACTGGAGTTTACTCATCATTGCAAGCGTGAGACGTCTGCACTAACTGTGATTTTTAATAAGATGTGTACTTAGTTCCTGTTCTAATTAGTATCGCACAGAAGCCAACTAATGCACATTTGAGTTGACAGTGCTTATACAATTTAAGATTACGGGTTTTAATAAAACATGCTTTCCACTGATCACCAGCTGCTGGGTCAATTGAATAATTAAGAATTTAATTAAACTTTAGTTTGGATCTCAATCTTCTAACACAGCCAAACCTTATACTCTAAGCATCAGTAGCATAGATCAAATAGGTAAGAGATGACGCTAAACAAGAAGTTAGAGATGTGAGCTCTGTCATGCGTTGAAATGGAAAGGTCTGAAGTGGCTTATCTATTTGATCTCTGAATCCTCTGGTTCCACTCCATAGAGTGGGGCTGTTATTTTTCTGCTTGCTCATATTATGCTGCAAATTCCAGTACAACCCTCTAAGGTATGCAGCACATCAGTCTGTATTATCCCTTTGGACTGCTCCCCTCATCATTGCCAGCATGTAATACAATACATTATATTGACTTCTTGGGAAGTAGCTCTCACAGTGAGAGAATTGACTGTATTGCTATGGCCTAAACTAGGCTAATTTTAGTAAATAGAGCATAAGTAAATGTTAAATGTAGCTCCTGAACCTGGCAATACAAGAATATTGTTGAAGTTTGCTGAATGCTAAATGGATACACACCTGAGATATGGATAAAATAAGGTTGCTTTCTCACCTTAGTACGTTTGCTTTGGTCTGAATCAGTTGATGAGTTTGTAAACTTGTATCATTTTCCTCTTCGTACAGTTTCCTTTCACACAGGGAAAAATCAAAGCGAACCAAAATGCTTCACAGAAAATGACGTGAACTTTCTTTCCACTTATTTTCAGATGTGTCTGCCATGGCAACAGCAAAAGTAAATACAGGAAGTAGATCCTGTGTCATGGATCACTGTATATTTCTGTGACATAGGAGGCAATTGCATGATGAATGTTAACGTGGGTCAGTCGTCCTCCTGGAGATTCATTGTATACGTTAAATCAAACCCTGTCTCCTAAGAATTACGTTTGTATAGGACGAAACTGCAATCCCAATTACGTTTTGATACAGGACGTATTTGCGACCCGATTACGTTTGTGTACAACGTAATTGTCACGTTGTACTGAAACGTATTTTTGAATGAATTAATGATGCACTACATCTATTAATGCAAAGTGATTTACAAGGAGGTGGTTGGAGAGGGTGGAGGGCGTTTACTGTGCAAGACTGACATACCGGAGAACCAAGTTCGACACTAAAGTCTCCACTGAGGTTGGGTTTAGGCAAGAAAAGTACTGCAGTTAGGGTTAGAAAAAAAAGATTGTGTTTTGGTGTTATTTTTAATGCAGACATTGTGTTTGTGAGCGACTGTGTGATGTGACATTTTTATCCATTAACCAGCCCACAGTCTCTTCCTAATCCTAACCCACTGCTGTGATGTCTGATGTCTGATCCATAAAACATTTTAATAACTCACGAGAATTTGATGATGATAACAGTCATAAGTTCTAATCCAGCTCCAGTTCCACCAGTTGTACAGTTTAATGGTCACTAGGAGAAAGGATGTCCTTTGGTGCTCTGTGGAAAACTTAACATTGATCTGTCTCTTGCTGTGACTGTCCAGGACTGAGACTATTTTAGACAGTGTCCATCATAATCAGGCTGCCCCAGTGCTGTGAAAAAGTATTTGCCCCTTCCTGAATTATTTTTTTCCCCTTATTTGTCAAATGATTCAGATCATCATTTGTCATCTGTCTCCTAAAGTGATCTGACTGTTGTGAAGGGGTTTTTTGTTATACACCACAGGAGTTTTCTGTGTCCTTCCTTTTGCTGCGCTGAGCTCACAAGTGCATACTTTCTTTTTATGAATCCAGCAAATAGTCAAATTTTTTTTTTTGCTATTTCTCTAAAACCTGTTGATAGATTTTGATTGAAGGTTTGCTTTAGTGACAGCTCTTTGGGTGTCATAGTGGCAATTAACAACAACAGATTAGCTCTAAATTAGCTCTAGACCTTATTATCATCTTATTTTGAAATGAACTCAGGTAATAATACAAACCAGGCAATAAAACAGCTGAGTAGCTAACTGTCCAAGTGTTTTTGAGTTTGAGTTTCATTTTAAATGGATTGTGGTGGCATAGAAAGCCAAAGTGATGAAAATGGTCATTCTGCAAGTAAAAGTAATGGCACTATTTGCAATTTCCTGCTTTTCTGCATAAGTCTGATATGAAATATGATGGAATCTTCAGCAAAGATATATCAACAAAATATATCTAAGCTGATAAAACACTAACAGTCATGATCTTTTAAGTCTTTACTGAATACATCCATTAAACATATAGAGTGATGGTAGAAAAAGTAATGGTAATGTTAAGTAATTGTAAAAAACAACTGGTTGAACCACCTACTTCCAGAACTTCTGGTTGTAACTGACCAGTCATTAAGTGTGTTGCGCACACTCTACTTGGTGCTCAGGTGTGTGTTGCTTTAAGACTGCCAAATACTAGAAATCTGTGATCTCTGGTGAAAACAGTCTTGAAGTGTGAACAGTCAAGTCTTTGGAACTGTTAGCTAGTCTTTATTTCATGGTTTCAAGGGTTAGGGTTAGAAGCTGGGTGCTTCACAAAAGGTTAGTCAGATGGACATGTTTTTGTATGGCTGATAATGAAATGCAAAGGTTTCAGTCAGGCCAATACACATCATTTTCAAGAGTTTTTTTCAAAATGCCATACACTATGATGTCAGTCCGTATGAAGTCCGTGACTGGCTATCTGTTTTGGGCTCCTACACTATCCCTCCCAACCTCTTGCTCCGTCTTGTGAAAATGTATTACGGCTGTGAAGGAGAATTTACTTTGTTTACTCTTTCCAAAGACAGAACCATAAAACAGCAACACATACAGTTACAGGCCAGCAACAGAAACATGTTTCTGTTTCCGCCACTTCACAGAGGACTGGTTTCCAACCTGCTGCAGTAGCCTATCAGGTAGGTAATGTTTACAGTCAGAGTTCCAGCACAACATAGTTCACTCCGAGTAATATTCTATATGATTGCCAGTCAGAACAGAGTTGGGTGGTGGAAGAGCACAAAAGAGTAGTTTCACTCTTAAGGCCAGAGCAGCTGTTGCATAAAGACACATTATAACATGGATTTGCACAATTATTTTTAACTTTAAAATTATATAATGTTTTATCATCAAAGCCCCAGAATAAAGTATAAACTCTAAATTAAGCAGAATATATAGCAGTAAATATTGCATTTTTTGTGTGAACAGGTCTCTGCAAGATGTCTGGTGTGACATGTGTCTCAGAAGTTAAATGAGTTTTCTAGTTAAAAGGTAGCATTTGAGCTAAAGACCCAATGTTTTCTTAGACAGTTAATGGTAAAAGAATGTTTGGCTAACCTGTATATATGATACTATGCATTTTTATACTATTTTAATTCCTCTCTACTAATGTTGTATCATCACATCACCAAATACGTAGCGTACAGCAGTAATTGCACAATAAACCAAAAGTAAAATTAAATCAAAAATGAATATACTGATACAACGTTACAAAAGCTGGAAATAAGGTCAGGATGCGCATGATTAATGGCCCAATCTCACATTTCCTGTGTGACAGAGAGAAAAAGCTGAAACACAAGGATGATGCAGAGACATGTAGAGGTGTGTGTGATGTTTTACTCTTATTCGTTATCATTTACGCCTGACTTAATCAAGGTAAATAGAGATTGTTGTGTGTAAGTGTGCCTTACTTTGCCACATGTCCTGCTGCAATGCTCATACAATAGTATAAATTTGCAACAAACAATAACTTAATATGTCCAATTTAAGTGGAAAAAACTACCAAAATTTTTTTAGTTCATCCTCGACTCTAAGTGAACATTTTGAAGAAATTCCCTCAAGGTGTTCTTGAGATATTATGTTCACAAGAATAGGACAGATGGACAGAGAATCTGAAAACATAATGCCTCCAGCCTGGGCTGTCGCCAACACTGGGGCAATATAAAGTGCCATTATTATATTTTTAACAAAAATTGTCACTAAACTCATGATGTAATACATTGCATGTAAGTTGTTACATTATGACTTATTATGATTATTACATTATAACCTTGTATTACTTTTTCTTAATTCTATTATGGAGAGTTGTTACATTATGAGTCTCCTAAATCACTTTTGGTCTTCTCTCATGGTCGAGCTGTGTTTTGTGCATACTGCAAACCTTGACTCATGTTATTGATGCTTTTAATTGTAGTAATTATAATTTATGTTTATTTCAATTTGTTTGCAATTTGTTTGTGCTGTCACAGTATTTACTTGTTTTAAAGTGCGAGAAACATTTTTGTTTGTTTGTTTTGAGCAGTCATATAGACATAATGCAGTTCTTCTGAATAAAATTTGTTATCACGGCTTGTTTTCATATTAATCAAATGTTTATATTTTCATGCAATCCAAAATGTGCACTTTTTATTGCTAACTTGGGAACTAGCTCTGTAACTATCCTAGTTCTTCAGGAGATTGAAATGATAATACAAAGGTTCAGAAATTGTTTCATTCACATGTCTAAATCTGAAAACAAATATGTGTTGCAGTGAGAATTTTGGTCCAGTTAGGACTAATTTCCTGCTCTGAGAAGCTTGTTAAATACGAGCCTTGATTTAGTTTATTCAACTGTAGCTGCAAGTCGGTAAACAAGCTGAAATAGCACATAGCACAACCCATTTCCTCGCGATTAGGCATGCTTCTCAACTGCTAAAGGGATTTAAAACATGATAATAAAGATAAAAAGAAGACATTAATAATTTTGTTATGTTAATTAAAGGCAAGAGGATTAACAACAACACTGGAGCCTTGTAAAGCAATAAACAGACAGGGGCACTGACATTTTTCCAAACCCATTAATAATAAATAAATTTGGTCCCTGCTGTGATCAAACAAATCATACAGGATGAGAAAAATACACTTTACATTCCTCACTTCAAGCCTTAGTAGTAGCAGCAGTATGTGCATGTACAGTAAATACAAAGTCAGTTTTTACTGAAAAATATCTTAGCTTTACATGTGTGTAAATTTAATGCTGAAATGAATATTGTGAATATACTGTATTTATCCTCATTCTGCTGTGTGTTGTGATTCTCACTGAAAACATAGAATTTGCAATTGACAAAGTGCCTGCACTAATAATTGTGGTCTGTATGAAGCTGCAGGTACAGATAAGCTCAACTTCCCTGCATAGGCTGTGTCCTTTGGGTTACATTGAGTGAACTGGCATTACTGGAATAATGGCATGGCCTGCTCACAGGTCTTAATTTAAGAGAGCCATCATTAATGCTTTTTGTTAAACCTGTTCTTTATCCACAGGTCAAAATGTCTGTTATTAATGATGAATGTAGAGTCATAGCTGCTTTTGTAGTCACATCACACTGGTAGTTGCTGCAACATACAATGCCATGGTGAGCTGAAAAGCTAGTTGCTGGAAAATTATTGTAAAATAGAATGAACAATTTTAGTGTAACTGCTGCAGTCAGTCCAGATGGCACATTGCAATTTGACATTAGCACCAATGACGTGTGTGATTTAGCTTGGTGGATGCATGAGACTGTGTTGTATGATCTGCTTAAATATGGCCTAGTATTTGAGGATTTAACAAGAGACAAGCCTGATGATCTTCACTTGTTTTGTTACTCAGTAAAAGGCTAATGAAAATTTCACAAAGGTAGCAGTGTTTCTTAACTCCTAGCAAGCAGCGATGGATTCTATAGGGAACATCCAAGCTGCCCCATGATCACCAGGACAGACCATGTAATTATGTAATTATGAATAAAAGTACTCAACTAGATTTAATTCTAAAATGGATTCTGGAGTGTTCTCTTCCTTTTGTTTAATTGGTTTCATCTTTAGCCTCTGCTTATTTGGGCAGCAAAAACTTGTTAGCATGACAAAATAAATGTTATAATGGGTACTGTATGTTCAGCTTTTTTAGCCTAGATAGGAAATGACATGTCCTGCACCATGTTTTGAATTCAGAATCTTGGCTTGGAATCATGTCTAAACATTTGTGTTTATTTAGAGAATAAAGAGCATTACTGAAACCATATTTACACCTGAACAGTAGGCGGCTCTCATCATTTAAGTGATTCTAATTTCACAACCATATGAATAAATGTCACATACACTATATTCAGCTTCAGGATTGGCTTCCTGCAATAGCTAGCACAAGCTAGTCAGTGAGCCATAGTTGACTGTGCTTGGGCCTCCCACAGTTGTACTTATTCTCTTCATACTAGAGAAAATGGTTTTTGTATCACACCACTCCCCCTCTGTAGCTTCCCCACATTGAGAAAATTCAAGTTTGCCTCCAATTCTATTAGAAGCAGGTAGTGCTAGGAGCTAGAGGTATGAACTACTGAAGTGTGGGTATCTGCAGTGCATGGCTTCTTTAATGACAAACTGACTGAAAAGAAAGGAGATGACTTAATCTTGTTTGAAAAAGGAAGTGTAAAAAGGGTGCAGGATAAGTAAGGTAGGATGATCCTCTGGGGGGGCACCCAGCCCTGGACATACCCATAAAATATATGAAAAATGATTAGGCTGTGACTAATTACCCGTTTAGTGTCGCTGAAAGTTGTTAAACACACCATTGCGTTTTAATACCTAAAGTAAGGAATGGGATTAATTAAGCAGAAATGTATTCTACTCTGCCAAGTCTCTTTCTGACAGTCTTTAAAAACATTGTGTGATGGGGTTTGTACCTCAGGGAAATAGTTGGTAATGGCCTGAGAAAGGAATCTCCTTTTCTCAACTCGCTACATCTTTTTGGATGGATGAATGAATGAATAACTACATGAGCAGCTGCTGCCCTCAAATAAGGCAGAGGAAATGAACAATAAAAATGAAGGTTTGAAAGATGTGGGACTTATAACTGTATAACAACAACAACAACAAAAAAGCATGACATTTAAAGGTAAAATCTATAATAGTTTTTGTACATACACAGCTCAAAAAATTAAAAGAACATTAGGACAACACATCAGATCTCAATGGGGAAAAAAATTATGCTGGATTTGTATGCTGACACAAACTGGTTAATGTGTTAAGAATGAAATGATATTGTTTGACGGAAATCAAAATTATCAACCTACAGAGGGCTGAATTCAAAGACACTCGAAAATCAAATTGCACAAATGATGCGGCAGGCTAGTCCATTTTGCAGACATTTCATTGCACAAACTCAAAATCGTACTCAGTAGTTTGTATGGCCCCCATGTGCTTGTATATGTATATATATGTATTATATCCTAATGAATGACAAATGGTGTCCTGGGGGATCTCCTTCCAGATGTGAACCAGGGCATCACTGAGCTCCTGGCCAATCTGAGGTTCAACCTGGCGCCATCGAAAGGACTGAAACACAATGTCACAATGAGATGTTGTATTGCAGGGGTGTCAAACTCAATTTCATCGTGGGCCACATCACCATTACGGCTGATGTCAAAGGGCCACTTGTAATTGTGACTATATGCAGTGGCTGACACCTCCATATGAGCAAAGTAGGCAACTGCACAGAGCAGGACTTTGGCAGGGGCAGAAAAATGCTGCACCCGGCATCCTCATATGTGAGCAGATCTTTAAAAAAAAAAAGAACCAGTAAATTTTTCTTTGCAAATCTTCGTGTCAATCTCTGACTAGGATCATGCCATTATGTGAAAGAAGGAAGGGGGGCAGACGCTCTGAAGACAGTGTAGTGGTACAGGCCTGGTACATGGAGCAACTGAGAGACTTAAATGCAAGTGCATAAATGAATAAATAGGCAAAATTTCTGAATGCCAAGATGCACCAAAGACTTATATAAAGAGTTATAATGTTAAGACTTTGGCCTTTGTTTTGTTTGCTGTGTAATATTAAATGGTAGAACATTCTAACTGTAACATTCTAAGAACCTTCTCAAAACATCTTCAGTGAAATGTTCTTAGATAACATTCAGACAATGTTAATTATTAAACATCGGTAGAACATTCTAACTATAACATTGGCCTCAACATTCCAAGAACCTTCTCAAAACATCTTTGGTGTAATGTTCCTCAGATAACATTCAGAAAAGGTTTATTATGCATAGGTAGAACACTCAACACTGCAACATTTTTGAGAACCTTCTGGTGATTGTAGTCATTTTTTGGATATCATTCCAGCAATGTTGTATGAAAGGTAGAAAATTATGACTTCAACATTTTGTCTTCTGAAGACAATATCAATATAATATATTCTTAATCACATTCAGACAACCCTATATAGACTGGTTGACTGTTATTGAACAAATAACATAACATAACAATAACAAGAAATATAAAGTAAATGTATCTAATTATTATACAAGAGTATTCCAAAAAAAAAAAAAGGCATTATCTTTGTATGTTATACTGTATATCAGTGTATGTGGTTTAATAATCATTAGTCAGCAAAAATAGTAAGGGATGCTTACATCAAACATTGAGACAAATATACAGTTGTCATTAATAACATTAATTATGGCTCATTCCTCATTACTGAAACACATTTTAAACAGCTTTGTGTTTTTGTAATATGATGAGCCAAAATGCATTTTTTGCAAATTCCACAAATAAGTGCACAGACACAGGCATTTCTAAACACAGGTACAATGTAAGAAAGACATCAAGTTTCCTGATGGAATACAGACCACTCTCAAAGTTTATTCAATATGTTTTTTCCTCAAATCACAGAATTGAAAATATTTATTTATTTTTATAATTTTTTCTTAGTATTTTTTTTATTTAAAAAGTAAAGTCATGGTTGTATGTTTACACTGAAATGTAAACAATCATTTGACTGAATACAACCAACAAAAGATAATAAATATATATAAATGTCTTGCCAGTTTATATTAAACTGAATAGCAAAAAACTGAAGGCAGCAGGTAGATTAGGTAGACCAGCAAACAAGCTAACATAACTTTAGCTAATTTCTGTTTTCTGACGTTGCTTAGCAGAGTTGAGGTAAATGTTGAGGTAAAAGACAAGATTGCTTTCTCAGGTCCCAAAGAGCTGTTCTCTCAAGTGGATGAGAAAAGAGTGAGATACCAGATTACCTGTGTGGGAAGATCAGTTTTGAGCTGATGAGGGAGCCCTGCATCACACCTAGTGGAATCATCTAGATATATATAGCATCTAGAGGAAAGTGACTGACATGAACAGGATTTGATGAATGTGGCTCACATTTTCAGTTTGGACTTGCACCGCAGCGCCATCTGAACTTTCTCCTGAACTTGTCAATGTATGAGCAGAAGGGAGATTGGATCATTTAACTGCATAAGACATCTTGATGGTCTTGGATCTCTTAATTGTAACGACTGTCACCTTCTATGTGCAACAAGAGGGGAGTAAAAGTCAGCTGAAATCCCCCATCAGGAGCAGCTTTATTTCGGAAAGCTTCAAGCACCATATCAGTGGAGTATTCATAAAGCAAGGTTGACCCGAACCTACCAGCTGTACAGCCGCACCAGCAGGAAACACGTCTAGGTCCTGGCCAACGAGAGGGTCAACGCCAACCGAGACGACAGAGCGGTACACACTAAACTGGAGGTGGAAACGGACTCTTTTGGAAGTCATGTTTGTAATACAGTGGTGAAGACAGGATATTACATATGTATGAACAAGAGGGGGAAGCCGATCGGCAAGCTGAAAGGACAAGGCAAAGACTGCATCTTCACAGAGATTGTTCTGGAAATCAACTACACTGCTCTCCAGAACATGTATGAGGGCTGGTACATGGCATTCACACGCAAGGACCGTCTGAGAAAGGCCTCCAAGACCAAGCAGCACCAGAGGGAGGCCCACTTCATGAAGAGCCTACCCAGGGGGCACTTGCTGAGTGAGAGGAGACCATTTGATGTCCTTCCTCTCCCCATCCCTGTGCAACCTTTCAGCAAGCAGACTAAACATTCCCATCACCAGCGCTCAGGGGGCTGAAACCACTGAGCTAGAACTGGATGAAGCAGCATAGAAGAACCACTATAAGAGGAAACAAGTGCTTCCAGCAAAATTAACTTTTACACTTAAGTGTCCGTACACTTTGTGCCTCATTTTGTGAACTTATTATATTCTTTGTACTGGATTGTATGTAAACATTGACTATCTAATCTGCTGGTTATTTCCAATTCAGACAAACTCTAGGAAATATTTTTTTGGGGATAATTTAAAGACTGAAGAGCTCAACTACATTAACATGAATGAAAACCTTTGATTAGAAGTTAGCCAGCTCAGCAACAAAGAATGTTTATAAGAGTACAATGAAGCTAGACATGGTAGCTATCTGTGGATTTTCTTGTGGTTACAGCATCTGATTCTCAGTTGATATGGTATCTTGCCTTTTGGAGGCCATTTTGGAGAAGCTGAGGCGTTACACAAAAAGCGTCAGGGCCTGTGTGGCAAAATGTGGCATCAGCTGAAAGAGGGAGAATGGCTGGGAACAGGCATTCGGGAGTGGAAGGAAGGCAGAAAAGAAACACTCTTCCCAGAAGCAGTTGAGCATGACCATCAGAAGCCAAACGACAAGGGAGGAAGACAACCCTGTACAGAGAGACTTGGCTGCTCTCACAATGCATGAGCTGGATGTCCAATTTGTTAGTTGGTGTGTGCTGCTGCAGAAATTTGTTTTGACAGCAGCTTGAGTTCCGAAGACTCTAAACCAGGAGTGTCAAACATACGGCCCGCAGGCCACAGCCAGCCCACCAAAAAATCCAATATGGCCTGTGAAATTAATTTTGCAAACAGCGAAAATTATATAGAAGAAATCAATTGCAATTTTTCAACAAATGTAACTGCTATTCCCAATTTGTCCACTGGGGACCTCACTATTTTAGAGTGTTTTAGACATAATACAACAGTGATACCCAGAACTAAACAGCAGATGGCAGCAATGCATCTAAACATCTCAACTCAAAGAAAGAAGAACTTGTCCTGCTAGCAAATTGTTCATGCTGAAGCTACCGGCAAACTGGTGATACATATCCAGAACTGAGTTGAGTCTAAAAGTGCCAATTTTGTCATATCTTTTTTTAGATATATTTTACGTGCGCCTTTGTTGTCAAAATTACCTCGTGGCACTCTCGTTACTCAAAATGTCTTAGTCAAAGAAGAGAACAATCTAGTGTAGAGGACATCTACACTCTCTAAGGTAACCACAGGGGTTCCACAAGGCTCTGTCCTTGGCCCCCTTCTTTTCTCACTATACACTCACTCACTTGGTCACATCAGTCAATCCCATGGCTTTTCCTACCACTCTTATGCTGATGACACTCAGCTCTAGCTGTCCTTCCCACCAGAGAATAACACTATTTCAACTAAAATTTCAGCCTGTCTCTCAGACATATCGGCATGGATGTCTGAGCGACACCTCCAACTGAACTTATCCAAAACTGAGATTCTGATCTTTCCGGGCAACCACTCCTCTCAGCAAAATATCTAAATTCAAATTGGCTCGCTATCACCTATGGAGTCTGCGTGTCCAAGTACACCTCGACATGTAGCCTCGTGGGATTGGGAATTGAATCGCTCACCCTTGGGTTTGAAGACGACCGCTCTACCCACTGAGCCATCATGCTGAAGCAAATGCACCATTCCTAGGTTCAAATGCTCAATACAAGACAAGTTATTATTTTGCTCTTTGTCTCAATTTTCCTGCTAACAGCAGTCATTGGTTTTTTTGAACATACATTTCCATAAGCTTAAAATATATTATATATATATATATATATTATATATAATATATCACTTAAACCGAATAACAGTCTTTGATTTGCCACGAACAGGCGTTTTTTAGTTTTTAACTGTACTGTAGTTTTAGATAACATCTAAATTGTTTATGGAATATTTCTACTTTAAATTAATAAGGACCATGTACACTGATCAATTCCAACATCATGTGCACCTGTACAATCTAATTCAATCCAATACAGCAGTTCTGCCATGAATTCTACTTGAACAAAGTTATAATTTCTCATTTTCAAGTTGAAACTGTTACAAAGGTGATAATTAAACTACACGTTTGTCAGTGGGTAGTGAAGTCATACTGGATTGCATTATGTTAAGAGGTTGTTGTAATGTTTTGGCTTCCTCATTCATTTAAAATAGGGTGGCCAAAACATTACAACCATCTCTAAATACAGATAGCCATAGCCATTGACATATAAATAGTGATTAATAGCAATCTTACCAGGAGTTGCTAAACTTTTTGAAACCCTAACTATTCAGATCAAAGGTTGAGGGACAGGATTATATTCATACATATTCAACGAATCATTCAGGTAATAAAATGTGCAAACATATAAGGTCCATTCATATTTTCGTAATGGCACAGTTTTGATAATTTTGGCTCTGTACACCACCACAGTAGATTTAAAATGAAATAATCAAGATGTGCTTGTGGTGTCTAAAAGTCATCTAGTCATAGTTAATTTAAGATTTTGGTGGTTAAAATGTGTAGTACTTACAGCAGCTGTATGTTATTTGATTGGTTGCAAATAATTTGCAGTCAATTACTGCCTGAACTCCGGAACCTCTTTCAGTTGTTGAAACAACTGGTGAAAATAAAATATGGTGAACAGAGAGAAAATGATGAAAGTTTTTGTCACTCTCCAATTAAAGCAAAGAAACAGTCATCTGCTTTATTGTAGCCATTTCAGATCCTATATGCAAATATCAGTGCTAATACAGACCTTCTAAATTGGCTCAGGGCATCTCTAAATAAAATATATAAGTGTACTATTCTTAGTTTGAGTTTTTGAAAATCACATAGCATAGCCAATGCTTGCTGGTTGGTCGGTGACATCAAATTCACACATGGGGATGGTGAACCTTTATTTCAAAGAAAGAAGATGCATTTGTTATTAACTGAGACCACTACTCAGATTGGCTCTGTGTTCATTGCATACATGAAAAAACATTTTTCTAAGTGTTCCAAATATACACAAACATAAAAATAAATAAGTGATTACAGTTTCAAAATCCACACCTACCCTGGCCACTGCTTGCAGTTGGTGTCAGAAGAAAAACAAATGCTGATGCCACTGCAACTAACTGCGGAAGAATATATGTCCGGAGCAACTTGCCGGCTAGACCACAGCTGTTCACTCGGCTGCCCCGGTTGTATATTCCAGTTAGCTGTAGTGGCTACACATACTAGATACATTTGCATTTCCTTTCCTTCTGACTCAGAGATAAGCATCAACAATTATTTGACTTAAATCATATTTATTCTCTCATGCTCATTCGCAGTGCAGTTATGATATTACTTGCTCTGTCAGTAGACCCCTGATTCACCTTTACACTAATATGGCATACAGCATATATATACAGTATATTAACTGAGTTATTGGGCACTATAATTATTCCTCCTCTGACATACCCTGGACATGTCCACATATCCAGCTGGGGTTTCCTTCTCATGGCAAAGAACTGCTCTTCAGAACTTTCCAAGTTAGATGTCATCGTGTCTTGCACAGATTTTTCCTCAGCATCATTGTAGTTTTCTGAAAATCAAATAAAAAGTGCATATGATATATTAGCTCAGTATGCATTGAACATAATTAGGGTTAAGCTTACATCCCCTTACTTTGAAGTGGCAAAATAGTCCCAGGATTTCTTTTTTCATCAGCGTGTACTAATAGTTGATAAATTAATAAACATAAACTTTAATTAATTAAAAATATTCTTTAATTTCTGAGGAAGGAACAATTCTAATAGCTCAATGGGAATTAAATATGTTGATGAAAACAGTTCTAGGCTTTAATGTGGTTTTTAACATTTCCATCATTTTCTCATTTTTGAGAAGCACTAGTGTAAACACATTGCTGACTTCCTTCCACAGACAAGCAATGCTTTCACCTAGCTGATAATGCAACGACTTTGCAGTGTCACAGTTAACAGGAGATAGTACACATTAACAAGCAATTAAATATTAAAGTACCCTTTGCAAGATTGTTTGACTTTTAGGTTTAATAATGTTTAACAATAATTGTTCTTAAGCTGCATAATAAATGTGAAAGGAATAATTTTAAAATGACTATGGAAACGTTATTTTAATGAAGAATGCATTTACTTGCAATGTTGTAACAATGGTAGACTAGACTACTGCGTCTTTGTGTCTTTGTTCCTCCCTCACCCTGTCAGGCGGGTATGGAGAAAGTGTGAGAGATAACGCCCTTGTAGCATGCGGGATCGACCCAAATGCAGAGAGAGAGCAGTGGGGTTAGAAAACACACGCTTTGCTCTTGTAACACCCGAGCGCTACTAGTGGATTCTACCAGGAATCGGTGTTACAATAACCAGCCGGCAAAGAGAGAGAGAGAGAGAATGGGGAGGAAGTACTCACGGAACCGAAGACTTGAGAGAAGGAGATGAGGGAGAAGATTATGGCGAGTGATCGCTGAGATCAGAGCTCGGGACATGAATGAAACACAATGTCTGAGCAGAGAGCAGATGAATGGACTTCCTATTTATATCCAATCCTGGTCTTTCCTCACAGTCACCTGATCTACTCACCTAACACTGTGGAACCAGCTTCCAGTTCAGATTTGGGAGCCAGACACCCTCTCTACTTTAAAGACTAGGCTTTAAATGTTCCCTTTTGGTAAATCTTATAATCAGAGATGGCTCAGGTGACTCTGAACCATCTCTTAGTTATGCTGTTATAGACAGCCTGCCAGGGGACCTACCTTGATACACTGAGCTCCTCTCCTCTCCTCTTTGCCTTTATATCCAGTCATGTGCCACCATTGCATGTCATTAACTTTGTGCCTTCTGCTGTGCTTCAATCCTCTGTCTCCCTCTCTCTCTCTGTACTTTTCTGCAGGTATCTTCAGCCTCTGAGCTGTATGATTTTGGTTTGCCATTACTGGCCCTATCAACCTATCCAGTGTCTGCTGCGTGTTGTTGTTTCTTTTTCCACTCACTTCTTTCTGCTGGAGGGTTCTTCCATTAAAGGAAATTTTTGCTCTCCACTGTCGCCTACTGCTTGCTTAAGTGGGACTGTTGGGTTCTCTGCATAATTAATTAAATTACAGTGTGTTCTGCTATGCTGTTGCAATTGTCATAACATTATCAGAACTGCATCAGTGCAATGATGTGATGCAAATTTATAATCAAATAAAAGAGTATGGCATATATAAAAGCTTTAGAATCTCTAAAATCTCTGGGCATTCCCTTTGTACCTGACTCGAGGTGAGTAGTAGACAATGGATGGTGCACTCATCCTTAACACCTCCTACTGTAGTTTCTTTCCTATTTTGCTGCTAAAATACCTATGAGAAGAAAAAAATCTCACCACACAACAGCAAAATATCACAGAGAATTATAGCTGGTTGCTTATGGTAATTTCCCAATCACAAATTGCACAATGAATTTGGGGACTGTAAGTTGCCGTTGTTGTTAATGTCTGAAAAGTTGTGCATATAGTTTAATTACCTCATAGAAGATGCATGTTGCTACAGCTGGCTTCTTATAGCTCTGTGCAAGGTGGTAAATCTTTTCTGAAGACAGTAGAGATCAGCCTGACAGCTGTGAGATTTACACTTTACATGCTGTTAAAGTCCTGGTCTGACACAGAGGGTGCCAGAAACCCCTGCCAGATTGCCAGACACCAGGCCAGCAAATGCTCCATACAGCCATTTAATGGCTGTGCTTTCTAGGCTTTATAGCCCATGCTGATGCACTGAGGACACAAGCAAAAGAGAACATTGATTGACCACTTGGCCAAGGCCAAAATGCCGTAACTTAAAACTGTGGCCTGATTGCTTTTTATCCAAGCTGCATTACAGACCTTTGCTGCCTTAGGATCCATTTTAAGCGATAAGCACTCATGTTTATTTGTGATTTAACTTGGCATTCCACCAAGCATACTATATCCCATACTAAGCCATACTTAATGACACTGTTAGAGGAATAAATAGTATTATGATGAAATGGGAAAATGACATCTATATTGTAAGGATAAATGTAAGATCAATAAGACCAAATATGTTGCAAATTACTGTTGTACCTATACTTTATGGAGTTTGAACAATGGAGGTCAGGTTGAGCTGATTCTGATGAAGGGAGACCTGACCCTTGTTGTTACAAGATCGAATTCTTTTCAGGCTTACTGGGTCGTATGAGATTTCAATTTAATGCTATATTTGGCCTTTCAACATGACACATACATGAGTGGGCTTGATCATGTGATGTATTATAATTAGTATTAGAGCCAAGTATTTTGGAAAACCCTGATTTACAGTATACTATTGAACCACAATTATTTTTTGTAATTAGATTCACATGTACTGGTTCACAAACTGGTTTGAGTTATTTGCAGTCACTCACATAGCTACAGAATGTGAATGAAGGATGAAATTAAAAAAATATTTTGGAAATACCTTTACATTTGTATTTATGATGTATTATTCTATTGCTCACGGTGAGGTTGACAGCAGGAGCAATAACAGCACTGTTTGATGAGGTGAACCAGCATGGCCATTTCAGATGGTGGTGGTTTTTTTGAGGCAGTTTTACAACACCCTCACAAAAAACAACTCCAAACGCTATGGTAGTGCATATATGGAGACATGTTGTTTTGAAGACCCAGTTTCTACATAATGTTTCTACATACTGATTCACTTTGAAGTATACTACCAAAAACAGTAAATATTAGTTATTATTATAGACTTTATTTTTATCAATGTGTAAAGAACACTGTACAAAAATGTAACTGATTTTAACCACTTTATCTACTGCCAGGTGGTTTATCGATAATAATACATCAAGATTTATTGGTTGCATTCAAAATAATAATGTCAACATGTATACGTTAAGGTAATCCATCCATCTATTATCTTATCAGCTTTTTCAGTTGAGGGTCATGGGGGTACTGGAGACAGTATCGTATATGTATATGCAGTATATGCATAATTTGTTTTTTTATTAAATTGTCTTGATTTTTCACAATAAGTGCAATAATTATTATACTTAATGTCACATATGCTACAGTAAGCCCTCTTAAAACCTAGGATTGATAAATGTAACATGCTATCTCAAGCTTCAAAAAGTTGGCTGTTTGAGGACCTCCACTGTAGACTATCAAAATAATTATTCTGTCATGAAGCCAACAGCACATCAATCAAAGAATTAAAAATGATACTTAACACCCTTTTGGGACTGTGGATGTGGACAATCAAATTTCATGTTATTTCATTTTTCGTACTTTGATAACATCAGCCATTGTATGAATCTAATACATATATCAGGACTTTTTTCATCCCTTCCAGAAAAATGACAGACAGGCTGATGGATGAAAGATTCACATTTTTAAAATATTCAGGAACTTCAAGAAGAGATGTTAGCTGTAAAATATTTATAGCTAAGAACATTTTGGTTTTCCATCATTCATCTTGTCTGTAACATAGTAAACATTAAATTTTGCTTAATGATTACAACAATACAAAAATATAGCGTGCCGAGATCAGTGTGTGAAACTGTTGAAATATTTTTTTGTCCTCTATGACTAATTATGGGTTAAATTTAAAGAAAAGCACTGAAGTTTTAATTAATTTGTGTTTATTCCTCCTGTCTCTTTGAAGCACATGACTTAATGAAATCCCACAGCTATTAATCTTTTGACTTACCTCTGAGCTACTTTGTCAGCAAGCCACCATGAGAGTGCAAACCAAGTCTGACATTTGACTAATTGCCGTCATTTGAGAATGATCACTTCTGTAATGTATTGGAAATGCACAGCAGCGCAACACAACATTCAGGCACCCCTCTCTGTCTAGTTACCAACTTTAAAGCCAATGTAAAGAGAAAGCCGTTGAACCACAGGAAAAAACTCTTGCTAATCAGAGCATGGTAAGTATAATAGTAATTATTGCAATCAGAACCATTCTTCCCAAATTCCAATCTGATTTTTAAAGAAATTTCTGAAGACTGGGCACTATCCATGGCACAATCAATCATCCAGAGCTGCAGCATAACCAGACTCCAACTCATTCCCCTTCCTTCTGTTTCACAGTGCAGTCTTAGAAGAATGACTCTTACCTGTCCTTGGCACCTTGCGGATTGCTATGTGTTTGATGAAGACCTCAGTCACAGCCTTCTGGGCTAGAGTGGTGAGCTCATTACATACAGAAGACACAAGTGCATAGGGAAAAATGAATAGAGGAGAATGTCTGTGTGTGAGAGAGACCGCGACACTGAGAAAGAAAGAGTACATGGTGTAGACTGTGGAGAATGCAGTAAATATGAGTGATGGGGAAAGCCCCTTGTAGGGTGAAATAAGGGGCACATGGGGCCTTGTACATTGCACTTGTCTTATCATCATTTACCTCTTATTTGTTGGTCTTACTAAACTGTCAGCAATTCCCTGCTTTCTTGGCCTTTACCTGTAAAATGCCATGGAAATACTGACAGGCTGCCAAACTGGAACTGCCTGGAAAGCAGCCTTTAACTTCAACCATATATTGTACAGATTTGATGTACAAACACAGCAGTATTTATATTCCACAGTATGCCTTTCAAAGACAAATGCATTTAACAGCAACTTTCTCAAATTGAGCATTTCCTTTTACAGTTCACAAAGAACCTAGTAATACATATTTCCTGATCATGCAGTTCTCTGAAATGTGCTTTCCCCATTCCTGCAGTCTGTGTAAGTGATGTTTCCTGTAATTGTGTATTTTTCTGGACCAATCCATTTGTCTCTTCATGTATTCCTTGCTCAGCTGAGCATGTCATTACACACATTTGTGTGCAGATAATGCAGTATGCAACAAGGTTACATTTCTAAGGTGGTTCAATTTGAGGACTTCTAGCATTTCAGCTGCAGTCATTTCTCTCCCTCTGTCTCCCTTTCTCACTCGATCTCAGAAATTGCCTCGTTGATGATTCTGCACTACCTTGCTCAGTCACACCACGGTTTCGCAAATTCACATTTGGAGATATGCTAATTATCAGTCAGGTAATGTGATGAAAATGGTAACTTTTTTCTCTTTAGGTATGCTGATAAATTGTCAAGTGCACTGCATCATGAAATTATATCCATCTGTTGCATTAATGTCTTTTTCAGTGGATACAATAGCTACCTTTAAGTGCTTCTTACAGACTGTTGAATGGTGGTTGTGCTAAAGTTTGTTGCTGGTTTCTGGAAAGCTTGTGCAGAGTTATTTTTAGTACCACAAAGTTTGCTTGAGACAAACAACATGGGGTAAGCTACATTTTTACAATCAGTTTTGATTTTCAGAGGTGGTAGAAGGAGGTTGCAATGTTAAAATTAGAAAAAAAAAAATTAATTAGGACAAACAAAGAAAAATAAAATACTAGGGATGTCTGATATTATCGGTCTACTGATATTATCGGCCGATATCGGCATTAAAATGTAATATCGGAAATTATCGGTATCGCTTTTTACTCTTTTAATGACACAGCTTTTACATACCATGCACATATTATACATCAAACTCTTCAGCTACTTCTCCTCT
>JAUBNQ010000017.1:20228570-20241030 GCA_032353495.1 Ctenopoma kingsleyae | reverse complement strand
ATCGGTATCGGAAATTAAGAGTTAGACAATATCAGTATATCGGATATCGGTAAAAAAGCCAATATCGAACATCCCTATAAAATACCAATTGTATTTACTATTTTATGTAATAATCTGAACTATACTAATACAATATTACCCAAACAAGGTCCAGTAAAGGACCAATCATTTGGTGACTTTATTTGATTATCAACACCTTATGGTCACCTTCTTTTTGACCTATCGTAGAATAATTATTGCCTGCTATTACCTTTCTTTGTTTTGCTTGACACATTGTTCAGTCACAATGCCACAGTGTATGTGAAAGTGACAGGGTCCTCATTAACTTTAATTACTGTGTGCCAAATCATCTGACGGCAGTGTTTTGTCCCAGGAACTGATTGGCCCCCGACTCACTGCCATGGGCCCTGTCCTTCATCACCTGTGAAGGTGTAATCTTATCTGTAGCTGTTGCATGGCTCTCCATTAATCACTCCCCCAGCCGAGTCAAATGGTGACTGATGGTTGATGCAGCCTTGTCTGACCATCCCTCCGGTGCTGGAAGGTGCTCTTTGGTTGGATTGCCTACAATGTAGAATAGATCCTGTGGTCGATTGTCAGCGTTGTCTATGTTTGCATAAACACAATTCTGTCCTCTACAGGGGTACACACTGTGCCATATTTATTCATGCCAACTGTCTGAGCACCAGAAGTTCAACACATCAATCTGCTACTGTTGACCTTGTCTTAGGAGCTGAGTTCATGGTGTGATCTGGGTACTGGGAATTTCTTCTCAGTGACACAAAACTTTCTAGTTATTTGACCAAAACTTAAATACTGAATTTTCATCCCACCTCTTAATGAGCTCAATTTTAAGATGTGCTACGACTGACCAGAATATCGTGAATGGGAAGAGGTGTGTACAGTAAAAGGGGTTGCAGGTAGAGGAGAGAGATGGAATAGAAAGAGTTTGTCTTTTTAATAGCAGGATAAAAATGACACAAAGATGAAACAAATCAACCCCGGCCTTTAGCCAATCCATAGTAATCAGTGAGACTGTATTGGGCTATCTGCTTCATGGACCGTTACCAAGCAGCAGAGAAAACACAGATCTGGCATCTCCTTTCCTCTCCTTACTGATGGAGGCAAGGGCAGTTAGAGTGAAGTGTACTAATTACATATGAAGGGGGAGCAAATAAGGGGCTGGGTACGTATTTCTGTGTTTTAGTGTCATATTCACCTTTTTAAAGTGGTTTTGCTCCACACTAATTGTCAGTCACTTAACAAAGTGTGTCCTGCTGGCAATGATTAGAGGATTGATCAGGGATGTGAACTAATACATGCCCACTGCCAATGTCAAAACACAGATGGCATGACTCACTTTGCAGTCTTCTAAAAGAGATTTCATTTAATCTTGTCTTATGGGCAAATCTGGCCAAATGACGTCCAAAGGGATGTGTAGTGTCTGTTTGTATTGATCTCCATTAATTGTTGTGACAGTAAAATATAAAATTAAAAATTAGGTGGTGTATAATTCACAAAACATCACTTATCTCTTCACGCAGTGTGCAGGCACAAAAGCTGTGGACATACAGACAAGAGACACGCACTTATGTACACATACACACAACATCTGTTTTGTACACATTGGCATCCATAAATTATCTTCCTGGTAGGCAGATGATTTGGCATCAGTGTGCTCAGGTTTTCATAACCTTTGGATGCCTCCCATCCTTGTCCTACAGAGAACTGAGGACAAAGCTCTGCCCTATTAGAGATGAATAATGAGCCTGTTGGCAAAGGAGACGTTGCTAATGTTTTGTCCAAATACCTAAAATCTGTCCTCAATGATAATGTATTCTGCACCGGTGCCAAACAGTTCTATATATGAAGAGGTGATTTCATCACAGATATGACTTATGATATATTTAGACTGGAAACAGAAGAAAAACAATCCCTCTCATACTGAAATGTCTGGCGGGTGTTTAGGCACCACAAAAAGGACTTAGTTTGTTTACCTGTAATTGATGCTTTTCCTGTGTGGCCGCATAGCTTTGTTTGTTTATGCTAATGGCTGTGATGACCTGTTGGTCCCCAATCTTGCAGGGAAATGGCAACCAATACTTTCGGGAGTGAGCCATTGATGTGTCTTCAGTGCCTCTTTCTTCACAGGTACTTGAGATAAACTTAGCCGGAGCAAAACAAAAGAAAATATTCAAAAACTGAAGAAAACAAAAACAAAAACACCAAATTACTTCTGGTGTATGCATGTGTTGCACATCAGCTTCAGGCTAAATGATGCTTGTGCAGCTTCTACCAAGCTGCTTGGTGTAAAAATGCCCACTCTGCTTCCCTTATATTGGGCTCTTGAGGCTCGATGCTGCCTAAACAGCACAGCTGTAATTCCCCTAAACAGAGCACTTTGCAATAAATGTTATACACGAACAAGGTGGGCTGGAATAGATATGCTTCTCCAGAGCACCTAATAATCTATAGTGTTGCAGTGGCGAGTAGAAGATTAGGCACATCTCGATCCATGATTGATGGAGAGAATCAGTGAAAAACAGTGTACCTAAGTCACCAATGTTGGCATAACGAAATCACATAGGTAATCCTCAGCAGAATCAGAATGATTTGGTAATTTGTTGAATAGTAAAGCTTAATTTTAGGCACATTTTCAGATGATTGCTTTTGTAAATCTGTACTACTACAGCATGTGCACTGCAGTGACATTTAAATAAATTTAAAATGCTACCTTATGCTGCTGTAATAAAATATAGGTCAATATATGCTGGTTTAAAATAGCATATTTTAATTAATATTTTATTAGAATTAAGTTGGAGTTTATTGATTATTACTGACCAGTTATAGATTTGAGCACGTATCTGCTGACTAAACCTGTCTCATCTACATTAGTATAGCAAAATCTTTGAATGATAAATTTAATTGTTTGGTTGTAGTAGAAAGAAAAACAAACATACCAAGTGTGTGACTTGGAGGTAAAAGCAAGATAGCTTATATACACTTTGCATAAAATAGTTAAATCATTATACTACCTGCATTGCTGTGAAAACAAATTCATTCTCATTAACAACAATAAATCATCAACTATGTCAGTAGAGTAAGAAGAGTATATTTCTATGTGAATAAATAAGATGCTTTGACCATTTCTTCCTTCTACGGAAGGTTAAGCCCACATAAGGTGATCAGAGGCACAAAGGTCAGCTTCACAGGAGTCAGCAAAGATTTTCCTCTTACAGCCTATGGCATTTTACTATTCAGACTGAAAAACACAACATTAGGAAAGTAATGATGAGGGGACCAGGGGAGCAGCCTCACAAAGCCATTCCCCAGGGTGGATTATTGCTTGGAAAAAGAAAAAAAAAATCTTTGAACAGGAGCACTCTTTTTCCACCATCAGCTCTCACTCCTGGACACACATTTTTTGAAATGTCAGTTCTTTAGGGCCACAGTTCTAATTTTTGTTCCACTCAGTGTAAATAAATAGGTCTGACTGTGAGTTTTTGTGCACAGATCCCAGGGGAGTGGCATGCATGCTCAGCAGAGAGACCTTTCACTGCAACCTCCCTCTAACATATTGATTAGGAATGGCTATTGGCATTAGCCCTGTGAATAAAATGCTGCTCTACTGAGTTCAACTCCCCACTGTGTGACCGAATGGAGAGACAAAACCTTTAGCACTTTTCTGTGAAGTGCTATTTAGCTTGAATCCTGAGTCTAATGACGTCACTGCCAGGCACAGAGGAAATGAAAAATTGGAAATGTCACTTTTGTGGACCACACTTTCTCAAATTACTTTTTGTATCTGTTTTTCTGCCTGCCACTCTTATGTTCCAGCCTCTGCACCAGACCAAGAAAAGATCATGCTGAGATGATTTATAAAATCAAGAGCAGGAAAATGGTGTTTTCTGGCTCTGCACTTAAAGTTATTTGTTGACATCAAAGAGAAGAAGAGGCTTGACATGTAGATATACATTTCTCTGCTGAAAGCAATAGTCCCCTTGACATTTGAAATAACTGGAACATGAAAAAGGACAATGTTTATACAGATTCAGAATACAGAGTGTGTAGTGTTTTGTATTCACTTTATGGGAACAAGCTTTTCATATTTTGTGACTTATACTATTGTATGAGGAGGAGAAAGAAGCCCATCATACTCTTAATAATTCACTTCCATTGTTGAATACTAGTAAAAATGATTGCTTTTGTAATCTCTATCAATATTTTAAATGATTACACACAGGGGATCCATTCATTGTATCTTTTGAAATTAGAACAGGCACTAACTTTTTGGTCCACCGGTAACTATTATCTTAATGATCTGCTTTGCTTCACATCACTGTGTTTTCCCTGAGCCTCAGAATGACTTTAGGTAGTCGAGTGATTTTCCATATATCATTTATTTATTTAGTAATTAATTTACTTGTGTATTAATCTATGAGCTATGTATTTAATATTAAATAATGCACAGTCCTCTTCATGAGATTTATGATAAACGTAGGGCTTTCTCAGTGGTCCTTTGTTTTCTGTTTGCTTGGAATATAGGGCAGTACAGTTTGGGTGCTTTTGTCAGAGACAGTTTGTGTGCTGCTATTTCGTAACAGCTTTTTGCGGCAGCTGGGATTTAAGAGACCTTTCCTGGGTAATGTATGAGCTCCTGTTGTTCCCTTCACTGGTGAGGAGATGTAGGAAGGGTCCAGACAATTGTGGAGGAGTGAATGCTCAGAGGAAGAACGTTTTGGTGCAATTGAACTGGCCAGGAGACTGGGCTCAGTATCGCTATCTGGTGTAGCATAGCTACTTTTGTCCTCCTGCAACTCCTCTTGCTCCTCCTCCTCATCATCGTCACAGCACAATGCGTGGTAAAGAATTTTGTCACTGAAACGGACTCTTTCCCTTGTGCCGGAGGTACGGGAAGTCTTGTGGCTGTGTGTGGAGCTGCTGGCCTCCTCGCTAGATGAATCTGGAGTAATAATACGGGGCCCATTGGGGATGGGCAGCCCGCCATTCATCTGGGAGTAGACAGAGGCAGTGGTGGGGGGCGGGGTGGGGGTCTGGGTCTGGGTTGGGATGGTCCCGCGTCCCAGGTCCGGTTGTAGATCTCCTGGTTGTTCACCAGGTCTACCAGCGGCAGCACCAGCAGCCTCCAGATAGCTGCAGAACTCCCAGCTATCAGAAAGCACATCTGCATTGAGGAAGTCCAGCCTGAATGCCTCTCCCAAACCCCGCTCACTGCTCGATGTACTGCTAGCCGTGGCCACCGTCCAGTCATCTGGCTCCAGATCAAAGTCAAAGTCTGACGTTAGTTTATCGATCTGACCCACCACCTGCAGAAGAAAAGGGAGAGAAACAGATGAGCTATCGTACAGAAGCAAATTATATGCCATAAGTGGAATAAAAAAAACAGCATGACACCACTGATAATAACCATTGATTGGTCAGTTAATCACCATTTTGGTCCAGACTAAAATCTTAGGTATAATTAGTAATACCATGAAAACTAATTAAATCATTCTTCGCTGTACTTTGTGTTTATTGGTTATTATCAAATGACAGCACGCTAAGGCTTACCTAATACCCGCAAGACACCAGCATTAATAAGTAGACATTAGTATTTAGTTCTATGCAGCAGTGTGCCCAAGTGCTGCCTCACAGAACTGGTTGGTCTAGTTTCCACCTAAGTTAGAAATTGTTTAATATCAAAACTTTCTGAAGAAGGTAAAGGCTATGCAAAAGAAAAGTATTAGTTGTGAAACTTACTTTAATATAAATCTCTGTGACAGTTTACCTAATACTACATTACATGAAATTTCCAGATGCCTATACCCCACTGATTTGTTCCCACAGGCACACTCAACAAAAGACAGAGATTTATTCACAGCTGCTTGTAGATCTGTTTGCCATTACAGCTTGCAATTACACTACCTTTCGTCCATAAATCTTTAATTGTTTGTTTGTGGTTTTAAAATGATTTTTATTCCCGCCAAGGCCTCCTGTGGACAGGTGTTGTAAATTAGCTTTATGCTACATGAAAACAAAATTAGATACCCGCTGGAATGAGGTTGTAGAGATGAAGCTGTGTCACAACTCATCAGACAGGTGACTTTAGTTGTCCGAGAACAAGAGACAGCTACTCAACCTCGTAAATGGATGGTGAAAACTTTATCTTGATGTTGTACTGTACCTGTTACATTGAACAAGATGAATCTACTCTGATATATTAATTTACAGTAAAATCACTTTACCCAGTGTTTTTGATCTTAGCACTCTGCAGTATATGTTAATTCCAGTCAAACACAAACTACAGTACATATTGGTGCTACTGTGGGTGGGTGGGGGGTCTTGTCTAAGGACACCTCGACATGCAGTCAGGAGGAAACAGGTATCGACCCACTTACCCACCCTGGGGTTCGTAGACAACTGCTCCACCAACTGAGCTACTGCTGTTTAGCCTCAGTGTTTCCGTTACCAGCAGCCACAGTGTTGAGTGTTTGATGAATAGAAAACACTTGAGCTGGAATCACACTGGTGTACTAACAGCAGCTAAAATCCATGTCCCCTATACTTGACATTTTAGCACCTTCAGTTAGTGTGTTCGGCTCTCAACAACAGTCTATTGTAAAGTGAACACACTTGGCATTTGTGTAGCTTGTAAATGATACATTTCCCCAAACTATTCTGCAATTAAGCCTAGTGGTTTGAACTCCACAAAATTTTGAAGAATATGCGCATTTGAGTTTGCTGTATAATTGCAGCTGAATAGCTGAGAAAGTGTAGTTTTACCCTGAGATTTGTGGAACATGATCCCTTTTTTTCCTGCCTCTGTAATTATGTGCAGTGTTTGCTTCTTTCTGGCTCTTATGACTACAAATGAGCAAAGTTGTATCAACAACACAAAGTCTTATCCCTGCATGTAAAATTAAAATCCTTATTTGTTGTTTGTCTAACTTAGAGAAATTGTGAGTCTCAGACTGAAAATGCAAACAAACTGAACAGTTAACTAAAAGCTCAGGTCTTCTGCAAGGCAAGTGTGACAACTAATACCCAAGAGCTTGATAATCTTGCACAAATATCACAAGAATTTCAATTGAACATACACTTACTCACTAAATCCATGAATCAAAAATAAGAACAACTTATACTACCGACAAATGTGAGATGGAATATACCTTTTTAACATACTGCGCAAAGGATAACTAGATGCTTTCCTCATACTACTGCATTTTACATCTGTAGCTCCTAAATCTTTACATCCCAACAGAGATATTTGGTGCTGTATAACCTCTTGCATTTGAAGCTGGCCGTATACGTCTGTATACCTGGTTTTGGCTCATCTGACAGTGAGCCTTTCTGCAGATCTGCCAGTTGTGGCATTGTACAACTCATTGTTACCTGGACTGTGGCATGTTGGCAGACTGCCCAGAAGAAATTTGGCTGTATGAATCTTCTAATCCTTGAATTACTCAACCTGTTTGCTGTGTGATTTACTTTTTATTCATGGAGTTGATCATATAAGGTGATTCTAATGGCCTGAGGAGGCTGAATAGTTTTGTTTGCTTGATTACAGAACCTGAGCAAGAGACTAAATTTAATCGACCTAAAGAATTAACTGGCACGTGGATTTTAAAAGCCTACTATAACACCAGTGCAGAGTATTGGTTGGTTAATTGATGCAATTAGTAGCTAGTCATCCTGCTATACATATACATATATATATATATATATATATATATATATATATAGTAATTTGTATTTAAAACTGTTTGAACATAAACACTACTGTTTATACAACTGTGTCATGTTAAAGAAAAGTAAGAGGTAAAAATAAAAATGACCAGTAAAAATCACCAAAGTCTTGCTTTTTCTCTGCAGTGTATAATGACCCTGGTTATTTCCATTATACAAATGCACTGTGGAGTGTAAGCTGTGGTAACGGTAAGCAGTGCCAGCTTCAGCTGCTTAGCCTGACCCCTGCCTGCGGTATGTAGGCTAATTTAGCTTCATAACTGTCTCAGCTCAAAGGGTCTGCTGAGTCTTTCTAGGTCACAATGCAGCACATGCTCAATGCAGCAACAGTGAACACAAGTCTCTGATATTTCTTCCAGTAAGAGATGTGTGATACGAGCTATAGACTGAATTGGAGGAGCAGATTGCTTCAGCACAAAGGATGAATGAACACATCAGGCACAAGTCATTAGCAGTGTGCCCACTGTGTTTCAAATAGAAAATGCATTATGAAAATTTGCAACAGTCAAAAATAGAAGGCAAAAGTAATTATGAGATGTTACTATGATAGGTTTTGCAGAGTACCATCTTTATCTGTACAATAATGGAGAATGTAAAACTGGTCTTTTAGAGACTTTCCTATATAAGGTTACATAGTGATACTGGTACAGGAACAGGTAAGAGTAGCACTGTGAAATACTGTGATAATACACAGAGTTACTCAATTGCTTGTAACTTATACAATATTCAGCTCATGTTTACTTTGCCAACTCTTAATAATCATGTGCCTATACAGCTGAGATCACAGAGTTTCATGCTTAAATTGACTGATATCCTCTTGGCAGTTGCTCTGATTGTTTCTATCAATGTTTCTGTAGATTAAATTAATTGAAGGTGGGTTTTGAGTTCTCTGTTGTTCTGTTTACCCAAAATGTTCAAATCTGGATGTGCAGCTTGACACTGTGATCAACCTCTGAAGTCAGGCTGTATGTCCCCCATGGTCTTTATGGCACTATCACTCTTCAGAGTTTATGACACAGTGATGGCATATCCTTGTGATACTCCATTTGTAGCTAAGCAGTAATGTATAATATAAGGGGGGAGTAAGTGCCGAGACAGAGTTTAACTTCGTCTTTAATTTTGTCTCAGTTTCTCCACAGACAACTTCACTTACATTCTTATCTGCAAATGCTGTCTAGTGAAACCTACTGAAATGTGTGGGTGTAAGGAGAAAGGTTCAAACTAAATCTAGCATTAACTATACATACTTAATATTCTTTCAGTAATATTCAAGAATTTAGTCTATCCAGTTTAGAAGCAGGGTTTTCAAGCAAATGCTAAGTTGATACTGTCCATACAGAGCAATAACTGCTATTGTAATTTTTTTCACTGCACTCTATCAGCTGGCAGCCACTAGTCAACTGTGGTCGTGTTACCTGATCAACACACAGTCCAGTCATTTCAGAGTTCTCAGAGGTGCTTTAAAAAGAGAGGCTGCCTCGGCACCTTCAGGCGAGGGTTTATTACTGTACCTCAACACCTGTCTGAGATGATTGGGCTGGGTAATTGAGGGCCAGAGTGAAAGAGGGCACTTGTTTGTGACAGAAATGTACGGTGATGGAAAAGACTGGCAACAGTAATCTAACACAGGGCGATGGTCAGTATTGTGAAAACTCTGAATAACCTCTTCTCAGGCAGAGTGTTGACATGGGAAATAAATTCAGTTTTGTCCATAACCTTACAAGAGCCATTCTCTGTAGTATTGTGCTCCACCTGGTATCATGATTTATTTATCATTAGTGAGAACCTATTTATTTTCCATCAAGTGGGCACCTGTCCTCTGTTAATGCTAATTGAAAATGTGCTGAAACATTAATAGGGGGATAAGTTATTTCATTACTAGTACAAGTTTAATGTGTTAAATTGAAAAGACTAAGGTCAAAATCAGCAAATGTAAAATGTTGAGAGTAAAATGACATGTGATGGGGAAGAGTATATTCTGCACATGTTCTAATAACTTTCTTCGTTCTTTAAACAGAATAGTTTATCTTGATCTGTATTGATATTCCTTCTATATGAAATGATTTTTGGTAACTGTGTAATAAACCTATGCAGATTGTAATTCTTTACAAGTCTTATGCTGATGATGTAAACATTTATCTTTAATAATAACAATCATATCTACCATGATTTTCCACGCCTACTCAGTATTACATGTTCTAGCATTTATCAGCTAATAAAAATAGTTCTGAAATATGCCATCTGTAGCAATGCAGTCTGTATGTATGTAAAAAAAAAAAAAAAAGTCAGGTGTGAGTTACCAAAATAAATGACACATAACACCCGCAGGGCTCATTTGAAATGCACTATGTGTGACTGAATTTTCTGTGAATTGCTTCATTACTCTGTGTTCAAGTGGCCTCTCTCCATCTGTTTCTGTGCCACCCATTCTTCCAGGAATCATTTTCATAGCTGACTGAGAGAAGTTTCTAGTGCTTGTTTGTTAATTATGCAACATCCAGTGTCCAGCATGGCTTTGCTTGTTAATGGGAATATCTGAAATGCATTCACTGGAGCTATTCAAACACATCTAGTGTTATTTCTTTCTCAACATGTCACACAAGAATCCAACCTACCCCTGTGCAGCACTTCCATTGCTGGAAGTGGTGTATGCCAGTTAGAAAGTCTCTGCAATTATCGAAATGGTCTTCCATGCTGGCTTCATAAGTAAAACATCTGAAAATATTGTTTTTAAAGCATTTAGCTCCTGCAGTTTTACAGTTCATGCTTACTCTGTGCCCCATGCTTGCTTCGCCTCTACTTAATTCCCCACAAGACGTGAAGAGGGGAGTATCCTGGCCACTCACAGTGTGCTGATATGGTTTATCTTATCCCGCAGAAGCTAATTTATCATCTTGGCTTACTCTGAAAAAACATATTTACTGCATTCCCTAGAAAAAAAATCACCTGGTGACTCATATATATATATGAGCAATCTCTTCCAGACATCTTATTCACTATTGGATGAAACAGCATTTTGGGAACATTTTGAATTTCTCATTACATAAATAATATTACCCATCTGTATGTGAACAACATGCAGAATGTCCCATATCTGCACAATACTGTTGGCTTGAAAGGCCACATTACATGAGAGGTCAGGGTAGAGTTGTGGGGTATATTTAAACACATTTGGTAAAAACTTGTACTTGAATAAGGTATTTATGTGATTGCATGTTTCTGCTACTTTTTGCTCTTTTCATTAGCAATGTATGTAACATGCTATCACTATGAAACTAACATCAATATTTTTTCTATGGCAAAGTCAGAAAGACAAGCTGCTCTTTGCTCATTGTACTAGATGAGTGTTTTGAGTGTGGTTGTGATTTCAATGCAGGAGTTGACTTTGCAGAGGTCCAGTGGGCGGGCAACATTACAGACAAGCCAAGGGGACCTGATTTAGGTCAGGCCATCTTGATTGGTGAGATGTGTTGCGTGGTGTTGGCACAGGGATGAAGTGTCCTTTGAAGTGTTCACTGGAAGCATTTGGTGTAATTATCCTGTCATGAGAGGGACTATAAGCCTGAGACTTCATTAGGCACATTCCTCCTGCTTTTTCATCTTTTTTCAAAAAACACTCATCTTTATGGAGGCCTTAAAGTGCTAAACAACACTGTGATGAGCATAGGGCCAATGCCTCCTGACATCTCACTAATCAAAAGCATCATTACAAACTTCACCCCATAATGGGCTTCATTTATCCCTTTGGGGCTTTAGAAGAGATCGGCCTTTGCAGTGCTTGAGGCCTGGGGTATCAACCACTTGCTTTGCCAAATTTACGTAGGTCATTATAGACAAACTCATGTACCTGCGGTGCGGCAAATTTGGATGGTTTATACTATTATTGTGAAGAGGGTTGTGGGTTGTAAAATAAGTGAGGAAACAAGATAGAAGCTATGTCTTCCTGCAACAAGGAGGAAGCAGATGCAGCATCCGTTGGTGTTGGCAGACCACACTGATTGATTGATTGAGGTTCTCCTTCATCGCTTCTATCCACATAGAGAGGTCTAACACCAGTAATAACCAGAAAAAGATGGTAGATCTGCTCCGTGGGGCTCTGCAGTCTACCTTCTTCTCTGAGGTAGCACACGGATTAGGTCTGAGTACAGGCAGTTCAAGCTGGTCACATGCAAGGAAAAATAATTTGCATGTGAGCATGGCCAGGCAACAGTACAATAAGTATTGTAATGACTCAGTAGTAATTAACAAAATAGTGTCTTTGTGTACAAGATCAGTTGAGGTCTAAAGTCACTGTAGTTTGTTGCAGCAAATGTGTATGTGGTGTGTTTGGATGGACAGTGGAATCTTAGTGGAAAATGGGAGAATATAACAAAATGGGAACCAGCTAAGCCCTGGGCAACAATAAATCCCTCACCCTGCTCTTTTTAACTGCCAGTTTCTCTACGGGCCAAACCAGTAAACAGATAACAGCAAGGTTACCCTTATAAAAACAGATACAGAATACATAGCTATGGTTATCACAGTCTGTGGTGATGACTAATATCTTCTGTGCTGCAGTCAGGCTTATTGGTCACAGTAACAATGACTCATGTAATTTTTACTATAGCAGTAAATCAGCACTAGAAACTGAGGTAAACATGCTATTCCATAAAAAATACCAAAGCATAATATAGTAAAATCTGCAGCTGTGTATAGTAAAGCAAAGTTAAGAAAT
>JAUBNQ010000017.1:20196890-20227149 GCA_032353495.1 Ctenopoma kingsleyae | reverse complement strand
AATTGGTTATGCTAATTAGAAGGTTGCTAAAAATATAGTCTGTGTGTGTGTGTGTGTGTGTGTGTGTGTGTGTGTGTGTGTGTGTGTACAGTACCACAAGCTTGTTTAACTACAGTATTTTTTTTTATTTTTAATAGTTGGGTTTAGGCACTCACAGCAGACACCAGACACATGTTCAATTACTTTTAAACAAAACCACAATCCAGTCTTTATGTAACCTAACCCTAACCAAAGTGCTTTTGTGGCCTAAACCTAACCACAGACAAGACTGTGGAGTTAAACTAGGTTATTCACTAACCTCCTCCTTGCAATGTTTTCATTACTAAATGTAACACTTCATTTATTTAAAAATATGTTGCATTGGAACAAAGTCCAGCCTGTCATTAGATTTCCTCCAAAAACATAATTGTGGTTGCTGTTTAGTGCATAAGAATGTAATTTTTAGGAGACAAGGTTACTGTATAGCGTTTTATAAGGACTGTAACATGGAGCACTGATCTACACTATTAGACCTTGAAAAAACATTAAGCTAACATATCAATGTCATAAGTCTACAACAGAAGGCCTAAACATTTTTTATAACAGCCTTTTCAGGTTTTTAGCATTTAGGGTTTTGCTTCATTGTTGTCAGGCCATGACTTTGGATGAGAAATCAGTAGCTGTATATTACACAGGGCCTGCAACTAATATGTCACTGCCATTTCTAGGTTTATTGTTTGAACTTCTGTATATGTAATTTCCCTCCAGATATTGCTGGATCTAGTAAGCTGAAGTTAATACATCGATGCTAAAAGGAAAAGAAAAGAGAAAAACATTTATGCAATTTATTCTTATCTTGACCTTCCCACTGCTGTTTTATAGCAGTGGCGATAGGCCTGAGAAATTTATCTGTAGCTGTTTGTTTTTCTTCATCTTTGTTGTCTTTGCTTTGGAGCTTCAAACAAACATTTTCCCAATGTTGACAGCAGTATTATTCTCATGAACCATACCATGTCAGTACAGGATGATGTGCTATTTGTTGAGAGCTTTATAAACTATGGGGCTCCCCCGTCCTTCTTGCTCACTTGCTAATATTTTTTTTCTTATTCTGCTGATACTATGTGGCCACAAATAAGTGCATCTGGTCAGCAACAAGGTTGCATAATACTTTGTTTTTAAAAAAATGATCAACTCATAGTAACACAGCTCATATTACTTTAATCTTTTCCTGACAGCGACAATGACCTCCTCTCCATTTTACACTAAACCATGAAATTTTTGTAGTTCATTTAATGATTTGATGAGCACAAACCTAAATAAGCTTAATCAAGCAATTTGGTAACACAACTTTAACCTTACATTACATCCATACCTATCCAGGCATTCATTCTGGAATGTGTCTTTTCACAATTGTTGCACTAAGCACTTACTTAGGGCTACTCTGTTAGTGCGAACTGATCTCCTGTGACCTCTCATCAACAAAGCATTTTCGCCCTCAGGCTTGTGATTGTGACTCACTGTCTGGAGGAGTGTGCTGTTTAAAATAACCACTCTATTTTACCTTACCAAGGCAATGGATATGCTATGATATCTAAGATATGGTTATTTTAACAGTGATGCATTCTTCCAAGGAATTATTGACTTTTTAAGTTAAAACAATTCCAAAAATCAATAAATCAAGTCTATCACAGGTCTGATGTATAGAGATGGACAATCAATTACACTCACATATATATCTATAGGCAATTTACAGTGAAAACTTTGAGAGTTAAAAACCTTTGGCTGGTTTATTAAATAAAAAATAACAATTGGAGATCAGATTATGTACCTCATATATGTAGCTCATCCTTCTTTTGTATTCAAACAACCTAAACCATATGTTCTTTTTGCTACATCTGGAATTATTAGACAAAATAGTTATAGCTTCCATCCTCACATTCACATACGATGTTCCTTTTACAGAGAATTTTATATTAACCAATTCAACTAAAAATAGCAGTATAGACAACTCATTTAGGTCATTTAAAGTTTGCACACGTTCCTGGGGACCTCATTTATCTTAATGACCTACTCTTCATATATTACAATCATGTTACAATCCTCAATTATTGCAATCAGCAGAGACAACCCATGTACACTTGGTGTGTGGACATACCATCTCCCAATCAAAAAGGGTCATGACAAGTTATGGGAAATGAAAACAAAGCTGTGGAGTGGTGGCTTGCTTCCTTCCCCACCGTCATGCTGAAGTAGGCCACAGACATTGGCACAACTCACTCTCCTACTTCTTCCTTTCGAAACAATTTGTCATCACTTCCAGGGTTCTGCCATTTCTATCTGTGACAATTTGCAGGGCGGTCGCCTCAGAGAGTGACAAAACCTGTCACAGTGCGTCACTTTCACTCTCTCTCTGGCAAGCAGCAGGACATCTTTGAGTGTGCAGCACCTTTATCAGATATGGCAGTTCCTAAAGCTTTGCCTATAACAACAGGCAAGTTGGAGGAGAGGAGCCGGTGACTTTATAGAGACCTATTTGCAAACAAAATCACTGGGAGACATTCCCCACAAGGCACCACCTGGCTGCCACACATAACCTACCTGCATCACTCCCTCACCATCACTAGCTTCTCTATTTATAGATGCTCTCCTGTCCACCCACCCACGCAGAGCATCTTGTAAAACAGCAGCCAAAATCTAGCAAACTGAACAATCTCCTTCAGGCAATCAATCATCGGGGTGACATATGTCAACTTATCTTCCCGTAATGTGTGGATAACATCTTTCTGACACGTTTAACATCGCTAACAATAGAAATTAACAATCAGCCAGCTTCTTGCCAGACCTTGTGGAGATAGGGAAGCCTGCAGTGACCTTCTTTGTCATTATCTGAAGTCTTTTCCTATTTTTAGCTTGGCTGTGTTAGAGTAAGTAGTGAGATGAGCTATGAAATAGAAAGAAGCACCTTAGTGTGAGATAAAAACTTACTGCATTGGATGGTGGGGGCAAATGGTTAGGGTATTGGATGTGATCTAATCTTTGTGTAATGCTGAGCAGAATTTTTGATGATGGGGGTGTCAGCCGTCAACCACCAGTGGGCTATCAGACTTGTCAATAAAGCAATTAGTGTCTCATCTCTGAGGGGAGTCGGCTGAATTCTGATCATTGGTATTATGTTATTGAACAAGCATTCCCCAGCGAGGGAATGATATTGAGAGCTCTAACACAGAACACAGATGTGCACCTGCAAGCTAGTCAGGCATTTGCTGCATTTTGATAAGGTCCACAGTGAGCATATTGTGAATACTATAAGAGCTCTCACAGCAGGGTGAGTGAGTGCGTGAGTGCTAAAATCCCATATATAATTAAACTTAAGCAAGCAAGGACTATAAAATATTGCCTCATAAATATATGTTGTCTAAATAAATCGATGTATCCAAACATAAGTTCTCAGATTTTAAGTATCATCTTTTCATTTATTCTCCATCTAAGGAGCTATCACTTTTTTTTTTTGGATGAATTTCATTAGCCATCTTATCGCGAGAACAATTAGCCAATGTGGGTGGGTTGTCAGCCATTTCAGCAAGAGGAGCTTGGTAAACGAATGTCACCAAAGTGAAAGAAAAATATTTTAACTAGGGCAGTATTTTAGTACATTACTACAGTTTTTTTTCTACAAGGGGTTGAGGTTGTCCAGGCAAACCACCAGATAACTGGTTCCTTCTTCAGCATACATAATCACAAAAATATATTAGAATAAGACCTTAAGAGAAAGTACCATTATATGAATGTATTATTTTAATGTTTATTCTAGTGTTTTGGGCCCTTTATATAAATAGGGTGGCCAACTCATTAGAAACACCTCTTAATAAAATGCACTTAATGCACCTTTGTGACAGTTTCAACAAAAACTGAGAAATTCTAACCTTAATTATTGCTCACATGTACCTTATACAGTGGCCAGTGAGTATACATCATCTGTCTCTCAGGTTTGCTCTGCTGTGCTGTCTTGTGAGAAAAACACATAACAGAAGGGTTATGTACCTGCATTGCTCAGGAACATTAAAATGGGCAATTACCAGACCACAGACAAATAAGCTAAGTACAGTGAAGGTGAAGGACAGGAGATGCAATTTTCCATCCTCGTCTCCCCTCACTCATCTCTTGCAACTCACTCTTTAAATTGCCAGTCCATAAACAGTGGGCTGATTGTACTGTGCTGCTGACATAAACTATAAGGAATGAAGAATGTAAATGTATTGTTCCATATTCCAGCATATTCACCATTTCAGTACAGTTGCCATTGGTGGGGTATAGAAAATGTGAAGCCAGGCACAGAATGTAATAAGTAATTAAAAGGTAGAGGTACAGTACGGGTGTTCATTGAACCGTCTGTGGAGAACATTTGTGAGGATCTCTGCAACTGAGTTATGCATGCTTCTTTGTCTTCGACAGCCCTTCACTGTGAACTTCCCCTCTATATGCTCAGAAAGCCAACAAATCGCCGTTTCCAAACCTACTGTTGTGCATTTTTGCAAGTATGGATGACGCTATAACTGGTGTTTGCTAAGGCACCTTCTGAGGCTAGCTCCTCGCTTTTCAACCACCGCTCGACATGGCTCCTGGAAATGTTTGAAAAGAGGCTGTATTAATAATCCATGGATTCTGTGTCCATGCATAAATGCAGCGCCAACCTACAAGTGCAAGTCCTTAGTTGGCCACTGTTTTGACACCTTTCAGACTTTCTCTCTCTCTCTGGAAGCTGAGCTTTGATTGATGACAACAAAAGGAGTGGGGAAATCTGAGGGCTGGATGGGGAGATAACTGACTGACTGAGAATGACTCAGTCTGTAGCACAGAGTCAGTCTGCTGCAGCCTGAAGGAAGAGAGCGAGACAGGAGCGCAAGAGTGAGAGGGAGTAGGGAAGGGAGAAGGTATCATGGGGTAAATGAGGCCTTGCTGTTTGGCAGTGCACATAGCTTCATCATCCTTGGCTCATGTTTGGGAGGCAAACACGACTGGGGTAATATTGCTTTATTTGGGAAGAGAAACATCACCGACAGTCAGAGTGATATGACCAAACACACAGCGGGCCTTGCCAAAAGCATTCTATCTAATCAATCTACTGTGTGAGGACACAACAAACAGCATGCATTCACACAAGACCACACACCCACAATAGGCACCCACAAAACTACAGTATATTCACTGACACTCCCATATACACAGCCAATGTCATATTTTCTGGCAGATACTCATACACCCACACAAACACATGCATCAATCACTAGCATTTTTTCCCTCCCAGATAAAAACACACTGTCATACACATACAACAGATACATTTAAAGCACACGCTAAATCAATCTGATGGCCGAGCTGTCCCATGCTACTTTGATATTGATAGGAAACAGTGATTATTCTGATGGCATGTTGTATACCTAACCTCAGGGTTTTAGAGCTTTATTTACAGGCCAACAATAGCCCTTAGAAATGTAAACTACACCTCTGACTGCATCTCATGTGACCTTGGCTTTTTATGTGGTGAAACTACACGTATGCTGAGAACAAATAATGTGAGATCAGATCAGATCAGTCCCGGCAGAGGAAAATACCCCTTTCCCACCCTGTTCGTAGACGTCATTTAAGCTTCACAGGTTTTTTTCTGTTGTTGTTTTGTCATAAGGTGATGGCTGCCAGTGATGTCAGAGTGGCGGTGGGTGCAGTGTTGACACTGGCATCGGGGGTTTTGGAGTGTTCACCCTCTTTAAATAGCCCCAGATCTAATTTGCAGACAACAGCAGAGTTCTGACAGATCCTGCCTCGGTGCCTCCTCCCACTAGGTGACACATTCTTTATTTATTTTTCCTTTCCTCCGCTCTGGTATTCACTCCATGGAGCACTGGACCCTCAAGCTATTGTCAGTTCCGTTTTCCTTCCATGTCTGAAAAACCAAATGGATTTACAGGGTTTACTGTCAACCCCTCCCTTTTTTCTGGCCTTATGAATGTGGTAAAGTCTTCTATTTCCTTTCCTTTATTTGCACTCTCCACCTCTTTATGATGCCTTGGTTGCTCTTCCCATCGTGGGGCTGTGCTGTTAAGGTCCTGTATTTACTTTGAAGAGGATGGAGAACATACTGTTGTATGAGACTGTTCTCACAAGAAAAACAACAGAAATTTTCAGTTCAGCAAGATCTCCAAAACACATGTTTATTATTTATTTATTTATTAAAGTGACAGAACTCCAGGGGCCTGCATTTTATGAAAGGAGCAAAGCAGGAAGTCAGGTAGGCTCTGTGTATGGACGAGGTCTGAGTGAGATGGGTCAAGCAATCTCTGGACTTTACCATGGGTGATCATTTGTTTACTGTTTCCCACCTCCAGCCAAAAAGGTTTTCTTGTAATATTGTAGCCATGATGGTAAAGCTCACCTAACCTTAATATAATAGTAATTTTATCCAATGCTAACTCATTTTTCTAACCTTCATTCAGTGTTTTATCTATGACCACAGACTTTCCACAACTCTAACCAAGCTGTTTTCTCTAACCAAGACATTAACTAGTATTTCAGTTCACAAATGCATTTTTCCACCTACAGTTTTTTTTTTTTGAAAGATGCAGACGAATGGGATCATTCTGGTTACTGTGGTGTCAATACACAAAACTCTGTCATAATGGAGTGAATTGACTTTGTTGTCCAATTTGAGGAACTTCAATGGTTGACACAAATTCAGAATTTCAGCTCTCTCAGGGTCCAAATTTAAAAAGCGTGCTGTGAAAATGATTATTCGTTAACACTAACTGATATCTTGTGAGGCACTGATTATACAGTTGCTCAAAGGTAGATTTAACATTGTTGTTTACCTTATGGTCTGTGTTCATAAGAAAAATTACAATGGTTATGATTAATAACATAAGTAAGTTAATCAGTTTTTGCTAATTTAAAAGTGCTCCAGAGAGGCACTGCACTAGACTCTATCACACTGAACCTTTCAATTGAGACTTAATGTTTTAATTACATATAAAATAAAGTAGTGCATTTGAAATAAATACACAATCTACTGAAATAAAAAATAAAATTTATGACATAGATTGATTTTTCATTTATTTAATTGTAGAAATGACAACTTTAAAATGTATGAAACAATACTGAAGAACGAAACTCAACCTCCATAGCTTTGTCCAGATTTGGATCAGTTCAGTTCCTTAACAATGATTCACGTAACTTTTTTTCCCCTACAGCAACAATATGTTTATTTCATTACTGTGAACGTCATAACGCTAATGTCTGGGTTTTACCACACCGCTGACCACAAACAAGACATCTAAATCAGCACGCACTTTTAGATTTATGGATTTGCGATGTGCTTTACTTGGCAGACACTTTTATCCAAAGCAACATACAAGGAGAAGACACAAGCAATTACCACACAGAAAGGTACCCAGTGCTAACCACTACACCACCGTGCCGACCTCAGCAATGTACTCATGAAACCTGTGACCTGTATGACCTGTAAGTCAGGTCAGCAATGTTGACCGCAGCATTACCCAAGCTGGCTCTCCTGGACAAAGTCCAAATGGGAAGATTCAGGGCGACAGTCACTAGAAAGTATTTGGGCAGATGTAGCCACTGCACCAACTGAAAACTTCAAAGTCATAGCATATTCTTTAGGCAATAGTTTTCTATCTATCCCTCTACACACCATGCTGAAAAACCTGGAAATTAGCTTTGTAATGCTGCACGGTATCTTTGCACTGCATACTGTATTCTAGTGGAGGCAGCAGCTCAGTGGACTTTGCTGAAATGAAAAAGATGAAAACAAGGAATATAGTTTTACTTTATGGAATTGTTTGATGACATGGTGAAATCCATTTCTGTGAGATATTCTCTTGACCCACCTCACTCCATGCACAATTAATTTGATACAAGCTAGAAGCATAAATCCTAGATGATTATTCTATGTTCAGGACAACAGCAATGAATATTTTCATCTTCTCAGGACTCAAGAACAGCAGGAGACAGGGAAATTAGTTTTGTTGTATTATGTAGATGCCAACACATTCTGCAACATCGGCAGGATTGAGCAGTTGAACTGAGAGAGAGAGAGAGAGAGAGAGAGAGAGAGAGTGTGGTTGGGTGGGTGTGTTTTGGGCAGGGGAGGAAGTCATTAAAATTAAAATAAACTAAACATTGTTTGTATGCTTATGCGGTTTCATTTTTTTAAAACCAATAAATTTTTTTCGTGACATTTTAATGACTGCAGGTGTTCAGTCTAGGGGTTGTTGTCAAACTGTGTCTGTTGAGCAGTGATCCCGTGAGGCAAGACTCTTTGGTAATGATCAAAATGTAAATGTAATCCTAGCTCCCGACTTCCTGTTCGCTCCTAGAACACAAACACAATTAAAAGCGCAGTCGTTCAAGCTGGAAAGTGGCCAGCTGTTCTGGGTTAATAGATGGGCTTGGCCAGACAACTACGAGGTGACCGCTAGCTGGCAGCCTGTTGGATAAGGTTGCAGATTGTAAGTGGACACGTACTTCGCTTTTGTCTGTGTGCAGTTGTCACCAGAGATGATGAAGCACCCTGAATCTCCCTCCTCCATCTTTAGCTCCCTCGTCTTGCCATTATTCTAACCTTCCTAACCCGTCTTTCTTACTCTGAAGCAAGTGTAATGCTGACACGTGGGTACCATCTCCCTGGCCCCCTGACTTCCAGACCCCAGAGTGGAGTGTTTCATCTGACTTGGGAGTTGAAGGACTAAGAAAGTATGATAAAAAAAAAAGACAGAATGGGGAGAAAGACACAGCAGGAGGCAGGGTTCATGCCCTTTGATATCTCATGCCTCAGAATAACAACACGTTGTCAGCAGTACTTACTTGGCTTTGCCCTACTGTACTTTTACATACATATGCCCTCACACCTGCAGTTAAGTCATTGTAGGCACAGAAATGATTCACTTTGACCTGGAATGACATCAAATGGCATGCTTAAATATGCACATTGCTCTAAATATTCACCCAGTGTGTCCCGGTTACAGCTATTTCTTGTTTCAGGACTGCTCTGCTTAGTGGTTTCATTTGGTTTCTGCTCTCATTTCCAGAGCCAAAAAAAGAGAGAGAGAGAGAAAGATGGGTGTTGGTGTGCTCGGTCAGCCACAAATGTTACTGTAGCTTTTCCTGTAGTTTCTGGAGTAGAGCCGTGTTATCGATGATGAAACAAGCAGTAAAAGACCTGCAGGCTTATTGCCTCATAAGTAGCCGGAAAAGCTTCCCGTGCAAGCAATTCAGGTAGCATGAATTATCCATGTGCTAATGTATGTTATTGAAAATCAAAGCTTGGAACATGCAAATGGTTTATGCTGGGGCAACCATTAGATCACAACCAAAGTCTGTTTTACAATGTTGTAAAACGTTTGTCTGCATCAGCGATGTTGTTAAATACTGGAACAAAATAAAACACTGTATTATATAAAAAAGATTGATTGTTAAACACAAAATGCTGATTTTTCCATCGACAATTTGACTCTTTAATTATGCATGTGAATATACTGTACCTGCTCAATAATTTATATAGTCAAACAAATAATTGACTGGGCAACAAAGGTATTCACTCTCTCTAATGCAAAATGGAGGAAAATCAGATTGTGAGCAGGTCAATAAATAATATGTAATGTTTGCAGAGTCTCTGATGGATTCCATGAAAATGCATATGAAATATTCATTTAATGGGTTACACTTTATTTAGATAGTCTAGTGCTGAATATCAGCTTTCCATTAAATCACTTTAATGTGTCACTAAAATGCACAGGGTGTTTCATATGCTGCTCATAATTGTGTGAGGAGTCAATATATACTGTATATCTGGGTTATAGCTAAAACTGTGGTTAGGGTTATTTCAGCTGCAGGGTGGTCTGGAAGCCTGAAAGCTTTAATTCTTTGGAAAAGGAAAACAGAGGTAAAAGTTTTGTGTGAACTTTTCACTTCACATTGGCCTGATTAGTATTATATCTGCAGTGCACGAAACTGGTCTAAGTTTAACCAATGAAAAGAATTAGGAACTGCACTCACACTTCCAGCTCAAGGAGAACTGTTTCTATACCTGTTGTATCAGTATTTATGTTTTTTTTACCTCTGGCCACAATTCTGATACTTAAACAGTCTTGTGCCTGGCCTTGAGTCGGTGCCTCTAATGATATGCCTCGGTGCTGTTGGCAGGATGAGGTATAGTTGGCCTGCGCTTACACCAACACAGCCCTGCCACTGTTTTGCTAAGATGTAAATAAATCTAATAATATATTACAGTCAAAAGCCAGGCTAAAGAGTCAGATTTTAGGTTTCTGCTTAAAAGTTGCAGTAATTGAATGCAGCTGAAAGCAGTACCACCAAACGTTTTTGTCCAGTACTTTGGAATAACCAATAGACTGGTACTGAAGGACCTGAGAGGCTGCACTGGTTCATACACTTTAAACATTTGAGACAAATAAGCTGGTGCAAGATCACAGTGCTTTAAAAACAAGTAAAAAAAATAAAATCAGTAAGGCAGCTGTTGTAATGACATTTTGATTTTGGTAGACCAGATAGAAAAGCATTACAATAGTCCCATCTGCTGGATATAAGAGCGATGATGAAAAAAAATAAATGCAAAAGAATACGAGAAAATAGATCAATGTGGCTGATATAATACGCCAATGCAGCAGAAGCTTTTAGTTCCTCACCTCTTCATTGTCACTCTGAACATGTCATTAGGTGTCCTCAGATAGCGAATGCAGATGCTCCTGCAATCACTGCAGTCCACCCAATTCATTAGCCTCCAGATATCCAGCACTGATCTCAAAATTTCACCGTTCTGTTCCGAGTAATGAAAGTGGCAGTAAATGGATAACTTTGGGGTGAGCAAGAGAGAGTAAAAAAAGAAAGTGTGCATCTATCAATTAAATGACAGGGGCAGAGTGTGTGCAGTGAATTAAGAGAATTCGATGGCCTATTTTTCCTCTCTCATTGGAAATCATCAACACTAAGTAAAGCAATGGCAGATAAAGGAAGGGAATCCATGAGATTGATGGAAAATGTAGCCACTGGTTGTTGCAGAAGTTTGTCATTAAAACATTTCTACACTGCTCCAAAATGGAGTCTCACAGTTAAAAGTTGCTCAGGCTTGCTGTGGTGCACCTTTCATCAAATAAATGATACTTCAAACTTCAACTACAATGACAGATTGTTTCTTTCCTAATTGTCCTCGGTATTGTGAGTGCACAGCACCTCCCACAAGTCCAACACTATATCCAGCAGTTTTGTGGCATGAAACACTTTTGACAGTTATTTTGACAATGTGGTTGAAAGAAGGGTACAGAGTGGGTGGGTGGGCTGAATGACAATGTTGTTACTGATGTCAGCATGCTTTTTTTCTTCCTTTCTTGAAGCTTGTTTTCGCCTGTAATGGCTCAATGCCCCTCAAAGAGATAATACCTGAGGCAACCTGCAAGTGTTTGTTTGTCTCTTTGTTTTTTCTGTTTTTTTTTTTGTGTGTGTGTGTGTTCTTTTTAGTTCATGAGGCTGAAATTATTTGCTGCAGTATTATTTGTCAATCCAACATATGATTAGAAAGTAAAATCCAATATAAGGATCTTGTCACTCATTTTGAGATAACATGCTGACATGCAGATTTGTTTTAGCACACGTAACACACAACTCTGTCTCCCAAAAATAACATTCCTATGCAGCTAAACTACAGACACGATTATGTTTTTGTAGCACTTAATTACTAACTTAATTATATTATGATTATGTTGTGATGTAACATATTTTTTGAATGAATGAAGCACTACATTTATTAACGAAAAGCAGACCTGAGGCTCCCGTACCGTAGAGATGTTGGTAGACCAGGAGAGATCCTCAGAGATGTGGATACCAAGAAACTTGAAGCTGGACACACGCTCAACCTCAGTCGCATTTATGTAGATCAGGGTGTGTCTGATGCTCCTTGTTTTCCTGAAGTCCACAATGAGCTCCTTTACATAAATTATTTGTTTTTTATCAAGGTATTGGTCATTTTTGTTAATAGTGGACATATTAGTGGACATTATTTATACAGAAAACACAATAAAAGTATTTGTTATTGCAGTTTAGTTGTATAGAAATGTAATTTTATAATCCATTAATAGAATCTGTATTCAAAACAATATTTATAGCTTATGGGTGGTTTGCACTCATGCATATATATAGTTATAAAGTATAGTCTTGAGGTTGGCAGGCAGGAGTGGGCTGAGATCTATATGAGGTTGTATTTTGCACTGCGTATATCAAATTATGTGACCAACAGCTATAGAGAGATTGATGCACAGCGTTACATGTTTCCTGAGACGTTGTCCATGTCACACAACACTAATGCCAGCTCTGTGGAGGTGGGGCAAACAACCCATCTGCCTGGAGAAAGCGGAGCCCACTGTCAAACTGTCAAACAGGAAGAACTGTCAGAATGTACTTCAAGCCCTTGTTTCCTATCCTGCAGAATTTGGCTTCAGAACGGTTTCCCAACCGTTAATGTTAAGTGCATGCAATTAGACTGAGGGAGATGTAATGGTCACACTCCTCCATTTGTCCTGATGGGCTGCATCTGGTCAAGCAGAGGAGAGGGCATTTGACAGGGTGTGAATTTTCAGAGGTGCACTTGTCCAGGAGTGCCATCACGTCCTCACATGTAGGTGCCGAGGCAATATATTTTTTTGCTTTTTTGCTGCAGGCATCAATTACTGGAGATGGAGAGCTTTGTGTTAGATTTATATTCACGGTTGTGTTATATGCAAAGGTCATGAAGTCTCCTCTTGTGTCAAATAAGAATATTAAGGAAAAGTTTTGAAACTAGAACCTCTCGCAAGTCTCTCAATCTATTATTTCTCTAGAGACACATCAGTTCCCTAATGGGCACACTATTTTTCTGGGCTTCAATGACAAAAAAATAGCAATAGATGTCAAAAAATGTTTATCTTTAGTTATTCAACACTTTCTGTCTGAAGTTTTAACACAATCAGTAGGAAACAGCATGAACTAAAAAATTCAGCTCTGTGAGGATGAGATTCCTTTTTTAGAAAAATCAAAGTGGGGCATCATAATGGCAACGTAGCTCTGAATACAAAGCACTGTGGGACTTTCTCCTAAGCAGAAAGAGAGGGCACATTGATCTGAGCAAAGTGGTATGATAAGTATGGAAATTAGGTTTTCATTTACATAGAAAGTGTAGAGAAGTATGACTATAGATCAGTCTCAGCAATGCTAAGAGTTTCTTAATTGATTTGGGAATATTATTATGTCTGACAACACATAATTCTCCAAGAGTGTACATGTCAACTGCCCCGACTGTTGGTGTGTTAATGTTGTGGTGTCTCGTTCAAGTTCTTGTTTTTGTGTGTGTGTGTTTGTGTGTATTTACATTCATGCTGTAAGAGACTGAAGTGATTGCTTGTGAAAATAATTGAAAATACAATTAAAAATACAGGCAAATGATCACTGAACTTTTTACTTAACTTTTTAATGCAGTAAAAAAAAAAGAGAGTAGAGAGCACAGTATTATATTTTCATAATAATTTAAATCATATGTATATGAGTATGGATAGACGTAGTGTATCTATACATCTTTACACATATTATATTTTATACTAAAAATGATCAAAATGCATCAGCAACTATGTGTTTTTATAATTTTAGTCAGTATCTCAGTGTGTATAAATGATTCAGTTCTTCATTCTGTCCCCAGAAAAATGACTTGAAGTCACAGTGAGATGAAGAGAAAAAATTTAGGTAAAACATTTACATTCAAATAAATGTCCCAAAAGTGTTATTCTAAAAATTCTTTTGTGCTTTTAAATCAAAATCCAGCGTGAATACTAATTTAACCTAGTTCTTTAACTTTCTGGAAAATGCCATCTTCATCGTACGCTGCACCTCTAGCCCCCATCACATCATTTATATTACATATCTGAATGCCGCCTCACATTATCCATCCACCTATTGTCTGGTGCTGGAGCCAACTCCAACTGTCATTGGGCAACAGGCAGGGTAAACTCTGGACAGGTCTCCAGCCTATCACGGGGCTGACATACAGTACAGAGACAGACAGACATTCAAGCTCATACTCATACCTATGGGTAACCAATTAACCTAAGTGCATGTCTGGACTCTACCTTTGGACTGTGTGAGAAAGCTGGAGTGACTGCAGGAAACCCACGCAAGCACGGGGAGAACATGCAAACTCCACACATGACTCCCATTATGTTCTTCGCCTATATTCTATGACTAAAAAGACAGTGCAAGCAAGCAAGAAGCTCTCCATTTGGTGTATTGCTACTTGAAATGTTTTTACAGCTGTAGATATGGTCCTTTGTTTTACATTTCTTTGTCAACCAGGCTAAAAGATGTTTTGAAAACATGCATTCCTTTAAAGAGTGTGTACCGCAATAAATTCTCAAGTTCTCACTGACAGCCCATTTAATATTTCCTCCATTTAGGTCACAGCAGATGTCATTGACTAAATGTAGACCAAAGCTATTTTTGGTTGTTACAAATTACTCTGCAAAGCAATAGTGACGCAAGGCAGATGGATCTGATGCTTGTTAGGGGCAAAGGACTTGTGTAATTCCAGCATCATTTAAAAATAAGTGAGTTCTAAAAAAGATACAAGCACACAGATGGATGAAGAGAAATCTTTTCATGCTCCTTTGTGAACCTTCGCAGATATGCCTTTGCTAACAGACACTATTCAGATCCCAGTGCAGATGCAGAAATGACAGGTGTTAAATAGCTAGACCCAGTATTTTATTGTCGTGCATCTGCGATTAACTTGCAGCCACAGAATTATGGGATGAACTGCTGACCCTCTGGCTCACGCACCCCGAAGAGGAACACACTCCCCCCACGGGCCCTGTGCATACGGCTCCAGCTCTAAAAAAGAACTGTTGTCTGCAGGCCAAGAGATAAGCCTTCTCTCAGCCTGTCTTTTTTTCTATTTCTCTGTCTCTCCCTCTCTTTCACCCTGCCTCCACCTCTCTTCCTCGTTCTCCACATCATCTCTTGATTCTCTGACTCTAAATGTTTTTTTTCCCACACAAACAGACACCCATACAAACTGCGGCAGACACTGGATGTGCTATAGCCTTGTCCTATTTGTTTTATTCTGACAAAAGTCCCCTCATTCAAACCCAGAATTGGATGACCTGTGTGCCTTCACCTTCACCTGACTCTGAAAGTACTGACTGTGAGTAAAGCACTCCATCATGCTGCCCTCTTTGCCAACATGAACAGCTGAGTCTAGCCGTTATAATTCCAACAATGACCTTGACTCTTTCCCTGTCGCGGTCACCATTTGCAGTGTCACTTTGCTTCATCCTTCCTTCTCACTTTGCACTAATCCATGTCAGTGGCTCAAAACTCAAACAAGGGCAGGGCTCAAACACTGCAGTTACTTCAGTATTATTGCTTTTTGTCAAGTCATAGATGCACAGATGGCCAGAAGCATGTACATAAGTGTCAGAAAATTTGTCTCTTTAAAGGTCATTACAGTCATGAGTAACCTTCAGTCCTATAGGTCACCACTCTGTATTCATGCTATTGAAACTATAAATGTTCTGAAAATCTAGGACATTCACTAAGATTTTAATAACACACATAAGACAGAGTAAAGTCTTGAGCTTTCATTATTACTTTAAAACTACCATGAGGAGCATAGGTGAGGAAGAAACAAGGTGAGTCACCATGCCTCTCTTTGTAGAAGTAACTTTCCCCTGTTTTACTTAAAGATATTTTCAAAAACGGCCACAAAAGAAATAAAAGACCAGAATGGATTTGTGTATAATACAATATATAAGAAATTCCACATTTTATCATGTCCAAAATATATCTCTATCATCTCATTACCAATGAATAAAATGCGGTCACTCCCTGGGAGCACAAAACAGTGAGTCACAGTTAAACAGTAAACAGTGGAGAGGTTTGACTCTTGAGCCATTTTATACTTTCTTCACCAAACACAGCATGGAAATATAGATTTTACTGTATACTGATCATGCGCATTTCTTGTGGCTGCATGTCCGAGTCAGCGTGGACAAACATCTTTCTTAATGGATTCACAAAAAATTACTATCAGTATATTTAATGTTATATAGTATATATTTTAGTTTAAGCACTACACAGTTTAGGTCAGTCAATAAAATCATATTATTTCAGTCAACAGTAGCATGACTCACAGAGGTACAAGCTTCAGTGGTTTGGTGGAATTGACCAGAGCTAAAATCAATAGGAATGTCACTGAACTGCCTTTTTGGTGTTGATCTGTATTTCTAAATTAATGAAATTCATGCAACTGACACCGTGGTAATGACACAACAAGGGGTTGAATAATTGTTATTAGTGTTACTCCTTGTTGTGTTGGCTCTAGGGTAACCTGCACAGAAAAAAAATACAAGTCCTGGTGCACAATTGAGTTTTTTTGTTTTTTTAAATGGCCAAAAATTAAACAATTAGCTGAAATGCTGACTTGTATTTTGATCTGAAACTTTTTTTAAATTTTGCACAACCAATTCATTTGCACATTATTATTATTATTATTATTATTATTATTATTATTATTATTATTATTATTTTTGATTGATTCTTATTGGTTCAAACATCAACAGTTTGCAGATTAATTTTCTCTTGATTGCCTACTCAATAATATTTTACAGATCCTGCTTCTGTTGATAAATTTATGTGCTTACAAACCACCAATGCATCCACTTCATATTAAGTGATAACATTACTATAAGTCATGTAGTGTGCTCTACACTTAGTTATTATTTAATTAAATAGTGCAAAGGATATGTTCAGATCTGTTTCTCGCATTACCTTTGTTTAAAAAAGCTTGATGTAAATTTGAAACTACCCAATCTTCTTATGATGACTCATGTTGTTTAAACATATCTTATCATTTATTGCTGGTGTTATCTTTGACATACTGTATCTTTATATTTATGTTGTCAAACAGCTGCTTACAAATGGATGGAAATAAAACTGCCTAAAGATGCTAAGGGCTGTTTTTGAGAACCTTGATCATTCTTTGTATAACGATGCAGCTACCTGACATTGAAAACTGCTTCTCATTATTTGAAGCTGTAGCTAATACCAAAACTAAATTATCCTTCCTTAACAATACTATATGGAAATGATTGCCATGGTACACTATTGGAAACAGAGAAGATAGTCCAGAAGGTTATTAACCTTTAGAATTTCCTAATATATTTTCATCAGTAAAATTATCAGTAAATTCATTTTTTCCCAGTCTGCTCTCTGCATAATCATTATTAGGATTTGTCTCTCTAATCAGAACCTGCAGCACACTGCCCACCTCATCCCACATCAGCCTGCAGTCCCGTCCCCAGTTAATATCCTTGAAAATAACAGCAGAGCTAGAAGTCTAATTATATTTTTCACCCTCATAGACCTTGCTGTATCATCTACTTTGCATACAAGTCGGAAATATCTGGCTTCATCATCTTGGCCATAAACTGCTAACTGCACAGGTGACTGCGCAGTTGACAAAAAATATTAATCACCCAAAGAGTCATGTTGACGTGTTCTCTCCCCTGTCTGCTCTTAGGTGTGTGTCTGAATAATTAGCCTGTCCTTTCTGCTGCTTCTCTTTCATCTCGCCCCGCCCTGCATTAGATGGTGCGTTGTCATGCTATTGACAATGACAGTGGTGGCAGCCATCCATGCTGTGCCACTGGCAGAGTGTGAGTTGCCAGTACAAGACTACAAAAGAGAGAGAGAGAGAGAGACAGAGGGGATTCCGGAAACACAATCTTTAAGACACTTCACATAGTTTAATTTTGTTGTTTTACATCTAAGACTCTGAGATTTTAAAGGTGCTGCCCTTTGCAGAGAATCACAGTGACTGTGATGAGACATGTACAAACATATCATTATGATAAAGGCCACTTGTAAGCAGTGGAACAGAGCTGAATACTGGAGGTATAACTCATTATCATGGCCAGTTTATTCACCTGCAGCCTCAACACCTGCTCCACCAACGCTTACTGGCACACACCTTGTACATATTGGACACATGACTTCCCTTTGGATACTATCCCCAATGAAATCTTACACAGCCAGTTGAATTTGCAGGCCAATGACTTGCCACCTAGTGAAAATTATGTAAAAATAATGTGCTTACCAAGATACAATTTCAGAGGAAAGAAACCACGGAAATTTGGGAACCTAAAATTATTGGCCACAGTTTTCTACCCACTGTTTATGCACCCAACTCCCAGCATGCAGAGAGGCTTCCTGAATGAACAGATGTTAAGCCAAAATGCAGCTATGTCTGTCACTCTGTTTTTCTTGAGCCATGTTCAACATATTAAAATTTTGTGATTTGTGGGTTAGTGAAATTGTGTAGGATGACCCTTCACAGGATTCTGTTGCCAGTTATCATATCAGTCCTACACACTTGCTCTATCCAAACCAATGAGTGCACATTACTTAAGGTTGGTAAACTTATTGTAGATTATACCAGTGTGATCCAAAGTGAAATTCAAATGTTCACTTGCATAATAGGCACAGCCAAAATTAGTAATCAGTAATCTGATCAGGTCCACAACGCAGATTATCTATGACACCCCAGGCCAAGCTCAGACATCCTGCTTAGATATTCAGACAGACAGGCTCCTCACAAAGTGAAGTAATTAATGACATTCAAATGTTAAATGGATCTCTGTTTAGTTGGTATTAATTAGGTGGATTAGAAACAAATCCCAATAAGAGAATCTAATGTTTTGGCATTTCTAGAGTTTGGTTGCTTACGTTTCAATGTTCATTACCTTTGTATTGGCCTATTATTCCCTGTAGGGGTCTGTGATCTTATAATGAGAGAAATTAGCTAGTGTAAATATGATAATTCCTGCATTATTTGCATTCTTTCAAATATTTTCACTCAAAATTTCTAAAATTAGACAAACAAAAACCTAAACAAACACAAGTTTCATGGAAGCACTACATAGGCTCAACACTAACTTCATTTGTGTTTCCATCAAGAGTGTGGTTTTCAAGGGCAAAATTCATCAATGGAGAACAAAGTAAGACATCTTTAAACTGTCTACATGCTGTTGACATAGCTCTGTAAAAGCCATTTTGTGAAAGTTAAACTCTAAAAAGTTAAACATACTAAAAATATGTATAAAATTAAATTATCCACATATTAACTACTATCAACTATCAAAATCTTCATAGACATATTGTCAAATCATGTTGTTTTGCTAACATGCAGCTGGGATCATTAAACATTTTTTAATGTAGCAAAGGCGTTTAATTTGTCTGTATCTGGAGTAAAACACAATTAATAAGCATGTCTAAGTGAAGTACAGTTATCATAACTGTACTTTGGAATAAGGTAGACTTATAGAGGCCACCTATGAAAATATGCATCAACTAAACTGAAAGTGTTTAATTCTTTTTTTCCTCTTTTAAATTTAACATAAATATTGAGTGGCAATGACTTTTATTATCTATAAAAGTGATGGATATCATCAGCTCTTCATTATCAGCTCTTCATATCAGGTGATATGATGAGTAAGATAAGTAAAATTCCAAACCATATTATAACAATATTAGGTAAACTGATATATAATATCATATATCATTTCCTACTTTTGCTTGCGTCCTTTTTACTTTTCCCATTATATTCAACACTACAGACTCTTGCATTACACTGAGAGAAGTGAGTCATACTGTTAAAATGTACCATACTCTTTTTAGCAAGTTTTCACACCATGCAGAACAAACTACCAAAAGCAATATAATTTTTTCCATGGTTCATATATATATGACATACTGTATAGCAATAACATTAAGAAATCGCTGTTTGACATTATACACTATGTAAAGCTAAACATGCTGAGTGTATAAACTTGCAATCCATTACAAGGCTTTAGCAATGTCAAAGTTTTTAAGGCCAGAGGATCCAGCTGCAGTTATGTGCCATCTCAGATCAACTATTTCTGCTGGTTAAAACTGAACAATCTCTTCCCAAACTGGGTTGATTTATGATGCATCGCAGACTATGGCTAAAAATAAAAGGAAGGACAAAAAAAGCCTCCTGATGATCCCTCAGTATAACACAGTTCCAAAGATTGTAGCTGGATTAAGCAGCTACACTGGTGAGTGGGCTGAACCTCGCTGCCCTGCGCACTTTAACAGACTATGAAAATGGAAGAAAAAATAGAATCTCTTCAAAATCATATCACATTATTCGTTATATTTCTCATTATGCCATATGTACATCAGTACTCAGGATAAAAATTTGTATCCACACCTGGTAAAAGACACAGTCAGTCTGACAATCTAATGGAGAGCAAGCTGTCCCTCTGCGTACAGTATGCTTTGACACAATGAAATGATGTAGCTATTCTTGGAGGCTGCTTGTGCACTTCGATGGATGCCATTTTTCACACCATTAACTACAGCCTACTGGTTTTATTCACAGTGCAGAGATAGGCCAAAACAAGCCTAAACACGCCCACGAATGAGCACAATTGCAACAATTGATCTAAGCTGTTCCACCCAGTCTGTCGCAATTCTGTGCAGCCGGAGAAACCATTATCTCTGTCCACCCTTTATCCTCTCTTTTTCTCTCTTACACACAGTCATTGCCTTTCTTTGCTTTTCCTGTAAGTTATTTTTTTTCAACTGATTCAGTTTTATCCTTGCCTAGGGAAGAGCCAAAGGGTTTGTGACAAACATGCATGGTGAAAATTTTCACTGCTTTATTTGTAACTAGCCTACACTAGGCGTGTTAGCTGATAATCAATGAGTATGACAAGTGCAATTTTTGGAGTGTGGAGTGTAAAGCCCTCATTACAGTCTATGCTGAGTACAGGATCCACAGAGGGAGTCAGGGCTCAAAGGACCAGCTAATCCAATGGGTCTTACGGGCATGATGGGCAAGTCAATATGCTGGGCCTGAATCTTAAAGAAGCTGGAGCTCCACAACAGAGCTAGGTAAAAGAGGCTCAGGGGAATGCTTTGCATGGTGCAGGTTTATTCGCTTCATAGTTCTCAAGGTTAGATGCCGCTATAGTCTTAACTCGTTTACCACTGCTCCCTCCACTGCTTGATTCTGGTTTCCTTTCTGTCGTCCATACTGCTTACTTTTTCGGGAATAAGTGTGCTGCAAATTTTGCTGATATCTCGGTAAATGATCAGCTACTGTAAATGTCCAAGATGTTTGATATGCCCTACTTTCACTAATACCAGGAAAAGCTATATGTGTATCAGATTATCTGTTAGTAAACATGGTCACCATGATTTAAAATAGCAAACATAAGCATCACCGTAAAAATGATCTGACATTCTACTTCAAATTCTGACACCGTGTTTCATCAGTCCTGAGAACAATTGAGCCTCTGATTCATTCCAAGAACAGATACATTCATGTGGAGCTCAGCTCGAGGCAGCAGCACAGGTGTGGAGATGGCAGGGAGTTCTGTATTCAGTGAAGAATAGATAAGGCTTGAGGTACCTTGTTCCTGTTGTTTTCCTGTGCAAAGAGAACTCTGCTGGAGGCACGTCACCAAGTTTAATTTAGGAATTTAATTTCCACACACAAAAGAGGTCAGGTGAGTAGGAACAAATTGACAGACACAGGAGGGTGGGTGCTTGTCATTTCTTCCAAATAGCTTTTAATGAGAAGAAACCCTTTGGCCCACGTATGTCAGATTGAAAGGTACTTTACTGTCTGAGTGGTTAAGTTTTTGCCAGTGGCCACTGAGTGTTGCGTGCCTGCAAGAACAGCTGCTTTGCATGTTCACAGGTTGGAGACTGGTCAAAAAGCCTGCCTTAATCTATAGTGAATTGATTGTCTGGTGGAGAACAGACTGAGCAGTCCTCAACGGGGATCACTGGGCTGTGGTCAACTGGGCAGTAAACGCACCACACTGGCAGCCAGAATGGTGGCTTTGTGGGAAATGATCCACGGGGGCACTGTTTTTGTGGCTGACTGTAATTTCTGACTGTAGGCATTCATTTACACAATCAGAAACAACCACGGTCACTTTACAAGTTTATGTGTTAGAATAAAGTGATTTAATTTACAATAGCTTGATCACATTGCCACCTGCATCGTATAAACTTTTTCTTTGTTGCCCATATTTTTCTAAGCTCTATTACTATAAGAATGTACATTCTTCATTTGTGTTGAAGACTTTAGCAGTTTCTTAAAATGGAGGTCAAATCTTTTAATACATGCAAATACTGCAAATATCTTATATTATGTGGTTTTGGAGTGACCACTTTTTTTCTAATACAATAATACTGTCCCATTTTTAAATGTTCCCCGAAATATTTCCTCATAATAGGACCATCCATTTCATGGTATGCAATTGTGTTTACCAGTTTATATTTTTTACTCCCTCTGTGAAAGCATTAGTGCTTACAAGAGTCCCCCCTCATGGTTAAATGCTGAAGTGTTCTAGCTAGACAGTCTTCTGTTCCCTGCCCTGCTCAGCAGCAACATCAGCAGGGGGGAACACAGAGTGAGGAGAGGATATGGCCTCTGCAGAAAAAAACTGGCCCTTTGATTTTGTTTTTTGTCTCCCTTGGGCTGCCTCTGTGTTTGGAAGAGATTTGGTTCAGTGCTGCACAGTAGCTTGAGCCAAGAGGGGCTGTGGTTCCCTCTTGTCGTGAATGTGTCATAACTGGTTTAAGTCTCGATCAGGAGACACCACTGGCTGACTTGCAGGCTGCTTATTAGGCTGACTGATCGGGGGCCAGCTCTTCAGATACCTCTCCCTCCACACTGGGCTTCAAGTATGGAACATTAGAGAAAAGCTATGACTGGAAAGAGCACCATAATAATGACATGCCTTATTGATCCCTTTGAGATAGCCTTTATGATCAGATAAGTTACATAGTTACGTCCTTTTCTTTGACAGATTCCATTTTAGCACAAATACCGTGATTTGAGAGTTGGCTCAGTGGAGTCATTTGCTTGGTATTGACTAATAAATAGAAATTGAATAGACCACCTAATTTGTGCCACAGGTGTTGAGTACAAAGTAGTCTCACCAAAAACAAGAAAATCCTGAGAGCCAAGGATCATAGTAATGCTGCTGCTCCTCACAGGTGAAAACATTTTGACTGTGGTTTTCTAAAAATCTAAAGCATTTGTGGCACACTTTCAAAAATTTGTTATACAACACAGCATGGCGGTCAATAACAAAGCTCTCACTCACTACTTAATTGCTAAAAACTGACATTTGGAGGATGCAGTGTCCACCTTACACCCAAGTCTTCCTGCTGCTTCTCTTCAACCCACTGGTACCTCACTAGAAACACTAAGCCAGTCTCCAGTGTTAGCATGACGATGCGAAGACAGCCACAAAAAGGCTGACTGATACAGGCCAATTCCTGGACTCACTGTACTCTCCTACTGATAATTGCTCTTTGTTCAGCTTATATTCACTCCTCTCATTTAGACCTTTAATTCTTCAAGTCCTGATTGCCTCCCTGTGTTCATTTGTCTTGAGTTGAGCACAGACAACAGTGCTGCATTGTCTGCTCAGGGTGTGATTCTGCATACATTAACAACTACACTGACATAATAATATTCTATCAGCTCCATATAAATATGTGTAGCTCACTACCAACTCCATGCCATTGCTTTTTCTACTGTCTTTAAATTTCTTTCTTTAGTACTTCATATTCTCAGTTAACAGTATGTATCTGTCTAATAATATATTAACTGACATTTGCATTTGCTTAGTTGTTGTTTTTTTTTTAAGCAGAATTTAATTTGGGAAAAGGGAACAACTCAACATCAGAATTATCTGTTTTGCAGAAAGGCAGGGGCCATTAATTTCCTTGTTTATCCTTAGACGTCAAAGTCCAAGGTTGACGTGATACCTAAATGAATTATTTCCTCTAGAGTTGCCACTCCTGCCAGCTTTATTATTACAAATTCAGTAGTTTATCAGTATATTGCATTCTGATGTCCTTCTCTTAGATCTTTCTCATTTCACTTGTCATTTTACTTCCGATGTCCTTCCTTTATATCCTTCTCATTTTATTTCTCATGAAGCCTGTAATAAGAGTCACAAGTTAGACAGGCTGCATTTGACTGTAATAGTTTTTGGAAGGGGTTTTTAAAAAACTGAATGTTCTGTGTTACATTTTTCTTTGACATGTAAAGGAGGATTACTGTTTGCACTAAACAATACTGCAGCATGGACAGAAACCAGTGTTACTTTTACATGCTTCAATTTGAATGATCTGAATAGAAATGCTGTTCAATACATACTTAGAGTACACAGAATCAAGATTTTCTTTGTTCACTATGACGGCAATAGATTTCTAGTAGAAGTTTGTAGTTTAATGTGTTTTTAGGAGATAGCTTCGGAGTGGTGTTGGGTTGCCAAATTGTAGATTTTAAATCGTAGACATCAACAACTGAAGTAGTTGTCTTATATACTAGATGGGTCATTTTTATAAAAGATTTTTATGAAAAATGATCCTAAATCTGCAACTCTACACATTGTTTAAAGCATGTACTCCATGTTAAAGAGCCGTTTTACCCGCATGCCTTCCTGTGGACTCACAAAGCAAGCAAAATGTATGCATTTTACAAAAATGTTCTGTGTAACCTGTTTTTGAACATGTGAGATTCTCCATGTGACTTGTTAAATTTGGGCCTCATTAAAGTGTTTTCCTTGTTTTAATTTCAAAAAGATAAAAATAACAATTCTGTAAATCCCTAATTTAAAATCTAACACAAACACAACACACAAAAGTATTAATTCCTGCACTCTAATGGCTTGTAAAACCAGACCAGACATGTAGAGGTATGAACTTAATGGTCTGAATGAACATTGCAGTGTACAAACACTGGACTATTTGGAAATTGAATGTAGATTCACACCAGTAGCTTGTTCATTTCTGGGCAGCTCTGTGCTGTAGAGTGTCAGCTTTAACTCCTCAGAGCACTGCAGTATCTTCAGTTCCCTGAAGACTTTGTGGGTGATAAGCAGTCATTACTGTGCCACCACTAAGTTATTTATTTCACCACATTCACACTGCAATTCGTTATTTATTCATGTGACATTTGTTATCTATTATGTTGTTCCTTTCATGTGACCAAGAATAAGATATTTTACGGAACATTAGATTTCCTGGCATCTGATGGTGCAACACTGATTCTGTTTCAGTCTACAATCACACAGGTCAGCTAATTGCATAGTATTGACACCAGCATTATGATTGCCACTGCAGCTGATATGATTTCTTAGCCATTTCAATATGTGGGACTGTGCTCTCCCAATAAAAAATGACATTTGAGCCACTGTGCGGGGCCCTCTCTAATGGGGTCTGGGATAAGAATGGAAATATGCGTTGGAGCTGGCAGAGGCACAGGCTGTGTTTTTGTTTATAAATAGCTCCAGCCAGCATTATTCCACTTGCAGTTGTCCCATAATCATCAATCATTCCTGCGCACAGCCTGGCTTCTCCGGCTAACCAGAGAGAAGGTGCAGTGTGAGCTGTGCCCTTGCACCTCCAACTGTGAAAGTACATAAAGTAGAGTGTGGTGAGTGGGACAGAGCTGGGAGTCTGGGAGATGCCAGTCAGTCCATCACAGCATAGGTGATGGAGTGAGTTGTGGCAGTTTTACCACAGCTGTTTGAAGCCCGCCTCCTCCGTCAGGTTGTTGCATGTGCAAACGTACTGTTTTCAATACATTTAGAAACACAAATACACTTCGTCAGCATCCCTGATCAGGAGTAGGTGTGAGGTTAATCATGTGATGCTATTGGAGGATGTGGGCTTGGTGAGACACAACTGTTTGCTGAGGTCTCATTTGTCTTTGTCTCTCTATTTGCCTTTATCTCTTTCTTTGCACAGAGAGCTCAGAGCTATGAGGACACTTCAGAGAAGGATCCAAAAGAGGTGATGAGAGCCATTTTGTACTTGCACACACATGAACAGATGCACTCTGATGATCAGTCATCACACACTGTTTTTTCCTTACACTGATAAATGTACGTAAGAGTATATGCGCACCTACAGTACCTCTGTGTTGAGCTCTAAACTTCAAACTGTGTACTGTATATGCACGCACACACAAATCTGTGTTACCATGGCAGTTGCAAAAATACAGTGGAAATCCAGTGGATGATCCTTAACAAAATGGTTATATAACAAGTAGCAATAAGTCTTGTGTCTTATCTAAGCCTGCATCTGTGTTTCTTTTCAGCCGGTCTTTGCTAATTTTCAGCTGCTCTTCACATCTAGTGCACCTCCCCCAAGACATCACTGAACACATGAAGGACATTTGTAATTGGCGATAAGCGGTTGTTGATTGGAAAGAGAAGACAGCCTCTGACAGCCTCTGTCTTCCTTTTCCAGTGTTGTTGTAATCAACAATATTTTCCAGTTACTACAACAAGAAAAGTGAGATTTCATCACATTCAAATCTTAATCAAAATCTCCACGCACAGAAAAGAATTTTACACTTAGTTAAATGCAGTCTACTTGAGAAGCACACCCACCTGGCATCAATATTCTCTCCCTTCCTCTGTTTCCACTTCTCCCTGTTCCTCACTACATCCCCCAAAAGCCAAAAGTGGATTTTTTAATCTCACCTCCCGGAGTTCCTTGGCCACATCTTTAAGCTCTTTGAGAATGCCTTCCAACTGGTCAATCACCATCTTCATGTGGCTGCGGATGCGTTCTCTCGGGCTGGGGGTCTCAGAGGTGTCCCGGGCCGGAGCTCTGCTGAGGGACATCCTTTACAGGGCAACGTGGGGCCAGTGGCCAACAGGCTGAGGGCGTGGGGGAGCCGAGTCGGGGTCCATGTCTTTGGCTACAAGGAGCCTCAGTGCTACTGATCCGAACAGGGGCCCCGGCCACGCAGGGAGACCTCAACATTTTAAAGGCACCTGGGCAGCCAAAACACCTTGCCTCGCCCGCGCACTCGGCACAGGGTCACACTCGGACATCCATGCCTTCTTAAAGACGCTTCCAAAAACAAAGGGAAATTTAGCATTTGATAAGTCAAATGCAATAAATCCATGGAAAAGGAAGAGGCAAAATATATGGGCTAAAGCTGGTATGAAACTCTTACATAATCATTTTGAGCCAACTCATCTCATGTGTCAGTGTGTATGTTTGAAATTGTTCCCAAGGAGATTCTATTTAAAACACTTGTCTATACATAGATGAGGCTTTTTCCTTTTTCCATATGTCCTGTTCAACCTGTTTTACTTGTGAAAGACAATGATATAATGGCAGACTAAGATACAAAAGTGACAGCAGTACAGGGGTTCATACCGTATTAACCCTTTTATAGAGTAAGCAATCCATTGTAGATAGAAAAATAGAACTCCCAGCAGTGGCTCAATTTTTTAAATTATTGTGTTCTACATTTTAGATGACCACCAGGGACAAGATTTACCTTCTAAATATAGTCCTCTAGTGAGGGCTACTGTCAATAAAGAGAGAAAGGACAAATCCTGTTTAAAAAAGGGGGTATTCCTCTGTGCAGTGTGCCGTTTCCTCGTCCAGAAAAACTACAAAGATTCGCAGTAGAAACTCACATCAAAATAAACTTTGTTTCACACCCATTTTCTTTGCAGATGATGACTTAATTGTGTTTGTCTCTTCCGTGAGAGGAAGCAAAGTAGGTCTTTGCACAGAGCGTCCAGTCCCTCTCTTCCAAAGCAGGGTTTATTCCAGGTGACGTGGGATCAGATTAATTGATTTCTAAGCCAGTTTTGTGATGAGAATTTGCGAAAGGAAAACAAAAAAAGTCATGGTGCTGATGAGATACACTAACAAGCGAGTTGGAAGGCGAACAAGGACCTAACCTTGGAATTTGGGTGGCAGCTTGGCTTATGCAACTGCGTTCTTCAAGTCCTCTCATAAAGCACTGACCCACAGCTGTCCACAGGGGTGTGCCCAAAAACCAAGGGAGCAGAAAGAAAAAAGGATTCTCTTCTCTCCTTCAGTTGTTGCTAAGGGAACCCAGTCTGCCTCCTTGTGCTGTGATTGGATAATTATTTTACTTCTTATCCGTGAAGTGTGTGTTTTCACTGTAGACTGTTTTCAGAGAGGCAGAGAGCATCGTGCCATCCAGCAAGACGAGATAAATCCCATGAAAGCTTCCCAGCGGAGCTCGAGAGAACAAGCAGCTTCTCGCCAAATCCAGGGCGATGTCACTGCCATGGGGTGTGCTGGCCAATCACACATGGCACCTGGACAGACAGGGAGGAAAGCAATCACTTATTCTCTCCTGCCTAATCCTCCCCTTTCAATTCCCCCATTTTCTCTACATCATAGCAGCATGAAAAGCAAAAAACAATACAGCAAAAGAGACTCAGATGGACAGTAATGAATTGCACTGACAATTTTTAGCTGCTGTTGAGATGCATATCTTGTTTCAGGAACACTTGCCTCACCTCCACACACACACACACACACACATGCGCCAGAACACACACCTACTCACCTTTCCCGTGGATCACTTTGCTGTTGCTATGCCCGGAGCTCACTGTCCACGCACAGGAGGATCATTCAAGCTACACACAACCTGCTGGTTCTTTAGCAGTCCCTCAGTCGCACGCACTAACATCTTTTCTTCACGCCACCTTGCTATTCTCTCTTCCTCTCTGCCTCACACACACACACTCTCTCCTTCTCTCTTCCTTATGCACACATGCACGCCATTCTCTCCCTCCCTCCCCTACTTACTTGATAGAGAGAGAAGCTTCTATCAGCAGGGTTATTTCACTCTGAGGCTGTGGCTCATCAGAGGAGGAGTAGAAGTGCAGGATGAAGCTGTGGAGGAGGAAGAGGCGGAGGCATGAGGTGGGAACAATGAATGGCCCTGATAGAACTCTGAAAAGGGAGAGAGGAGGCTGAAGATGACTAAGAGCAGAGCGGCAAGGAGAGGTCCTGCTTTGGATTGTGAGGCCGCCGTGACCACTACCATCAGTCAGATAACCGCTCTGCCAAAAACACGCCACCCATCATCTCCAGTCAGTGTTTACCTGCATCAGGAGGAAGGAGGCAGAAGGGCTGAGCTGCTGCTGTGAAAAAGGAGCTGTGTGATTCCTGTGACTGCCTCTCCCTCTCAGTCTATCTGCCTGTTTTCAGCTCTCTCTCTACCCCCTCTCTGTCATGCTTTCTCTTTCTCCATCCCTGTCTCCCTGCCCCTGCGCCCTCACTGTGTCCTCGCTGACTGCCGGATGAAGAGAAGCTGATGCCAGAGTTTATCATGGGGCTCAGGCTCCTGCCAGCACCACTCGGCTGTTCTGCTCCGCTCTGTGGAGGAGGGGCTTGGTGCTTTAAAGGCACAGTGTATCACACAGTCCCTCCTCCTCCTCGCTTCTCTCCTGTCTTCTCCTCTCTGCTGGCGTCTATACTCCCTCACTATCTCCACTCACGCTGCCTATCCAGCCTTTGTCACAGTTTTATCGAGGGTGTTATCTCTCTCTTAAATCAAGATGAAGTCTTTCTCTGCTGCCAGCCAAGCAGTCTCTGGGGACGAGGTGTCCAAAAATCCAGGGCTGTTACATCATTAATATACAAAGCAGGTTGGTGTTTGATGACCTCATCTGACTGAAAGACAGAAATAGGGAGGGAGGACGAGCATGACTTTTTCTCTCCCCCGTCCTCTCCATCAGGATTTTTTTTTTCAACACAGCCCTGCATCACCCCACCAGAGGCAATTACTAATATGAAATTAGTTTTCTAAAGGAGATAATGTAACAGTAAAGCAAATTCATAATGACAACTTCTTGAGCAATGTGTGCCAGTTACCAGAGGGTTTTGGCAGATAACTGTAGTGAACAGCCAGCGGCTCAGTGCATTCCTTAGCATAATTGTAAAGAGAAATGCAAAGTGGATTCAGGTTATGTGGATCTTCCATGAAGATGAATTTGTTCTGGGGTCCCTCTGTAGATTCTACTACTGGGATCAGAGACGTTGTGCTGATGCTGTAAGGCTAATTGGGGCAATATTTGGCAGTAGAATAAATTCTCTTTTGCATGTTTGCTTTGATTAAAAATGAATTATGCTTTTAAAAATTATACTATAGAAATGTTATTCCATACTGTATAAACAGTCATATTGTGTCATTTTAAGACTTCATCAAAGTTTTACTGTGTTGTCACATTCTAAAGTATGTTGTGACTCTATGTATAGTGGAGGGGGCTACAATGGGATCCTGTGCCTTTTAATGCATGTACACATGATTGATGGAGTGGTGCACAGA
>JAUBNQ010000017.1:20160762-20190817 GCA_032353495.1 Ctenopoma kingsleyae | reverse complement strand
CAAAATCATCACTAATTTGTTTGTCCCTCGTACAAGCAAAAGCTTAATTAAAGACAGCACTCAAAAGTAGAACATACGCAAGATGTATTTTAAAAAAAAAAGCTTTTTAGATTTGCTCCATTTTGTGTGTTGTCGAATCTGTTTGAATTGTTGCGCAACACGCTGAATGTTGTGTTTCCTGCGTGAGTTTAGACATTTACTCTAGAACAGTTGTTCTATCGTGAAGTCGAGAGTATCAAGGACACTGAAAGAAAATGACACGGAGATAATGGAAGTATGTCTCCTATACTCCATGTCACGCAGATTTTAATTGATTAGCCCTATAAATCATTTGCACATCTAAAAGATGATGTCTGGCTATTTGTACAGTGGAACTACTATACAGTGTCTGTAATGTAGTCATTCACAAGTCAGCGGATGGATATTTTCTCTGACGAGAGTCGGTGTACAAGACTATCTAACAAAGACATACAAATGTATAAATTCTTTACTGTGTGCTTCTGCCATCTATTGGAAGTAGCGGAAATCAATGAATAGAAAGCACTGTATAAAGTTATATTGCATTGCAAGGTGAATTTACCACTGCTTACTATTCACCAAAAAAATAACATCTTTAATCCTTGTGTCAACATGAGTTCAAAGGGAAGTCTTCTACAGTAACCCTTCTATACTGTTTACATGTGACTTTCCTGTGATACAGATCAGCCCCGAGACTGTTTTCCTCAGCAAAGTCTTCACAGATCAGACCCAACCTTCAGGTGCTTGCTAATGATGTTTTTTTAATTCCTCAAGAGGAGTCATTAGTTGATTCAGATATTTATGGGGTCTGAAGAGGAAGATGCATTCAGGCAGAGGAGTGGAGGATTGCTCAGATAAATGTGCCAGAGAAAATATGAATATGAAAATGCACTGTGATCCAGGGACTGAATTATTCAACTCGGCCTGATGTCTCTTGCCACTCTTGTTTCATTGCCTAAGGCAGCCAAAGTCTCCTCTTTCAATGCTGTAGTCTGTAATCCAGCACTCCATTGTCCTATAGTTAGCACTTGTAGAGTAGCACTTACTGTATATCCGGTGCTGTAAGGATGCAGGGAGCAACAAATGACAATGCATCAGTTCATTACGACGTGCCACATTTTATCACATCCTTGTTGTCTCATGGAGAGCTATTTTGTGTTGAGAGTATTACGATACGATATTTAAATTTATGGATTGTATGTGAATCTACTTATGATGATGCAAACTATCCGCTCCTGAATGAGTAATAATTCATAGCATATATTTGTGTGTGGATGTGTATGTACATGAGAAAAAGTTGGCATGCTCTTATACACCAGCATCAGTTTGGCCTTGATTGACTTACATGTTGCAATTAATAGAAATCTAATTAGTCACTGCAAAGCTGTGACATTAGCTTGAACTAGAGTACATTACAGTTCTGTGGCTAATGTTAATTTACAGCTTGTATCCACTAATTTATTTTGTATCAAATGAAGAAGGATGATTACATGCAAACTACAGTTAGGTCCAGAAGTATCTGGACAATGAGAGAGTTTTTGTAATTTTGCCTTTATACAACACCACAATGGATTTGAAATAAAACAATCAAGATGTGATCAAAGTGTAGACTTTCAGATTTATTTTTAGAGGTTTCACAAAAACATGGCATTTAACATTTAGGAATTACAACCATTTTAAACAAAGTACCTCAATTTTCATGGTCTCAATAGTATTTGGGCAAAGTGACATAATTGTAAATATAACTATATTTTGTAATATCTGGATGAAGTTATTACAGTTTCCTCCCTGAAGGTGCTTTGCCTGGCCGGCGCTGCAACCACCTTCATTTGTTGCTTGTTTGTGAGTCTTTCTGCCTTCAGTTTTGTTTTCAGCTGATCTATTAGGTTGAGATCAAGTGACTGATTTGGGATATTGAAGAATATTCAATTTCTTTTCCTCCAAAAGTCTTGAGTTGCATTTGCAGTATGTTTAGGGTCAATATCTATCTCCACTGTGAAGCGGCACCTTAGCAGTTGTGTAGCATTTGGCTGAATGTAAGCAGAGAGTATAACCCTCAACACCTCAGAATTCATTTTGCTACTTCGTCAGCAGTCATCTCATGAATAAATACCAGTGAGCCCATTCCATTGGCAGCTATACATGCACATACACATGATGTCATATGCTTTGGTATGCTTTGAATCGTTCCTTTCTTCCACCATACTTTTTTCTTCCCATCATTCTGGTACAACATTATCTGGGTTTCATCAGTCGAAAGAATCTGATTCCAGAACATTTTAGGTGTTTTCTGTCAAACTGTAACCAGAGGTTTTCACCTTGTTGTAAACCGTCTGTGTTTTCATTCATGAAGGCATCACTTGTTTGTAGATTTTGACATTGGTATGCCTTCCTTCTCTAGAGTATTCTTGCCTTCTGGTGATGTAAAAAGGTTTTTCCTTCACTAAGGAAAGGACTCTGCAGTCATCCACATTAGTTGTCTTCTGTACCAAGCTGTTGACTTGGCCGTACCTAAGGTTTTTGCTATCTGTCATATAGATTTATGTTGTTTTTCAGACTAATGATGGCCTTCCTCACTTTCATTGCGATCTCCTTTGACTTTATATTGGTAGTTTTAGACAAACGGCAGCCAGATGCCAACTTTATAGCTTATATCAATTCCTGACCTCTTGTCTGCTTAATTTGTCTTGAAGTAATGTGGGAATGGACCACACCTGGTCAATTAACTTCTTGTCAGTCAATTATCCAAATATTGTAGGAAGTACTCTCCTTATATTTTTTGTGAAACCTCTTAAAATAAAGCTGTAAGTCTACACTTAGATCACACCTTAATTGTTTTATTACAGATCCATTGTGTAGGCACATAAAGTCAAAACCATACAAACTCACTGTCCAGATACTTCTGGGCATTAGTGTATATTAAATATATACAGTTTATACAAATACAGTCTGTCAGTCAATTGATCCAACAATTACTAGATGGATTGTCATTAAATTTTTTGACAGTTAGTTATGGCCCCCAGAGGCTGAGACATCTTATCCTCAAGTGCCACCATGAGATTCAGATTTGTGAATTTGAGTGTGATGCCTCAATTATTATTAGATGGATTGTCATGAAATGTCATATCCCCCTGAGGATGATGCAGATTCACTTGGTCACTTGGACCTTTAATCCCTGGCCATAAAGTCAAATTTTTATTTTGTTTGATACTTTGGTTTATGACCAAATACCTGCAAACCTAATTAATGACAACATAATGAGCCTAATGACTCATCAACCTGAGTTCTGCATTCTGCTTAGTACTAAAGGGCAAAAGATAGCATGCCCACTTGCTAAAGCAAGATTGTGAACATGGCAAATATTTAGTTTAAAGCACCACTGTGCTTAAGTGCAATCTCAAGAAGCTGCTAGCATGACTGTATACTCTAAGTCGTGTTTATAATTCTTGTTTATATTTTATTAACAGTAGTTAACACACAATCAAAGAAAGGTTTATTCCAACCCATCCCTATACAGAAAAATTCAGCTCCAATCTCCAGTTTCGGTACATCAGATTTCAGGCCAAGCAGGGCCTCCATCCTCTGAATCTCTCTGCTCTCATCAACACATCACATAGACAGAGTGCTGTGCCCCCCTATCCCGCCCACCCCTCGTCACTGACTCATCACAGCCTCTCAGCATGTGTCAGGCTAGCCAGCGGCCTCCATCTGTCTCCCCTAGAGCCAGCCAGCCAGCCATGTCCATCCCAGAGAGCCACACAGGCAGAGAAAAAGTGATTCCCAAGACAAAGTGCGTTATGCCATGCAGCCGTTCCCCTTGAAAATGAGAACTCCATTTGGGGAGTGGGGGTAGTTTAGCAGGCAGGCAGCTTGTCTGTATGAGAGTCTGAGAAACATGGCCCTGGCCGCTCAGTGGAGAGCTGCATGGCTGTAGATAGTGAAACGAGATTTGTCATCCTGAGCCACATGCTGAAATGTTGTTTAGCTTCCTTATAAGAACAATCTCACACAAGAGCACATTGACACACACGCACAAACATATGTATATAAATATACAGGACATTGTGTTTTTTTATGATTAACTGATACCTTTATTTGACAAACAACAGCAGAGAGAGCAAGACAGAGAGACAGAGACTATATTCAATAAAGGTCAAAAAGCCAGGACTCAAACTGTGTATGTTGAGATAATGAGATATGTGCCTTCACGACTGTGCCACTGGATATCCCAGGACATATTATCTTTCTCAGAATTTTTATGTGTTGTGTTATATAAACAATATAATATAAACAATTTATCTCTGGGATTAACAAAGTTTTTATAATCCTGAATCTATATCACAAATATGTAAAACTAGTATGAGCCTTGTTGCACATACTAATATACTACTATTCTACATACTACTAGTATGTACAATGAAGCAACAGCCATAACTCATATTTGTAAATTTAACTCAGTAACAAGTTAAATCGTGTGTATTTTTTAACATAAATTGTATAAACTCACAGCTGGCAGTTTGGCAAAATAAAGCCCTCTCCTGCCATGTGCTCACCACTTGCTCTAATCATCTCTCTCTGTCACACACATACAAAGCTCACACACTCAGCAGGTAACCAGAGTGAGAAACAACGGAAAGCTTAGTGCCCACTGTGTACTGTCTTTCTAGATTTGAGATGTAAAATATCTAAATGCATGCAACAGACATTAATGCCTCCAAACATGGTGCTAATGAGAGCATGAATAACATGGTCAATGATGAGAAGCAAAGGACAACAGAGTGTGAGGCTGTAGGAAGTCTGCAGAACCACACTGTTCATGGTGAGACTTTGTTTATACCAGATCGTTTATACCAACAGAGTTTTAAAGAAACATGGGTGTACTTTATTCTATAAATGTAAACACAGACTTTAACATGCTTCTGAATCTGTAGTCAGGCAACCACCTGGGGTTTTCATCTACCAGTACTAATCCAGAACTGTAGCTTTGTTGATAACAAGCTAATGTGGGACCATTGCCAAACCTTTGGCTATATCAAATCACTTCCAATAACCACAGAAGCATAGGGCATCACTGGTTTTGATGTGTTGTTTTTGTTTTTTTTTTGCCACATGAATTTTGCTTAAGACATACAGTACCTTGGTTTTTATAAATAAGACATTTCAATCAAGGCCTGTAGTTTTCTGCTGCAACCTGAGTTAAGGTAATAAAGTAATTTTGCTTGACTAAAATATGCCACAAATAGATTAATCCCTGCCACCAGTAGAGATAGTCAGAGAAGATACTGAAATAGGCATTAGAGAAATGAGGGGCAGGCAGGATATGTTTTCAGCCCCTCAACAAATATCATTGCCACTTGCACAATGACAGCAGTATAAAACACTCACAAAACCTTCTGCTTAAAATGGATCTTGCAGTCATTTTTATTTTTATTTTCTTGAAAACTTGAGGCAAAGTGCAGGTGGTAAAAGAGACATTAACCCATCCTCCTTGTAGTGTGTTTATTTACTTTACTTTACTTATAAATCACATTTCAAGGTAGGATACACAATTAATTTACTTAAGATGTTTTTGTAGAATACACCCAACACTGTCACAGCTTCCACTTTATCTATGGAATGATCACACATTTCTATAAGAAAAATACTGTTTTCGCTCTTGTTTTTTCCAGTTTTTCCATTCTGCTTCCAAAACGGATGTAAGGATGTAAATATCCCCCTCTTGTATATTATGATATTCACCAAGCTCTTTGTTCCATATGAGGAACATTGATCACCTTGTCTTGTTGAAATTCTTTTACACTTAACATTTTACCAATCAGATCATTATATTTTAAGATCGGCACCACAGGGTTATCTGAAACTGGTTTATGCAATGAGGATTAAAGCTTGGATGTTCTTGCTGAACCTTTGTTGTCAGTCTTTTAAAGTAACAGCTGAATCTCTCTGACAGGCAGTGCTGCCTTTCCTGTTCACAGTCCTCTGTGTATTACAGCTTGCTCAGTGATGATGTTGATGGTTTTTCTGTGGAGGGAGACCAGGGTATGAGGGAATTTTGCTGACGCACAGGGCAGAAACAGTTTTTCTAATGTCTAATAATCCCAAGGAGGGACCATTTATTATAACATCCTCTGAATTTTATATATGCTTTTGCCTTAATCACCTATATGGCTCAAGGTCTTCTCAGTTTAAAGAGAGTTTATTGTGTTGTGAATGCACATGTTTCTGGATGTCTATTTTGTCAGGTGTTTGCATGTTAAATGTAGCTGTGTGTTGCTGTTTCCCATTGAATGCTTTCACAACACTTCTGGAGAATAAAAAGAAAAAAAAAATAGGAATGATGCGCTACAGAGTTCCATTATAAAAGGTGTCTGAAGGCAGCCTATGATGACTTGTAAGTGCATGAAGGCCACAGCTGTGAGGAATATCAATAGCAGGGACACAACACTGTGATTGTTTTCTTGGTGTATGAAAAGTTGTGTGTTTCTTCACTGAGGTGGTTGCGTAGTGAATTCATTAATTTTTTCTTTGTTTTTGGCTGCACATGTAAGTATTTGCATGAATGAAAACCAGTTCTGTGCAAAGCATATACAGTATTCCAGTATTTCAACATCTGCTGTTCTATCTGCTTGTGTGTGTGTACTAGAGTGGATTTTGTAGCATTATTCTTCTTCATATACCACTTGTGGGCCAAACGCCCCATGAAAACAACAGGGGCCCTAATAGGGCACAGTCACTCAATGCCACAGTCTGTCACTCAATGCTAGGACTCCCCCTATGTCCTCACTGCTCATACGCTGCCCTCTGCTCAGCTGTCTCAATGACCACCAAATGATGAAAAGTGACAACCAAGGACAGCCCCATGCTCAGCCACAGCCTTGAAATTGAGTCATCATGCAAAGAAGCAAAATACTCACAAACAGACACATGCACACACACTGAGGCAGACACACATTTCCAAAGACAGGCAAGTGTACAAGCCGGCCCACATATTCAAATACATGCACAGATACCCTTATTGTATAAATAATATTATTAGTTCTTATGAAGAATATATTGTAACAGCAAAAACTGCATCAGCGTTTGTAGTAAAAGTGCATGAAAAGCATTGGGCAAGTTACTAATTAGTTTACTAAGTGATCAGCAGATTAACTAATTATTCACAATGTTTATTAACAACTCAATACACACATCACAGCTTTCTTATTTAACATATCAGAGAGGAGAAAACAAGTGTCTGTATTTTGGAGGTAACAAAATCAAGAACACACAACTTGTAAAGTAGACAATTTTATAGTTACACAGACTTGGATTTTTCATCCAGTAAATGCAATGGTCAGCACCTGCTAATAATGAGAATGTTGCCATGTGCTAATGATAAAGCGCATCAGAGTTTAGAAAATCCTTCATACAACCTCAGATTAAGAACTTATTGTGTGCTCACAACACAACCACTCACTGGTGAAAAATATTTATTACTGCATATTAGTAATTCATTACTGTTACAAAATAATTTGTTACAACATTGATTGAGGACATACTGTAGACTGATTGGTTGCTTTATTTTATCAATTAACAACTGTTGGATCAACGTACAGACTTTTTAATAGTTTAAGCAGGCACAGGACAGTACAGGAGTAGACAGTCAAAAATGACTTAACAATTACAACTTCATGCACAATGTGTTATTGTTGGAACTTTTATCTTCGTGCAACCTCTATAATGTTAAATCTAACAATAAATCTTTGCATTTTCTTTGGCAAAAGCAATATGAAATCAGTTCAATCACATGACCCCTATTAATCACAGACTGCAGTTCTCCTATGTTTAATAGACAATGTGCCCATCTATAGTACAATGTTTTTAATAAGGGCACAGTGACATGTGGAATGATATGGAATGAAATTTTTGCTGAACATAATATGGCAATTGAATTGCCCTTAAAAGTACAGCCATTTGTATGCAGTGAAATAAACAACAGGAGTGCTGCGTTTATCTTGTTGATGCATTATTGATCAAATACATCCCTCCTATTACTTTGGGCCAAAACATGAGATGAGGTGAGCCTCATGAGTCTCCCAGATGCCAAAGTGAAACTAATGAAACTACATCTTATTCATAATGAGATGGTGCTATGGGTCCTTCAAAGGCAAGGTTGGTTGTATTAAAAATTTATCAGTGAAAAGAACCTCTCCTACATGGAGGCATGATGGATTGCTGAACTGGTAAAGTATGCATTATTGAAAAAAAAAAAATACAACACAGATCACATTTAGGCAATCAGGGGAAAGTGCAAACCTCACGTTGTTTCAATTTAGTGCTAATAATGTTAAATACAAGGTGACGTAACAGACAATATGGCGAGCAAAAGGCAGTAAAATCACAACTTAATAATGGATGCAGACTTCTGCTTCTGCTGGTGAAACTTGACTTTGTAATTTTGCTCCTTCATTATGTGAGATTGTGTATTTCTAAAAGCCAGTGCAAATTTAAAAGCCAAGGGAATTGTTGGTACCAATTTTAATGGCAGAATCTGCAATACCTTTGCATATGCTTTAGAGGACAATTTAAGTGGAAGCTTTATGAGACACTTAATTAGAGCTAGTGGGCAGTCCAGAAGATTCAATAAAGTGAACATGCCTTTTACTGTAGGAGAATACAACAGCCCCATTTCTCAGAAACAGGTGAAATGAGAGAAAAAAAAATGCTAACCTTTTAGTGAACAAAGACAATAGCCTTGAGAAGGGTTATGTTCTACAGATGGCTGTACTAAGATCTTACAGAGACACTGACACATCTAGACATGAAAGTGAGTCTAGGATGACTTCACAAACTTTGGTGAACTCTAGCAGTGGCTAGCTCCCCAGGGCATAAAACAGATTGCGCCTCACACAAGCTGGATTGCGTGAGGCCAGAGAGATGCTTGGCCTTGGTACACAGAATCTGAGGCCTTGAGGGCTGAAACATCAAGCAACAGACAATGATGTCCTCTATCCGTCTTCCTTCTCAAAGCCGATTAAAGTACTGGGGGCCTAAGAGAAGTGACTATATCATCCCTGTCCGTCTGGAGACAGCTTTTTCTTAGCCAAACCTCCAGACACAAACTGACAGAGCTCTGAGAGAAGCAGCTAAAATTATAGAGTAGCACAGTTTTAGTGTAGAAGTTTTTTCAGTGTAGAATGGTTATCCTTGGGAGATGGGGGTTGTACAAATGTGCAGGCAGTTTCAGCTTTAAGTAAGATACTGTAATTTTTATCTTGGCCATTAGCTAAACCTGACCAGTAGCTCATAGTAAGCAAAAATAACTAGAAGTGGAATGTATATTGGTGGTGAATGCCATGTAGCTGTCACATACAGAATAGGATTGTTGGATAGTCGACAGCTCTGGCGCTAACCTGCCACGTCGGCTAGTGCAAACTCCTGCTGCTTCTCTCCATTTTCTCTCTTCTGCTCTGTTTACTTCCCCCTGGCATTATGTTCACTATTGCACATCTTGTCAATCAAACCTAACCAGTTAATGAAGAGGGAAAATAAAGCTTTTTCGTTTAGGGCAATTAAGTTCACACATTTCATTTAAGACATACCATAGATTTCTACCACTGCTTGCTATTGGTTGAAATGGTTTGTTGCTGGCAATACCACAAATTTGCATTCACCAACACTGAACTCTATGTAAAGAATTCATGTCCATTCATTGATTCTGATTCAAAGACTAAACCTATTCCTGATACAAACCCCTAGCTGTCTTTCATTATAGTTGTTCTATGGCTTCAAAATACCAGCCTGGGTTATTCACCAAAACATCTTTTCTAAAATGGGTTGAAACAAAGTGGTATATTCTGTCTAACAAACTATGTTTGGCTGAACATACAGACAGTGTCTGTCTATGTATCTATCTATTGTCTGACTCGCTGTGTGCTTATCTGATGTATCTAACTAGAAATAGCTTGTAGAATTGAAAGGACCAAAGCAGTCCTCTGGTCCTTTGTTCTGAGAGCCCAGAGGAAGACACAAAACCAGTCTGCTTTGTTACCACTCCAATCAGGCTTGCAATACTCTTCTCAGAAAGAAGCAAAAATGAAAATGTGCACCCTGCACTCACCCTCTCTGTTGGCTTGTTCTCACTAACCTTTATCCCCTAACTCTTTTTTCCTATATCTTGCTTTCACACACACAAAAAATCACTATATGGGTCCAACATCAACCTTTGCACACACATACTATGCATTACAAACATGTCAGTCTGATGTGATGCTAGCATATGTTATATGTACACACAAAACAATTAAGGTTATGTTACTTACATATTTTTTTTCCACACACAGTGAAATACACAGTAACTCACATACCTAACATTTAATTGTCAAGAGGGAGGCAATAGTGTCTCCAACATGACAAATATAATCCACAATGCTTCACAGCTAAATATTACATCCAGTAACACTGAATAAATTTAAACTAATGGCAGGGAATGTATGAAAATGTTCACTGCAGGAACCCATGCCACCAATTGCTTGAGGAAATGACCATTCGGTACAGAGAGAACTGTCAACCTAATCAGACCTGAAAACATATTTCAGCTGACAGACTGACAGCCACTGTCTATGAGGTGCTGCTGTAATACCTTACTGCTTCACAAAAACACGTCCTCCAAGCCTTACGTGATATATAGAAAGAAAACTATTTACTCCATATATATTTGCAGATGCTATTTATTTCATAAAGAGTAAGTCTGGTGTAGTGTGCAATTCCAAACTCAGATAGTCTCTGTTTGTATAGATTTGTTTATTTCAAATGTATTGCTCATGTACTACTCAGCTCAGTGGAGGAGTTAACCAATGTAGACACATCTAATATTTGGAAATTTCAGTCTATTTAAAGGAAGAAGTCAGATCATTTAGAAAGTATGTAGTTAAATCTCTTTAAGTGTTTACTAATTGACCCTAATACAACACTTGACCTGTTTTAGGCATGCTCTAATTAGTAATAAAGAGTATAGAGAAATATACTTAATTTAAAAATGAGTCTTTAAATTTCTTGCTGAAACAAAAACATTTTTGACAGAAAAACATATTTTCTTCTGTAAGAATTTAAACCAAAGATGAGCAAAGTAGCAGCAATAAAATATAACAAAAACTACAATATAACGACTATTTTCCCTTAAAATAGGTATTTTCTGCTTTATGCATTCTGTGGTCTATACTCTGTTGCTACTCCATTAGGTCACGTCACTTGCAATTTTTGTGTTGTAATGGAAGAAAGTCAGCATCTTCAGGAGGTTGTTCTCTTCTGAGGACAGATATTTGCTGTTGTAGAAAAGCACTCTAAAGGGGGTGGATGTTGCAGGGATACACAGACGCGATCAGGATCGTGCTGTGCAACGTCATCATTGGTCACAAGACTCACACAACACGGACAGAAAAACGTGCATACAATTTCATTTGTTGTCAACTAATTTGGTTTTGGTTGGATTTGGATTTCAGCCCACTACATCAACTAATAATTTTAATAATGTATTTTGAGTCTTAAATTAATATTTGCATTTCCTATTTATCGATGTCAATTAATATGGCAGTGTGAGCAGTAATGTATTTCTCTCTGACATATTTTATTGTTGAAGAGTAGGATAGATATCTTCAAGGCTAACACATATGAGCTTTTAAGGAGCACAGACCATTGTTACTCCCAGAGCGCAATATAGTGATGCTTTGTCAAATCCTTAGGCCTGTCATACTGGCTCTAAAGACGTGTCATACTGATGCAGTATTTTAAAGTTTTTGCTTATGCCTTAAGATACAGATGTTTGAGTCTTGGTGAGACTACTTTCACATCATGTGTAAGACGTGGAAGTAGTTATTTTATGTTTGTACTGTATGCATTATCTTATTATCTATGTATTTTAGCCTAAACCCATCCAAACAGTTCTGTTTGCACAATACTAATTGTGTGTTTGTCTCAAGATGACCAGATGATCAGACAGAGCCACTGTCATTCCCATGGCATCAAATAGTGCTGCTTCTGGGATGTCATGTTGGCATATACTGCATTGAAGTGTACTTCAACAGAGTTGAAGTTAAATGTCATGTAAATACATATAGTAATAGTACAGTTTTTTCTGATGCAGCTTTTGTTTTGCTGCCACCTTTCCAGGCATTCAGGTTCACTTACTGTTAATCAAGTTCCCTTCAATGCTAAAGGAGCTGTACAGCAGTAGAAAACAATAAATGGAAGAAATAGAGTGCATTGCCCACTAATGGGGCTATTTCATGCCATTTAAAAGGGCAATATTCAACCCTGCTGTTTAAATAAGCATTGCTAATGAACCTCAGGGGCTTGGCGATAGGCATTATCTACCAAAGCTCCATCTGGCAGAGGCACACTAATTTTTGTCTTTATTCCCTACTATTCTTACACAGGTTTGTCTTACAGAGAACAGGCCACCATACCTTTGCATTGTAATTTGAGTATGATAGAGGTTCTTCTCTGAACAAAACTGAACTGAAGCTGACTGTCTTCACACTCATTCAAGCATATACTGTATGTGTACTTTGAAACCACCACCAAGCAGTGACTGAAAACAACAGGTAATCTCTCCAAAGACTAAAATGTCCCTTCCACAGGAGAATTTAGTTGTCAGCTGGGGAAACGTGGACGAGATTGCAGCCCCTTGAGCAAGGTTTTTAAATGAGGCTGCCACATCTGTGTTTGTTCAGCTACAGGGGGTAGATCTTGCTACAAGCCAAGGAACTGAGATGATGAGGCTGAGATGATGAGCTTGTGAGGTCTGTGTTCAGCTTGGTCAGTTCCTCTCTGACTTCAATCAAATTCTCTGTTAGAGGAATTTAATTTGCATCATACGCCTCACTGGACAAGTCTCCCATTTTATCAAAGCATTTTTAGAGGCGTCACCTCTCCTGACTACCCACAGCCTAGTCTGAAATGCACCTCGACATTTGTGCTTTAGGATGGACTCCAGTGGTGAAAGCGATGCCTCAGCTACTTTGCTTGAAAATCTAAGTATAAATTTCATGTTTTTTAATGATTTTGTGCACTGTACTTTGTGCCTCCACTCACACAGAGACAGAAAGACACAGTGTCAGAATTACTTAACCCACTGGAAAGCTAATTTTGACTTAGTCTGTCAACCCAACCACGTATACCTCCTCCCTCTCTGTCAGTCAGCCTATCACAGAGCTCATATTGACATTGGCTCTGTGGTAACAGTATACAGAGTGTCTGAATGGGGTTGTAATATTGTCCAGTTTTAGCACATTAAGGCTATTTCAGAGTTAGAGAGGTGTAGAAAATTGTGGTTACTGTATCTTTCATCATGAATATTAAAGTAAAGTAAGTAAAGTAAAAGTAAAGAATATTACTAAACACTGTGAAATGTCAGGTTTGGGGATGCACATTTGTTGTTTTAAACTGTTGTGTTTAAGAGAAATACAGATTTTTAGATTAGACTTTTGTAATTTAGTGCAGAATGTAGAATGATATAATGCTTACCAAAAAATTATGTGTTTGTGTATCATGTACTCAGGTCTGAAAAAACAGATTAATTTAATTATTTGGAGCATTTCTGTAGGTTGTCTAATCCAGTCCTTGCATGGGCACCTGCTTCATCCATATTAAAACATCTGCATCTTTTTGGTCATTATATTTTTTATGACATACTTCAATACTGTACCTCAATACTGTACTGAATCTAGTAAATCCTCTTTACTTTCCACCACTGATATTTATGCAAACAGTGAATAGAGTGCACATCTCACATAATTAATTAAACCTCTGAGATAGCGCTGAGGTCTAGCAAAATGCAGTGGCTGCACAAATGTACTATGCTTTCTACACATCAAACTATTAAATTTTTCCACAGATGACAAGTTTACAGGCTGGTGGCACTATTTAGAATATATTATGCATTCTGAGCTCCTCCCAGATGGCAGGGTATTTTTTCTTTAAACAAATCAATCTCCAACAATCATTGTGTGTATAGTACAGATAGGACATTTTCTGTATTGCAAATTTATTTATGATGATTTTGTTTTACTTCATGTACAACTAATATTTATTTAGTTTGAAGTTTTTGAATTGTTTTGTAATTTGGTGCACATGGGAAGGTACATTAACACTACATTAACACACATTAACGCACTGACGCTTCCCTTTTTTATATTTCTGCATATTTGTCACACTTAAATAATTCAGAACATCAAACTAATTTTTATATTACACAATGATAACCTGAGCAAATGCAAAATGCAGGTTCAAATGATAATTTAATTTATTAAAAGAAAAAGGTGTCCAATCCTGCCTGGCACTATGTGGGAAAAAAAATTGTGCCCTAAACCTAATAACTGCAATCAAGCATTTGCGATAACTGGCACTGAGCCTTTCACATTGCTGTGCAGGAGCTCGTCTTTGAAGAATTGTTTTTATTCAGCTACATTGTAGGTTTTTTGAGCATGAACAGCCTGTTTAAGGTCATGCCACCTGGCTCTTAATTAGGTTTAAGTCCGGATTGTGTCTAGGCCACTCCAAAACCTTATCCTGCTGTATAACCAAAGTGCTCTTGAGTTTAAGGTTACAAACTGATGGCTGGACATTCTCCATCAGGATTTCTGGTAGAGCGTATACTTCAAGGTTCCATCAATTATGGCAAGTTGTCCAGAAGCAAAGCAGCCTTAGACCACCAGACTAGCACCACCATGTCTGACTGTTGGTATGATGTTCTTTTTATGAAATATTGTGTTAGTTTCTATGTTAGTTTTATACCAGATATAACGGGACGTACACCTTCCAAAAAGGTCAACATCTGTCTCATCAGTCCACAGAATATTTGCCCAAAAGTCTTGGGGCAACCCTGTCTCCTAAAAATTATGTCCATATAGGATAAAACTGCAATTCCAATTACGTTTTTCTACAGAATGTTATTGCAACCTGATTACATTTTTGTATAATGTAATTGTCACATTGTACTGAAACGTATTTTTGTGAATGAATGAATGATGTGCTTCATTTATTAACGCGAAGTGATTTGCAAGGAGGTGGTAGGGGTGGATGGAGGGTGTTTACTGTGAAGGACTGACATGCCAGAGACCCGAGTTCGACACCAAAGTCCCCTGTGAGGTTGGGTTTAGGCAAGAAAAGTACTGAGGTTAGGGTTAGAAAAAAGATCGTGTTGTGTGTCATTTTTAATGCAGATGTTGTGTTTGTGAAACGACTGTGTGAAGTGACATTTTTATCCATTAACCACTCCACAGTCTCTTCCTGACTCTAACCCACTGCTGTGATGTCTGATCCATAAAACACTTTAATATCGCTACACTCAAATGTCTGGATGTTAAAATTTAACGTTGGATATTTTAGCTGACAGAAAACTGGATGTAGATCTGATATTTTGGCCGTCAAAAATACGTTACCTGTGAACATTTCATTAATACGTTCAGTATCAACGTATTTGCGACTTGTCATTTACGCTAAGTGTGGACATGATGATCATTACGTTAACAGAAAATGTAATCAGGTCGCAAATACGCCCTGTATCAAAACGTAAACGGGAATGCAGTTTCATCCTATATGGACGTAATTCTTAGGAGACAGGGCTGCTTGGGGATAATCAAGATGTTTTTTTGGCAAATGCAAGATAAGCTTTTGTGTACTTTTTAGTCAGCAGTGACTCAAACACTCCAATGGATGCCATTTTTGCCCAGTCTGGGTTCTTTTATGACCTTTTAGGTGCATCATTGTTGTGCTCTAATTTTGGTAGGCCGACTACACCTGGGAAAGATCACTACTGTTTCAAGTCTTTTCCATTGTGTGTTTGCTGGAGTCCAAAGCTGATGAGAGATTATAATAACCCTTTCCAGACTGATACATGTCAATTACTTTTTTCCTCATCTCTTGTAAAATGTCTTTAGATCATGGCATGATGTGTTGTTTTTTTAGATCTTTTATTGTACTTCACTTTGTCAGACTTCAGGCTTCTGAGCAATATCTTGATTGAATACATCTGGCAGTAATCATGCCTGTGTATGGCAAGTGAATTGAACTCAGCCTTCCAAAAAATTCAGTTAATCAAAAACTTTTCCAATTACTTTTCACATAGTGCCAGGCAGGTTTGGACAGCTTTTATTTTCACCCAATAAATGAAATTGTAATTTAAAACTGCATTTTGTATTTACTCTGGTTATCTTTGTGTAAAATAAAAATTTCTGTGATAATCTGATTCATTTAAGTGTAATATGCAAACAAAAAATGAGAAGGGGGAAAATTCACAGTACTGTAGATATAGCAAATTAGCAAAGTAAATACAGACAGTAATAATAATTTAATGATGAACTTAGTGTTGGTTGAGTTTGTAGAGTGAATCTTTAATATAGTTATCACACCAATGTCCACCTCTGTCCCTAAATGCATGCATAAATGCATTTAGAAATTATGATCTTATCTAATATTTATATTTTATAGTAGTTTGTTGACAATATAAAACATAAATAGTAAGGGTTATTCTAAGGGTTATTGCTTCAACAAAAAGAAACAAACTGCGTCTTTATTTAGTTAGCCAGAACACCACACCACTGCAACCTTATTCATTTTGTTTTTATTTGCTTCCCCTTGTATTTCCCTTTTGGCTGGTTTTGCCTTTCTCTGAGTTCATGTGAGCAGTGATGCATGGTGACCAGACGGAATAATTACACAGTTTCAGCTCCATTGTGCAAAAGTGTACTTTGCTGTACTGAAGTCATGGACAGTGCAATATGCTATTGTCCAATCAGCAGAGAGATTAAGAAAGCACAAGTTGAGTGGGGGTAATTTATTTGAATTTTACCTAGACATTCCTCTCATAGTGTGCGTGTTTCAACTTAAAGTCCTGACAGTCACTCTGATTGACAGGTGAGACAAGTTTCTGATCCATTATGTAGTTCTGAGCCAGGATGTTGATGAGTATTACTTAGGTTTGTCTCTGTGTGTGTGTGTGTGAGTCTATGCCTGTGTGAACAAGTGGTCCACTTGGGCATCAGAGAGTGATGAGCCGTAGAAAGTATTAGGCATGTAATCAGTGTGGCTGTTCATCTCTCCATTTGGGTGAATGAAATCCTAAGGGGCATGTGGAGTGCGGATACCCCCCTGAGGGCCTGGAGCACGGTAGCCTCTCATGCCTGCCTTTGTATGGTTTTGTAACGCTCACACAAGAGAGGAACTGATGCAACAAGAAAGGTCCCTACAGAGTAGATTTTCTTTCATATCACTCTCCTTCTCTTTGCATCTGCTCTGCACTGCAAACAATCTTGTACAGTCTCTTCTACTTTGCCCCATAAAACTCACTACCTATCCCAGCTTGTCTCTCCTCACTCGCCGATACAACCCCTCCTTTCCTGTCAGGGCATTTCATTATGCTGTTGCTGAATACGCTGCAACCAATTGTGCCAAAGGAGTTGGTTTACTATAATATGAAAATTCGACCTCATCTTGCAGAGGTCATAGGCAATAAACACCTGACAACAGGGAGGGCTGACGGAGCTTCAAATTCTAATCTTCTCTTAGTACCCTGTTGGTTCCTGGTGTTACCAGGGTCAGCTCACTTTCCCCTCCCAGTGGTCACTTCAGGCCGAAAGAGTGTAGAGCATTTTATTTCCTTGCCTTTGCCTTCCTCCCTTCTCTGGCATCCAGATTTATTGATATTGACCTTTTGCTGAAATTAAGCGTGTGGATCCCTGAGCAGCGAGAGCAAAGTTTAAACCAATTAAAGAGCACTTCACCAATCAGCAAGGCAAGGCTAGAGCTGTCTTGCATTCTGGCCTGGTGAAATTAAAATCATTTGCACTGTATCAAAACCTGTTCACAGGGCAAACGGTGCCTAAGTAATCTGATTAGGTGAGCCATTTAAAAAAAAGCAAAAGATCTCTTTGTGTCTCTCAACATTATGATAGCAATGACAATAAAGACTCTGGGCACATACAGTCCCCTCCATGGACCTATGCAGATATTATAAAATGATTACAATTATTCCTATGTCACTATCCAAATGCAAAACAAATTCAATCGCTTTGATCATGCTGTTTAAGTTTATGCATAATTGTTTGTAAGCTGATGTTTTCCAAGTGATTTATGTACTCTCTCTTCAGATGAGATGAGGAAGAGGAAATGCTGATATTTCATGGGTGTAATAAGATGTCAAAAGTATATTTTTGGTAATGTGTGTGTGTGTGTGTGTGTGTGTGTGTGTGTGTGTGTGTGTGTGTACTTTTTTGCACATTTTATTGTTTCACATAAAGTAAAACACCTAAATGGTAAGGCCAGGAAACAATATTGTAAAATAATGTGGTGGTGGTGGTGGGGGGGTTCAGAAATGTTTTTGTCAGTCTAATATCTAAGTCTTATTTTATTATATATTTTATATCTTACTATATTTTACTGCCCACATTTTATTTATATTGATATCTGAAAGCATGAAAAAGATACAGCTGTCACTATCTTTGTTGTATATAGTTACATTATTGTAGGGATGGGCGTATTGATACTCTGGTATCGATACTTCGATACCCGCTGGTCGATACTTTGGAATCGATACTTTTTAAAATATCGCGATACCACTGTGCTAATCCAAATGCAATTTGTTTTCTCCCCCAATAGTTTTAGGCATTAAAACCAGCATGGACGTATTTTAGACAGTCTTCCATGTCACATGATTATGGCAGCCTATCAGAGGCTCACTGCGCAGCCTCAGTCCTTGCTCTGCTGGGGCTCAGAGTGAGCTCAGACAGCAGCACCGCGGCAACACAGACGTCAGAGAGAGAAAAAGAAGCGTAGTGTGTGGTGCTATTTTTCACCCAGGACCAAAGGTAATGCCATGTGCTCAGTCTGTAATAAAGTGGTGGCACATAGCAGCAACATTAGTAACCTTCAAGCATTTGAAGACAAAGCACCCTGACAATTCTGAAGAGGCTGAACAGCGCCAGGAAGTGTTGTTCATAATTCACACAAGGGGCGATGAAAAGTCAGAATAATGATAATAGAATTCAGTGTAGTAATGAGTGAAATTATCATTTTGCATTTTGTTGAGGATGATAATGTTGTATTATGATGTTTTACTGGTTTAATGCAGGTTCTTGAGCACTTTGTTGATCTTTCAATTGAAGAAATTTTATTAACATTGTATTAATGAAGTCAAATAATTTTTTACTATAATTTTCAAAAGATTTATTTTCATCTCGTTTTTATTTATTGATCTATTTTATTATCTTTTATAAGCATTTATTTTAAGTATTTATGTTCATGAGTTTTATTCATATTTCATATTGGCCTTCCGGTAAAGTTATCAATGATAATGCAATCATGTGATTTTCCTTTACGGGGCAAAGTAGTGGTATCGATATCGATGAAAAAGTACCCCAAAGTATTGGTATCATATCGAAAGGAAAAATGTTGGTATCGCCCATACAGACATTATTGTTCTCATCTATCATGATGTTAACATTTTTTTTCAAACACTGCCTACCACCTACACAGTACCAATTCACATTGGTACACACACATCTCTCACATTTTGGCTAAAATACTCTTCCCTGCTTGAGATGAGGTAACAATGAAGGAAGATTTATATGATTGGGTGCAGGCATTATTCTTGGAACGTACTAATGCCTTAAGATATTGTAGCAACATAAAAGTAAAGTTATGTATGGGATTGTTGGGTTTTCTGTATAAATCTATAGATAGTTATATACCGTAAGGTCTTAAACCTTACACTGTAACGTGCCTTGAGATGATGACACTGTGATTTGGAACTGTATACGTAAATACACTGAATCAAATTGAATTTGCCTTTCCACAGGCTAGAGAGCCACCGTAGAGCCACGTCACTATGTACGTCTGTATTCATGTCTCTGCCTTAAACTCAACAAAGGAGTTAATAGAGAAACGCAACACTCACACCAAAGCTAACACTAAGCACAACAACACAGTGTCTCTGTACCACCGTTGCTCCTGGCTTTATGAGGCTATACTGCTTCCAAACACCACTGGTTCATCTTGCTCGGTGTGATCACCATGTACAGCAATTACATCTGATATGTTTTGGTTGTTGTTCCAGCTGAACATAGGATGTTAATGTTAGCGTTTGTTAACTTTAAGGTGGTTGACACTTCAAGTCCTGACACCCTGTCTCTTAAAAATTACGTTCCTATATGCAACTAAAGTGTAAACGTGATTACACTTTGGTAACAAGACTATGTTCAGAAGCAAAGCACCAAAAGTGCCCTCTAAATGTGATGTGTTCCTCAGGTGTCACCCATGCAGCTCTCAGGCAGTTACGTTATAACAGTGCTCCAAGTAGCAGCAGCTGTAGACACCACCTTTCACCTTCTCACTCTGTGGTTTCTGGCTGAGAGCCTAGCAGTCACTTTCCAAAATAATTCTGTTAGTTCCCATTTCACTGCTTTGACAGTCCTTGTTGTCTTTGAAAATAAGGCCAGGCTCCTGTGTCCTTCATGCGTGTCAGTTCTTCTTCACACATCAATCTAGTTTTTAATGTCATTACCCCTGAGGTGTTTTAAAAGGCTTTTGCTTCTGTATTCTTAATGTAAATCCCTTTTCTAACAGTTTTTGAACACTTGGGGGAGACTGGTCATTGACATCCATTACCCTGTATGCTATGTGCCTCATGTGCATGGACAAGTATACAGTTGTGCCTCTTTTTATGTCTATTTCTACATAGGCCTGTTTGTTCATCTAGGTGTGGTTGAACGAGTTTGAACTTTCCTGTTCTGCTCTGAGGCCCAGCTGCTCCCCAGGTGATGGCTGTGTGTGTTCTGCATACAAACAAGCCTGTCAGTCTGAAAGACACGGTATATAGTTCAACGCAGCGCCCTGCTACTGTCAGAATACAGAGGCACCTTTACCAGTGCAATGCAAACAGAGAAAAAGAACATGAGACTGTGCCTTAAGTGCATTTTGATTACAAACGGGGTCCTGGGGTTGTAGTCAAGTTTTTTTTTGAGCGCCAGCAGGGGTGTCCTGCTCAATAGTGCAACAGCAGTGGGCCAAAGCTCTGAATAAAACCACCTCTTGTCATCAGACTAGCATGGCCTGTTTTATATATGTGCATATTTATATCCATTTGCATTTATTCATGAGTTTATTTGTTCCCTCTCTTGTCATGAAAAGCTGACTTTTAGTGGTGAACTTGACGGTGGTGAGCTATGACTAATCTACTGGAATTGGATCTTTTTAAACTCAAGTTTTATTTATTTTCATTTAATATTAAAAAAATAAGAGTCCCACATGTTCGACAATGCTAAATAGTCTATTGTAGACCTCAAGCTGTTGTTGTGTGTATACAGTGCTTTGAAGTATTTGCCCCTTCCTGATTTTAAATTGTTTTGCATATTTGTCACACTTAAATGATTCAGATCATCAAATGAATTTTCATATTATACAAAGAAAACCCAAGTGAATACAAAATGCTGTTTTTAAATTATGCTTTCCTCTATAAAGGGGGAAAAGCTGTCCAAACCTGCCTGAATCTATGTGAAAATGTAATTGCCTTAAGCCTAACAACAGGTTGTGCCACCCTGTGCCAGCTCTTGGCCTATTCTTTTTTACAGAATTGTTTTAATTCAGGCACATTAGAGGATTTTCGAGCACCAGCAGACTATTTAAGGTCACGCCACAGCATCTTAATCAGATTTAAGACTTTGAGTAGGCCACTCCAAAACTTTAATTATTTTAAAAAAAAAAGAAGCTTTTATTATGTAATTTCTTGATTCAACAGGTCTGTCAGTAATCAGGCCTGGGTGTGGCTGAACTTAGCTTTCCAGCTAATGTGGTTAATCACAGGTTTGGACAGTTTTTTTTTATAAATAAACTCATCATTTAAAAACTGCATTTTGTATTTTATACTTGGGTTGTCTTTCTGTAGTATCAGAATTTGCAATGTGTGTGTATAGGGGAAAATGCTTTTAACAGCACTGTAAAGGGTTATTTAAATGGTTAATTAGTAATAGAAAGAAAGTGCACAATGGAAAGTGTAGTGTTGTTAATAGGCTGACATACCTGTTTCTATTGGGAAGATTCACTTCTTTCCAAAGTCCAGGAACTCTGTCTCTGTGGTGTAAAAACCACCTAGAGGGAAGTGTTTTTTTTTTTGTTTTTTTTTTTTTTGGAATTGTTGCATTTTTACAGCAAGGCCAAAGCCCTGAAAATAGTAAGCAAATCACCGAACTGTACAACAGCTAGTTTTTATGTCATTGTACGCATTTTTCTATTGATCCTGAAATCTCCATACTGAAATTCATGGCAAATAAGCAAAACAATCCCACTGGGAGTTGTTCATCATGAACTAATGTGTACAATCATGATCATAACAGCTGAACCACAGGCATGGCAATAGTCACAGTCAATAGCACCATCCCAGTGGTAATCCCAGCTACTTCTAGACAGTGTCATAGCCTGGTTAAACAGCATTGAGAGCTGGCTAGCTCTGTTAACTAACAGTATTAATCTAGCTATAAATTTGCGTACTGCTCAGCTGATGGTGAACCCACTTGCTCTGGGGCCACAGCCAGTGGCGGCCTACTGCATGACACAGACTACCCTTAGAATAGAGGACATCCTTCCATCATGGATCAGATGAAGTACATTGGTTTCCAAAACAGCTCAAACTACTGACTTACAGCAATCACAATAACGGAGCTCGATCTTATTTAGACCCAGGATACTTCAGCAACCTTTCAAGTCTTTTACAAGAGGACACTGCTTATTTGATGTCAAAGTTGGAAGCAGGAGAAAAAAGGTGAAACTCTTTCTTTTAGTACTTCACATCAAATAAAGCAGATCAAAGTCAATCATTAAAAACAGGAATTCATCTCTGAATTTTCCCCAATGTACAGTGTGTATAGTTCTGGGTTTACCTGTGTGTCTATGTGTCTGTACTTGTGTGTACGTTTGTTTTGTTATCTCACTGACACTGACAAGGAAACATCAAACAGAAATACAATGTTGCTGAAGACTTTTTGTCTGTCACATGAAAGTATTCATATCCATTAGTCTTACATCAGAAATCACTGTATCCCACTGTATTTTTTTTTTTTATCAAACTACCAGTATGTGTGAGTGTTGTTTTATAAGACTGTCAAATTTTTTTAATTCACCCTTGAAACCACTTTTCTTTCATCACACACTCATGCCGCTTGGTGTCTTTTGCAATCCTGTGCAAGGCTACAGAGTGTTGGATATTTACAACCTTCTCATACAACATTGATTGACGCTGCATGGCTGCACAGGAGGCTCAGTACACATTCTGTATGCTTGGAGGTGGAGAGCTTCTGACCTTCTATTGACAGTTCTTATACTAGGTGTCACCTTGTGGATCAATTCCCCCTCCACAGTAGAAAACTGAATGCCACCCCACCTCTGGGGAGCTGGCGTACACAGCGTGTCAAAATTCTATATGGATGACGCGGAAGGTTGAAATCTAATCATTCCCCCAATGCTCCAAATAAATCCGCCTGCAAAGCATTATTCCAATCAAAAACATAATCTCCTAAATGTTTGTATTCATCAACCCTGTCACCTCTGCTAATCCGCGTCTTTGCTTACTTCTCATTGGCATCCTGAACCTAAATGCTGCTTTCCTCATAAAGTCATGAATATTTAACATTGCTTCTGACTCATAGGAGAGCGATTTTCATGCCAGTACCTGACAAAAGATTTCCATTTTTTAACATGTAAATATGGCAGAGACAATTACAAAGCAACAACAAGAGGCTTTTATTCCATCAGTGATTCACAACCCTAATCCCTCCTCTCAGGCGATTTGTCCTCCCACTGGTGGAGATTGAAAATGTGACGTGTCTCAAGCTTATGGCCCAAACTGCCATACCCTATTCATACAGTATTTGTTTATTATTCTGTCCGACCTTTATTTTCCCTTGGCCCCATGACAAATTGTGTTTAATATGAAATGTCTTGACTGATATGCAGCCCAGTGTGGATGAATACAATGAATACAGAGTATATTAAACCTTGCCTGGTTGTATATTCTTGTATAACATTTACTTTGAGGACAAATAAACAAGACTGCTCATTGTGAAGAAGAAAGAAATATTTCTGGTGTAAAATGAAAGGAGTATTTTCTGCAATTCCTATAGAACCGGCAGTGAGTAAGAAATCAAAAGCCAAAGGAAGTGCCAGTTAAGGGAAAGGTGAGCAACTGAGGCTACGCTGAATCATCTGACCTCTGTTCACTGCCCTTGAGAAAAACTAGGTTCACCACAGTTACCACATCAGAGTGTATCTGGAGGTTGGAGCCTTGGTTGCTCACACAGGTCAGCAATAAATATGCTAACTGTGGGACCGTGGGGGAACATCTGTAATGCAAGTGCAGTGAGCTATTGGCGGGACAGTATGGACAATGGGACACAGTCCGATGCTAAATAGCATTCACCCCCCTTTTTTATATTTTTTATTTTAATTTAAGTTGGCTACTAAATGTTATAAAGCATAACATTTAAAGCTATCGGGACAAAGACGGATGTAAGTAAGAAATGAATGTATTGTTGTACATTGAACATGATAAGAGAACTACATGCAAGCAGGTAATGGGCAACTTGGGGGCCTCAAAGTTCAATCTAACATAACAAGAGGTCCTCAAGAAACAGAGTTGTTGACAGGAGCTGCATGTAAAGCTAATGTGGTTATCTTGTGTGTCATAAAAAGATAAAGGTTGGCCTTACTAAACAAACAGATAAATATTTAAGAATTTGCAAAACAAATCTAATCATCAAACCAAATACACCATAATGAGTTCAATGGTAAGTTCATTACAAATTCAATAAACACTGGGACACTCCACTCCTGAACACACGTTTGGTTTCTTCCACTTTCTGTTGACTGCCTACAAGAAGCCTGCTAGAGGCGAGTTGTAGGCTATCACATTTAACTTGACTGTGAAAAATATTTCTTATTGTATTGTTAATGAGACATTTAATTTTATTTGACATATACTGACTTTTGTTTAATGTTGTTGTTTGCAGCCGAATTCTACTGAAGGCAAGTTATTTGTTCGAAAGAAAGATAGTACTCTAAGATGTGGTTCACCAGTTGTGTACAATGCAGCATTCATTCTTTAGCTTCTATATTATGCAATGTCTCGCCCCACCTTGACTGAATAATAATATAAGTACCACACTGTGTCACTCTTTGTAAGGTCCAAATCTTGGGGCAGAGTGAAACACTGAAGTTGACACGTGTTTATTTTCCTATTGAAGCAGCTCACACTGAATCCTTGTCTTAAGTGAAAACAAAATATTTATTTTCCACTTCTCCAAAAACTGTACAGACAAAATGATAAAGAATATTTCCACAGAAACATCCACAGAATATCCAGCATCCACAATATGGTCCACACACAGCTCACTACATGACACGGTCAGAAAACTGTGTAGCTCCACTCTGCTCCTCCCACACTTACTCTCCCCTACGTATCCGGAGAAATTTAGCAGTCGTAAAAAGGTTACTTTATACTATTCAAAAGAATTACAAAATGACCATAAGCTTGAATCAGTATAAATACAGTGATACAGTGTAAAAGTAACTAAAACATATTAATAAATTATGTAAATAAGAACATAGAACACAGAATGCAAATTCTATGTATATTAATAACCACAATTAAGCTTGGCTCCCACACTCTTGGAAAATGCCTTTCTTTGTTTTCCTTAAAATGACTTGAGTATGTACATGAAATGTAAACCTCATTCTATTTGTATAACCAAATATTGAAAGGTACTGTGAATATTATTATCAGTATCACTAATCAATTAAACATGCAGAATATTGTCTGTGAAGATTCTCAATCATCCAGGTCATGGTTATCCCAAAAAAAGGTTATACAGTGGCAACTGGACTTGTATAACCTTTTTTGGGATACCTGCAGAATAATGATTGCATATTGATACCCATGCAAAAATACAGTGGCTATTTTTAATGTACTTATTACTCAAAAACAGAAGTAATCTTATAGGATTACAGGGTGAGCCCTGCTTTTTGTTTTATATGGGACTTACTAGCCCTCAAGTAAAGTGGTGAATTACCAACACCAAGCACTTAGCTTGCCTCAGCCTTCTCTTTGAGGCAATATTTTATAATAAAACAAAAGTTCCAAAACTACATTAGTTAACTCAGAATTCACAAACTCACTACAAGTGTGTGAAGACCACTGTAATTGGCACACTGAATAATCCAATATTTTCCTATTCTACAAGGCAATTCACTAAACTTGAACTGTGTAGTTAGGAGCCAGTGCACTGTCTCTCCCTTATTATTAATGGTGATCTAGCCCCTGACAGAGCATGAACTGGTCTGCAGTGAACCTTGTGAAAGAGTCAACGACTTTGCATCAATCCAACTGATGTGAACATCAACTATTAAAGATATATCAACCCAAGGTGAGCAGAAAACAGATTAAATATGAATCAATGAATTCTGCCATAGAATCCTTTTTTCATGGGGGAAAATGGCAGGGAGTTGCACTTCAAACAAAGTTATGCAGTATGAGGCTATTACTGTATATATATAAGAGCACTTTACAGTACATCTTGGCAATGACAGGGTAATGGGTGCACTGTAAATTCTAGTGAATTAACCTAGAAAATCGCGTGGAAACCCGTTCCCCTAAACCACTTTAGTTTTTACAAATGCTAACACTAAACAGGTTAAGTTGTATTGACATGGTCAATCATTAGTCTTTACTAAAAATCATTAGTTAACTAATTTACTTTGCAGCCCCAAGTTGTTTTTTAATAACTATCTTAAGTTAAACATACATAAACTAATCACTACTTAAATTCATTTGTTAAATAAATAATGTGGTTCAAATGTAATTCATTCCATTTTGTTTTTGTAATAAGTACTATAAGTAAAATTATATCAAATAAAATAAATTAAATACATTTAAATGTTCGAATTTGTTTTTCTTTCCCCAAAATAGTGCAAAATAACATTCTGCAGTCTTACAGTAATGCACAATCTCTGTCAAGTAAAATGATTACTTGGTTTCATTTCACTGTGACCCAACATTAGAAGAACTCGTTGGATGAACTGGAATGTGGGCTTCATAGACTTGGGGTAGTGTAGAAGCAGTGTATATGAAAGTTCAAACAGAATGCACATCGCTTTTGGCAAGCCTTAAAAGTTGTCAATCACACTTTGTCCCTCAGTGATGATCTTCGACAAGGCTGGGCTGAGATGCAGGGAGGATGAGGGTGCAGCACTTTCGGACTCAACCAGGAGGATCCCAATGTCCATGTGCTGAAGCGAGGCATCTTCATCAGTCCTTAAACAAGAAGCATCAAGCTAAGTCCTTATCTGGACTCATCAGTTCAGTAAGATAGAAAATTTAACACTCATCAGCTTTCTTCAAGTCCAGACAAACTCCTCAGCGCAGTTGTTGTGAACACAGGAGTCAGACACGTTGCATTTTGAAAAGAGCCCCGGCCCCTCTGACAGTAACATAACATGTTGAGTTATCTTTGCTAATCATGATTATTGCGCTGCACAATGTTGAAAAGTATTACAAACAACTAATTCTGGTTTAGTAATTAAACACTGTTTGTACAAAACACAAAAGAATAATTTATCACTACTAAATAGTTTATGTTCAAACAAAGTCTGGGTTTACAGTGTAGAATTACTGCATTGCAGTTGTATGCCTCCACTAACCAGTGAAGTTGTAGTTTACATGCATGTCTGTCCAGACCTATTCTAATACATTTATGCATGGGTCCCAAGCAGATGCTTGTGCCAGATGTAATGAAATTCCTTCCAGGTGTTTCTGAGATATAGCATTGATGAGAATGGGACATACACGACATGACATCGCAGTGCACAGTGACATTGACCTTTGGGCACCGAAATCTAAGCAGTTCCCTGTTGATACCAAATGATGGTTTGTGCCAAATTTGAAGAAATTCCTCAAGGTGTTCCTGTGCCTTCACATTCACAACAAGAATTGGATGAACATGAGGTGACTGTGACCTTAACCATTGATTTTTCAACACATTGCTTGTATCCATTTGGCGGCATCGGAAAGGCCGCAAGGGTCGGCAACCAGTTGCGTGGCCTGGTCTGCGGTTGCCTCTCCCGACGGTTTTCATGCCTTGCCGACCCTGCTTCTAGCTCCCCTGTGCTGCGTGTCTGCCGAATCTCCGACAACGGGGCCAAGCAAACCACATCATTGATAAGGGACTCCATCACTCGTAATATTAGCTTAGCCACGCCAGCCACTGTGTATTGTTTACCTGGGGCCAGAACAGCCAACACTGAGGCTAATCTAGAGGTACTGGCATCACGGAGGTTTGAACAGGGGACCCAGGCACACACCACTACAATTTATAGGAACATTGTATGCCATGTCAGTACCAATGATGTCAGGAGAAAACAGTCTGAGATAACAAAAGCCAGTTTAAGTAGGATGTTTCAGTCTGCCAGGAAGATGTGTGGGCATCGATTAATTGTCTCTGGTCCCTTACCTGTTCGGGGTAATGATGAGATGTACATTAGGCTTATTTCGCTTAACCTTAACATAGAGACTGTCTGCTCCCCGACCACCTAAATTATACAAATCAAAAATCAACACAAGAGGAGTGAATCATAAGAACTTAATAAAAATAAAAACCACTCCTCCTACAGAACAAAATAAAAACAAAACAGTCAAATGTGGAGTATTAAATATCAGATCTCTCTCGTCTAAATCTACGTTAGTAAATAACATGATAAGTGACCATCAGATAGATTTATTTAGTCTCACTGAAACCTGGCTCCAGCAGGATGAATATGTTAGTTTGTTTAGTTTAATGAGTCAACTCCTCCAAGTAGGGTTGGACGATGTATCGAATATATATATACTCGATGTATCTCGACTTGTTACACGTGCAATATAGTAAATGACTATATCGTGACTATCGAGTATAAATTCTAACGTTAAATAGACAGCATGTACTTCACTTCGAGTTTCGCTTCTCTGCTCTCTCACAGCAGACAGTTCACTCCCCCGCCCATCCAGAAAACTCCAACAGTCACAGGCATGTTTACAAATGGAGTGCAGACCGGAATTTTCAGTTTTTTCAAAACAAAAGACTGGCAGAGTCTGCCGTCTGCGCTTCATTTGTAAACATTCCTGGTGCATTGAACACGTCAGTGCGGAAAGAGGGTCAATTAAGAAGAAGAAAGAAAGAAAGAAATTGCTGGCGATTGCAAATGATGGTGGCCTTTAAAGTAAGTTTGAGACGATCACTGTATAACACACCAGCATTTGAATCACCACAATGGAGATCGTCTTTTCAATCGAGTCGACACCCCGCATCCTGCGACATATATCGTGTATCGTGATACAGTTTAAAAATATCGTGATATTCTTTTTAGGCCATATCGCCCAGCCCTACCTCCAAGTCATATTAATTATCATATTCCTAGAAGCACAGGTCGGGGTGGAGGAGTAGCAGCAATCTACAACTCCAGTTTATTAATCAACCTCAGACCTAAACATAATTATAATTCGAAAGCCACACTCTTAGTGTCTCAGACTCAAACTAGATAAAAACAAATGTTTTATTTGTTATTGTATACCGTCCTCTTGTCCTTTACTCTGAGTTTTTATCTGAATTCTCAGACTTTTTATCTGATTTAGTTCTTAGCACAGAGTGACTGTAACATTCACGTTGAGAATAACTGTCTCAACACTGCATTTAATTAATTGTTAGGGTCTATTGGTTTTACTCAACATGTAAATAAACCCACTCACAATTTTAATCACACCCTCGATTTTGTTCTGACTTATGGTTTAGAAATTGATCATTTAATAGTGTTTTCCCAAAACCCGTTGTTGTCTGACCATTTAATAACTATTGAATTTACTATAATGTAGAATACATCCCCTAAGCACTAAACTCCACTACAACAGATGGTTAACTGAAAATGCTGTCACCAAATTTAAGGAATTGATCCCATTATCTTTTAATTCAGTGACATGTACCAACACAGA
>JAUBNQ010000017.1:20121122-20148613 GCA_032353495.1 Ctenopoma kingsleyae | reverse complement strand
TTTGAGAGAGAGGAGAAGTAGCTGAAGAGTTTGATGTATAATATGTGCATGGTATGTAAAAGTTGTGTCATTAAAAGTGTAACAACCGATAATATTGGTAGGCCGATAATATCCCTAGTAATTACAGAACTTGGATATAGTTTATGTGGATAAAATTAGCTATAATATGTCACAGAGTGATCACAGTAATAAAGTAAGATTGTAGTTTTGTTGTTGCCTGTACAAAGCTGCAGCAGCTGGGGATTTGTGAATCTATTGCAAGGGTGAAATCTTTATTCAGACATGATGGCATGTATGGGGGTTGGGGGTAGGTAGGGGCTAAGCCTCCCTAAAATACATATACAATACTGTGAATCATTTGGTTTGCTGATTATTATTTGTATGCAAAAATTTTTTGGGAAATAGCACACGAGAGACAGACCTGAGAGTTAAACAGGAGAGACATGGCATGGCATGTCGCCTAATAGGTTTATTATAACGACCAGCACAGTGGTCCAACTGTTCCGTGAGCCTCATATTTGCTTTACCTGTATGTGTTTTGGTGCCAAGCTCAGCATGCACAGGACATTGGCAGAAGGAAAAAAACAGGTGAGGAGTTTATTTACATAAAGTAGTCATTGCTGCACTGAGAACAGGCATCTCCAAACCATGTCTGTTTTTCTTTTTTATTGATTTCATTATCAACAGTAGACTAAATTCAATAGCAATTTGCAGCTACTTGAGGTTTACCCAGAATTAAGGAAATTATGCTTAATGTGTAAATACAATTTAATCAAACACTCCCCAGCCAATACATGTGTTTAAATTGGCTAAAATTTAAGATTAATGTGATTAAAGCACCGTTCCAATCATATAAATCAGCTTCACCAAACACTTTTTTGTAAGTTTTGTTACTCCATTTAGTGTTTTTACCTTTACTGCTGTCTAAAACATCAGGCATTTTTACCCAATGCACTCACACCTGAGTAGATCTTTTATAAATGTTGAAGCACTAAGCATTTCTCTATATTATTTCTCCTTTACACCATCAGTCTCTCATAAGGTACATGCACCACACACAGTGCATGATGTGGTATAGAGAATTTCCACATCTGAGGGTGTGTGTTTATGTAATGATCAAGCAGTAATGCAAGTTATTAATCACTCATGTAAATAACTGATGCTGCAATTTAAACAGACTGTGTTTTACCTCTGTAGTGGACTGAATTAAATTGTGCATGGCACATGGCTGATACAGAACAGTCAAAAACTCCTCTGAGCTGGGATCAGTTGTGTTCACTGTTGCTGGTTGACATGCAATTACCAGCAGAAGCAGAAAGAGTTCAGTGAACATTCATTACGTTTTGTAGCTGCTACTCTCCTAATCCAGCAATGTGAGCATCGTACTGATTGCTTTAGATCAACAAGTCAAGTCAACACAATAAGTTTGTAACCCTGGTAGTTTTTTGCCCAGAGAAACTTTGTTCCTCACAGTATACTGAATAGCCATATCAAAGACACGTCTTATTAAGATGTTTGTATTGTTATGTTGTTATTGTTAAATTTCTGTTATAAACTCATGAGTACTTTAGTTCATAAAGGTATAAAAAAATTGATTTAAAATTGTGTCTTAATTTGTCACCTTAAATGGTTAAAGGTTTAGCATTCATATGGAAGCTTTTATTTTGATGGGCGGCTCACCTGACAAAAGTTCATTGAGGGGTATCACTGTGGCATTATGGGTCAGAGGAGAGAGGTACAGCCCCAAATTATTAAAGCCCCTTATTAAACTCTTGGTTTCAAGAGGTAAATGTGTTTTATAATCATCTATAAACGGTTAACTATAAAATTTTTGTCTTTGCTGTTAAATTTTGGACAGCAACTCATTGTCCCTAGAGGAATATGTCATGGTGCTCAGCTTTACTTCCGCTCCCTGCTCTTGTTTGACATTCAGTTACCTGCCCTGTAACTCCAGCTTATCGTGTAATCATTGGATCATTGTTTTCACCTCTTCTCATTCTTTCTTTCTTTTTAAGCAGCACCATGTACTCACTTTCCCCGACTAGTTAGATGACTCTCCAGCCTTTTTGATTCCTGAATGCTCTAATCATCAGACCTGACCAGTGGTGGCCCATCAATAGGGGCACTCGGGCGCCGCCCCACCTGTCTCACATGAAGAAGAAGATAGGAATCACATAAAATAATTTTAGAAAAACATTAAAATTTAAATAAACAATCTATATATTATACAGACCATGAGTAAGGTGTATAATCTGCATTCAAGTGCAGTTTAAAAATGTTCTCTCACTCATTTACCATGACTAAACGGTCGTGTGAGGTATTTCCTGTTCCTTTGGGGCGCAAAAATCTTTACCATAGACCTACGCTATAACTGATGCATGCGTACTGGAACCCCCTCCAATACAAAGTATAGGAGAACCTTGGGGCGCAAAATTTTGCGCCCAAAACTCTCCCACAAGACCAACGTTACAGATTCAGACCAGGAAACTCACCGCGGCACTTGTCTTTTGTTTACAGTCAGTTGGAGGAGCAATTTTTTGTCGTGGAAAAAGCTAATTTAGATGCTAAAAACTGAACCGTTCCACAAAAGAACCCCACAGGAAAAGATTAAAGATTGTGGACCTCACCAGCCGGACATCAAAATGAAATAACTAACACCAGACAGAGGGAGAAATTACACTTGGTCTTTCTTCAGAAACTGGTATGAGAAGAAGTCCTGGCTAACTGTCTGTCCTGAGACCAGAGCTTTAGTTTGTTTCTCCTGCCTCCTCTGTCAGCTGTCAGGAAAAGAACGAGTAGAACAGACTAGCAGCTACATGGAAAATGCTAATGATTGTGTCTTACAATGATTAGCAATGTGAATATCTCTATGCAGTTTAATAAAAGCTACAGGATAGAGTATAATGAGATGATTTAATGAGGAGGGGGACAAAAACCCACACATTCTGTCTAAGATAATAGACTGCATTATATTCTGTGGTGCATTTGTGCTCGTGTTGCGTGGTCATGATGAAAGTTAACACTCAGAAAATCCTGGCATGTTGTCCCTGGTGTGTCAGGTCAGCTGCATAGCAGCTCTGCCATCGGTGTATGAGTGTGTGTGTGCTTGTGTGTGCAAATGGGTGAATACGAAGCAGTGAAAAGCGCTTTGAGTACCAGTATAGGTAGAAAAGTGCTATATGAGTGCAGACCATTTACCATCTAAGACAGTGCAGAATGAGCTGCTTGACTGCATGTTCTCAGTTGAAGGAGAGATGGGTGAAATTTTCTTATAAATAGTAAATGACTGAAACTGTGTATTTTCATGTTAATTTAATCTTTTAAAGCAGTGTGATGGATGATAATGGTGCTATGGTTTCAACTAGTGGTGATATGTGGTTAGAGTGCTTCTGAAAACTGACTCCCCACACCCCCAAAAAAAAAAATAAAAAAAAAATCACCAGTTGCCACTGGACCTGACCCCGTCTTCTGAACATGTATTTCTCTCTCTGCCTTGCCCTTTGGAATTGTTATCTGATTTTCTGGTATCCTGACCCTGTTTCTGCTGTTCAGATCTTCCGCCTGCTCTGGAAAGGTACTGTGAATTGCCTACTACTCTGGCTCTTGATCTCTGGCTATGATTTCCTGGATTCTGTCTCTGTCCTTCCCAGTCGGATCTGGATGTTCAGCTCTCATGATTGTGACCTTGGCGCTCTGTTTATTGGCTCTGTTTATCCTGTCTCTGTGTTTGTGGATATTGTGATAACAAATCTCGGAAAGGATATTACGGATTGTGATCGTGGAAACTAGTGTGTGCACATGCAGAGGAATCCCTCAACACAAACCCTCAGCTCTCTGCCCCCTCCTCTCTCTCTCTAGCTCAAAATCTCTAACCTCTCTGGTCTCTCCCTCAGTAGTATCTACCTGTATCCTAGAAGTCCTATTGCCTAGACTTTTGCACTTCATTACCCATCAGCCCTGGCGTCCTGAACTTCCTGCGCTCACCACCCTTTTCCCTAGAACTGCATCTCCTACCTTCCCTAGCCTTATACTGTTTCCCTGGACTTCCTGTAAACTTTCAGTTTAGCCAGAAATATATATTTGTGAATTTGTATATTTGTGTATATATTTCATCATACTTATTTCATTCTCTCCATCCCCAGATCCCCGCCAAACTGCTCTCAAGCCTTCAACCTACTCACATCTGCCACAATTCTTGTCATTAACATCCTCTTAACTGGGTTTTTGTGTTCTGGATTTTTAATTGGGTCCATTTTTAGAGAGCGTGTTCTCACTTACAGAATCATTCTGATTATTTTAGTGATCACACATTCACTTATCTTCTGAACCGACACTCACACAGTACCCACTCACACACAAACATATGCACATGGACTTCAAGACACATTCCTTTACTTATCTAATTGCAGAGGTGGGTAGAGTAGCCAAAAATTGTACTCAAGTAAGAGCATTTTTACTTCAAAATAATATTACTCAAGTAGAAGTAAAAAGTAGTCATCCAAAAAATGACTCAAGTAAGAGTACAAAAGTATTAGGTGAAAAGACTACTCAAGCAGTGAGTAACTATTTGATTGTAATGTCTGATATATTTTTAAAATATGATGTAATCAGACAGACAAAAATATAAAATAATGTGTGAATTCTGGTACTTACTGAATAATAAAATAAAATTTATAAAAATAAATAACATCTTTACAAAATAACAAATGGCAATATCAACCAATACCTCCACTAGGTAACGTATATTACTGTTAACATTTACTGTCTGCTACGTCACGTAGCACGTAGACTACTGTGAAGATATCTGGAAGTTGAGTCCTGGCAACTGGATTTCTTTCTTGTTAGGTTGAAATGTTTCACTACTCATCCAAGTAGCTTCAACCTAACAAGAAAGAAGTCCAGTTGCCATAAGTTTGAATTATTGTGAAATATTGATTATAATTTAATTTAACATGTGTGGACTAGATTTTAATGCCTGAATTCATATACACATTTCACGTTTGCTTTGAAAGTGAGATCACAATTTTTCACCCTTTCAATAAAAGGACATTTTTAACAATACAGAAAAACTCAATATTTTGTGAAAAAGCTTTCAAGTGGTGTAAATGACATCAATACATTGTATGAGCAATATGTGACTTTTTCAAGGTTTTTGCTTAGATAATTTAAATGATCACTTTTATTTCGTAATTTCCTGTTAAAACAGAAGTTTGATTTTGAAAGGACGCCAACAATCGCGGTACACGGAACTTGACACCAAAAAGTAGGGAGAAAACGGTGAAGGCAAAAAGATAAAAACAAGGTGTTAAGTTAGACAAAACGCTGCTTATATGTAGCTTATTATGATTTAAATACAGTCCTACATGGTTTTAATTTGTTCTCTAGATTCTCTAGTAGAATAGTAAAAAAAAAGTAACGAGGCAAGTGTTGTCAATTGTAGCGGAGTAAGAGTAGTGTTTCTTCTTCACAAAACTACTCAAGTAAAAGTAAAAAGTATTGTGCAGTAAAACTACTCTCAATTATTTTTCAAAAAGTTACTTAAGTAAATGTAACAGAGTAAATATAAGTCATTACTACCCACCTCTGTCTAATTGTGTGCATTGAACGTAATCTCTCCTGCTGTGGCGTCGCTGCGGACCTTCGCACCTGTGCTGAGCACCTTTTCCAAGGGTCACCACAGCTGCTCCGCCAACCCGGAGTCACCAAAACAGTCTCAAGTGTACTCAATTATGAGCAGCCTCTGTCTACATGCAATTTAAGCCCATGCTACAAAGGTACAAAGGACATACTGGATTATTAAAATGAGTTTCAACACTGATCATAAAACTCCCCTCTGACATTAGCATGCTAATACACTGAGATAAGATGATTAACTTATGTAACTCAGTATGCTAACTAAAGTCTCGTACAGTTGTTCTCATGGTTGTCAACTCTTAGTTTTTGTATTTTGAGTGCTGTTATGAATCAGACTTGTTTAGTCGGGTTATGTTTTTTCATTTAGATTGTACAGGAGAACTTATCACGCTCAGTGGTGTCTTTAATGCAAATTCTGAAATGTAATAAAAAGTTACTGATGGAGTTTGAGGCAGCATGGTGATTTAGGATATATCACTGTCACCTCACAGCAGGAAGGACCTAGGTTCAAATTCATGTTGGGTTTGAATCCACGGGTCGGCCGGGTGCTTTTCTGTTTGGTTTGAATGTTCTCTTCATGTCTGGGGGTTCTCTCCGGGTACTCCGGCTTCCTCCCACCATTCAAAGACATGCATGTTAGGTTAATTGGTGACTTTACATGTTTGAATGTGAGTGTGAATGATTGTCTGTCTTTATATTTCAGCCCTGTCATAGATTGATGACCTGTCTGGGTGTACCCTGCTTATAACTAGATTACAGCTGGGATAGGCTCCTGCATATCCTTAAGAGGACAAGCTGTTAAGAAAGTGGATGCATGGTGGAGTTTGAGGTGGAAGCAGAGGCAATTGCTGTGGATGTGTTGATGCACAGAGCCAACCATACATGGTCTAACAATAATGAGTTGGAGTATGCCATCAGTGGGTGTGGCATGAAAGTGCTGAGCAGGGAAACTGAAGGTGAGCCCCACAGGACTCATTTGAGAGGAACATGGTGTTGAGACCAGCTCGGAAACCACAAAAAAAAAATCACAATTACACATAATTACAGCCTGGAAACAGTGGGCAAAGGGGCTCTTTATCTGCCTATATTGGCTCCACTGTGCCTCTAATTGCTACTTGTACTTGTGCATATTGCTTTTTCCACCACATACTGTTGAGATATGCACAAAGCACACCTTCTGGATACTCTGTTGCTGAAAAATTAAACAGTTTTGAATGTCTGAAATTATGTTTTGTTTGCCCACAACTAAAAAGTATAGGTTTTACATATCTGTCACATTTGTACAAGAGGCATGTTCTGTACAATATAACCAGCTGAAACATTATAGAACCATCATTGGTTTGTGTCAAAATCTGTTGTGTGCTTTATTTTGTTACATCCAGAGTACAGCAGTCTGTACTCACACAGCCTGGTAAGGACTTTGATTGTGCCATTATTCACAGACCCAAATCAAATGTTTGGGGTCACTTTGGAATTGTTTTTGAAAGAAAATCAGATTTTACAACATTTAACTGATCAGAAATACAGTGTAGACATGTAAATGTTTATCATAGCATTTTTTAATGGAATATCTACATAGGCGTACAGAGGCCCATTAGCAAATATTACTCCAATAGCATGTTGTGTTTGCTAATGCAAATTTATCAATTTTAAATGCTAATTGATCATTAGAAAGCCCCTTGGCAATTATGTTTGCACAGCTGCAAAACTGCACAGAAAACAAGGACAATACTAAGTGACCCCAAAGTTTTTAATGGTATTGTAAATAGTGGCTTGTTAAACTGGCTGAACTTGTTAAAACCATTTTGTAAATAAATCTGAGCATACTACTTTAGTGGAGATCATTAAGTAGTGATCATCTATGCAATTACTGTGGCGATCATCTCATTGTTTTGCTCCTATTCTTTGAGTACAGAAGGATGTCTTGATGAACCAATGTAAAAGCTATGATAGCTCATCATTTCACAATCACTCAATTTATGAAGGTAAAATTGGGAATGAAAAGAAGTTATTCTGTGCAGTGTGCATGTTGTCATGATCACAGGGTTATCTTTTATCATTTTGTCAAACTTAAAGAGGGTATATTTTAGTAAGAAAGTAAGTAGGAGAGTGGTGTGCTTTTATTTTGTTTGTTTTATTTGACAGTGATGGATGATGAATGATAATCTTCAACCGTGAAGTACTTTGGTTTACTTTCTATCTTACTTTGAACTGAAACCAATGACATAATGGTAATTAATTGTAATGTTAATCACTTTGTTGAAGTCTCTAATTCACCAGTCTCTAATTGGCAGTTCACATAGCAGCAAAAAGAACTTAAAAAACTTAAAACAGCATCAGTTTTCATGCACAACTTGGGAGTATGGCCTACAAACACCAGACCTACCTTAACTCATTAGAAAAACTACAGGTGATCAGATTCAATAGGAAATTTCACAACAAATCAACACATTTTTAGTCCTCCACACATCTTATACAACCACAATGTCCCCAAGTAACATTTTCTGTTTTCTGTCTTGATCTTTTTATTTAAATATTTTCTAAATTATATTGCGTGAGTGCAAGAATGTTTCTTAATGACTTTGTTGTAAACACAAATCAGCCCTGATTATGATTATTGATTTTTTCTAACACAATCAACACTTTCAGTAAGTACCTGGTTAATGGTCTTTGTTTTTTAATCAAAACAACAGTCTTAACTCTGACTGGTCTAATAAATCTGCCAGGGGATGCATCATCTCAATCTTAAGCTTTCAGTGTCCATTGATCTGCATGCTGACATATGTCCCTAAACTTTTGCAGTGTATGGTATTAACTCTTCATGCACTGGGGGAAAAAAACGTATATCAGTGTAGACCAGAAACACATATTTGCCGCTTAAACTTTCTTAAAGACCTGCTTCTATGTACTACACTTGTTTACACTACTTGTTTACTGCCTGAAAAGATTTTCAAACTACAGCATGGCATATATTGTATGCTGGTTTGCTGGGTTTTTGTTAAAAACACCTGATTCCAAGATGAGTGTTTTCTTTCAGCAAGACACACTACTAGAACACTATGTCAACACTATTGCAGAGTTACAGAAAAATTTAGAGTTTTTACACATTACTGCTGTGTTATACTGCAATGCTTAGTTTGAAAGATCTATTCGATTCATTCCTCATTTGTAGAGTCACTTGATAAACTGTAACTCTTCCTGACAACTGTATGTGTGTTACTGTTGACGTTCATTCTTTACCCACTCTATTTATGTCTGACTTATTGCTTTTATTTATCTGATTTTTTCCCCCTTTGGTCTCGCTTTGTCATTGTTTTCTCTGTGTCTAATGTTACCCTGAACCATTTGCTCCCTTCACAGCAAAATCCAATATTTGTAGATAACGCTCTTTGCAACAGCCTCTGTAAATATGTTTTTTCAAATTCCCAATGATGTGTTTTTTTCTCTCTGTGCAAATGGAAGCCTTGTAATTAGATTGATGCTTTTAAACAGAATTAAACCCCTCTGCAAAAGAAACCCAAATTTAGAACTCATGAGCTATAATATATTTGTGTGCTATGGATGCAGACCTTGGAGACATTGAATGCAGACTTATGCATGCAACTGTGTTCAATGAATAATGTGTATTTTTGGTCTTCATTCCCCTTCTGATCTGACGCATTAGTGACTTAAATCTATCTGTCACCTAAACGAAAAAAATGTAAATATTCCATTGCTTTGCATGTCATGTCTAATTGGCATCAGTCATCAAACAACTCTGCATTTATCAGATGGATAGTCTTTACTTTACTTTACTTTACTTTACTTGGCAGATGCTTTTATCCAAAGCGACTTACAAGGAGAAGACACAAGCAATTACCATAGAGCGTTATCTAGCAATTATCATACTCTTGTCCTCTCGTTTAATAAGCCTCAGTCAGATCCCAAATCAACAGCATCAACAGCAATACTTTAATCCTCATAATGACATAACAATATTATATTCCCTATATAGCCGAAGATGGTGGCAAGTAGTTCATTGGATAGACACAAGAAGAGTGATTTTGTATTTTCCAACTTCTTCATAATTGACTGAACACACCTGATCCAGGGAATCAGCAGAGAGTAGGGCAAATTGGAAAACAAGCATGCAACAAGGGTGCCTGACCTAAATTCTAGTGTCAGAAAGATCATTTCTGGTTGTGGTCTTCAGGCTAGCCTGGGATACATATTGTGCTTGATTTCAGATCCCCTACAAGGAGTTTCCCATTTCCTTATAACGTTCAGGGAAATCTAATATTCCGCTTCATGGTTATGGAAAGACTAGGCCACTGCTCATGGTTTAGCGGTTTTTAATTGCATCAGGGAAAACTATGCAATGCACATTTTGCTCCCTGACTCCAACTCATGAAGCGTAATGTATATATTAGTGTAGGCAGATGAAAGTCAGTGCAGCTACAGCTGTCAGCATTACTGCAAGATATGAAACACTGGAGTGGGTGATCCCTGCAGGTACAGAGCTGCATGCTTTATTGCGTCTCTCTACCTTACATATGAAACCTTAGTTTGCTTTGGTCTGCAGTACACAACAATCATTGCTTTTATATACAACAATTAACATGATAGATATTTTATAGAGCCCCTTGGGGAAATTGTTGTTGGACAGCTGCCAGACAGTACATATCACCACTGGTAGTAGGGTTTTGGTGTTTTGTCCAAGGATACCTCGACATGTAACCTGCTGGAACTGAGTATCGAACCCATTCACTCTCGGGTTTGGAGGCGGTCCTTACCATTTTACACATTGCACAACAAAGGACTGAACTACAGTGCACCTAGAAACAGTATTATGGCCTTTAAAAGATTACAGGCCTGGTGAAAAGGATGGCTATCCATTTATGTGGCTTGGTCAAGCACTGCCTTGAATTTATTTATATATGCTTAGAACCATTAAGTATGGGGCCTATCAATAAGTCAAAACATCATTATCAAACTAAGAAAAGGGGGATTCATAGGAAAAAAGAATGGTCTCCAAGTGGTGGCCACAGAGTCCTCTTTTCTCATCTTTCCTGACTAATTTTTCTCAAGTTTTTGTTTTTTCTACTGTCTTTGTCACTACTGGTAGCATGAAGCAGTACCTGCACCCCAACCAGGTTGCACAGGTAGTCCAGTTACTCCAAGATGGCACATCCATATGTGCAGTTGCAAGGTTGCTGGTGTCTCCCAGTACAATCTCAAGAGTATGGAGGAGATACCAGGAGAGCTGGATGGGGCCATAAAACCAACCCAGCAGCAGGACCGGTGTCTGCACCTTTGTGCAAGGAGAAACAGGAGGAGCACTGCAAGGGCCCTACAAAATTACCTCCAGCAGGCTTCTGGTGGCATGTTTCTGACCAAACTGTCAGAAACAGACTTCTTGAGGGTGGCATGAGGGCCCAACATTACCTGTTACAGCCTGTGCTCACAGCCCATCACCATGCACCTTGACTGGCATTTACCAGAGAATACCAGCATTGGCAGGTCAACAAATAGCTCTCTGTTCTCTCCATAGATAAGAGCAGGTTCACACTGAATGTTATCCTGCCTGTACCATCATCAAGCATGACAATTTGGTGGTGGGTCAGTGATGGTCTGGTGACAGCTGCAGATTTCAGTGTCATAGCCCTACAAATTTCTCAACTAATTATGAGTTGCTGTGATGAAATTCACGCAAGTTGGATGAGTCTGTGGTTTAAATATTTTTCACTTTGATTTTCAGTGTGATTTTGAATACAGTCCCCTATGGGTTAGCGGGTTTGCTTTCCATTGTCCATTGTTATGTCATTTTGTTCTGAACTAATTTTACAATAAGTAAAGAACTTGACTTGACTGAAGCACATCTACAGTAAGTACTAAACGGGATCATACTGACATGCAAATACAGTACATATTTTACTTCTTTACTATGATATACTATAGTCATAAAAGAAAAATGGGAATTTATTTATTCATGATTTATTTATTTAAGAGCGATAGAATCCAAGAAGGCAGGAAGTTGGGGTGGATATGTCAACAAAACTATGGACTTAACATGGGACCAGCATTTAAATAAAGAGCCTACAGCTTTTCAGCCTTGGCAGACGTTACTATATTTTCCCCTCATTTGAAATTTCCAACTCCCTATGCACTGCAGTCCTTGTTGCTACTCATGTTGGCCTAAAGAGAGTGTAGACAGCCATCTGCTACCTCTGTGACACATGGTGTTAACAGTCACTTCAATATACCAGCAAACAACTTAAGTGAGCAATGAATAGAACCCTTACCTTCTTTTTCACCTGTGACCATGGCTGCAATGCAGAACCTAACTGGTAATGCTTAGAAGAATAAACTGCTACTTCTTAGTGTTGATGGACAGGAAATCAACTGTGCAGCCAAGAATGTGCTTTATTTTCTCTTACCGCATTTCTGCAGAATTTATGAGAAGAGAAAAGGAAGACACATAAACTCCCTTTAGGGACAGCAAGCTTATCTGTGCACATAGCAAGGACCATCTTGCTGAGACTAACGGCAATTTTCTACCGGGACCGAATGCGTTGCATTCTGGCTGTGACGCTGTTTTGTTCTGTCCTCTGCACAGCTTCATGCCCCACTGAGAGCGTTTCAGAAACGGAGAGGCTTGTTGTGGTTCCGAATTTTCCTTTGTCTTTTTTACGTAGTGAAGTGCGTTTTTTTCTCTGTTTTGTGTTTACTGTTTTTACATCCTACCTTGTTGTGCTGCAGCCTCCAAAGTCTATGATAAAGTCGTTATGAACTACATGGATCAAAGATTTGTGGCTGTATTTTATCTTCATAATTATTTTGTATCACATACAGATAACTGAGAGGCACAGAATGAGGAAAGCACTACTTTTGGGACGCTTCTGAGACACTGTGGCACATGTTGTGGAAATAGGACCAGAGCGCAGAGGACTGGTTACCTCCGGCTGGTTCAACGCTGCCATTGTGTAGCAGCCAGTGCCGGGAGATCTTTTCACATCTTTTTTTTTTTTTTTTTTTTTTAAATCTTGTTTATATAAAAATGTTACAAAAAATTACACATTGTACAGCATAGCATTTAAGAGCTAGATAGTCATAGATAGGGCTTTTTGACAGATATATTATTCACTTAACTGGGTGGATAAAATAAACGAAAAGAAATGCTATCATCTTACACAAACTTGAGGCAAGATGACTTTGGGTGCTGTGGACATGCACTCAAATGTACATATGTATGTAATTACATTTACTACATACATAATTACACAGTTATATTCAAATATATGTAATACATGGGAGGCATAAACTAGGGCAAAAAAACACCAGTTATAATTATGGTTGACATATTTAGCATAGTCAGCAAAATGTCATTGAATGTTGTATTTATTAAGTCCCTATATTGTGCACTGTGGCTCTTATGTCTATGTGCTAATAAATGTAAAAATTTAGTTCTCAGACTTAAAAAGGACTATTAAATGATAATGTGTATGGTTTTAAACACTTGTAATATGGTGTTGCTGATTCAGATATATAGATATATATACAGTATATTGTCTATAATTGAATAGGAGAAATTCCATATTTGAAACCAAATTATAATTACCTCTAGAATAAGATATGGAAACAGTTTGATGACTCTGTTGTTCAGATAGAAAGAGACATAATGCTACAGAACAGTGATGTCTGCTTACTCGCATCTTGCTTTATGCTTTTATCTCTGCATGCATTTTCCTGTTTGACATATAGCACTAGAACCATGTTTATTGGACAAATAATCAGTGAAGAACAGATGTGCTGTAAATACTTTCTTATCTGGTGAGGGTGCAATTTTACTATTCATTATGTTTTGTTGCATTGAAATCCCTTCAATCAATAGGTTAATCAATAGATTATGGGAGTGACACAAAGAATGACCAGTATAGTATGTGTCCTGCTTTTGTTGCATGATACAGTAACTGTTGATGTCCAACTGGTGTGTTTGCAAAGTGTCCAATAATCATATGCTTGCAGTGATTGTAGATGACCCAGATTAAAAAATATTCAGATTTTATATACTCTACTGAAGGGAACTGAATTTTTCATTGTGTCATATGGTCTGCACTTGTGAAGGCAAATGAGAAGACTAATAAGTGCTTTTCACTTCAGCTAGTATGCTACTTCCATACTGATTAGGCTTTTTCTAAGAGTAATCAGCAGTTTAGAAAAGCACTGTGTTTAGATGGACCCTATACTAGCACTGTGACAATCCTATTAAGAAAACACTGTGCGCTGTTACTGTGACGCAAATTGGTTACAAGTAGTCTGGCTGCTCTCCAGGCATGACTCAAGGTGACGGCAGCAACACAAAGGCACAAAGTTACTATCCAGATCAATACAGGCATATTGAAGGCATGGTGGGGCACAAAGTCATTTGTTAAATGTGTTACTGTGAGATGAGTCTAAACAGAGAGAATAGCTATAGAAGAAAAAATGCCCAACCAACAGCATATGATGTTTGTATGCTTCTTAGTTAAGAACAAAAGAGACAGCTCAAAATCACGTCTTCAACCAGACACCAGTTCTTCAGCAGACATAATAACTTCTAAGATATGTCCTGAGAGAAGGGCTCAGTGGGCAACAATAACACACTGATAGATACGCACACTTTGTCGCACACAAATGGCATCTCTTTCTGAAGCACTGCAGAATAGAGATTGGACAATGTGTTAAGATACAAGAATGAGTGAACACACATACTGCATGCTAAATTACATGGATTTGTTTTGCAGTTTTGATGCATTTCATGGGCTGTATGACAGACCGGGAGCTGGCAGAGGAAAGCCCCAGACACAGCAATAGAGGGAGAATGAGTTGAGGGCAAAGAATGATATTGCAGGTCAATGCTTGCATCATGAAAAGAACTATAGTTCATATCTCTGGAACTATGCTCATCTTCCCCATTGTATTCAGTTCTTGTTCACTTTCTTTAATCTTTTAATGCAACCATTCATCTCATTGTCTAACTGTGGCAGAAAAAAATAAAGCAATATCCCATTTCCTCACAAGGGTGAAAATATCATAGATTCTACTGTGATTCCTTCACAAAGGCATCATTTAATCCAGCTGAAACCCATGTATGTTTAGTCACTAGTGAGATACAATGTAGCATTTTCTGTTAAAGTCAAATTAAAAAAATTATTCAAAAACTTTCTGGTCAAAATGCTTCACCGACTGCACTTAAATGGCCAAAAAGTCTTCCAGTATTGAGAGACACGTACTGTAACATTATACAGCTTTCCACGCTTATGCATTAGCTGCCAATATGAGATCATTGTATTATTTTTGGGTTATTGTGTAGCTAAAATTGCATAAATCACAGTGGTAGCAGCTGTTTATTGTGGGAAAGTCAAGAACTACTTGTTAGCTCAGAGGAATCTGGTCAGAGCTGTGAATGTTATGAAACTGTGGATTTTTTTTTTTTGGGTCAACACATAGTTACATATCTCTATAGACCCGTGAGTTGTTAAGTTGTAAGTTGACAGTTTGTTATAAATGGTGGGAAGCAAATCCAGAAGGCAGCTGAGGAAGCGACGAGGTAAACCAGAGAGAGAGAGGTGAGTGAGGCCTGATGGGTAATGGAGTCCGCTGGCGGAGGTGAGTGTAGTATGGTGTAGCAACTGAGGAGAGACTTGAGAATAGCAGGTAAGTAATAGGTCAGGGATTTCAGGCAGAGCAAAAGGGCTAGGCAGGGTTCAGATCAGATATAACTCACAGTTCAGAGGAGGGTCAGAGTCAAAACAAGGTTGGGTCGAAATGACCATATAAGGCATAGAGCTGAGAGCCAGGGTTGGAGACCATGACAATAAGTGCGAGTTTTATGGGGTAACCCCATTACTGAATGCTCTGCCACACACTTATATTTATGCATGTGCATGTAATTTGAACCCTGGGGCACAGTCTGTCTAATTTTGTCTGTGTTTCATTAATTGATGTGGTCATGACCATATATTCTTTAAGGGTTTAAATCTTGTACTGCACATGACATGTTGAGTAGTTTGACCTTTTTGAAAACATGTCTTTCCTTCTTCCTATGTATGTTAATGTGAAACGAATAAATTGCCTTCACTGACAACTTCTACTATTTACTACATTAGTCTTTGGTTCACCTACTGAAGGGCAACAAAAGTGTTCTATCTGCTGTAATAATTCACTGATATTTGCCCTCCACAGATTAGGGGCTTATATTCTGTCTAATTTATAGGCTTTACTTACTGTAATCCACCACTGTGAACGTCATTCTCAAATGGACTAGCTAAAGCTTACAGAATTCAGTACCCTAAGAATGATTTTGAGACAACTGTATCAAAACATGCATCAAGGAGATCCTTGTGAGCACATGAGCAAACCACATTAATCATCTGTCATTTGCAGATCACTGGACACACCTACTTTAAATGAGGCTAAAATTACTTTGCTAAAGTAAAAGGCATTATGAAAAGTGCAGTTTTGTCATTACTCTATCATGCAGTGGAAAGGCGTCCAGATTTTTGCATGCAAATCACATATTTTGTGAAATAAACATTCAGATTTTCTGAGCCCATTTCCCCCAAAACAAACTGTTTACTCTGGAGTTCCCATCTTTGTTCATTTAAAACTTGGTTCTACTGTCCCCTACTGGCCTAAAAGGGTCAGAAATGGTAATTTTAAAGAGACAAGTTATTAAGCTAACACTGTAGGTAAAATTACAGGAGTGAATTTTAATAACACAGTGAATCATGCAGTAATTGGCAATGCATGTAAAAGGAAGACATTTGAAGTCATCCATTAATCCCATCTCACACAAGAGGGGTTGTGGTAGTAGTTGCTTTTTTTTAAGCTACAGCTTCTTTCAAGGTGTGTTCAGATGAGTGGGTTGTCATTTTATGAGTAATCACCTTTGTCAGTGCTTTTGTTATTGACCTGGCAAATGCAAAAAGGGGGAACACTGGTCTACTTATTGTCATCTGTAATATTAAAAACAGACGATACACAGATAATAAGGGAATTGCAAGCAAATGGTGGAGAAATGGATGTGGTACTCTTCAGACCTGAATCTTTGTAAATCTAGTGGGTTAGTAAGATGAAGTTAAAAGGCCAAGGCAAGTTGGGTTTCTGCTGACTTCTGCACCTTTCCTAATAGACAGCAATGGCAATTTTGGCAAAAGGACAGATTATGAAGGAGAACAGGAAGGGAAAGCAGAGGTCTGGAGATGAAGATATCTTCATAAACCGTATAATTCATGAGCTATGATAAGAAAGTAATTTCTGTCATTTGTGTTGTTACAAAAACTTGGAACTGATTGTAGATTTACAAATAATTTGCACAAAATTGCATGGGTTATTCATTGAGAACAGCATGCCTCTTTTCACAGAATAATATATTTATTTTTTGCTAACTCAAATACAGATACTCAGAAGAGTATATAACTTCCTCCAGACTAATGGAAATTAAATGCATTAGACTAGTGTTTAGTGTAAAATGATTTCAGTATTATTTTTCAGATTTGTGACTGTGTTAAATACTTAAATACCCTTTTTGCTTTAATTAAGTTAAATTCTGTGTGTTTCAATGGAGTTTTAATGTATAGGGTCATTTTTAACGCTTTTTACTTTTGTCCAACCCAATAGGACCACCACCTTTCTAATATTGAGAATCAAATGATCAAAACAATAACATAATTACAATCATGGCAGTGATTGGGGCTCATTAGCACTTATGGATGGAGGAAATTGTCCAATTGAGTGGGTGCTGACAGAACCATGATCTGCCTTTCCAGACTAATTTCTTGGTGCCATGTGTACATTTGTCTTGGACAGAAATTTATTCTGAATGGACAGCTTTCATTAAGTCATCCAATAATGAGCCTGTTTGTCAAGTACAAATGCCAGGGTGCAGGTCAGCCATTCATGGGCGCATTTTCTATGCAGTATCAATATGCTGCTCTGTTGACTCAATATTTAAAAAAAAGAAAAATCCAATGTCCAATGCATGAAATTAGGATGATGTGTGGATTGTGTGTGTACGTTAAATAGACAATTTCTATGGTACTTGCTTGTTTCTATGCAAATGCGTGTAGCTGGGATTTGAAATTTTACCAGTCTTTAATCGCAATCTACTTTGTGCTAATGTGTATCTTTCTCATCAATGTTAGCTAGACCACATACATTTTTAATTGACCCCTGAGGTCTACTCACATGTAAACTGTCCATTCACACTGCAATGGGGTTTTTACCTCATCTGATCAATACACCAATCCTTGCAAGGTCTCTGACACCGTCTGTCAGCAGGTCATCTTGTAGCAGTGATAACATAGCTCTGATCTTCTCTTTGTGTAATGGAAAGGCCACAAGCCAAGAAGTAATTAGCCTGTTGGATGGTTAGAATTCTGCTAGAGAACTTGTTTAAGATAAGTCCTGCTGATGGAGGCTTTGTTAGAATGCAAACCTCATGCCACATAAAGACAAAAAGACCATGGAGTCAGTCATTAGGATCTAGGTTGATGTAATTTCCCACTAACTTTTATTGATAAAAAACTCAACTCTCTCCACAGGGTTCTTTTAGGTTAAGCTTCTGGTTTTTTATAGCTGTTTTTTCAACCACATTACAGGCTTTATTATCTGCTGCTGTTCTATACAGTGTGGTTGTTTCCTCACCATAACCCTAAACACACACTTAAGTGAATGCAAGGCTGATACATTACATACACTGCAACAGTTTTTTCTGCATTATGGGCCAATTTAGTATATCACACCTCTGAAACACAAGGGAGACAGCAAGCAGAGACATGATGTGCATGCAGCTGAAGTTTGCAACAGTGTCTGGAATTATTTAATACCAAATCAGGCCTGGGTGAGCGCTGAGGATAATAGTTAATTTAGGTAATGCATGGTGAAAGCACTGTCAAAATTGTCCCAAGATACATTTTTAACACATCCAAATGAATAGAAATATGAAGGTACATGTTCTATGTTTGCGAACTATTGCCAGTATCATTAATGGTGACGGGTTGTGCTAGTTGATGAAAAATTAGATGTTTTTATTCAATGTTGCAACATGAGATCTTAAGTTCTGTCTTGACAGACACTGGTGTTTAGTAGTGTGATTTTAATATGAACAATTAAAGTCTCATGCATTCATCAAATAAAGTGTTTTCAAGTAAAAGAGATGGTAATTTGTGCCAGTTCTACCTTATACACAGCCTCATGCTGAGTACAGGATACTTGAAATGGGTTTTACTGACTGAAAAAGCAATTTAGTACCATCCCTGTGACCCCTAACTACAATAAATGATATTTTATGCTTAAGGCTACTCTTGCTCAGCTAGCCATGCCTTACACCATAAACAAATAAGGTGCAATAAATTCCACACTAAAATGTATTTTCCACACAGACAGCACTATCCTAATCTATCCTAATACACAGTTCAAGTTTGTCAGATCCATGCAATTCCCATGCACTATGAAGGAGAGGTTTGGTTGGACTATTGTACTTCTTGGCTTTTGAATGACACTGGTGCATTTTCTCAGTGGATATAAGTTTTTACATGTTTGCGTTTATGTTGAAGCGCAGTACTACCTAATGTCTCAGTTTAATATTTGCTCCTAATGTAACCACATCTAAAACAGTGGCTTTTCAAAGTCATTTTCCACTGCGTATAGTGCAAATTTGCAAGCGTGAGCATATTGTCTTGCTTCCTAAGACATCAGTCAAGCCACATTTTCCAAGTGTCAGTAAAATAATTGAACTCATTAGGCTTGCAAGTCTTATCAGTTGTTTGTGGGATCACAAGAACCAGAACTTTATTGGTGGGTGATCCCTTAGGCACTCCTCGCTTTTTATCTGTACCAGTATCTCTGTATCTTGTGTTAAACTCGCTGTCATCAACGAGCCCTTTCTCATCTCCATCCACAGTAGTTATCATTGTCCCTATTAACACAGAGCATCAGTAAAAAAAACAGCAGCTGCCAACTGATCTTATCAAGGTCATCCCCTGGATAGTGCTGAGGAAAATAAAACAGATAAGGGATCTTCCATAACTTAATTAGCTTTTTATCACACAATGCAATTACAAAATTGTCAAGCCATTGGTGTAAGAGGCCAGGAACACTTTGAAGGAACTAACAATAACAAAGTGGTCAATGCCACTCGTAGACTGATGGTCCTTTTCATCTCCTCAGCTAAGGGCTGTAACTCAGTACTGAGGGTAAATCAGAGGGAGCAATGTGGTTTATTTAGCATCCGTTGAGTAATGGTAGCCCAATGCACAACATACCACTCAGGGGCCAGAGCACCCACTGAGATGCTGATAAGGGAGATTAATGGTGTTGTCTGAGTGGCTGGCATACGATCAGTGCTTGAGCAATCCAAATGTGTCTACTATCTAAAGCATCTGTATCCCTGCGAAGCACTGAGCTGGATGAGGCAAAAGGACAAGATGTCACATGAATAAGTAAAGAAACAAGAACAGGAGGGTAAAACAGTCTCATGCCTGTACGTTCCGGTCAGTGCACAAAACTTGCATTAAGCCAGCACATGAGGAAGAGACAGAGTGAAGGGAAAAGACATAAAGTATAAATAAATCAAAAGGTTAAGCAGAGAAAACAAGAATTTGAGTCACAATCACACTATAATATGAAAATGTTTTTTGTAAGTGTGCTCAGAATTTGCATGGAAATTGCATTTTGATCCCATGCTTTTTATCTGTGAGTGTGTGTATGTGGAAGGAGGGGAGGGTGTCTATTATCACCTTTGTAATCTCATCACAACAGAGAATCACATGGTGGGTTCTGGATGTCATCTGTTTTTTACCACATGGACCATTCAAGTTTACCAAGTACACCAGTTTGTTTCAGCTTTGTACTTGGTCCCAAACACTGAAAGATCAAATGATATTTTCAGCAGAAGAAATCAGTGTGCTCATGATCTTTCTTTTATGTCATATGTATACAGTCAGGTCCATGTATATTAAAACAGTGACATAATTAATCATTATGGCTCTGTATACCACCACAATTGATATGGAACAAAAAAGTCAAGATGAAACTGTAGACTACCATCTTTAGTTTAATGACTTAATTAAAAAACATTGGATGAACTGTGTCAGCAGGACAGCCATTTCAGAACCTCACAATCGGCTGATCAGCCGTTCCAGATGTGTGTTAAAAGCTCGTTAGTTTATTTATAAGTAAGCAGACAAAAGGACTAGAGTAGATTTAAAGTGTTGTTAACTCACAATATGAAGTTGAATTGCCAGTGAAGTAAGCCATCATTAGGCTGAAAAAACAAAACACATCATCAGAAAAAAAGGCCAGGAAGACCATGGAAAACATGTGGTTTGTTTTAACTTGATATAAGACTTTTATATATTGGCTAGTCAGGGCACTAATATTAGGATAACAAAATATCAATAACCAAAGCTCACTGGATGAGTCAAATGAGTATCAAGTAATTTAAGACTATTTTGTCTATTCTGTGAATTCTTGTTTTTTTTAGCTTGTGTTCTTAGTTTTGAGTAAAGTTAAAATGTCATGCCTCTTGGGATTTGTGTGTTTTGGACATTACAATGTCTGGGTTCTTAGGAATTTTAGCAGTATTTAGCTTGTGATATTAGTCATAGTATTTTGATTGGCATAGGTGAACTAGGCGGTCGCCTAGGGCGCCACTTGCTGGAGGGGGCGCAGTTTCAAGCCCTAAAAAAAAGTTGCTTGCAAATATCGTCAGTCGCGGGTTTTTGATATCGTTTTCTAAAGTGTAGTTATTTATTTGGGCTTTGTTCCCTGTATGAACCCTCATGATTCTCTCCACAATAAAGTAAAACGCAATAGTTGGTCGTTTTACAGCCTGGATCTGTCCACAGTTCCATTTCCTCGGTTACTGTGCCCACCTGAGCCAGCACGTGCCCCCCTCCGCCTGCCCGCACAGAGACACAGGTTGTGCCGTAGGTACAAGCGGTTGAGGTTGATAACAGGCGCCAAGTCGTAATCTCGTCTAGAGCGCCAAAATGGGTCTATATATATATATATATATTTTATATTTGTAGGTAATAAGCATACTGCCATGTCTCAGAATAGATTCTGCCAAGGCAGACCTGTGGGAGGGACAACCATCTTGTTTTGTCTGCTTGTGTTGTGAAAGCAATTAGAGCTGCTGTATGTTTATGTCGTATGACGATAGCAGGAATTCAAAGAGACATCTGATGCACAAGAACAACTTTGATGCGAAAGATATGCACTCTTGACACTTTTCACTTACAGACTGTCTATCACATGGGATTATTTTCACACATGCTGAGGCTGGAGGAAGCGGACAACACCAATGTCCTGCATAAAGTAAAAATGATGAGTCCCTTTTAAAAAACATGGTTAGTTCACAGCAACACATGACATTAAAGTATTACCAATCTGACTCCTTGCGGATTAGAACCAAAAACAAATGTACATGCACAGAAAGCAACAACTGCATAGTATTACTGAAAACAAAAAATATTACAAACTGTAAACAGATTCTATTGGCTCAGTTCCCAAACTGTTGCTGTTGTGTTTTTACCATCAAATTAAAATACTGATGTTGATGCATTTAGCATGTTTAATTACCCTGACTAATTGCAGCAATCCTATTTCATACTAAGTCATTAAAGTATTATTGTGTACAACACTACTTGCTTTATAAGTTTACACTGAGTAATTTTTTCGGGTTCTGTTCAGTTTGTGCTTTAACACATCACATGCATTGAATGCATCTTATCTGTGCTGGCCAGCTGAAGAGATTAAAGTTTTTAAAGTAATTATTAGCTATAAATTCATGTGTAAAAATTAGGTCATTCCAAACAGAGGCAATGTGATGGCCATCCTTGACTTGATATATTGTAGGCTATAATAGGAAAGTTCTTACTAAGCAGTTAAATTGTACAGTTGCATGTATCATCCATTGGATGGACTGCATGTCTTTGGGCTGTGGGAGGAAGCTGGAGAATGGAGAACATATGAGATTTTGCACTCTTTAACAACTTGCCACCGTGAACATACTGTTTTTGGTCAGGTACACGTTTTGGTCAGTATCAATGTATTTGCGACTTGTCATTTACGTTAACTGTGAACATATGATCATTACTTTCTACAAAAACGTAATCGGGTCGCAAATACGTCCTGTATCAAAACATAATCGGCATTGCAGTTTCGTCCTATATGAACGTAATTTTTAGGAGACAGGGCTGGATTTCAAGTTAAACAGTGCAAATGCATGTTATAATGCCCCTTTATGCATCAGGACCACTGGCCTTATAGCTAAAAAGGCTCATTTGAGATCCTGTCTCTTTAAGCCCCGCCCTTCTTTCACTACCTCCAAATTCTCTCTTATTAAACTGTGGTAGTACAACGTCACACAAATAGAGTGGTTTTCATTCGAAATGTAAGGTTCTGACATTGAGAATTGTAAATGCTGCTACCATTATAATTGTAGTGCTAGTGGTACTGGTAAGAGACTGTCCCTTTGCTGCTGCCAGGAGGATGGGCTTTGTCTCTGATTGATCTTCCCAGCATGGAGACCTCAGACGTGACACTGGCACCGCTTGAATGTTCCTGATTGATCACTCCCCATTTTCTTCTGTACAGTAACTTACAGTAGATATTGTGTGGTGTAGATTTAGTGTACATATACATTAAAAGCTCAGCTATTTTCTTGACAATATGCACCTTGTAGTGCAGTAGATGATTCAACACCAGGAAATTGTAGCCTATTGATCTGAAGGAAGTCTATAAGGGTTCTTATCAATACTGATACATATGCTACATTCTGAATGCTCTTATCTTAATCACTGGTTTGCCCTGGTTACCACCTTCTTAACACATGTATAGGTGAATAGTTTGAGTGTTCAAATTATGTGTGTCATGTTGCATATAGTGTGTGGTAGCCAAATGTTTGTCATATTTATAACCCCTTCTTTGCTCTGCACATCCATTGATAGACTCTGATTACCCCAATGCATTATTCATAGTGGATCTTGGTTGATTGTGTGAAGAAACAAGCTATAATTTAAAGGGTAGGGAATAAGGGCTTATTCTGGAGCCTGTTTAAATGACCCCCACCCCCTTTTTTTTGTAATCTGTCTGGCATTTATCAGTCAGATTGCTCTAATGGCGATAACGTTGGAGGAGGAGAGGTATATTACTATCTTGCTGGGCTTTAGAAGAGGCGTCATGATGGAGATGGCGGAGCCTTGTAAAGATAACCCATGAGATGTGAAATGAGAAGAAGTGAATTATCATAATTATCATTCACAATCAGTGTTCTATTTACTATATTACACTAATGACTGTATCCAGGCCATAAACCCTTATATCCCGTTGGCCTCACTCAGTAACAGATGCAAGATCATCATGAGTGTCCATAACTCAGCAAAGGCTCACAGCTGGTAGGTTGCAGAGAGATGGTGTTGACAAGATGATTTCTGCTGGTGGTACAACCTCAACACACAGTCTGACTGGTGGTAAAGAGCAGTGTGAGATTGTCCAAAGCCTTACTGCACTACCTCTGGAGCTTAGCTTTACCATTTACTTGCATCAAAGTGTTAATGGTCAAAGGAGATTAAGATAGAGATGAGATGAAACTCTGCAACCAACTCTAACGACTGTGATAGAAACTTGTCAAGCAGTGGAATGCTTTTGCAAAGTGTCCACAAAATCTTGTTATTCTGACCTCTAAAAGTGTAAGTAAGTAAAATGGATGAAAAGGTCTACAGTTAAAAGATTTGTTGATTTTTATAAACAAAAAATGTAAAATGGAAACAACTGAAGGCAATTAAAAGGTACAAAGGTGATACCCTCTTTGCCACTTGAACATAAATGTTTAATGTTTTATTTTGCTGAAATGACTGACTGACTTGACGTTAGGTAGCTATAGTGAGATATACCCTATACCAGGGGTATTCAAGTATGATTTAAGGAGGTCCGGATAGAGAAACTTTCCTCATGTCCGGGTCCACAACATCATCATGTTTAAATAGCATTATAATGTAGTTATACATTCATATTAATTTATATATAAATTGATGAAGTAACTTGTCATTAAGCTATAATTCAATGCCATCTCAACAATATTAACTGGCCTCTTGAGGGTACATACAATGATTGTTAACCTTCCACCGTTTCTCGCTCTCGTCTTCTCACTTCTTTATATGTTTCATTGCCGCTGTTTACTGTCCGTGCTTCTGTTCATTGAAAGCCCACCCTACTCTGCTTGTGATTGGCTGATTCTTGCCCTCACTTGGACCAATCTCAGTCCTCATGCTTAAACCCAGTCAACCTGAAACCACAAAGGCAATGAGCACTGGCCAAACCAGAGACAGGTAGGATGCGCCTTTAGCTGAGTAGCGGTGTAGAAACACGGTCAGAAAAGAGTCGCCGGTCAACATATAATCTCCGCCAAAACGGATTAAAACTTAATGACAAGTTCTGGCTCTGGATCCGTACAGGACAGAGTCTGGGTCCAGATCCAGACCGCGGTCCGCCAGTTGGTGACCCCCGCCCTATACAGTAAGGGACTCAAAGCTCAATTATCAACTAAAGCTTAGAATTTGGATTCCATTTTCTTATGTGTGTGATTTCTTTGGATCACAAAATTGGACATCATTGACTTTATCAGTGGTCTGCCAGTGATACAAAACCTTGCCCAAAACTGTCTAGCCACCTCTGTCACAAAAGATGACATCAGACATACGAGCTCAACAACAGCTCAAAAAATTATGTTGCTTGCAGTGTTCATGAATGTTTGGTAATGCACGTATCTTGATGGATGTTCCATATTGCTCCTCTTCTGAGGTTCATAACCAGGCAGTTGCCTTTGATATAACCAGGACTGGATGTCAGCTCTGATCTCCCAATTCAATTCAATTTTGATTCTTAGAGTTCAATTTCTATTAATTTTGCAACCCTGTCTCCTGGAAATTATGCCCCTATGCAACCAAAGTGCAACTGCAATTACAATTTAGTAGTAAAGCTATGAAAAACTAGTGATGAAACAAAACGAACAAAAATTTTTCAATGGAAAGCAAGTTGCAAGGAGGTGGTTGGGGTGGACAGAGGGCATATAATGTGCAGAACTGAGAAACTAATACAGATGTTGTATCTGAACTGCAAAATCAGATATTTATGTGGAAAACAATCCAATATTTTGCTAAAAAAAATATCACATATCTTCATACAGTGAAGATTCTCAGTCATCCAGGTGAAGTTACCTGAAGGTTGAGTCATGGAAACTAGATTTCTTTCTTGTTAGGTTGAAATATGTCACTACTCATCCCAGGAAAGTTGGTTAGAGACCACAAATTTATCAGTCAGTCTATGCCTAAAATTCACAGTAAGAAGTCAGAAGAGAAGACAAGTGGTTCAAGAAAGGGGTGCGGGAAGCTTTGCATGTGCAAATAAATAACCCCTCACTCAACAGAGGTGGAGCCCTCAGGTATAACCTGAGCATCTTCAATTTATGATGCTGCCCCTTCAACCATTCCCAGAAAAATCAGGCCCAATTCACATGTCCACCAGGTTAGCAACACATAACAACCCACTTTATGGGGGTAGGAGGGGTTGTAAGATGTGTCTCTATTACATACCCACACTCTGCCCTTCCATTGTTTCACCTAACAAGCCTTCAGGGCAGGGTTGAAAACTAACCTTAAGGATAAATGTGTGGTCTCTAACCAACTTTCCTCAGACTGAACAAACTACTTGGATGAGTAGTGAAGCATTTCAACATAACAAGAAAGAAGTCGAGTCCAATATTATGTATTCCTTCATATAATGTTTTAAGGGACTGTCGTGACTCAAGATGGCTAAATTAGTCAGCCATCATCCATGTGTGAGTTAATGTGTCCTGATCAGTCCCGGCAAGGATGTAACAGGAAAATTAATGTACATTTAGGTGGTAAGTTTGGTGACCGTGTTGGTCAGAGTGCAGGGTAGGTGTTGCCAGCCCTCTTGTGCACGTTGTAATAATGCAGACCTAACTGAACACTGCTTATAACGAGTAACAGCAAATAATATTTAGTGTGTATTTAGTGAAAATTGTCATTAATTTCTCTGACTCTGACATTTATAATTCCACTCTTTTACTTACAACTGTTTTTGTAACTTTGGTCTGAGATGACCTCACTCATTTGCTCTACTTATAGTATATACACTGTTGCACTATGTGTTACTCAGAGGAGGTAGATTGCCATCTGTACCATCTCACTCATTGTTACCACTACAGTTTTAATTTTTGGATATCCTTTTTCCTAGTTTAATACAAAAGCAGAGTGATGGCTTGTGTGGTTTTATGGATCTAATATCTGTGAGACTCAGTGAAGCACTTCTCTGTTGTCTTGCTTCTGACCCCCGGTCCCCATCTGTCACAATATCCCACCTGTTCATTCTCTCTTCTGTTCTTCCTGGCATTTTTGGAGCACAGCCAGCAGGCTCTGTGATGGCTGTCTTTTACAGGGGTCAGAAGACAATCTTGCTACCAGTGGCGGCTTGTGAAATTATTTTTTTGGGGGGCGCACTTTTGCAAGTCAGTTTTCAGAAGCACTCTAACCACATATCACCACTAGTTGAAACCAAAGCACCATTATCATGCATCACACTGCTTTAAAATATTAAATAACGTGAAAATACACAGTCTGTGTTTTTAGTCATTTACTATTTATAAGTAAATTTCACCCGTCTCTCCTTCTACAGAAAACATGCAGCTTATTCTGCACTGTCTCAGATGTCCCCTTAAACACAGTAACAGTTTGCAGGTACTGCTGCATCCAGGGATCCAACAAAGTCCACCAGCCCCATGAAAATGCCAGGATTTTCTGAGTGTTCAC
>JAUBNQ010000017.1:20072054-20089365 GCA_032353495.1 Ctenopoma kingsleyae | reverse complement strand
AATAAAAATGGACATGAAAATAAAGAAAACACATTGAATGAGAAGGTGTGTCCAAACTTTTGGCCTGTACTGTATTTGTTTGGAATTAGTTTATCCCAATCCTCAAAAGATTTAGCCACTTTGAGTTAATGACATTAAAGGTTAAAGCTGAAGTGACACTTTCATATTAAGACTAGTGTCATGAAAGATCACATCACATTAACCAAGAAAGCAAGCAAGGTATAATTTCTTCAGGCATAATAACAAACATTTGTGGGAAAGTCACAAATACATACCAATGGAAGAAGTGTATGCAGTTATGTGTTTCTTTGGGTTTCACACAGTACATTAAAATGTAACCTTAGTGCCTTCTCACCGCAAAGTCACCCCTGTCCAAGAGGCCTATGAGCAGAAATGTCTCATTAAAAAACCATGATAATAATCTGGAATGCACAGTGATTAGTGGCCACTGGCTCATTTTAAAGTGACCCAGTCCTGAACTGTGGATGCCCATTGCCCATCATATCATCTATCAGCACTACCATATTTACCACGTAATAAAAAACTGCTGACAAATATGCTGAAGAGCTCATTTGCAATTTTCTGATGGGCTGGAATTCAGATAGATCAAAGGTTGACAGAAACTTTCATCAATAAGTCACTGATATTTAGATTACTTTAATTACAATTGAAATGATAACAAACGTCTTATAAATTCACCTGCCATTTTTAATAATAGTTAATAAGATTTATACTTAATATAGTACAGATGTACTAATGAATGTCCATTGTTTCAGGTTTGCCGGACCTGGTTCCTGATCCCAACTATGTCCAAGCTTCCACATACATTCAGAGAGCCCACATGTATTCTCTTCGCTGTGCTGCTGAGGAAAAGTGTCTGTCGAGGTAAAAACCAATCCAAGATGTCCTTTACTGTCATTTTAATCATCTTACCAATATCTTAGGGACAGAATCATGGCTCAGCACAGTCAAAAGACATATGTTCTGTCCAGGTGATACCCTGCTCTGGATCAACAAGATGTTAATTTTTATGAAAGATTTCTTTTTATATACTTCTTCACCTTTGGGTATCATTAACCAGTGTGTGAACCTGTCCTCAATTTTAATGTATCCTTCTGGATTATTCTCCTTCTGTGTAATAATATCTGAAAGAAATAATGAAAAAAGTTGACCAGCAGCAAAAAATAAATCCTGGTCACCTTTGGGTATACAGGCTGTTGTTAGTTTAATTTCTTTGAGTTGGCGGATAGCATCCTCTGGGCCCTGGGCCTGGGCCCTTTGACTGCCTCTACACTAAGGACACTATTGAAATGATGGAAGTGTCCTGTCCCCACGGCTGCTCCATTTACCCTCTTCCCATCACAAGCACAGCCATCCCTCAAAGCCCTTTCATATCCTGTCTGGGTTTGCAGCAATCACCGACAGATGGGCTGTTGTAATTTGCCATACACTCCAATGTCAACAACAGCCACAAGACAAATGGCTTAGATCTTTAGTGGTGTTGTGAACTTAAAGTGAATTGAACAACAGAGTGTTCCCTCTTCCCATATTGAAACAGTGTATTTGGAGAAACTGTACTAATCTGTCGAATGAATTATTTAGATATGCTCCTGCCTTTGCAGTCCTGTTTTCTTGCCTTGTTATAGTTATGCATATGTCCAGGTATGGTGAAAATCTTTTCTATTAGTGATTTTTTTGTTTTGTTAATATATGTGTCTGCCATTCAGCTCTGCCTATAGTTCTGAGACCACCGACTATGATGTAAGAGTTCTGCTGCGATTCCCCCAGAGGGTGAAGAATAAGGGCACTGCCGATTTCATGCCTAACAGGCCACGTCACACCTGGGAGTGGCATAGCTGTCATCAGTAAGTACTATATACAAAACAAATGTTACACAAGGAAGTAGTTATGATTTGCTGGAAACAATATCAACAATCTCTGTAACCAAGAAACGAGTTAAGTATTTTTATATAAATCTGACTTATGTCTCTGAGTATCATTACAGGAAGTACAAATCACTCTGTTTGATTGACTTTGTTCAATGATTTGTAGTGATTAAGTGTAGATGTAACAAGGCTAAAGTGTAACAGTTCAAAGAAATGTGAGTACACATCAATGTTCGGTTGTGGTGAGTTTGCTAAGCTTTCACCTTCAGTTCATTACGAAACTAGCATGTATAAGCCCTGTACATAAGGTTAATATCTCAGCATCTTATTATTTACAACCCAGTTATCAGATTATGAATGTTTGTGTGACTTTTGTGATCTTTAATACATTTTTAATGAGGAAGTAATGTACTGTGAACAGCACCCTCAGTCACCAGTGAGGGGAGCACCACTACTAAAAGCTACTAATTCAGCCAGTGACAACGGTAAATTGTGTGTGCATGTACTTAACACCTCCAGTTCCAGAAACTGCAGAACTCACTATCTCACTATGGCAATTTGGATTTTGGGATATTTTGGATTTAGCCCTAGCTCACAACTGCTATTTCTCTGAAGATGGCCCATCTACACGGGTGGGATTTTTACAATAACATTTTAAATGCCTGGCTGACCTGTTAAAATGTTTTCTATTAAGCCAGACCACATTCTTTCCCTAACTTTTACAAAGTGCTGTGAGTGCCTAAATATAATAGTGCCTATATAGGAATAACAATGTTAGTCACAAAAACTGGATATTGTGCTGCAAGATCAGATCAAAAAAATATAGTCCATTGGAACTTGGAACATTTTACTGATATGTTTACCATTATGACTTGATATGTCTATTTGCGACTTTCCACTTAAGTTGGTTATTTTAAATTAACACCTTACTTCATTATGTTAACACAATCCAGTGGCGGGTATGTTCCTCACAAAAACATATCTGTAATTGCAGTCTTTGTGTGGAGAAGATTTTTTTTTTATGTGACAAGGTTTTGCAAGCACTCAGTTATTTCTCTGTGTCCAGTAAGCTGATGTAATGCATGCCATTGTTATTTAAATGAATGAGAATGCAGAGTCAGGGTCAAAGTATCGGCCAATACACTTTGGATTTCACGCTACATGACATAGTGGTATGCTGTGTGGATGTGATCAGTTTAGAAAGCTGTTTTCTTATTGCATCTTACTCAATGGAAATATGGTATTTTAGATGGTTTAACAAGGCAGTAGTGGTTCAGATCTCTGGGGGACTGTTGATGAGGTGATAGTCATTGTATTATGACAATATATTCCATGTAGACTGACTCTTATCTCAATTTCAGCTAGTCCACCCTCTGACGCTAGTGCCAGGCTTGCTTTGCTATCGTCATCTTAGAGGAATGTTAGAAGATTGGCAGTGTTGTTGCTGTCTGACATTAGTCTATTTACACAGTGGTTCCCAGGAAGCAGACAGCTAATGCAATCATTCCACTGGCTGTGTGATCAAAATGACAAATCAATCACTTTTCCCTGTCAATCTGTGACACCAGATCATACAGCATGATGCCGTTGATATGGGTTAGTGGGACTGCGTGTTTGGTTACATAGATAATCTCCAACCTAGACTCTCACAATACACTTTCCTGCCCTTCATTTTTTAAAAGCTGTGTAGTTGACAGTTTTGCTTTTCATTACCTTCACTTGAGTGATTTGGAGAAAGGAAGGGAACATCATTCTCTTGAGCACTATGTCCTATAATATATATTAAAATTTTTATATTTTTTTACATAATGAGGACACAGAATTCCTTGTAGAACTGTTTTTATGCCGATCATTAAAAGTGTTTTATTTCTTGGCAAAGTAAATATTATTTGGTTCAACTATCTTTATTAAGCTTTGTGGCCTTTGCTAAGGTCATGGCTGCTATTTGTACAGGTGCTTGGACATATTTCTACATATTCTGGTTGCACTTCTTTAAAGGCGTATTTCAGGCCACTTCTTACTTGTTCTCAAAGATTCTATGCTTTACAGCTCAAGGTGCAATATGAGAAACTTTCAAAGTGTTGTTTGCTACAACACAAGTGGAAAATGACTCATAACTATGAAGAAGGTCTGGAATGTTTTGTACATTATGATCAAAAGTTATTCATTTTAAATCCTCTATGTGTGCTTCCAGTACTACATTCTCTATAGCTGACATAGTCAATGAGGGGATCCAGGAATCCAAAGAGGCAGGGGACCCTTCCAGGCATCTCGTCGTCCAGCACCTCCCACTCTCAATCTTTTCACTCTCTTTCTTTCTATTTCGCACACACATATGCACATACTGTATTGCCTAGATAATCATCTCAAGACTGCCACAGAAATGTGTGCCAGTTTTGGAAACGCAAACAAAGACTGTGCTTCAGCCTTCCAGACAACTCCATTTCCCACCCTGTTTTACACATGTATGTGAATTTGTTCCCACATATTTGGTTCAAATCTTGTGTATAACAATGTCCCCTTAATTATATAAGCTTGTAAACAAACCTGCAGTACACTAGCATGCCAGCAGGTACAAGAGAGTAATTCATGGTCATGGTTATAATAAAGATATTGTTCAACTTCAGATAACAACAGATAGGTTTCTACCTGAGAGAAATTACTAATTGGTTGCCTTCCCCATGGAAAGAATGAGCCCTTGAATGGTCACTTGGTCCATTAGTGGAAAGTACACACTTTTCACTCCAAGTCATCCTTCAGTCTTTAATGACTGTTCCAGTAAAAGCTGTTGCTGTGTTAAAACATGGACCATGAAATAAAGCGAAAGAATAATATTTATATAGTCTGGGTTTGTCTGACTCTAAGTGATCCAGTGTTTACCTCACCTGCTAAAATAACTGAAGTCAGTAGCATTTAAGTATACTATATGAAGCAATGTATATATCAAGACATTATGGAAATAAATACTTTCAAACTAGTACAAGTGTGTTTAATTGCATAAATTGAAATAAGTGCACATTCTTAGAACATTATGTTGCTGTAAGCTGAAAAGACTCAGGGTATATGAGAGATAACGTTCATACAGTATGTTGCTATGTACAGTTACTGTCACATACTGTAGTACTTATTGTTAAACTGTTGCTTTAGTTTACAGTACAAAAAAATCATAGTGCATTAGGGATGCACCAATTTATCGACCACACATTGGTTGATATTTGCCTTGTTGACAGCATGACTTGCTGAGCTGCTCTCTCTCTCTCTCACACACGCACATAATCCACACATCATGGACCTGTCTGTGAACAGCTGTCTCTGAAAGCTGTGAGTCACAGAGATCCTACTATTAGTTATTTGCGAGCATGTAGGGCACATAGTAAAGATAGCTAGGCTAACATTAATATACAACTCTGTTATCAACATAGACGTAATTTTTTTTTTCAAAAGGCAGTTTTGGTCCCCTGCAGTTTTTACCATCCAAAAACAATGTTACGCTATATTAAATGGATACTGGTCAAGCACTAGGACCAAGAGGAAAATGGCCGCTCAAGCTGAAGCCTGTTTCCCTTTAGACCGCCCACAAGCTCATCGATGATGACGTGTGATTGGCCGTGTATCTTTCATGTTCATGTAATAGCATACTACTTACAGCCGTTTTCACATATGCTCTCCAGAACCAGAAAATGATGACCAAATATAGAAGCTTGTTGTTTTTACTCAGTGGAAATACAGTATGCTTATTTAAAGCATCTCACACAATTATGTGCACAACAGACACAAAGAAAAAGGAAAAGAGAGGCATCCTAGGTCATTTGGCATTTGGGAGAGATCCAAGCCATATGCGTTAATATTGCAAATGATTTCAAATAGAGCAGCTCATTGACACTCTATTAGAGTGACGTTGTTCATATTCTGGTTCAGTTGAGATGATCAGTGGCCATGTGCACCCAGGCTTTCCTAAGCTGCTAAAGCTGTGTAAACACACACACAAAAAAAACACAGCAACCAAAGCAAAAATACATTCTTGCACTAATACACACAGATATTTACACATGCTGACACAGATGTCTGCATGCTAGAAAATAAACAAACACACACACACAAACTTGTCTTTCTGTCTTTGTTGGAATTCTCTTTCTTCACAAAACCAAAAAGGCCTGACTCTATAAAAATAAAAAAATATTTTTGGTCCTCTATGTAGCAAATAAAGGAACACACACACACACACACACACACACTCCAATCCATACACATCAATGCACACACTTTCATACTCAAACACCTCTGATCTCGCCGACTGATACAAACTAATTAACAGCATTCATACATTATTAGGGTGTTAATGTGCCTCAGTAATAATTCATTGTTGCTAATTAGTTTATTTTGTCCTTTGATACTTGATGATATTTTCAGTCAAAGTGTAATATCACTTAAAGATGTTAACACATGAGGTCAACAAGTTTTGTTTACAGTATATAGTGTCTAAATTTAGAGCTTGATAACAGAACAAAGAGTAACAGAATGAGGTAACAGGGGCTTCTGTGTAATAAGCATGAAGCCAAGATGCGAAATTTCTACTTAATATCATGGAATTATCCAATTAAACTGACTATCAAATATACAGTGATTAAATGCATCTGCTGTCATAAGTATTGTGTTGTTTAGGTGGTTGTTGTTTTTTGTCTCTAACAAATCCAGATATACATCTAATGCTACGTTGCTATGCGCTCGGCCTTTTGCTTCTTCCAACAGACACTACCACAGTATGGATGAGTTCAGCCATTATGATTTACTGGAGGTCAGCACTGGCCGTAAAGTGGCAGAGGGACACAAGGCTAGCTTCTGTCTGGAGGACACCACCTGTGACTTTGGTCATCTGAAGCGCTACGCCTGCACTGCTCACACTCAGGTAATACAACAAATGATGACAAATTGAAATTGTTATTTCCAGCTGTTTTAATATTGGTTTTCATTTAGTAGTATTCTTTATACACATCCTTTCACCCAGTGCTTTATCAACCAATAGGCCAAATCCATTCCTCCGTCTTTTCATATGACAGCTTTGCTATTATACTGTAGACAAGTGTGAATGTGAAAATACACTCAGTTGAGAAAAATTATAACTAAATCACAATTTACTGCAAGTAAGTATTTTTCTCCATAGGAATGATAATAATTAGCTATTACGTGATTGGATTTTATTCACTGGGCTGCTTTTGTACACTGCAACATATTATATTTTATTTATGACCTTTGACTTAAAATTGAACATGTGTTTGACTTAGATCAGTATTCCTTATTAGACCCTATCCTCCCCTCTCTTCAGGGTCTAAGCCCCGGCTGCTATGATACATACAATGCTGATATTGACTGCCAGTGGATCGATATCACAGACGTCCAACCTGGAAACTACATACTTAAGGTAAGGGTCATGTGAGAACCTTGGTGTGCATGGAGATGGCTAGTTTGGACAGCATAGGGTCACGTTTCATGGAAGACAATGGGTGTTTACGCCATCAAAACAAATTGATCTGGGTTATTAAAGAGTAAGTTTTTAAGATTCTACTCATCCAGAATTCCTCAAGTTGCAGCACAGCTCAGTATCAGGAGTATTTTCAGTCTATTTTTCATTCTTATTTTATTTGGATATTTTTGGCTGCTAGATGTATAGAACATGCAAACGATTTATGTATGATTATGTTCAGTATAGTCCTACATTATAATGCCTTATTGATGCTTATTAAGTCTTATTACTTATTAATGGAGATTTTGTAAATATGGTGAATTGTAAGGTGACTTCTGCCCTTCTTCTTGACTTCTGTCTCCAGCTCCAGGTTAACCCCAAGTTCTTGGTGCTGGAATCAGACTTTACCAACAATGTGGTCAGGTGCAACATTCACTACACAGGGCGATTTGTTAGAACGACCAACTGCAAGTTATCACAGTAAGTAAAACAGAATGCACAGTTTTTATAACATAATTGATCAGTTATTTTATGGGAGTTTTTTATTTTATTTTATTTGCTATGGTTTGTACAATTAAACCCTGGGCAATTTTCAGATATTATGGTTTTGTAGATAGCGAAACTGTAAATCAGTTTCCCACCTCTGAATTACAGTGAACTAAATGACAGGGCAACAGATAAATGCAGTTTTATGAAGAGCCTTATAGTGGTTTGTATTACTTAGTGTACTTAATGGGTTTCTGGCTGAAATATGTGTTGAACTTTTCAATAGGGCTATTAGGAAGTGTATCATGATAGTCACAATTACTATTATATCCTCTTGAAAAGCCTTTATGCAGAGAGTGGATACACATAAGCAAAGCATCATTGGGTTCAAGTGCTCCAACCAGTTTCCCTTATACACTTAGAAACACACATGCCTAAGTATTTGGAATTTTTTGTTTCTGTTTAAATAAAACAAAAAGCCCAATGTAGCTTAGTTTCCCCTTAAAAATAGGGTGAATTTTAGCTATATTAGCTATATTCTCCTTATTGAAAAGAATATTTTAAGAGGTTTCTTGTTTTTTTCTTAACTATAATTATATGGTTACTTCATATTAAGTATTAGTCTTATGAAGTGTTATGACAGCTCCCTTCACTCTGTCCTCATTCCAGTTGTTCTACTTCTTCTTCCACAGTTTCTCCCTGCTTTTCCATTCTCCCTTGCGCATTCTCCCATGATAGTGTCTGTTCCCTGGTTGCCACTCTATTCTGCAATCATGAATAATTATCATGAGTTCTGCAGGCCACACCTACATCAGCACGCCCAAATATTGATGCTTGATTAGACTTAAAATCATTCATTTTTAATGAGTGTAGACTACATGTCTGTGGCTCTGTGTTGACATACTGCATGTCTCCTTTTGTTAGGTTATACAAATACACTGGTGCTGTAGTTCATTTAAGCAGCCTTTGAGCATTGTTACAATTTTCCTTAATCATACTGTCTCAAATTACCAAACCATGTTTAGTAATTTAAATTATATGTAATATTTTAGTCATTCAAATTTCATATCCTTACGTTAATATCAAGGTGAAGCACATTTCTCATACCTTTTGCTTTTTGCGGTCACTTTCTCGTTAGATGTTGACCACATCCTTCCTTGTTATGCCACGGATATTAAGTTATGTGACACTGGCCTACAGTGTTAAAATCCTTACACTTTAAAGCTGTAAAACAGTATTCATACAGTATTGCTCCTTTGTCAACAAAGACTAAGTGAACACAAAAATCTCTGCATGTACTGTGCATGTGAAGTATTTTCTACATTTGTAAATGAAATATTGTATCTAAGTCTTTCACTGAGTTGTAGTATTACAGTGCCTTTTACAAAAGTGTTATTTCTTCTCTATTCATTACAGGTCTTGATCAGACACTGGAAGGCTGCCACACTAGAGTGACCCTGATTGCTATTCCATTGAAATGTGAATGGAATTCATTTGTTGTTGGTTCATTGTTGATGAGGTTGGTTTCTACTATTATGTGCTGTTTAGGTATCCTGGGCCCATGACAAACAACAGTCGCACAAGAACTGATAAGTATGTGGGGGTTAACAATACACACAACATTGCATAATACGTATTGGTATTAGTTATCACAGTAATGAACCAACAATTTAGAGCCCTACAGTCTATTGTCTTACCAACTGTATTTCTCATATTGCACCACTATGGTTGGTTACATACTAGAATTTCAAAGAAGTTATTTACTGTATCTGAATACAAACATTTATGTACTCCCCCTGCAGAGTTTTCTGTTTGAATAATTAATAAAGTATTTATACTTTATACTACACCATTTTATAAAATGGTGCTGGTCCAGAAATGAGTGTTTCCAGACCAGTTAGGGTTTGGCTGTAACCCAACAAATAAAATTAGGCTTCCCAGGTGTATTCATACATGCAGTGCAACAGAGATGCCCAGTGACTCAGGAGAACTATAATGTGTTAGTTTTTTTTTTTTTCTTCCATTGCCTCAGTGGGTCAGGCTAGGGTACTGTGATTCTCTGGGCACAACTTGTTTAATGTTGTGTTAACAGGAAGAGGAAGACAGCAAGCCATATTTGCATTTGTCAGCTCCATCAAATTGAAAGTCAGCATGCTGGGTGCTGTACTTCTCCAAATCCTTGCGTGTCCCCATTCGTCCTTTCTTATTTCAGTAAAACAGGAACAGGAAGCTCAACTGGCAGAAAAGGGTGTTCTTCAGAACGCAAGACTCACAGTATGTAAGCTGTATGTTTACATTATGTTGGGGTCTCTTCTTTAACTATCAACACTGGTCAGGTGGCACATACGTCATCTATACCTTTTGAAGAATATATATACAAATATTCAATTGATGCATGACTCTGATGATGGAGATTATTTTGTTGTAACTGATTGTACTTTGTTTATCCATTTTGACCTGTTACTGTAATTTTTGAAAATTCTTTGCATTTACATATTTTTCTTTTCTTGTTAATCAGAATTATTCACATAGTACGTATTGCTGGAAAAAAGCACTACTGCTACAGACTCAGTATTATCATGCAGAGTGTCAGAAAGCCATCTCTACCTACCTCTCCATTTGAGTGAGATGTTGTTTCCTGTTAGTTTCCACTGGGAATCCCTGTGATGGCTGACGGTGGCCTCCTACCACTCTGTTGCAGCACACAGCTACAATCCTCAAATCTACTGAATATATGAAAAAATGCAAAAGTTGGGATGCAAAATAAGACTTAATCCAAATGACTTGAAGTTACAGTATAATCCTTAAGATTTCAGCCTAGGTTGGATTGGTGACACTTGTGTTTACTGGTGGTAACAGAAAGTGCAGTTTAATACTACACATTCTGGGGACAGCATACAGTCTGTCATTTTTGTAGAAATACAGTACAACAGAAGAGAATATGGTGTACCTCTTTACGCTATATTGTAAAATGTTTTTGTAGGTCAGCTCACCTCACAGCTAGAAGGACCAGGGTTTGAATACAGAGATTGGCTGGATGCCTCTCTGTGTGGACTTTGCATGTTCTCCCTGTGCTTACGTGGGTTCCCTCCAGCTTTTTCCCACATTCCAAAGACATTCAGTTAGGTTAATGGGTGACTCTAAATTGCCCATAGGTGTGAAAGTGAGTGTGAATGTTTTTCTGTCTCTATACGTCAGCCCTGTGATAGACTGGCAATCTGTCCAGGATGTACCCTACGTCGAGCCCAATGACAGCTGGGATAAACTCCTGCACTCCTGCGACCCTTAACAGAAAAAGCAGTTAGGGTAATGGATGGATGGATGTCGTTATAAAGACATCAGTCAATAATTGGTCTTTTTCCATTATGCTGTGAGCCACTACAATAGGATTTCTTGCTTATCTTAACACCAGTAGTATTTGTCATAACAACAGGGCACAGTAAGTTGCAACCTGTAAGTTTTACTTGCTATTGCCTGCAAAGCTTGACATAACACCTCACTGTGGCTGGTCCATCTTGTTACATTAGTTCCAGCATGATTTAAGACTGATCTGCTGTCAAACAATAGAAGAAAACAACTATTGTCTTTCTCCTGTGACTATTTTAAAATGTTTTATTATCAAATAACTTAATACAAGCACTTAAAAAGCAGCAATACAATGAAAGGGAGTGGAGAGTAAACAGTGAGGATGATACTGATGAGCTCAAATTACAAAGATTAACACTGGCTTTTACGCGTGCTTTGCTGCCTTGTGCATGTAAAGGCAGTTTGAATCGTGCTGAAATAGTGCTTTCTGATATAGAAAGGTTATTACAGAATTTAAATAGAAAGCACTACTATTTGCACAACAAGTGATAGTTGGACTAGCTTGATTACATGAAAATCTTAAGGATTATTACTTAAATATTATTATTAAGTGTGATTGCATTGAATTTGGACTTTTCCCAGTAACAATATCAACTCTATATACTGATGTGACAACATGACAAAGCACTGTGTGTGTTTGTTAATTTCAAATTTGGTTGAGTGCTTTTTGTTAAACTTTGTTGTCATTTTGCAATTTCAAATGAAGCAGGTGTTATGTTATAAATGGAGAACATATTGTCTATGGTATCCAATTTATTACCCACAGTGAGCAAGATTTTCATGTTGTACTGTAAATAATCAGTTGTTTTTTTTCATTTGATCTGAAAATACTTTGGTAGGTGATGATTATACTGTATGCTTCCTGAGAAAGATTCAACAACATGTGATTCTGATAATCAGTGGAACAACAGCGTTATAGTAGGTGACAACTATACAGCATCTTTGACATGTGATTATGTAATGTAAAATAAAAAAAATGTCATATACAATAAAAATATTTACATGTCTGCTCTGTGCTCAGAATGGGATGTGAATGCTATGCACCACTGTTAAAGCAGCAGTTCACTGTGCTGCATATGAGCCCACATCTGTGGGTTTACACAGAATATTTATCAGTAGATTCAAAGGAAATGCTGTTTGACAGGTGTGAAAAGTCAGCAAAATTATTCCCTTCATTAAAGATTAGGTGTGATATGTTTAATGCATTAAGGCATTTCCCAGGTACTGTATGTGATTTTGTCATACATAATTCAGGCAGGGATGCAAATCTGACCTTTACAAATACAGTAAAAGACACATAATGTAAGATGTCAACAACTGACACTGGTGCCGTGCATAAAATAATCACTTACACTAGTTTTCATGCTGTAGTTTAGCTTCCATAATCTGGCAGATTTAGATTTGTGTAGACAAAATAATCTGATTGGGTCATATTTCCATCATGTCACAGGCTGTCAGCCAAAGACCCATTTATTTCTACAAGTTTACACTCTTGAAGTCTTTACTGCAAATAAACTTGGCATTATGTGCCTTGTTTTTGGCAGCAAACAGACACCAAAACACATTATTCATACAGTCATTACACTGAAATCAGTGTAATGTTGCAACAATGAGAGTATGTTGTAATGTCATTAAAACTGAATAATAGCACAAAAGTCATTTGTAAGGAGACAAGGTTACTACTTTCATTTTCTTTTCAGACTATCAGCACAGTTGCGTATTTGTCATAGCAACAAAATGCCAAATGACTTGAAAAATGTACTCATTATGTTGTCATGTGGAAATAGAGATGTAGACTAATAAACCGTACTTGTGGGGTGATTACATGTTTTATCACACTTTTATGACTAAAAGTCAAGATGATTTGTAGGCACGGAAACAGAAATGATTTGGGTGAGCAAAGTGTATCAACTGTGCAGTAAATGCCTACTTATAAAAATATAAGGATTCACCTTGCAGAAAAAATTATTCTAAAGAGGAAGGTAGAGGAAACGTAAGACAAGAAAATAAGAGCAATCAACAAGAACAATATGACCTTGTTTGTTGAAAACAAAGAAGAATCAAATCAAAATCTTGAAAAAAATGGATATTTAAAAGGTCATTGATATAATTATACTACATTTGATTGCCTTAGATTGTGCAGTGTTCCTAATAAACTACACTCAGTATAGCTAGTTTCAATTGTGAAATATGATGTTTGGAAAACACATACACATTATTCATAAAAAATATTTCCTGTCCCCCAGAGGAATGAAAACCCATTATTTGGTTGTTTTGATATACAGTTTTCATTCTCATATTTGGTCTGTCCTAACAAAACCCTGACCCCAGTGACGGGACTTCCTCTTCGTATGGATTATTTGTTCAGGCTGTTCACACAAAATCACCTCGTTCCAGCTCTCTAAGCCACATTATGTTGTTTTGTGAAAGTACTGCAGTACGTGCTGGTATGTGCTTCGCCTTGACCATATGTGTTTATGTTAATATGTGTTGTGCAAGAAAGAAAAAAGAGAGAGACACAAATAGATAACATAATATCATCATAATGAGGAAGATACAAGTTGAATTAGGTATTGAACAGTTATTACTTTTTCAGTAAGACTGGACAGACGTTGGCTGCCTTATCCAAGTTACATTCTACATATTTCCATGCAGCTGCTGGTAAGGTAATGTAAATTGAGTCTTATATTGCTCAGCGGAGTATAGGCAGTAATGCAAATGTCTACCAGGAGACTCTTTTACAGTGTTGGCTTCATGTTCTTGATATTGGTAATGAAAAGGACACACTGCAGTACATTCCCTGCAGCACCATCTGCAGTGGCTGTCAAAGCAATTGAATTAGAGACATATAAATGATTTAGTACCATTCCTTGCAACAAATGAATATGCAGTTGTATTTATCAGAAATGTGTTACAGGGTGTTTCCCAAGTGAATCCAAACACTGTGAAATTCTGAGTGGAGCACACCAAAATACCCTGAAGGGTGTACAGAATAAAACCCAGCATACACTAAGATAAGAAATACACATGATGCATAATACCAGAGATGCTAACACAAGCATGCTACTAAGAAAATAGAGCAGGAGGAGACTGGAGGGATACTTTAACACAATGCAGCAGAAGGAAGTGTTGGAATAAGTGGTCAGAACAGCTGGTCAGATTTTGCAGTAACTAGAGTCAGGTGATTCTGATCAGCTGATAGGAGGTGCAGTGTTATTGTTCTTCCTGATCCAGCACTTAGACCAAGGTAAGACACCCTACGTAGTGTTTTACATTCTGCACCAAAACTAATAGCACAAATGACTGTGAAACTACCTTTTTAATAGTAAATTTTATGACTATATCTGAAGCACCAGTCATGTTGTAATTCCCCTTGAATGTTACAGGCCACCGAATTCATAACGCATACTTTGGGCAGCAAATGTTATGTCTGATCGTGTATAAGGAGAAGATCTGTAGGGATAGTCATAAAGCCCCCCAAGATAAATATTTCCCCTTGCAGCAGGCCATATTTACTTTACCAGCAAACCTATGTAAAGGAACAAGCATTTTGCAGCTGCAAGCTTGCAGCCTAATTGAGGAAACAGATCAAGTGAAGTGAAGCAGGACTTATTGGATCTTCCAGCATTCTCGGTAGCAAGACGTCACTGAATACACAAAGCCCCTGAGGGAACACGGTGTAATTCTGCTAATGCTGAAAATAGAAAAACACAATGAAACACCTTTCCAACGACTCTAAGTGTTAGTCGTGATCAAATGATCACTCAGTGCTGCAAATGGCATTTAGCTTAGATTGCTAGCACTACTAGTGAAGCAGAGTGAGATTGGACCATTACAGTTGTACTGTGAAAAATGGTGGAGCTGGAAGAAGTTGAACCCTGGGATCTGTGATGAAATCAGGCAGATTGTGGAGGTTATTACACCTGTGATGATAACTTTGACCTGTCATTAGCCGCTGAGACTGGCCATCACAATATTTAGCCAACTCGTTCAAATTGTAGTCAAGGTGATGCCAAAAGGCAAGTTGTGAAAATGATAATAAATTTTTATTTTAAATTTTAACAGTTTAATACAATAACACAAGATATTTCATGAATAGAAGATAATTACAAATAATGATGTAAATAAAACAAAGTTGCTCGATTGCCTCGAAAACCTCTGTCCCCTTTTAATAAAGCATGTGTGCATTACTTTGTGGTGATGTCATGAGGAAGTGTTTGTGCTTAAATTATAATTATTTGTGTTTAACCAGACTTTTGTCTGAGGCGCTTTGCCTGCACAATCTGCATATAACATGTACAAGAGCTTAATTAAGCTTGTACTGAATGCACACATCTTTATTTAATAGTGTGAACTCTCTCAGGCAGTTTTGCATATTTTATGATAATTTGCAAGATTTATATGTGTAATTTTAAAAACATAAGCTTTTCATGACCAGAGTGTCTAACTTACAAAAATCCTCTCATTCCAGCAAAGCTACAACGTTCTCAGATAAATTAGTTATCTAATTGTTGACACAGTCTCAAACCACTTTGATTTGACCAGCTGGCATACATTGAGACTTGAGACCTCCATTCTTCACTCCAGCAGGTCTATGTGAGAATAATTGAATTTAGTGGAAAGAGACAATAGGGACTAGTCTGTGAGCCGACATTGCCAAAAAGTCCACCTCCAGACCTGGGATCTAATTTCTACAGAGCCTACTGTGTAGAGACTTTGAGGCACAATATCAAGGCCACAGGTAATTCTTCTTCTGGCTGTAGTTCTGCTTTGAAAGCTAATTAAATGAATAAAGATGTGAAGAAATCTGCATTTTTGTAGGGACGAATACATTGCCGCATGGGAAAGCTAAGAGGAAAGGCTGGCTTTGTACAGGAAGAATTGCGGCAAATGGTGAATGGCTGAAGACATTTGAATAGCGAGGAAAAATGTGTTCTGATTTACATGCAGCTGCAGTTGCTGGCTCATTTGTTTTCATAATAGCTCATCCTGCATACACTTTATGCTGAGCGGACTCCACCATATATGTCTGAGTTAACAAACATTTCACTTCTTGAGTTAACACGCCACATCAAAAGCAATGGGCGTTATACGAGACAAAGAAGTGGCTTGTGTCATAGGCACAAGACACACTTGAGTGCACTGCCTGACAGTTTAAATACTGCCTGCCTCATCACTGAAACATCTGGCTTGTCTTTGGTGTCTGCTGGAAAAAAAAAACCTCTTTCCTTACAACTTAGTTTTCTTGCTTTACCTACTCATCAATTTTAGGTATGCAAATGGACAAATCCTCCAGCATCTCTGGGAGTCCACATGGTTACAGCAGCAGGGCAATAAATTCTCATTAAGCCTTTCTTTCCTTGAAAGGCCGAAATTGAAGTCGGGATGTTCATGTATATAGTCAAGGCAGTTTGAACAAATGAAAAGATCTTGTAGGGAAGATAGGCTTCCAACTTTAATCAGGTCTCTACAATACCCCTACTCCACCATCCACCCACCCCTCTACTGGCTTCATGGGAAGTGTCAATGATGAAGTCAGCCGCTGGGAGTGACGGCCCTGTGCCACTGTGCTCAGCCTCCTTCTACTCTGACAGGACCATATTTCACCAAACTCATTTTAAAACCTCCACTGTCATCGTTTGCTATGCTGTCAGGGGAACGACTCCCATCATCAGATCGGTGATTTCAGAGGCTGGTGGCAACAGAGCTCCCTCACTGAAGTTGACTAACGTGGCCCCGCTCCAGACAGCTGTGACCCCTCCTTAGTAGCTGGCTGGATGCTCTGATTCCTCTCATCATGCACATGTAAAGATGATCTAGGGTGGAAATGTTTGTTGCATGATGCCAATAGCTTTTGGGATCTGCTGATTTGTACATTTGTTTGAGTTTGTTTCAACATAAATATCAAAGTCCAGCTGGGACTTCTCACTTGTTGTTTTTCCAAACCAATACAATGTCAGAAGTCACTTCTCTGTCAAATAAATAGTTCAGCATTTTGGGAAATACACTTACTAGCTTTCTAGCAGGAGTTCTTAGCAGTGGCGGTTCTAGACAAATTTTACTAGGGGGGCCAAGAAGGGGCCAGTGTTTAACCAGAGGGGCACATTAAAAA
>JAUBNQ010000017.1:20055063-20071954 GCA_032353495.1 Ctenopoma kingsleyae | reverse complement strand
GCCACAGGGGTGGCCAGGGACATATCTACAGAGGCACGGGCCACCCTAGGCCTCCGTGTAGAACCGCCACTGGTTCTTAGATAAGTACCACTTTCATGTGGTAAATACGAAGTTATAGCCAGCAGCTAGTTAACTGATCTTAAGAAACATAAGATAGACAGGCTTTGTCCAAAGGTAACAAAACTAATCCCAGACTTGTCCTTTGTTAAGAGCACAGACTTGAGCCCTGTCACAGTGAGAAAATCATTGTGCCACCGTAGAAATAGTCCCCTCATCTCATTTTGGTAGTGTGCAAGAACATTCACATTATCATGGATTATAAAGCCCCATACAGACTTGTGATTGTGATTATTCCCTTCTGGACTTCCTCAGAGGCAGATCACTGGGTTCTCTTTGCTGGACTTCAGTTCACCACCACACAGCATTAACCTGAGCATAGTGCTTAGGTTAATGCTGCTAATGTATGACTGCCCTGCATCATCCAGCTCCAACCGCCTCATTAAGTTTGCTGATGACACAACAGTAGTGGGCATTATCAGCAACAGTGATGAAACGGCTTACAGAGAAGAGGTCGACCTAATAGCAACAACTGTTTTGTATTTTTTAAGTTTTAGTTTGCTTTGTTATTTGTTTGTTTGTATGTTTTTAGTCCACAATTATTTTTTTGGTTTTGCACCAGTTTATTGTTTTTGTTCTATTTTGCACTGAGGTCCTGAACAATTAAAATTTTGTTTCCCTGTATGTATGTCATACTCATACACAGAAATCTATGCTATAACGTTGTAGGGTAATCACATATTTTATCACAAGAAGGGGAAATATATTCATAATTATATATTTATATGTGTTATGTATGGAGAGACGGTAGTCCACATATTATAGAGTATGTGTGAAGTAAAACATTGTTACAAATTAAAAAAATACATTTCACACATCTTACTACATAAGATTGTCAGAATGCCAAATCCGTAGTGACACTGCTATACTATTAGATCACTGAATGAAAAATCTAATACTCTATTTCCACCTTTCATCTTTCCTTTCTATTCCAAGTCAAAGCAAACTTTTGATTATGTTAGTGAAATTCTCAGATTGTATTTGTTGTTCTGTTACTAATGGCATCTTGCAGTTTGATCAGTCACAGCTCAAAGCCAGAGGTTTTTCTTTTCTTTTTGGGTCACCAACTCTGAGGGCCATAATTAACAGTTTAAAGAGATGCAAATGGACGATTTTGCAAACAATTATGAACATAATTACTTCTTTCCCCCACTTCCTTTTTTATTCTATTTTAAGATAGTTTATTCATTAACTGCCCAATTTACAAAACCTCAGGTTGCAGATGCACATAAACGGAGACAGAATAAAATGACTTCCTCCCTCTCATTAAACTCATTAATTCTACTTTTTCTTTATGTCATTTGGTAAACTCAGTTTAAAATAATGCATTGTCCTTGTCATGTGCTGACGGTTAGTCCACTTAGTCTCCCTCAGTCCAAAAAAAAGAAAGTAGCCTGTAGTGAATGACAAAATTGTTAATTAGTTAATCTCTTTGAATCACCATGTTTATGAGAAAGCACTTCCTGGATCTCAACTCTCCTCAACTCTGTTACATTTTATCTTTAGGATGTCGGAGCCAGTCTGTGACTTCAAAGAAGAGTATAATAGAACACATGTACACATGTGGATCTGTGTGTTAAACAAGCCTAAAAGTATATGTACTGTATATCTTTTGTTTCTGGGGTTAAGACTAGGTTTTAGGGTTAGGATTTTAGAAGAGATAGTGAGACACAACTCTGTGTTTGCATGTGTGCGTGCGTGTGTGCATGCGTGCATGTGTGAGACAGCATGAAAGGGCACTCTATCTCCATCTCTCCTTAAAAATAAAACAAAAAGCCCCTCTGTGCTTAATCAACTTGTGGTCATACTATGCTCTTTATGAGCAGCTCACTTCGTCTTTCCTTCTTCCACATCTCTCTGTTCTGTGTTGTTGGTACAACTGATGATGTGAAACAGTTATTATTACAGTTTTACAGTATTATATTACAGTTAAATTATTCCTTTCATACAACATTTAGTTTTTTTGTTTGTTTTAACAAAGCACCAAAACTGAATATTCTAGAAATGTTTGTTAACCACCAACCCTGGGGTTCATAGACAACTGCCCTACCAACCGATCCATGGTCATTCCTTCACTTACAGCTTCTGTTAGCTGAACACACCTGATCCAGGTAATCAGCAGGGATAGTTGGAAAACAAGCAGGACAGTAGCTCTCCCTTGACCACCCCTGAACTATGTCATCTTATATACGTAGATGACTTAAAACAGCTTTAATCAGTATTTGTAAATGTAATGTAAATATAATAAATAAATCAGATTTAAACCTAATTTAAAGCTAATTACACACAGCTCTGGCATCCAGCCAGACAAGGAAGAGACCTCTGGAGGAAAGAAATATCATAAAAACAGATTTCCATTGTTCTTGTAGTATGTGTAAACATAGCTTAGGTTTTTTGTGATCACCCATAATACCTCTACAAACCTATTCAAGTGTCTTAATTAACGTAATGAGGTACAGTTTTCATAAATAATATTTTATTGTGAAAAAAATTTCAGCTTTTTTTGACCTGAGCCCAGCAGCAAGTAATCCCCCTTAGACAAAGGTTCTGTGAACATATCATACAACACAGCATCAGCATCAACTTAAGATCTATAAAAGATCCTAACCACTTTTCATAACTGCACTGGCTTTAGGTGACTACCTGCATCAAAGCTTTGACATTTGCCAACACAATGGTTAACTCAACAGCACCTTCCTACCTGAATGAAGACTCCACACAAAATCCTTTAGTTCAGTGGTCCCATAGTGGTGGAACAAGCTGCATGACTCTGCATGCTCAGCAACCTCACTGCCAGTATTAAAAGAACTGTGGAAGACTCATTGGAACTTTCTGTGCCATTAAAAGAAAAAACCTCAATGACACAAAAAGTATTCTTGCCTATCTGGTTTACATTCATCTGGTGGATGGTGGATCTGTTATATTTATAGGTAAAAAAGAATTTGCTAAAAAGCTGTAGTATTCCCAGTATTCTAGGGATGGATTATAAAGGATCTTGTTCAAGAATATCTTAGTTAGTATGACAATCACAAGCCAGACTCTAGACCTATGGTTTGTTTATAATGACATACTGCCCACTGTAAACTCATCCTAAGACACACTTGCCATCTAAGTCAGATCTGCCGGTTTTATTTCAGAGTTCAGCCAAACAATACATTTGTACGTTTTTCATCTCGTTTTACAAGGGGACAGAAAAAAAAATTAATAGGAAAAACATCTGTGCAGCCTTGATTTGTTATGAATCAATGACCACATTCTGTAGCTGACAAGCAGTCCTGTTTACCTGAAGGTGCAAGTCTTTGCTGTCACTTCTTGTCACAAGAGATTGTGTATGGCAATTACATTGTTTGTTGGTGGCTGCTGGTGGATCCTCTGGGTATTTATATCACTGTATAATTTCATCCCCCTCTCTACAGCGTAATTCTCACTCTCACAACTCAAAGATACAGATAGTAGGGAGGAGGACATCCACACAAATCCGTTTAAGATATTTTGAATCTAATCTCAATGATTGTCACCTGCTGTCAAGTGTCTGCAAAATGTATGTAAAAAATGTACATTTTTGTCAGGCAAGTGCTATCAATCACCCAATGTATCTGAGATTTCTAGTGGTCTTGTCTGAGGTTAAAAATAAACCATGGACAAAAAAAATGTTCATACAGTGCCCCTGGTGGACAAGCCAATATGATGGTAGACAGCAATAGAGAGCCAATACTGCCACCTGAAGGAAAACAATGCACATTCAAATTTTAATTTTCCATTTTAACTGTGTTTAAATGTAGCTGCAGTACCATTTGCTGTGTGTAATGTATTGGAAACAATTTAAAATCACATTTTAGTGATTGAGTAAAATGTCTTGATTAAATGGGGTAAATATAATAAAACACCCAAACAAGAAATAAATAGGCTCTATGCAAAGCAACCCTTTTGAGTAACTGCATAATAATGCTATAACAAACAATTATAACTATAACTGCACTCTGAGGATATTAAACTTAGCAGCTTATTTTAAGTTCAATCAAACAAGGATTTTTAATGAACTTCTGTCATCTATGCCAAAGCACAAACAAGATAACTGTCAAATACAATATACTGCATGTATAGTATAGCTATTGGAAACAACCTGTTAGATTATACAAAACTAAGTCAAAGGAAATGTAGTGTGACACCTTATTTATTCATTTATGCTGTTTTACTTTAACAAAGAGACACTTCTGCACTGACTATGGGATCAGAAGAAAGAAATCAATGCTGCTCACCAACATGTCAGATAGAAGCACAATGCCTGTATTTGCAATACTGATCTGGTGGGAGGAATGACTGAGCAATGATATGCAATTCACAATTAACTGAAGTTGAGGAGCCACTGAGCACAGTTTTAACTTCCATTTGCTGGAGTTCAGTTTAGTTCATTAATACAGCACCAAATCACAACAAGTCATCTCAAGGCACTTTACATGTGAGATGTAAGACCTTACAGAATATAGCTATACATACACAATTACTGTATGTAGAAAGCACAATGAACACTGGGACAATGGAGCGTAAAAACTCCCCTTAATGGATAAGTAGGTAAAAAAAAAGGCAAAAAACAAGAACAACAACAACAAGCAGGACACAAAACACTGAGCAGGTTGGTAGGGCCAGTAACATCTGGAAACATGCAGCTCCAAGACTGGGGATACCTACAGAAAGGTATAGCGAGAGGGATACAAGAAAAAACAGATGGTATAGAAAAGACAGAAAGTTAATGATTAATGAAAGTTAATGGTGGGATATGAGTGGACAGAGGAGAGGAGAGGAGAGGAGAGGAGCTCAGTGTATCAAGGGAGGTCCCCCGGCAGGCTGTCTATAACAGCATAACTAAGAGATGGTTCACCGTCACCTGAGCCAGCTCTGACTACAAGCTGTATCAAAGAGGAAAGTTTTAAGTCTAGTCTAAAGGAAGAGAGTCTGCCACCTGAATCTAAACTAGAAGCTGGTTCCACAGAAAAGGAACTTGATCACTAAAGGCTCTGCATGCCTCCCATTCTACATTTGGAAACTCCAGGAACCACAAGTAGACTAGCACATTGAGAGCTGTGTTCTGTTAGGATACTATGGTACTACAAGGTCTTTAAGATACAGTATGATGGAGTTTGATCATTAAGCGCTTTATATGTGAAGAGAAGGATTTTAAATTTGTCTCTTGATTATTATTATAGCATATGAAGAGAAGCCAACGTAAAAGAAATATGATCTCTCTTGCTAATTCCTGTCAAAACTCCGGCTGCGGCATTCTGGATTAGCTGGAGGCTTTATTATTTTGTTATTGGGACATCCTATCAGTAGAGAATTACAGTAGTCCAGTGTAGAAATAACATGCATGTACTAGTTTTTTAGCATAACTTTGAGACTGGATGCTTCTAATTTTAGAGATATTTCTCAGGTGGAGGAAGGTTAGATTTCTTTTATGTATGAGGTAAGGGTGACATCCTGGTCAAAGATAACTCACAGTAGCACTTGTGGTTGATGTGTAGCAATATGTTTAGATAACATGTCTCTGAAGAATATGGGGCCAAACAGAATAACCTCTGTATTGTCTGAAATGAGGAGTAAAAAACTACAGGACATACAGACAATTACCTATATAGCCCACAATGTTTGACTCACAGGTCAGATTGGGAAGGGGTCCAGAGAAAAAAAGAGTTCTCGTTTCCGAGCTGAGTTTCCAATTCAGTCACCCTTGCCTTCAATGCTGCAAATAACTTAATAACTAACATGTATATATACTATGATAACTAAAGGAGGCAGAAGAGAAGCTAAACATAAGACACACTGAGCAGGTTAGAAGCAGGAAAAACAGAGGGAGACGCAGAAGGAATGGCTAAAATATGAGCTAAATGCTGAGCTACAAAAATTAAAAAAATTAGCAGGACATTTTATAAACATGTGCTTGAGTAATACGAGTGTGCACCATGATTCTTAAATAATGCTGGTAAAATCAGGTATTTAAGTAAGCTGAGCATTAACAGTTTATCCATATAGAACACAACACAACAAGCAGCAAAACAAGTCAGTGTCTGTAACAGGTAGAGATACAATATCCCTAACATAAGAGGAGCATCAAGAAGGGCTGTAGGCTTTAATAGGGGGCAACTCCATATGATTATGTGCTATATGTAACTTTATCAGTGTGATAACACAATACTTGATATTTGCTCAGGAAGATGAAGAGGAGAAAGGAGTGGCATGCAGCAAGAGAGACAGACCAAAATCAAACAAAGAAGCAGGTAATAGAGGTGATGGATGAAAGAAGGTAATCTGTCCATGTAGAAGCTTTTAATTACGAAAAACCATCAGCACCCCTCTGTGGTCAAACAACCACACAGCAGGAGAAACGTCTGCATTTGACATAACAACTTATAAATGACATTTATCTTTATGTTCTTGTTGCACTTGGTTGCTCGCTGAATTTCCATAGTAGAGTTCATTAAAAGTGATTTAATTCTTCTCACATGAAAATCTGACGTTTTCTTCCATGCTTCAAGTACATGAACGAGGCAGCTTGAGATGTGATTTTCAGTTTCTATTTAAATGCAGCTAAAGACTTGCAATAATACTGTTTCTCATTGTAATACTGATAGACTTTATTTCACAGATTGCAACATTCTTTTATTTCACAGTGCAATCACTGACAAACTGCACAGACATATGATGAAACTGTGCTGAGGTCAATGAGAGAATCATCATTTAAGATAATAAAAATTAAATAAAAATATAGCTCCTACTTGCAATGGATCTTTGGTTTACCTTTGACTTTGAAATGAAAGAAACACTGAAAAAAACATTACAACCTAAGTAATTTTCATTCTAACCTTTTGTAAACTAATCAGTTAATGCTATATTACCGAATCTCCATCAATGCTAAGATTATTAGACATTTTTGTTTTTGAAGACGAATGTGATTTTTTTGTTTTTGTTTTGTTTTTTGTAAAAACCGCATGAACTTCACACCAACACAAAGCACACAGCTCTCATAATGGAGCCACTAAAGTAATCCATATTCAAAACTAGTTACATTTCAACCTCTCAAAAAGGAAAAAAAACAAACAAACAGTTGAGATAATAACATAAAACACACAAATACTTAGCATGCCCTTGAATACAGGAAGGCAAAAGCCAACATCCCACTGAGATATTTGTTTGCCAGATGCTGAAATCACTAACGGTTCTGCTGAATGTGGGAAATGTAAAAATTGAATATCTGAAAATATGCAAAAATTGTTTTAGGATTAATTAACAATGTTCTCGGAAGATGGTGCAATTGTCTTAATCCCGCTGATCAAACTTTGGCATAACTGTCATGTAATTCCTCTGATCCTTCTTGTCTTGAAGAGGCTACATCTGGTTGTCATTATATTGTGGACTGGAGAACTGATCTTGCATGGCTCCGGCAGCTGCCCCCATGGCTGCCTGCTGAGCTGCGGCCTGGACATGAGGGTTCTTCCAGGCTCCCGTGGTCCATTCCTCCTGAGCTTTGGACATGCTGGCCCCACTCCCACGGTAAAAATTATGGATCTGCAGATGAGGTGTTAACAAGTTATTGTGGGTAGCTATGTTAATGCTATGTTATTTTAGTTAAATCTTATAACATAGATTTTTAGACAGTATTTCCTAGTCACTCAGTATAAATACACCTATTTTTGAGTGTTGTGGTTCATCCAAAAGATTGAATGGAATTTCTTGTTTACTTATAAATCTTTTGTAACAATGCAGCATTGTAACTTAGTGATCATTCTCCTATATTGATGCAAATTAATCACATTCATTTTTACTGTGCTGACACACAAACACATTTGTAACAACAAGCAGAACACGGCATAGCTACAGAAAATGATAGATATTTTAATTCAGCATTTTAATGAAAAATAATAGCACCAGTGTAGCAATATCTGTCTACAGTACATTTATCTGTGTAGAAATATATGAGTCAGATTCTTACCTTGGTGAGGGCAATGAAGGACAATGAGGCCACAGCAGTGAACATGATAGTAGGGACCAGCATGATCAGTGCAATCAAAATATTATAGCTGAAGTAGGAGATGGTAGCCAACCAGCCGCTGAAACAGACAAAAATGAATATTAACAAAATTTCATTTACGAAAAACTGTTAATTTTATACTATGCGCACAATGTGAACTTTGCTATTGGATTGTCTGCTATTGCACATCATGATACTATCACAGAACATCTGGATGTAAAATGCCAATAATTCTGTGTACTTAAATAACTGCAATATAAAGTTTAAAGGTTTTATAGCTCATACATGTGGATAGCCAATTGCACATGGTGACATTTATAAACTTTATGGAGACTGTCATAATATTAATGTCTGATCATCAGCCTGAGTCAGGTGACATTTTGAGGATCTCTTTAACAGCCTCTCAAAATCTAATAACAGGACTATCATAAAAGTTATATGAGGGTACTTTGTGACGGTCTATCACTGTCATGTTAATGAAGGCAGTTCTTTTAAAAAATATTGGTAACCAACTGGATTTATTCCAGCGCAAAATGTTTCATTCAGAAGTAGATTTTGCAGTCTTAAAAGAATTTATGTTTTCAGTATAAGCTTTTGTTGCATAACAATTAAACAATCGTTTTAAAATGTTGGTGGAAATATCTAAGAACCTCAAAAATGACTGTTGTAATTGAGTTGGACCTGACCGTATCTAGAATTTCACAAAGAGTGAATTCTGCTCTGACACCTAGCCTCGCTACACAAAGAGTTACCCTTGACAAAACTAAGAACCATTTTTTACCAGTAAATTCCTCCAGCTTCAGAAAGAAAGATACAAAAAAAGAAATTCTTTGAAGTGATATAGATAATGATGCAAATAATCAGATTGAGAATGTTATTTTTTTCTTCTCATGAGTACTATGAGTAAAGTTTACATTATTAAAAAAGTGAGAAATGTTTTCTGCATTTTTTAGTCCGTGATTATATACCATACTCCCCATCCAGGGATGCCTATGCTTTGAATGATGCTGATGCCAACTTGAGCCATGAAAACAAAAAAGAACAGCATGAAGTTGAAGGAGCTATCAGTTCTGCGAAAAGAAGAACAAAAAGAAATATTACTTCTTTAGACATAATATTGTATTTTCATTTCGTATCATAATATACATGCAATATAAACTTCAGGGAATCCCTCCACACAGGTTAATCAAAGCCATTCCTACATAACAAGAAGGAGAAATACATAGATCCAGAGATAAAGAAATGATTTAAGAATATATTTGTTTTGCCTGTCTGGTTGGTAGTCACAAGCTACTGATATATTGTGCACTACCTCATTAGTGAGAGCTTCATGCAAGCGGAGAATTAGGAAACTTTAACACCTCTCAGTAAAGAGGTAGAGAGGATGTTCTGGGTGCTCTTTTGTCTGCATATAGGGCTGAATATTTATAGAATATCTGCTGCTGCTCAGAAATGTGTAGTCTTGTTGGGCCTCTAGAAGAGGTGTGAGGAAAAAAAGTCATAAACCCACTGAAGAATGGTGAGAAAATAATTTTTTGGCATCTTCATATACTGTAAATGATTGCCTACATATCATTAGAAACAAATTATCTATATTAGCCCTCTGATCTGCTCAAAGGGACTCAAAAAGCCCATCACAGGGCTGTGCCATTGATAATAAAAATACTATTAAGGAAATTTAATCCAGAAATCTGATTATCAATATCAACCACATATACGTGAAATTGTTTATGACAGTTACTGTCTCTATTGAACATACATAATACTCAAGATTATCATTTAACGTCATTCTTTAAAGTTAAATTGCAATATAACACATTTTGAACAACTACAGCAACTGTGGCAGTAAAATGTGCACAAAGAACAACTTTATGTTAAGAATGTAATATATTTTACTTACTTGAAGGCCTTGTAGATGGGCCTAAACCAACAGACGTAAGAGCAGGGAGTGAACATAAGGAGCCAGATTATAGCCAAACCAAAGTTAGTCACTCCACCTCCACCAAACATCCAAGCAAAGCAAGCAATGAGATTCACCACAAGCGTAGCACTGTTCACTGTAGGACCAGAAAAGAACAATTTCAGACATTTAATAACAGAAAATCCATCTGGTTTGGTACACATACATGCACATGCAGAAAAAAGGATTCAAATAAAAGAAAGCTGGTCTGAAGGCAGTATGGATTAAAATAAGTATTTAATTGCAATACTTAACTCAAAAATAGCTCATGTTCTGTAAATAGCCCTATACGTGTATCTTTTTCTATTAATTTTCAGTAATGTTACACAGCTAGTGTTCCCCACTTAAGGTGCCCTTGGCTCTAATTTTAGTGTTGTGCTCTAGTACCATCTTTCCGCTCTAAAATGGCTCCATGCACAACAGCTGCAGCATGAAGGCTGTTACAGTTTTTCTCAATTGCTAAGACACTCTTAACTAAACTCTTAACTGGGATCCATTTGATCTTCATCATCAACCTTCTTAGCACTTCTGACACGGATGTGTTCCCTCACAAATGTGTTAACACATTTCCACTGGTTTCATTTTTTTTTTTTACATCCTTTCTCAAAACGAGAAACAAACAGTTAATGCACACGTCATCCCAAACTATTCTGTCAAACAAAATGTAAATGTATTTGTGTAATCCTAAATCTCTAATACACCTATATGCAACCTTGTGGACATTCACCCATCAGTCTTTATCTGTAAAAGATGCCATCTCTGTGTTGCTGTTTGCAAACATGGATCAAATGATCCAAATGTGAAGTTTCTTTTTCTCTTAAATATTATTTGCTTTCTTTTATGTTTATTTTTTTTAGTATGTTTAAAGCAATAATTTAAGGATTCAGCTTTTCGGAGGTTGACCAGAATGTAAAAAAATGAAAGCTGATGTAGCACAAGAAATAGTTCCTGAGTTATTTTCTCATTTTGAGTGTATTAATTTTTCATTGAAGGACGAAAACAGTACAAATTGTGCCATGTGGAATGTTAAATTTGTCTAGTGTAGCTGCTTACTCTAGGCCTTGCATGTGAACAGCATTTCATGGAGACAGAAATGTTTCATATAGAATCGGTCATGACAAGTCAAAAAAATGCAGGTGCAGTGAAGCAGGGTTTGTTTCCTCAGGTAAAATCACCATGGCAAAAAAGTATACAATTCATGCTGCAATGTGCTTACTTGCCTTTTTTGCATGTGTCTGCAAATGTGTGTCATAAGCACATAATGATAGCTGTGTATAGTATTTTGTTGCATTTTGTGAGTGACAAAGTGAAAGAATATATCATGTTTTTCCACAAGCTGTGTTGTTTGGGTGGACATTTTGCTAATAATACATTTTAAAAGTTTTGTTAGTTATAGAGTATTTTACAAACAAAATGTGTCATTTTGACCAGCCACCTTCTTTTTCAGCCTGTATGTTAACTGTTTTCTAAATGTGCTGTTCGTAGGTGTGTAGTGGTCAGAAGTGTTTAAGCCAATGAGAAAAACTGTCAACAAACATTCATTTCTGGAAAAATGCTGTTGGCTTTAAATGATGTTAACACGTGAGATGAGAATGAAATGCTAAAACACCAAAAAACATAAATAGTCTAATAAGTGGTAAAAAAAAAAGGGGGGGGGCGGGGGTAAAAAGCAATGTACAGTTCAGTACTAACACATTGCAACATATGGGAAATGGCAAGTCTGAATGTGAAATCCAAAAACAGTCTGGCACTTTGAATACCTGCTTATGTTTATTAATTACACAAAAAGAGGCCACCTGTAAAAAGAAAAGAATTTAGCTCAAATGCAAGAAAATTCATAGATACATAATTTATGTGTATGCCTTATTATTGCATACAGAAAACATCTTTGGCTTTGCTGACTGCACAATGCAAACACAATCAAGCCAAGGCTGTGGTTTGCAGCAAGTATACTGAAGTGGAAACTTGCTTCATTTCATCAAAGTCACTTGCAGTAAGCTTTTGCTGTTCTTTTGGCTTATTCCTCCAAAATTAGTTTCATAGTCAAAGTTGCCGCAGCTTTGGATACTTATTCTGCCCTCTGCTCTATTACATACCTTCATGGATGGGCAAGGAGATTCCAGTGCACAGCAATATCACAAACATCATCTGTGCTTGTTTATAGTACAATAAACTTTGATGAAAGTGCTTCTGGTGAAAAATAGTTTAAATCAATTTCAACATTAACTGCTCTGCTCAAAACAAGGCCATATGGTCAGTGCTGTGACCCATTTGGAAATAAACCAGTCAGGACATCACAGCTACAGCCTTTGAAAAATATTTTTGGACCACAAAGATCCTCATAAACCACTGCCCTTTTGTTGCATAGTTCTCATAGTTAGATAACCACAGACCAAAAAACAATTTATGAGACCTTGGGAAAAATTCTGACAATTTCAATTTCCAACAAGCTTCTATTGTTCTATTGAAGACTCAGGTAGCCTTTGCAGAAAAAATGTATCAAAGATTAAACTGAAGACCCAGAGGTTATTCATGAGCTTGATGTAGTGTAACATGGGATATTAAATAAGTTTAGTATTACATGCCACTTAAAATCACTCACACATCCACAGGTGGTACATTTTCTTGCACATGCTGCGGTGCTGTTCAGGGATCTCATCAAAGTCCTGATAGAAACATGGCTTGACTGGAATGAATCCAGGCAGTGGGGGGAAGTTCGGCTCTGCAACAAATAATTTCAAATTTTCAAAACATTCAGACATGACACCGTTCTTTAGTATTCATTAATATGAACATATTTACTGACCTGCCATGTGGAGAATGTCAAGACTGCTGCTTAAATTCACTCGTTATTCAGTCTGTTGAACCTGTCTGCTGAGGGGAAAATGCACGTAAGGACTAGAAATAGTTTGTAACTTATGTCTACAGTGTACAGTTTGTTTTTGACATGCGCATCATTACTACAGCAACCTATGTACTGTAAGTCACTACTTTCCATACTATTAACAAACCGTTCGTACAGTGCCTTATAGCAAGAAAGCGTTTAGCAGAGAGTGATGCACGATTGCTAATACGTTATGCCGGAGGATTTAATGTCTGAGTCGTCCATACACGTCTTAGTGGTGGTGATACCTTCTAACAACTAATGGAAACACACACAAGTGCTCACACACTCTGGGTGATCGGGAACGCACGTCGGTTCCAATTACATACAAATTGCGTTTGATGGAGGAACTGAACCAGCAATATTCGTCAGTATTTGACAGAGAGCTGGCCGTCACAGCCAGGAATTACGGATTCCACGGGAAAGATAATCTTCTTACCACTTCCAGGGAGCACACGCTCCTTTGCTCACGGCACACAGCCTCCAGTGATGGCTTCAAATGCGTGTTGAACGGAATAGGACTTCCAATCGCACGATATCTAAAAGCAAACTATTACACGATTATAATACTTTCCTCTGGTAATAAATCCTAACTATCCCGACTCTCGGCCAATCGCATTGCTTAAATCCGCTGTCAGTTTGATTCAGACCAATGGGCGGATTACGCTAATCCTTGACGTTGTATTGTTGACCCAATCACCGTTTAGCTCTCTGTCCATGGTACTGAAACCGACTCACCGACCGAGGTATAGACAACACTGTGAAGCTGCACAGCCCCACTCTCGTCTATCACTTAGGGTGAGAGCCTAGAAAACATTTACAGTGCATGTCTATATTATTTTATAGATTAAGATCACCTTTTACGAATAAAAAAATACATTTGCATACATTATAGGTCTATAATTTTAAAAGGTTACAAGGATTAGTTCTGTTGTTTAGGTTACATAACAGTTCTTATGTAAAAGAGGCAACAGCAGCCAGTAGATTTACATATTAGAAAGGAAGAAAGCAACTAAATACAATCAAGTAGGTCTACTGCACTAAAGTACAAATTTGATATATTTGTATTTGTCCTTGAATTTTCATTTTGTGCTCTTTGTCAGATTTGGATTTTATAAACAAAGTATGTGATACAGTGGTGCTTGAAAACTGGTGAACCTTTAGAGTTATAACTTGAAATATGAGTTACCTTTATCTAGTCCTAAGAATAGATAAATAATAAATATCTGTGTGTGACAAAAATATAGTCCATGTAAAATCTATATTACAACAGAGTGCTATGATTTGCAAATCTCATAAACCATATTTTATTTACAATAGAACATAATAAAACATGTTTAAACTATTTTTTAAACTGAGAAAATTTACCATTTTAACAAAAAGTAAATACATTTGAAATTGACAACACCAGCAAACCAACTGAGATTTACCAATCAAATTGTCAAACACTTTCAGAATAATATACCTCAACATAAAATTGCAAAGACATTGTATAAATCATTATCTAAAGTACATACTATCATAAAAGATTAATAGAATCTGGAGAAATCTTTGTGCACAAGTGACAAGGCCAAAATACAGTACTGAATTTCTGTGATCTACATATCAGCACTAGAACAGGGTTTCAGTGTGTTATTGAGTTTGAAGACAACTGCTCGAGTCACTGAGATATCGTGCCGCCCCAAATGTGATCCAGAAAAGTTGCTGCTTTCTCTGAGCTAAAGCAGAAATTTTAAACATTCTTTTTGGAACCCATGGACGTTGCATTCTCTGGGCTAAATTTAAGAAGGACCTTCTGGCCACCAACACACTAGACATTGCACGTCAGATAGACGTGCAGATCATGTCTATATTGGGTCCGTCAGTCCATGACCAATTTTGGACATCTATACAACGTCCAAACTAGGTCCACAATTTGGATGTCCATCCATGACCCAACTTGTACGTCAATATGACATTCAACATTTGAATGTAATTTTTTTGGACGTCATGTGGACGTCTATGACAGGTGCAGTTTTATTTACAAATATCAACATTGTTGTTATCAACATAATACATGTGAATACAGATTATTTATAAACATACATGACTTATGTTTTAGCCTATTGATTTATTCAGAACAGGGATTTTTTGTTCCTGTTTATTTATTTCAATTAATCAACTTATTTGTTTATGCATATATGTATTTATCCATATATGTGATTATTTATTAGGAAATGCATTGTGGGAAATTAGAGTTCTGCAAATAATTTCATGATATCCACCCTTAAAAGTGATGCCATGACGCTGCTCAAGAGGTATGGCCACAGCAGAAGGTCAAGGACCAACCAAAAGGTTTAAACAATCAAAGCCAATCTGATTGACTGAGACAACAAGCCAGACATTTTGGTGCAATTCGGTAAGCAGTGTTACCAACTTAGTGACTTTGTCGCTATATTTAGTGACTTTTCAGACCCCTCTAGCGACTTATTTTCAAAAAAGCGACTAGCGGCAAATCTAGCAACTTTTTCTGGAGTTACTGGTGACTTTTGGCAACTTCCATCATCAGAGTACATATTCCTTTCTACTGTTCTCATCAGGCAGGCGGACAGTCCTTGCACAGCAGTCCCTCCCAGGTGCTGTCAGAGCGTCTAGACTGCAAGTGAATCACGCATGCGCAAAGCTGCCGCTGACGGTGCACTCCTAAGTGGATCACAAGGTTAAAAACCAAACCAGACATAAGAAAACGATCACATTGAAAACCCATAGAAAACACATAGAAAAACGTTGCCTGGTGTTACAAAACAACCCTTTCAGTGGACCAAAATTGGACGTCCAAAAATGACATATAAAAGACGTAACGCCAACATCACTTTGCGCAGTGGGAATGCTGAAAGATATATCCAAGTTTTAGAGTAGCATATGCTTCCATCCAGACATCTCTTTTCTAAGGAAGATCTTGCATATTTCAGCAGAAATAACTTGAGATTCCCTGATCCTAGAAGGGATTCTTTTTAATATTGTGCAAATTCAGCTATGAGATACTCCCCAGTCTTAACAGTCAAGTAACTGTTTGCAGCAACAGTATAAAGATAAATATGAGATTTGATTTGGGATTGCTACATCTATCACTATGCACTGTTAAAAAAAAAGTTTTTTTACAGAAGTTTGCCTTGAAAAAATACAGACATTTGCCATCTTTTTTGTTTTGCAAGCATATACCGTTAAAATACAGTCAATCTGATTTTTTAAATAGATGTCTGTAACATTAAAGTAAAAATGTGTAATTTTACATTATCAGAATCTACTGTATTTTTTTACATGGTTATGCTCTTTTTAAATGGTTCTGGGAGTTAAATTACTATAGAGGTAACATTAAATTACAGTAAAATACCAAATGTTATTTTACAGTGTGTTTCCATAAAAACGTCTCTAAAATGCAATAAATTGCAGTAAATTGTTCAAAATTAACCTGTAAGGTTCCAACAGAGAGATCCTGTAGGTAAACAGTGCAGTAACACTGTTTTTTTAGTTGTTAAGATTACCTGTTCTATGTTGTAGTGACCTGGGAGAAGTGGGTGTGTCTTGGGGCTTCTGGGTACTTTGGAGATGCGTATGTGAATATTATTTCTCTATTTTCCTGCTTTTCATGTCACATTCTTTAATTTACGAGTTCTACTTTTTATTTGTCATGTTTTGAATTTCACATTGCATCTTGGTTATTTATGCAATTATTAGACACAGACATCATAGGTGTACGTGGTTGCACCACGATAATTTTTTGTGGTGGGATGTAGTGATGAGAAGTCTTGCTCTTTGCAAAGCTTTGGCTCTTTTGGCTTGGCTATATTTTAGCCTAATTTAGCTAATGTATTAATAGTATTATGTGTTCGTAAACAATTTCTATTCAGTATTTTCATAAATGCCT
>JAUBNQ010000017.1:20037713-20054963 GCA_032353495.1 Ctenopoma kingsleyae | reverse complement strand
CTTTGGTTTATACTAGTGGTGATATGTGGTTAGAGTGCTTCTGAAAACTGACTTGCAAAAGTGCGCCCCCCCAAAAATTATTTCACCAGCTGCCACTGAAATCAACCACATTTAACCTTAACATACAGATTTGTATGTAAAGTCATAATCATGGTCTTTAACCAAAAACATATACTTAACACTAAATAAGTGACAGTGTACCATAATTTAAAGAAGACCTTTAAATGATGCAAGTCCAACTGTATTTTTTAATTTTTTTCTTGCATTTTTATGTATTGGAAGGGTTAGGGTTAGGTTTTTATTATGGTGCGCAACTATAATTCTACTAACGATACTGTAAAATCACAGTGAGAAGCTACAGAAAAAAACTGTAATGTTCAACTGGAAACTAACATTTGGTATTACATCATAATTTAACAGTAACTGTTTGGCAACTTTGATGCTAGTCTTTTTACCGTTCTTTTTTTTTTTTACCGATTTGATTTTCACACAGTTATACAGTTACAGTTTACAGTGTGGCTTTCTTTTGTTTGTCAACCATTGGTATGTCCAGTCAGTTACCCATTACAAGTCTGTTAGTCTGTATCTGGATGTCCTAGGAGCTTAGCTGGGTCATTCTCAACCACTTTTGGAGGTGGATCTTATTTTGACTATGGGACTTCCAGCCCATACTCTGTTGCTCAGCCTGCTAGCATCTTAAACCCTGCTGTTGTGTGCTGGATGGTCTCAGAGGCATCTTTACATAGTCTGCACCTGAAGTCTTGCCTTGTGTGGTAGACCCCATCCTCTATTGATCTTGTACTAATAGCCTGTTCGTATAAGCTATCTCATAGTCCAGCTTCATGTTGTGGGGTGGCTGTGGCTCAGGAGGTAGAGCAGTCACCTGCCAATAGTGGGATCAGTGGTTTGATTCCCGGCTCCTCCTGTTATATGTCAAAGTGACCTTGGGCAAGACACTGAACCCCAAGTTGCCCCCGTTGTGTCAAGTCAGCTGCATAGCAGCTCTGTCATTGGTGTGAGTGTATGTGTGAATGGGTGAATGAGAAGCAGTGTAAAGCGCTTTGAGTACCAGTATAGGTAGAAAAGCACTATATAAGTGCAGAACATTTACATTTACTTTGTCTAGCCACTGGTATGACTTTTTATGTGAGCCACTTCTTCTGTCTGCCGATACATACCATACAGGTGTTTTTCCTTGCATTATGGTTCCTGCTGTTCATTCTCTTCCTTTCCTGGGTTTCTGCTGCTTGAGGTATTCATTAAGCGCATCAACTCTCGGGGTTGTCTTCCTGAACTATCATAATCGGTGTCAGAGTCTCTCTGCTGGATAGTGCCTCTGATGCTCAGCAGTCTTCTGCCACCTTCCTTTCATTTAGTGTGCAGTCTCAGAGTGCTGAATTCAGGGTGAGACCCTCCCTGAATTGTAAGGAGCTTCTTTGTTTTGACTATCTTGCCAGTGGCCTCTATTTCCTCCTTTGGTCAGTTTATTATTCCAGCATGGATTTCTGTTAGGGTGTAGGTGATTGGACCTTGTTCATGTCATTCCACTTACTTCTTAGGACTTGCTGTAGGTATTTTGGCAGTTGCTGCTTCCCTTTTACCTGAGGAATTCCAAGGTACTTGTAGCTGTCCTTGTTCTTGATGGTCCATTCTTATGCATCAGCCCATTGTAATTAACCCATTGAGAGTCCCATCCATTAGGAGCTGGTTCTTTTGTGCATCCAGGAGTAAAGTTAGGTTCTTTACCCAGCAGACTTGGAGCATGTCAGTCCAGCTCTTCACACTGTGAAGTACATGTCTACCATTGTGATGATTACTGGATCCTGTTCAGCGGGGTTGCTGTGGTCTGCACTTTGAACTGCTTCTTCTTGTAAGCATCCTAGGAACTGAGTTATCCCAGCTCACACTGAGCAAGTAGCATGTATACACTGGGAAAACACCCTTCCTAGACCTGACTTTTATCTTCAAATCAATATAGAACCCAAATAAAACCCAGATTAATCGTACCACTACAAATTTGAGTATCACTGAATCAGCAAAAACAGACCTGCCTAATACTAGAATTGTGTTGGAATTTCTGTAAATTAACAGATAATTAAAAAAAATCTTTCATCAACTGTCAAATTATCATCTATTACTGGTAAAGCTTTCAATTCCTACATCACACGTCACTCCTATTGCTCTAATTTCTCCTCTCCTAGCTGTATTACTGTTTCTCAGAATGAGTTTAAGTCTATGACACATTTTCGTTTTTGTTTAAGCTAATTAGGATGAGGACTGCTTCTTTCAAGGAGTAATGGTTCCACTCTGTATTAACAGAGTAACATTCCCCGACAAATTCCCCGACATTCAAGCTCACCAACAGTGCTTCTCTTTGCATAGATGAGAATGGGAAAGTCAGATTACCTCTGTGAGCTTTGTAACCAATGCACTGAGGCAACACAATAAGTCTTTTCTTGGCTCTTTTTGCTGTATCATCATCATCATCATCCTGGATGGGGTGTAAGCAGAAAGTAGGATATTAAGTATTGCGTAAGACAGTGTAAGGAGGAGAGGGATAAGACTGGGAAAAGAAGGAAGACCGAGAAAAGATGAGAGGAAATGAAGCATGAGAGAATATGCTAGTGTTTAATGTTTAATGAACTTTGAGCAGAGAGACACAGTACACAGTACTTTCTTGAAGAGTATAGTTTTGTTTGGATTCCTTCTCCACAACTCTTCACAACTACTACATAAATGAGTCAGGATTTGTGATTTGTGTGTGTTTAACTTAAGTACAATATTAGTTAAAATAATCCATTAAAAGTGTTACATTTTGTTTTCACATGATGCTACTACACTACCACACACACAGTGGTATGGCACACACACACACAAACACACAGTTAGTCCACTTGTTTCATATGTATGAATAGTTTTTTTTAATCTTCATCGCTGGGTGAGTAAATGTACTTTAAAGGAGAAAAAAATAAGTGTCCGTTGTTTCACACTCAATATCCCTGCTTGATGCTCTCAGATGTGGCCTAGTGCCAGTGCACCCAGTGTCATTGTCCTCCAAAAGAAAAAACATTTGCCCAGTCACCTTCTAAGCCCATGTGCCACCTTTGTCTTAGTTTCTATGGAGACGCTTTCCTCCAGGCCAAGTATGTGAAGGGCACCCCTCCAGTGGAAGGAGGTGGAATAACATTGTCGCAAGGCAATCACACACCAACCTCATTAACATATCCAAACATGAACCATGAACCATAGCATACAGTGTTTGTTCACTAGACATTACACAGTAGTTGATTAAACACAGCTGGAAAAGAAGGACAGATATATATGAATACGTTTTAGTTATAGAAAGATTTATTCTAAAATGAGACTTGCTAAAAGCAATAGAAAAACATTAAAAGAAAATAAAACTTTAGACTGTAGACAATATTTTTTTTTTTTACACTAGCTTCATTCAACATTCTGATCAGCGTTGGTCCCTCATACTGCTGACATGACTGATGCATACAGTGTACCTATGACCGTATCTGATGTTGTCACTCCTCAGCACCTCCAGCTGAGGGCACTGTTCTATAGTCAGACTGATATTTAGTCAGGAGGTGCTGTATTGTCAGATGGAGCTGGATGTCTCTGACCTTGAAGAAGATGAAATACAGCTATCACGTAGGCTATTGTTCTTAGTATTCAAATACACAAATACCATAGACTCAACTTGTGGCATGGAGAAAAGCAGAAAAAGTAAAGGTTCACACATTATAGCTGATATGATGTTGGAACTATTTCTCTAAAATACTACTTTTGTAAGAAGAAAACTGACATGGATAAATAATTCTGTCTAATCCACCCCCTACCCCCCCTGCTGTCAGGATGACAGCAATAAAAATCAGTTTTAAAATAACTGAAATACTGTTTTCTAACCTGGTCAAAAGAACACATAATGGCACATACATTTTAAGAATGACCAGAAACTGTAAGAAAATAGATGTAATGAACCCTTTTTCACTTAAGCAACACAAGCATATAAGCTATATACAACTGTATAATCCTGGCTAATGAACCTCAATATCACAATGATCAATATACATTTCTTACACTTCACTACTGCTGAGAGAAAAAAATAAATTATTAATTCAGTTTCATTTCATTTTCGTTTGGGTCTGCTTGAAGTTGCTGACAATGTAATGGTGTGTCATTTAAAAGAAGTGTTATTTAGTCCCTGGACTTACAAAACTAGAAAATATATCTTTGTGTGAAACATGCAAGTTAGTTTTTAGAATTGAATTTGAATCTTGACTTTTATGTTGACCTTAAGAAGATAAATTCTATGAATGTGTGTATCTTAATCAAATCACTTTTGTGAATGTGTTTAATGCAACAGTCACTAAGATGGACATTCTGGTGTTCTGCAGAGTTGCTATGCTCTTTGCCAGGCAATTACAATATTGGCTTTAGTAGAAAAATACAATTCATTTTCAAAGAAACCGGCAACACCAACCTACCACTAACTGCCAAGACAAACTACTAAAGCCTCTTGCTGTTTAACTCAAGCCAGACAAGTTTGCTATCCTAATTGGTCTCAGTGGGCAGAGTATCAAATGTGTAAATAATTTTCTCAGCAACAGGCCAGCTCTATCTTTGGCCACCATGGCCTGCTTTCTTTGTGAAAAGAAGAATGCTGAAACACTGCTCTCTGCTGTTATTCCTGTAGCACAGTGTTTTTGTCTGGTATAAAACTGCTTTAAATGTGGTAATGAGAGACTAAAGTCACCAATCTCAAAATAAATTTCAGTCTTGGCCAGCCATGTCTGTCAGGGGCAATGAACTGCAGATGGGGTTTCCACTATTGCTGCAGTGTGTTCAGTTGGATTGTGGTTTAAGAGAATCAGGTTACTCGTAATTAAGAACATAGCTCAGAGCAGGTTGTGCGCTCTACTGGATCAGCTTTTGAAGTTCTGATGGAACATGAGTTGTTTGATTTCTGGCTGTCTGGACTGTTGTTACTGCATTTACACTACACTCTATCATGTCAGAGAAAACTTGTACAGCTTGTATTTGTTAATACTTTCTACAGTAACCATACAGCAGCATGCACACACACAAGTGATGGACAGATGTAGAAAACTCAAACAAATAGTGAATTGAGGTTTAGTTAAAATTTTATGACAAAATTGGACAAAAGCTCTTTCTCATTGATGGATTCATATCATAGCGCTTTGGTAGAGTGATTTGCAAACAGCTGGTAGTTCGTGTTCATTAATTTACAGCAGCTGGAGATGAAAAGGGAGAAGCAGGGAAATTACAGCTTGACCACAATCACAGAGGACACAGCAATGCTATTAGTTTTCCAATGCAATCGCATAATCCAATGGCCTAGACATTTGCTTTAATCAGACACCTGGGAAATGCATCCCATTTAATTTCATCACCTCAAATCAGTCTCATATTAGTATGAAATGAATAATCTGAGATGAGAAATGTGGCTGGACAGGATGTTATTACCAGGAAACTCCATCATTATTGCCTTTTACGACTGCCTGTGTTTCTTCTCGGTGTTGTGGACGGTGCATACAGCATTCTACTCTTGCACACTGTAGATCCATTGTGAATAAAACAAAAAGGAGACAGTGGTTAAAAGCACAAATGTTTCATTCAATCTTTTAATCACAACATGCACTGTATACATATAGCACATTTTCAAAAGTAGGATATATTGTATGTTGGAACTTTTTCTCTCCTACTCTTTCTTTGTATGCTAGTGAACGTGGAGATGCTGCTGGTATCAGTGATGCTGTGAGTGCTGCACAAGGCGAGTCTTTGTCTGCTCTGGGCAGGCTTGGCTCCAGCTGGCTCCCGCTATGTGTTTGCATGCAAAAGTCAGTGGGTCCCTCAGCACTAAGTGCAGCAGGCGAGCTAGTTGATTGACTGGGATGCACACCACCAACGCCCCCACCCCTTATTTCTTTCTCCTCCTCCTCTTGCCTGTTTATGCCCAAGGAGCACATGTGCCTTTCTCTTTTGATAACCATTTTTTATCCAGACCTCCTGTATTGCACACAGATATCCAAACACCCATGTCGTGCATGTCCACAAACAAAAGTGCATAACAGACACACACCTTACGAAAAAAAAACCAAAACACACACACAACATGATATATTGATTAAACTACATAAATGAATGATAGTATTTTTCTTTTAAACATCATCAGTGTTTTTAAATCTGGGCTAGTACAGGACAAAACATTAGCAGTCATAACCGCTTTTCCAGACCCTTCTCCACAGTTCGTTTTGCTTTAGCAGAGAATGAATAATTATCCCAACGAATTCATCGTCCCAGACAGACAGAGAGGGCGCCTGAGGTAAAATCCACTTTAACACATTGGATATTTCAAGTATTTCTTACTGCGAATTCGCTCTGGCTGCATATATAATCTCCTAAATGTCAGTGGAATACATGCAGCCAAATTAAAAGGACGAATAATGGGTGTGTTAGAATCACTGAAAGCTTTTCGGGACTCCAGCAGACGATCAGCCAGCCAGTATCTGGTGGACGGCGTGCGTGTTATGTGCGCGCACACATGTGCGCCTATGCGCGCACGCGTGCGTGTGCGTGCGTGCGTTTGTGGACCAGCAGCCAACACACACACTTAACATTCGTTCGCAACATGGCGTTGAAGCGCCGACAGACACGACGGCTCTCCCCCGACTAATGCAAGCTTATTGTTAGGAAAGCGGGGGGACTGTTAACCAAAGAGACGTAAACATTTACAGAGACTTTACGCGCCGGCGGAGACAATAGCGGATTCTAACATATGCATGTCGCTGTAACGGTATAAGCTGGTTGTATAGACTCACGCTGCTACCCCACTGGTGGAAATCAAAGGCTGTACATGGCGGTGGAGAGTACAATTTGGCTGTTCGGTCTTCTTTCGCTGTTTTGTGGTCCATCCAAGCAAGGTAAAGCGCTCACTTTCATCTACATGTGTTTTTTTTTTTTTTTTTTCTGTGGTGTGCATGTGTGAGGCAGCGGTCCAGGCACGTAACACTAAAGTGTAGTTACTCAGAACATAGGTGGGCTGTGAACATAAGTGAGCTACTGGGTGAATTTGCACCTTGCATGGACCGTGCAATATCCCATCCGTGTTCTGCGTTCACCTCATGTGGCCTCTCCGCTCGGTGCCAAATGAGCCGAGGATGTGTTGGTACTTAAGCTAATGTGTGTCTCTCGCCGGACGCTCTCTGGATGGTTTTGGCGTGAAGAAGTTGCAGCCTTGAATGTGGCCACAGGGCAGACAGAGGGCTTTGAACCGACCGGGGAAGTTTAGGATCAAACAGGGGATGGAGCTCATTATGAGGACGTGTGGGCTCGGCCTCGGTGTTTAATAAAAGTTCAGCGCCCTGGAAGCAGCGGCGTTGAAAACATGTTGAATGCTTTGCCAAATAATAATAATACTAAAAAAAAATCTTATTAAATCACAGTTTAAAGCCTAGAACCACTGTACACACCACACTTCTGGTTTTAGCCACTGGCTCTTAAAGTACAGTGAGATGAAATAAAGTCATCAAAAGTATAAATATATGATCTTCATGAAGTTGCAGAAGACAGCGTCTTGGAGTTGAACATTGTTTTATTTCCCAGACGTTACTGTCACATTGCTCAAAGTGGAAGAGGGCTGGTTGGAGAGGAAAATCAGCCCACACAGGAGTTGAGTGGGTGAAATACTGGCCGCAGGATTTACATGATAAAGAGCTGTTCAGAATATCAGTGGAGGTTATACAGCTAAGTGCTGTTCAGGGTCAGGAAAAGAACATATTAAAAATGAATTCTTTAACTAAGGATTCTCACAGTACATGCACAGAGAGGTGGAGTGGTGGATGAGAATAGCTAGATGAGTAGTCATAATGTCTTTGTGCCTTGCAGATATCATGAAATAACTTTTCCACGATAGACATGGATTATACAACATCAGTAGAACTCATTCCATCCATGTTTTGACAAACAACACATGGAGTCATTGGTAACGAAAATAGTCATTTGCCAAACCAATCATATGACTGGGATAGAGTTCAGCTATGTTAGATTAGGTTTACAGACAGTGGGATAGTAGAAGTACAGTAGCATCTGGGCATCAGTATTGAATAAAACTATCATGATAAATCAAAATTGGCCAGTCCTAGTCCTTCCAGCTGATGTAAAATAGTGAAAAGGTGAGGCGATACAATTTATATAGTGTTAGATGAGCGTGCCCTGCAGAATCCAGCAGAGACAGAATACAGAATTACTGCACTTGAGATCGTCCTGACAGGACAATGAGTGTTACACCGGGGGCAGTCACATGCAGAAGACAAAATCGCTACAAGGGGAATGGTGATTGTGATGGAGGTTGCCCGTGATAAGACTGAGGAGTAAACAGATTTATTTATAAAGCAAGATACATCATTGAAAGTTGGTACTAAACAGTTTTGACAGTTTTATTGGCTGCTGTTGAATTTATGAAAATATAATTTATAAAATGACTTAAGGGACATAAAACAAGTCACAGACTAAAATCCACTGAAATATTTAAAGCAAACAAAATGTTGCTTCAGAGAAAAAGTCACATTATTATGCTTTATGATCAAATGAACAAATTAGTAATTATCATGTATTATTACCAAATAATTTCACTGCATTGTCATAAGTCATCAAGAGCAGTAAACAGCACAGCCATTGAAGGTGACTGAGTGAGTGCATGTTTCTGTGTGTGTGTGTATGTGTGTGTGTGTGTAGAGTGTGAATGTCGCGGGTGTTGGTGGTTGTAGGAACTGAGGCGGGGGCTGGGGGTGATTCAGGGACAGGAATGAATTGGTGGGTGCTAGTGGGTGAATTTGAGGGCAAGGGCCATCACTACATCCACAAACAAAGAGCTTGTTTTGTCCATTCTAAAGACCAAATGAAAACATCACAAGCGAATTAAAGGAAAAGTGCCTGTTCGTTCACAGTCCATGCAATACTCCAGTTATTAATGGACATGATAAAATGAATGTCCTGAGCAATTACAGATTACTGCATCACCTTTGGTCTTTTTATATGTACATTAGAAACAGAAAACCCAGCAATGGAGGCAATAATATTAGAATGTCTTGAGATCATTTACTTTGCATTAACAGTGTAATATATCACATTCACTTTACAATATATCTACTCTCAGTCCTTCAAGCAGTTTTCTTGTGTACCAACAGGTGTAGATTGAGCTCACATGATGCTTTGCTGCACTGTTGAGCTTCACACTGATATAGTTACACAGTTGGGAGATGCCCAGTACATCAGCAGTCTGCTGCAGTTCCACAGAAGCAGCGTAGTGTGATATGCTTTGATTAAGAGAAAAGTACTTCACATTAATTTATTTCCCTGTATCAACGATCATCCATTTTCTAAATTGATTATTCTGCATGTCTAAGAGAGGAAACCAGAGTACCCACAGGAAACAGCAGAGTAGGAGAACGCACAAATGCACTGTAGCCTACTGGCTGAATGAAAGTTAATTCTAACCAGTGGCAGTTAGTGTGACATATTGAACACCTCCAACTACTTTATGACATGCGCACACACGCACAACTGCATATGAACACAAAAACACACACACAGAAACACACACACACTATAGAATGCATCTCCAAGACAACATATTAATTCAACCATTTTGTTCTTATCTTAGAATATCAATTATTGCCACCTTAAAGGTAGAAATGGACAAAAATATAAATTTTTGACTGTTTTATTGGTTTACACCTTTTATTGCTTTACATTTAATTTCATTGGACTTTAAGGCTCACTTCCATTTGGTTTATTTTATTTTTTCAAATTCAGTTGAAGAAAAGTGCTGTGCTGTGGATGATTGCTTTATGACTTAAGATAAATTATGACCCATAAACCAGAGAAGTTAGAAAGAATAGCTTGCAGTTTTTTCTTGTTGTATGCACTAAGTAATGTGTCTTTAATTTCATTATGTTATCACAACTCGCTCTTGCCTCTTGCCTCTAATGCGCTGCAAACACTTTGTTAATGGTAATTAGTTTATTTATTGATTATTTAGAAATGATCTTGTACTGCCTCTGTGTGATCAGTTATAGAACAGATTAAAATCCATTCTTATATTGTATAATAGGTGGATATTTATACAACTGAACATGTAATCTCTGAATTACTGTTTTAAAACACTGTTATTCCTCCAGCATTCTCTGGTCTCCGCAGCTTTTTTCATACAAATGTAATATTTCAATGCAGCACACAAGAAGAATTAGCCTGTAGGAATCCTCCTGTTGAAGTGTCCCTCTACAGCGTTGGGAGGGACATGTTTTTTGAGTCAACCATTATTCCACACACTGTACAAGGGTACTGTGGGACAAAGTCCGTTCCCTAGCTTAAATATCATGAAGATGTAAAGTTACACAAGGGGTTACAGTTTCACACTGGCACAGCGTCAAAAGAAGCGATTTTGAATGTAGTGAGGTCAGCGTGTTACAAATATTGAATCGGTTTTTCAAAAGCTGTGAAAAAGTTATTTGTGATGACTTTAAAGTTCAACTTCCATCACTAAATTGACAAATTCGTGTCTGCAGCACAGTGAAGTAATGGAAATCACTGCTACACTGACATGCTGAACAGAAATTTCATCCCAACAATTTCATCAATTTTTCAATATTTGTCTGCTTCTGTGCTAACTTGCATTGTGTCGTCTTTAAGCTAGATGTTATAAATCATCACAGAAATGTGCACAAGAAATGTGCTTGATGATAAATTGTTCTCAATCAGTTCCAACAGTATAATAAGAAAAACCTCTTAGATAAACAGTCAACAGCTTGGACACACAGTTGAAAGTGCAACAGAAAACTCAACAAGCATTGTCATTTTTTTAATGGTTAAAACTGTGTAACATTAAAAGCAGAAACAATGCCATTGAAGTTTTCTTATCGCACCACATTTTGAATGCAAGTGTAATTTACTGACACTGTCCGGTCTGTCACCTTCTGTTCCTTCACATCTTGTTGCAAATTATGACATAATCTCCATCTAAACATACACCTTAATTGTTTCATGAAAATTGCACTTCTAAATTATTTTAAATGAGTTATTTGTGTAAATGGTGCTTTATATGATCTGGTTGTTAGTTTAATGACATAGCTGATCTAATTTGTTGGCATTGTTTGAACTCTGTGCCCAAACTCACTGCACTCTTTCAGTATTTTTGCGAACATATTGTCCATATTCAGATCTCTGGAGAGTTAAAGCCAGAGCTTGTCGGACAGCAGTGCCTGTAGAGAAAAGCTCATTATGCATAAGTGGTAAATTAAGTATCTGCATGTGTGCAGAGTTTGCTAATGTACATACAACCCATGTGCCTGCTTGCTTGTGTGTATGCGTGGGTGTGTCAGCTGTGATTTGTGAGTGCATCTTGATCCTGTCCCCAGAGAGTCCATGCTAAATTAGGATGCATATTATTTAAAGATGCCCTGGGCTGAGTTTCAGCTGGGTATATTTGTGCCGTGAATATGTTGATTTTGATGGTGTGTGTGTGTATGCTCCTATTCATGCTGCCTGGGAGGCAATCTTAAGCACAGGGGTGTTTGTATGAAAGGAAAGGAAGTATTAAGCTCGATTTTGTGTGCTGTGAATTCAAATTATATGCTCTCATGGGATCTTCAAAGTATTGTGTTGAATTTATTTTGTGAGTGTTTTTCTGAGTAGCACAGTCTCCTAATACATCTAATAATAAGACACTGTAAACTGATGGGTGCTTAATTTTAATATGAATTTATGTACAGTGCTGTAAAAAAGTATTTTACTCTTAATTTTTTTTTGCTTATTTGTCATACTTTTTCACATAGGGCTAGGCAGGTTAGAACTGTTGATATCTTGATATTTTTTTGGTCAAAAAAATGCCACTTTTGAGAGCTACTCCCTCCATTCATCATCGTCCTGTGTCGTCATACTTTGTCTTAGAAACAGTCCATTCTCCATCAGTGTGTATTGGGGAATTTTCACTGTGTTAGAGTGGGTGACGTCACGCCCGCTCTAGCATTCCCGTTTCAACTTTAATCAACTTCTCTTTGGTTCTTTTCTTTTCCTATTCAGTCAATTTTCGTTTTTCATAAAGAAATTGTACATACAAACGGAGGAAAACTTGTCCTCTGTCCACACATATACTTTTTATAGTGACAGGACTTATGGTTTTCAAACTGCTTGGTCAAATGTCCAGGCAGTTCCCTTTTCTCTCCCATAGAGACCTATATAATTAAAATTGAGATTTCTCCTCTAGAGCAGAGTTTGCCCTTATTTTGAAATCACCACAAACTCCTCATTTATTTGAATTTCGACACAAAAAAGGATATGGCTGTGTTTGTTGAAGCCTGAGCTGCTGAGAAATCGTGTTATTTTCCCAATATGACCAATGCTTGTTGCCTGATAGCAGGATTTGTGGATCCGTTGCTGACTGGATTTCAGGTACAAAAGCGTGTGTGTGTGTTTGTCTGTATATTGCTTCACAAGATGGCAGCAAGGACAGATCATAGGAGAGCATAGGAGCTGTGCTGGACTATAATTATCAATACACTTTCAACAATAGTCGTTTGGACTTTATTCACCCAGAGATTGAGAGGCACGCGCTCTCTGCTCTGTTTCGTCTCTCACTGAAGTCGCGCAGGCAGCCCTCCCTCTGTGCTAACAACAGCACCTGTTTATAGGGCTAGCGTGAGCCTTAACATTAGCAGCACCTGAGGTACATGAGAGGAGCTGCAAGCTTCAGAAAACAACGAAAAATGCTGCACAGACGTCAGAGGAGCACTGTCTTTATCTTAAACAGACTATGGTCAACACTTTGTGAACAATATCTAAACCATTACTGTCTCTGGAATATGGCTTCTTCAGTTTTGTCTTTAAAGGAGAACAGGGAAACACACTTTTTGGTGAGTATGTGATCATCAGTGCTTCACCTGAAGTTGATTTAAACATGGACTTCAATTTATGTAGTGATTGCCAATCATGACTGGAGGGGTGCAGGCTGCCTGGGGGAGAAATACTGTGCATCGCTTTATTGATTGAAACATATGTACTTTCACCACTTCTCTCAGCTGTGAAATGGCTTTGTGAAACGGTTATAATGTTTAAATATGCAGACATGTCTGATGCAGCACATGAGCACAACATGTGGAAAAGTTCACAAAATAATTTACTGTTACATTCTGCCCGACGCTGAATCTGCATCGGGACAATTAATAATCATGAATAATTAACAAACAATTAACAAATTACCGCTGCAGAAATGCGAACAGGAGTGGAGATGTTCTTCTTCTAATGTTTTCTTTTTTTTACTGAACGATGTCTTTAAACTCGTACGAAATAATTCTGCATACAGCCGAAAGCTACAAACTAAACTTTACTGACTTATTCATGTTCTTAAACAACTCTGATTATACGTGGGATGAAGAGACGATATCTGTGAGTCTCAATATTAATACGGAATCATTAACCTACAGGAGAGACTGTGGATTTCTATCACACATATTATACATCAAAACGATCACCTCAATCACAACTTGTGCCCTAGTATGCTTTGTTGGTCTTTTGAGTTACCATGGCAATGTAAATCGCCAAAAACCACACACGAGATGCCCCACAGGACAGACTGTGGATTCCTATCAGACATGTTATACATCAAAATGACCAGCTCGGTCAGGTGATGACCACTGTTATGATTAGTTGGCATTTTGAGTTACCGTGGCAACGTATATTGCCAAAAAACGCAAACGAGATTCCCACAGCACAGACTGTGATTTTCTATCACACATATTACACATCAAAACAACCACCTCAATCACGACTTGTCCTCGATTATGGTTTGTTGGCCTTCTGAGTTATCATGGCAACGTAAAACGCCAAAAACCACACATGAGATGCCCCACAGGACAGACTGTGGATTCAAATCAGACGTTATACATCAAAATGACCAGCTCGGTCAGTTGATGGCCCCTGTTACGATTAGTTGGCATTTTGAGTTACCATGGCAAAGTAAATCGCCAAAAACTACACACGAGAAGCCCCACAGCACAGACTGTGGATTCTTATCATACATGTTCAGTGTTTCCCCTACCATTATACAAGGGGGGCACCCCGCCCCCCCAACAGCACCAACCGCCACCCAAAATGGTCAAGTTGATTTTATGTAATTAGATTTTCTGTACAGCGTCAGATCACAGTAGAAGTCATTTCAGGTTCCCTTTCCTATAGAACAGGTCTGTATGTTGTTCTTTTATTAAACTAACTAAACAGCCTCATCTTATTTTGTCTTATATACATGATGGTTTTGTCTCTGTCTTTCTGTATCTCGTGCAGCGGAGTTCTCCCGCGATGCGTACACACAAAGACACTCGCACGCGCACACAGATGAACTCACAAGCAGACAGAGAGTGCGCTTCAAGAAATATGACTTTTAAAGCATAAAGACCAAAACACACACACCGGCCGTGGCGCATCATATTTAAACTATACAGCTGATATTAAGTAAACAAAACCATCTATTTATCTGATTTTAGTGCATTTTCCTTGTTAATTTGTAGCATTAAATAACTCCGCGTTTCATTCATCCTATATCAAAACATTTTATTATAATATTATAATAAAATAAATAATCCAACAGGGTATATACATAAATCCTGAAGTTGGATTTAATACCTTTTTAATACCTTTATGTCCCTATTTTCAAATTTTCGAGCTTGGTCAGGTGATGGCGCCTGTTATGATTAGTTGGCATTTTGAGTTACCATGGCAACGTAAATCACCAAAAACCACACAGGATGAGCTCACAGGACAGACTGGGGATTCCTACCACACATATACATCCATATGATCGTCTCAGTCATGACACGTCCCCATAGATAGATAGATAGATAGATGGGTGGGTAGGTAGGTAACATCTTTTTGCAGATGTTGAAGGACGCTAGCCTTCTGAGGAGGTATAATCGGTGTGTTGGCAGTCCAGTCCAATTTGTCGCCCAGCTGTACTCCCAGGTATTTGTAAGTCTTTACCATCTGCAAACAGTCACCTCTGATCATCACAGGCTCCGGGAGAGGCCTGGGCCTCCTGAAGTCTACCACCAGCTCTTTTGTTTTGCTGGTGTTCAGGTGCAGGTGGTTTGAGTTGCTTCATTTGATGAAGTCCTTCATTAGGTTCCTGTACTCCTCCTCCTGTCCGCTCCTGATGCAGCCCACGATGGCAGTGTCATCAGCACATTTTTGCACGTGGCAGGACTCTGAGTTGTATTGGAAGTCCAACGTGTACAGGGTGAACAGAGAGAGCTGAGAGTGCTGCTGACCACAGTATCAGACCAGCAGTTCCCTAGTCGCACATGCTGAGGTCTGCCAGTCAGGCAGTCCACGATCCATGCCACCAGGTGGAATCTACTCCCATCCCCTTCAGCTTGTCCCTGAGGAGCAGAGGTTGGATGGTGTTGAAGGCGCTAGAGAAGTCCAGAAACATAATTCACACAGCGCCACTGCCTCGGTCCAAGTGGGAGAGAGATCGGTGCAGCATATAGGTGATGGCATCCTCCACTCCCACCTTCTCCTGAAATGCGAACTGCAGAGGGTCGAGGGCGTGGTGGACCTGTGGCCTCAGGTGGCCTCTGGGGGATTCCTATCAGACATACACTATGTGTATCATCTGTTTGATGACCTAAATCATAAGTGTGACAAATGACAATAAAATAAAAATAAATCAAGAAGGGGGCAAATACTTACAACTAGCCTTGGTCAGATCTTTGGTAGCACAAAGGATGCATTTGTTTTGTTTTTTTCTTCTTAAATGACAAACAGTGATTATAATTGTATAATAAGATCTTTACATTTTGTATCATAAACCTTATATATTGTTTTAATGTTTTCTAGTTTTATATATGAATCTCTCAGGTTAGGCATGTTGCCTTACCTATCAATTATTCAAACATGTAATCATGATAAGAACTAGAGACAGAGTGTGTGCTGTGGATGGCATTTTGAATTTGGCTCATGATAAATGCCAAATTAAATATCATAACAAATCAGGAGAGAGACTGTGTATCACAAACTGCTTCTAAGCTTTTGTGTTGTTTTGCCATCTGAGGGAGAACAACTCTCTAATTTGGCCATCTGAACGTCTTCCAGTCATTTTCACTAAAGGCTTGGAGCTTGCTTAGCTTGCAAAAGTCACACTTCGGATTCACACCCTATTGGTTTGGACACTATAAGTGTAAACCACTGCATAGCAATCTTGTGTGTGCCTTTGCTGGCAATGTTAGTGGTTTTATTCACACTTCAGCAACATACAAAGTGTTGCAGTAATTTTACAAACTGGTCATGATAAAATATACCTGAGGACCAATAGTACATCTATTCTACCAGCTTTTGCACTGAGTTGCACCTCAGTTGCACACAGGGATGTGATGTTAGTGAGTCTGTCTGTCCAGCATGCTCTTTGGTAATGCTTGGTAAAGCCATCTGTTAACTCTTTGATACTTGGAGCTCAAATTGATTTTACTGTTGCAGTGATGCAACTCTGAAGGCTTCACTAACAGGTCAACTGACTGGTGAGCTCTAAATACTAACTACAACCTGCCCTCACATTCTTTTCATTCCTCTCTTCTGTCTGCTCGGTCACATGACAGCTGAGTTATACTGGAGGTGGTATTGTGTAGGTGTAGGTAATTATAGATAAATATTAATGTCAGTCTTCAGTCGTGGGGTTATAAGTGCATGCTACATAGAGAAAGGCAGTTCCGGAAATCCACATACACAGAACAGAAGTCTGTGGAGGTCTGTGCTTTATTTCCTAGACCACTCATCTTACATATAACTATGTAAAACACACGTCTATGAATTACCTGCAAAATGAGTTATGGAAAATTTCCTTATTGAAAACTCAGTGTGAACATAATATATGGAGCCTCCTCAGTGGAGTGCCCCATGCTGCTGGGAGACCCTGCATGCTGGAACACCACTCTGTGATTGGAGGAAGCCAGATTGGGTTGAATGAGCACCGTACATAGAGCAGGAGACATGAAGGACTAGACTAATACGCATTCTCTCATTCTCTATCCCACACTCTCTGTTCTGTTCCCTTTCTCTACCTTAAAACTTTTTCCTTCATTGCAAACTTCAATGATCTCACTGATTGAAAGCGTACAAGTTTATAGTTTGTTACTGTATGCAAATATTTGCTTTTTGTCAGAACAGCTTTTGTACATC
>JAUBNQ010000017.1:19996236-20018633 GCA_032353495.1 Ctenopoma kingsleyae | reverse complement strand
GCAAATTAACAAATCTTGCTTGCAATCACTGGCCCACATTTGTGGGAGTATTTTGTGGTATAGTATCCCATTGAAAACGTTGATTCTGAAAGGAAACTTAAAGGTTTTCTTACAAATCTGTTGGGGTGTACTCATTTATGCTGAGCACTGTATCTGTGAGGGGCGAGTCTGGACCAAAATGCAGACAGTCAGGATAATTTTATATTTATCAAAGACTTCTCAGATGCAAATGGTTTTTTTTTTTTTACATTTTACTAGTTTTTGAGCAAACTTGGGGGAGGTTGCCCTGTGTACTAATACCTAAAGTGTCAAACAAAGCCACTCAGTGGTTTTCTTGTGTGCCTGCTTTGTCTGACACCCTGTGGTAAAATGCCTAGTTTTCGATTTGACAAGTTTGGGGCTTGTTGAAGTAGCCCTGGCATTCTCTATGAGGCTTTTTCCACAAGCTGCACTTAAAGCACAGGAGCTAGTCAAAGATAACTTCAAAAGCTAGCACAGAACTCTCTTGTACTAGCATGATGTTTAAAGCTACTGGAGTAAAGAAGCACAAGAAATGCAGGCTGTATGGCTGCACTGAAGAGCACAAAATCATTACATCTTCTACAAAACTCTATCCAAGGGGTCAGTGGTCAAATGCTGGACAGAACAGCTTCACTAACCTTAATCTTAACCTTAACTTTGGCAATAAGCAAAGCTGTTATGAAAGAGCGTGTGGTACCAACTCTTTGTATGAAAGCCTGTGACCAAGTAAGTTAGCTGTTGCCACTGTGTCCCCACATGTGATCCGATATCTGATTGCATATTGTAGCTGTATAAAATAAGATGGATGTGTGTGACATGCTGTTCCAGGGGAAATCAGGAGTCAAGTCAAGGTAGACAAATACATACTGTATCTGTTCTGGAAGATGGCAAGTGTGTTGGTAAGGCCAAAAGGCATCGCAAGGTGCTCATCAACTTCAGTTGGGGTGTTGAATGCCATCTTACACTCATCTCACTCTCAGATCCACACAATATAGTAGGCATTGCAAACGTCCAACTTTGTGAGCATTAAAGCGAAGGAGGTGAATGGGAGTGGATACCGGTTATTGGTAGTGATGTTATTAAGCCCTCTATACACAGTCAATATAGTGTATGAGTGAGCTATCCTTTTTTATCCACCAAAGGAATCCTATCCTGATGGGTGATGAGGGGGGGTCGTATTATGCCAGCTAGCAAAGACATTGATATACTTCTCCATAGCTGACCTCTCCACAGCAGATAGTTAGTAAGGTCGACCTTCAGGAGGCGTTGTTTCAGGAAGAAGCTCAATGACACAATTGTACGGCTGATGTGGAGGCAGAAATATGGCTTGGACTTTGTTGAATACCTCCTTGAGGTCCAGGCAGACAGAAGGAATGGAGGACAGGTCAGAACAGTGTGGTTCTCTGACCATAGTCACTGGCACTGAAGCAGACATGAGATAAGAAGATAGACAATTGGTTCCCCAGCCTTGTATCTTCCCTGTCACTCATTTGATGTGTGTGATGTGTTTCTTCAGTCATGAATTTCCCAGAATCAAAGGTTGAGAGGGGGAGTGAATGATGAAAAACTGGTTCCTGTCCATCTTCATCAGGAGATGCTCCACTGTCCGTTTTTCCCAAAAACCAAGCTTAAACGTAGATTTGTTTTTCCACTGTCTTTCAGGACATCTGACAAGAGCTCCAAATTGTTTCAAAAATATCAGGTTAGTTGTTAACAGCTGATGTTAACAACTAACCTGGGTCAGGTCATGAATTGGTATAAAATAAGGATATATAAAAAGCTCAGTCTTTACAAGCAAAGCTAGGTAACTCACCACTTTGTGCCAAACTTTGTGAGAGAATTGTCAGTCAGTTCAAAAAGAATATTTCTCAACGGGGCAAGTCTTTCATCATCTACAGTACATGGTATTGTGAAAAAAAGATTCAGTGACTCTAGGGAAATCTCAGTGAAAAAGGCCAAAGGCAGCAAACACTGTTGAATGTACGTGACCTTCGAGCCCTCATGGTAGCTTATTGAATGAATAGGCTTCCGTGGGCTCAGAGGTACTTTGGAAAACTGTTGTCACTTTATACAATCCAACTCTGCATTCAGAAATGTAACCTAAAAATCTGTGCGTAAAGGCCTCTCAGTTCTCTGGGTTGGCATTCATGTCATGTCATGAAAGACAGTGGAAAGACAAATCCATGTTTCAGCTTGTTTTTAGGAAAAACGGACAGTGGATTCTCTGAAAAATAAAGATCATCCAGACTGTTATTGAAAGGTTTAAAGGTAAGTATATGTGATGCTATGGAGGGTGCATGGATATGTGCCTTGGATATGTGTAGACATAAGGTCTAGTGGTCCAGTGCTGTGATGTCTGAACCCAAACATAAAACACTTAATACTGCTTTACTCACATATCTGGATGCTGAACTGCAACTAATATTTACGCAGAAAAGAAAACAGAATTTCGTACCTATTTGCAACTTGCCATTTACGTTGATTGTGAACATAAGATCATTATGTTAACAGAAAGGGTAAGTCGGTCGCAAATACGTTCACAATGAAAACATATTTTTGAATGCAGTTGCAAATGCAAATGCTGCTCCTCTCACGTGTGCAGGCACATCTACTAGCACCAGCAGTCACACAGAGGCACACACCTTTTTTTTCTTGTAAAACAGTGGAAAATACACAATGGTTTAGAGCCAAATTGCTTCACTCTGAATGACACTGACACTCAGGTCCTCTAGTCACTGTGCTAATTGTTCTCTTAATTAAAACAAAACAAAGCAAAGCAGCCTCTTGTCCTTTACATAGAGTCATTTCTATACATCTCCCTCTCCATTTCTTATTAAAAATATTGTTATTACGTAAAGCACTTTATGCTGCTGTGTATTTGCCTTGCCTGTCCTTCTGTATTAAGTGTTTTTTCTTTGAATGTTGACTGGCTGTAGTCAGCTTCTATATTTCTCCTGGCATTGGACATACACTTTCTAATTAATTTTCTATAAGCATCTGGCACTGTGCTTTGTTCATTTTCCAAAAGAAATGCAGATTTCTCAGTGCTTTAAGTCAGTAAAAGAATATGAGCATGTTAAATCCCAAATTTTGCAATTGAAGTGCTCTGATAAGTAAGGTCATAACTCATTGCTCATAATTTTGTGAACATAAGACAACAATAATCAAAGCTGTCGCATTTTACTGTGAGTATGTTTAAATCAGTGAAACTCCAAGCATTCAGCAAAAGGAGTAAAGCTGTTCAGTAGACTTATAGTAGTAGTAGTTATACAGTTTAACTATTTGGACCTCAGCATGCACTAAACTCCTAGAACCTACAAGGATGTCATCCCTCAGGGGATGATAGCATGGTGCAATAGGTCACTGAATAGTATTGTGAGGCCATCCATCAATCTATCCGTTATCCTGACCAGTTGTCCTCTCAAGGGACGCCAGAGTGCTGGAGCCTATCCCAGCTGCCATTGGGCAAGAGGTGGTGTACACCCTGGACAGGTTGCCAGTCTATCACAGGGCTGACATAAAGAAACAGACAACCATAGAGTAGAGTCACCAATTAACCTAACATGCATGTCTTTGGATGGTGGGAAGAAGACAGAGAACCCGGAGAGAAAACCTGTGCAGATAGGGAGATCATGCAAACTCCACAGAGAAAGCCGACCCATGGATTCAAACTTGGGTCCTTCTTGTTGTGAGACTACTACTACTAACCACTACACCACCACTTTCTACGTTATATTAGATGTGAAGCCATTAGAATTACCTGGTGATCTGCATTATTTTGTCATAACATTTCATCTGATCTTCATTTATTTCACAAATATGGACAAACACAATGTAGTTAAACTTTTAGTTGTTGTTAAATGATTTTTTTTTTCAGTCATTAGTTTGTGTAATATTTCCACTCTACAGAAGAGTGATAAACTGATATTAAGGAAATTAAACCATGTATTTATGTGCTTTTAATACATTTATCCTCGTTATTAGTATTTATTAATTCCTAACATTAAACAACATATTTCTACAGTCTGACCTTATTATTAACATCTCACACAAAATAAGAGAATATAATAATAATATATATATAATAGAATAGAATATATTCATAAGAATATAAATACAGCCAAACTTTATTTGCACACAGGATGACATCTGAACATCAACCTTTCTCCACATTTGATCAGTATTTATCCATAAACCACAGAGTCATCCACATTTACTGTTCTGATCGATCCTGACTAATCATGAATAATTAATGAAGTTAGTGAGCTTTCTGTCATCAGGGAACACAACATGGAGGAGGTGAAATCAGCTACGTTTGTAGAAATTCAAGCACATGAGTCCATGGACGTTTCTACACAGACTCGGTCCCAGCACAGTGACAGCGTCGTTTCTTTGAACTGGTCGTTTTAGATGTAATGGCTGACTGGATTACCACTGCAGTTTTGGAAGGGATGAACAGACTTTTCATTAACAGTGACAAAGATAAATTCATCATGCAAGTATCTGTATGAAGGGAGAGCAGACAGCTGGACTATGCAGATGCATGGGGCCCCACGGCCACTAAGGGGCCCCCAAGCTACCTCTTTAGTCTCAAAATATTTTAGTAGAATTAAATGTAATTCAAATATCTAGATTGTATTTGCTCTGTAATCTTGAAAGAAACTTCTATAAACCATTGGGAAGTGTCTCTGATATCACTGCAGAAACAGCTGCACCCGAGTATTAACTTTGATTTGCTCTAAAGCAGACATGTTCAGTATCACACATTGTCTTTGATAGCTCAACTAATAAGGATAAGCTCTGGCCTTGGTCCTTGGTTTGCGACCAGCCTTGGTTATAGTATATTATTGTATATATTGAATTAGTTAAAGGATAGGTTCAGATTTTTTCATCTTTAATGTCTTGAAAACAATACTTGCCTACAGTATATGAACACATCAACAGGTTTTGTTAGCTGTAATAATTTCTTCAGTTTGTACTGGCCTTTAAAACACCTTTTTCTAATGCACTTTCAGTATAAGGAGGAAAAAATTCACAGTGCCCATATTGTGTGAAATAACATTCTAAAGTTTATCTAATTACATCTTTCAAAGAAGCTTCAGTAGTTTTAAGTTATACGAGTTAAGAGGAGATCTTCAACACATTTGTTTTAGTGCCAGATTTCCTGTTACCTTTCCACTTTATCTCAATGGAGAAGCAATCACCTAGGAAACACCATAAGGAAATTTATACTCAAAACTTTGGTTGATACTTGATTTGATGAACTCTGACTGCTGAAGTTCTACATTATGTTCACACAAACTTTAGATTTTTGCCCCAAAGATTTTATTTCCATTTAAGGTGCCTTAGGTATAAACTGAGACTATACAAACTTTTATAACTGTGAAATCTGCCTTAAACCTCAATTTTCCACATTCTTTTATTTTTGTCATTACCATATTCATTTTTTTTTACATGCTTTACATGTCACCCACACCAATCCCATGCACACACAATACTCCTACAAAGCTGCATCATGCAGTGCAGTCTTCACAAAGGCAGACAGACCCACTTTGAATCTTTATGCATCAGCATGGGCTGCAGTATGTAGTCTCAATGATTAATTTATAATGTGTTTACTGAGTACCCGGAGATCATTAGCATTTTGTGCTCCTGAGACTGCTTGGCTGATCAGAAATGCAGGGAAGTAATGTTCTCTCATACCGGTAACTTGGGGACTGATACACACTTGACAACTGTACTTTAACTAAAATCCTTTGTGCCCAAGAAATCCTGTCAAATCAACTAACACATTCAGGTCATATCCACATCCATCATCTAATAGCTCTCAAAAGCTCTCTAAATCCTATTCTGTCTTCTACCTCAGTGGTTCCCAACCTTTTTCCCCAGGGACCCCTATTTTACCAGTGAATATGTTGACGACCCCCACCTTCTCTCTTCCCGGACAAAAAATATTACAAAGGAAAAATAAAATAGTAAAATAATTGTTTTGATCTTTCATATTCAATGCATAACAGTAACAGTATCCAGCATCCTGACTGGATGAGCTTTAATAAAGTTTACAGTTTTTAACACAGTCTTTCAGGTTCCATCCCCCTTTAAAATCGTAAAGTCCTCACGACCCACTGTGAAGCTTTGGAAATTTTTGGGATTGCCAGGTTAGGAATCAATGTTCTACCTGACTTGATAATAGGATACAATATACAGATTTTACAATGCGTAGCACTTACATTATGATTGAGATCTTTGCATGAAATGCTAGCTGTCATGTCGCGCAGGCTGTGCTAGCAAATACTAAAATGAAGGGACATACAAATATCACTTGGTCTTTTATGCAAATAGATTTCTGCTAGTACTACTTTGGGGTTGCACTTAGCAGCCAACAGTACTGCTGTGTAAAAGATTTGAATATTTCTTTCTCTTCGGCATTATTTGCATGCTGTGGAAGGAAAGGAATTCACACTTTCCACATCTTTCCAATAGCAAGCTCTAACGTACTTAATATTACTGATACAATACTAGTATATGTCCTTTTTGTGTTGCTGCAGGTTCTACTGAAGCTTTGAACAGACTTGTGATTGTTGCACCACCTCAGAATGCCACAGTGGTGCTCGGTCATCCTGCTGTGATGGAGTGTATGGCACAAGGTCAGCCAAAACCACTGGTATCCTGGAGTAGACAAGGTAATACTTGCAGATACTCAATTCAGTGTCAGTTAAATTCACAAAGTTTATATAGCACCAAGATATTACATAATTGTATGGAAAACATAAAACATATAGAAGAGAGGAGAGAGGATGTGATGGGAGGAAAGGAAAGGAAAAGAAAGGAAAGGAAAGGGGAGCTCATTGCATCAAAGGAGGTCTTCCAGCAGTCTAGGTCTATAGCAACATAACTAAGTGATGGCTTTATCAAAAAGGAAAAAAATAAGCTTAGTCTTAAAAGTAGAGAGGGTGCCTGCCATCTGAACTAGGAGCTGGTTCCACAGGAAACGAGCTTGATAGCTAAAGGATCTGCCTCCCATTCTACTTTTGGAAACTCTTGGAACCACAAGTAGACCTGTGTTCGGGCAGTGAGTCTTTAAGATATGATGAAGCTTGATCATTAAGTGCTTTGGAGAAGGACTTTAAATTCTAGCCTAGATTTTAGAGGAAGCCAGTGGTGTGAAGCTAATGTATGAGAAGCATGGAGCATTCCTCGTGATAGCCAAAACTGGAAAAAGGAGTTCTGTTCTTTTTTCTTTTTTGTTCAGTTCTCTTATATCTCAGTTAAAGTAGATATCCTGGTCAAAAATAACATGGTACTACCAGGGACCAAAGCTATGTCATCTAGAGTAACTATATAGTAAGATAGCGTATCTCTCAGGGTTTGAGGTAAGGTATACAATAAACCTCTGTCTTGTCTGAATTTAGAAGTTGAATATGTCTGTATGTCTTTTAAAAATGCTTGAAGTGTGATCAGTTGATTTGTTTCATTTGGTTTCATAAATAAATATAGTTGTGTGTCATCTGCCTAATAGTGCATGGAAGACTCATTGTTAACATGAAGAAATTGTAATCTGATAGATAAGATTTAAATCAACCTTGTGTGGTTCCTTTAATTTCAGTAACAATTTACATTTTCTGAAATATAGCACTAAGATCTAACAAGACCAGTATAGAGATGAGTCCACTGTCTCCTTTTTTCTGTACTATGATTTACTCTAAGTCTTGATTGGAAATCTTCATATAGATTGTGGTCACATAATTGCTCTACAATAACTTTTGTAAGGACTTTAGAGATAAAGGGCAGATTGGATATCAGTCTGTAATTGGATAAACACCTGAATCAAAAGTAGTTTTGTACAGGTTTGAATACAGCTATCTTAAAAGCCTGTAGTACATAGTCTGTTAATAAACACAGAATGCTTTAATCTCATATGGACGTGCTGATTCAAGGTAAAACGTCTTTTAGCACTGATGGAGTCTATAACACATATTGGTGGTTTAGATGAATAAATTTATTACATTAGTTTTATGAGATCTACGGAGAAGCAGTCAAATAAAAGAGTAATAAAAGAGTCTAGAGCTGTTGTACATGAGCATCCATCAGTGATGGTTACAGGGAGGGTTTGATGATTTTTTTTTTCTATTACAGCTTATTTATAAAGCAATTCATGAAGTCATTGCTGCTGAGAGTTAAGGACATACTAGGCAAGAAAATAAACCTGTGGTTATTTTCATCTATTAATGTTAAATAATTTGTTGTTCAAGTGTTACAGAGGAATTTCTTTACTTAGGCTACATTATTCAACTGTCTTTCCAATCTTTCTAACCCAGATTGAAAAGTCACAGAGCCACCTGTTGGTCAGCTTGTGTCATCACAAGTGAAATTCCCTGCTGCTCAAGGTTCTGTCTCTCTATTCTCTTTTCTCTGTGCTGTTTTTCAGGCAACTGAAAGCCTGAGAACTTAGCAGCAGATGAGCTCCACAGTCTCTCTTTTTTAATCTGTATGATATGGGACTGTCCTGTGTTTTTTTCCTTTCATCAGATGGAAAGCCCATTTCCACTGATGTGATTGTACTCACAACAAACCTGGTGATTAGGGACACAAGGCGTCACCATGCTGGCGTCTATGTCTGCCGAGCCAACAAACCAAGGACCAGAGAGTTTGTCACTGCTGCTGCTGAGCTGCATGTGCCTGGTAAGAGTGATGTACATAATGACAGAGTAGGCATTTCTGAGAGCTCTTTTACTGAGACTAGTCCCTGTCACCAGCTTCTCCTTAAATCACCAAGTAATTGAGGGTCTAATTGTAATGAGCGACATTGAATCATTATAACACATAATTTAACTTTGTTTTCTATAAAACCAGAGTTTAAAGCCCAACTTTGCTACTGGTCGATATAACTATCTTTCAGTGAGCCCCTGTGGCTTAGGGGTTAAGACACTGAGCATGAACCATAGCATTACTGAGCAATCGTCAACATTCCAGCTGAGGATGTTTATTGCAGTTGCAGTAAAATTAGACAGGCTTTATTTTCCACTCTATAATGTCATTTATTTCGAAGCGAAACTCACATCTCTGGGCAAAATTTAGTTAGTTTAAAGAGAGATCTGAATCTCATCCTTTAGATTTGACTAGATCACTCAGAATACATTGTGATACTGTGAGGTAGAAAGAGGACTATTGATCTTCACTCAAACAACTCTTACCTTTGTCATAGATAGATCATGTGGAGAATGTGTTTACTGGCATCCAACGATATACCTTCTACTCTCACTTTGCTCTGTTCTGTTAGCTACTATGACCCATCAGCAAATTAGCACAGGTTTATGTGATGGGCAGGATTAACTAGAGACCCCAGTCAGATTTGATTGGATACATGTTTGTGAATGCCCCCAAGTTCAAGATGAACATTTTACAGGAAGGGAAAGTCATAAGGGATATTCAAAACTGTCATTTTTACTTTTTAACCTAAATTAAGTACAATTATTTCCTTTTATTTTGATTTGTATATCATATAGCAGAAGATAACGGAACAAGGAAGGAAGACAAGATCAAAAGTTTCTGTCTGTCTTTAATCAAAATAATCCTTTCAGTTTACAGAAGAGCCCATACAAAAGATTTTAGATTTTATCCAATGCCTTTTATTACAATAATAATACCTCACACATGTTAATATTACAATATAGTTTTTGAAAACAAAATACTAAATTTAAACAAACACACTAAAAATTGTGGTTTTATCTTAATTGTGATCAAGTTGAATTCAAAATAACATTTTTCCAGATTTTTCTTTATTTTCTGTTAGCTATTATAGTTACGTTATGAGTCACAGAGAGTACTACTCAGCATGTAAACAATGTAAAACAGTTTGCTTTCTTGCATGGCTGAAGAGGAACTTGAAATTTTAGAAACTAGCTCAAATGACTTAACTTGAGTTAAAAAACAAAAACATAAGGCCTCTGTTACAAAGTGTGATCTTTGTATTATATGGAATTTTTCAGCAGAGTAAGGTCTAAAGAAAGCTATGCTATCACTTTGCATTATAGGAAGTGTAGGATCAGTGCATCTCTATTCAAAATTAAAATATGTCTCTTTCAAGTTCCATAACTTGTGTTATAAAATGAGTAAATCCTCATTTAATTGTATCCCTTTACTCCAAATCAATCAAAAAGCTTTGCTTCCTACTTCCAACAGCACCACCAGTTATTCTCCAGCCCCCAGAGACAGTTTCTCTCTCCCGGGGAAACACAGCCAGGTTTGTGTGTAACAGCTCTGGGGAGCCTCCTCCAGTGTTGCACTGGCTGAAGAACGGCCAGCCCCTCAAGTCATTCAGACGAGTGAAGACCCAAAGCCCTGGAGTCCTGCTCATTAACCAGCTGGCAATGGAGGACGCAGGCTACTACCAGTGCATAGCGGACAATGGGCTGGGCACGGCCTGTGCCACTGCCAAACTGACGGTTATCGTAAGGGAAGGTCTGCCCAGCCCTCCTCGTCACCTGTCTGCTACACCCTACTCCAGCACAACTGCCTTGCTCACCTGGGAGAAACCTGAATACAACTCGGACCAAATAATTGGCTATTCCGTTCACTGCCATCGCGCTGCAGGTGTGTCTCTATTCTTATGTTTCAGTGTGTAGCCATACAATGAGCAGATTATCTAAGATTTCATTTGGATGTTTTTATCCTTTTCAGGCTTAGATAACGTAGAGTACCAGTTTGCAATGAACAATGATACCACAGAGTATCACATCAAAGAGCTTCTTCCTCACACTGCATACACATTCTTTGTGGTGGCTTACTCTCCCATGGGTGCTAGTCGCCCATCCCTGCCTGTCACTGTAGAGATGCTGGAGGATGGTGAGTTATCAGGCCAACACAGGTAAAATAAGGAACATTATGAGTTTGCCAACCCAACTCATGAGGCCTTTATGTAGAGTATTAATAGAACAAAGCATTTTTGAGTTAAACTGTTCTTTAAAATCTGACATTTTATATTTAACTTCACTGTAGAATCACCACTTCTTGGCCAATGCTTTAAGAAAACAGTCACTAGATGCACAATTTTGAAGCATTACAAAGTATGGATTAGTTATAGTATGTTTTTAAGCTGTCGTGTGCTGTGAAAATCGGTTGGATACACCTTGAATCTCCTATCTTTATCATTTCCTTTTGCAGTACCAAGTGCCCCTCCTCAGCTGTCTATAGCTAGCACTTCCCCCACAGACATCAGGCTGATGTGGCATCCACTGTCCTCGCAGTACAGTCGAGGAGCTGTTACCCGCTACCGCATTGAATACAGCTCTCTGGATCAGGGTTGGTAACCTCTGCTGGACATCAGATTTTTACTGCCTTTAAAGCAAATGTATTTCTTACGTTGAGTATAACTTGGGACATAGTTTTTTCTAGTTATCCAGATAAAATCAAACTATGTAGATTATTTTCTGTTTTTGAAAATTGTAAAGATGCAAGAGAGCAGAAAAACACATTTGTATGTAGGGGCTTTCGTTATCTTTAGATAAAGATCTCTAGTTTCATCAGGAAATGCAAAGGTTACTTGAAGAGCTGAATCTTTTTTTTCTAAAAACTCACCTTCGAGACATAGCCATTTACTGTATTAATGTACTGCAGACATAGCACAGTAAAGACTTGTTTCTTTTCCCCCAGTGATGCATATTATCTGTTGTAGGTTTTGTCTTTATTAGAATACAAATAGAAAAGATAGGAAATATGCACATAGAATTAAAAAAACACAAAAATATTACAAAAAACAATCTTCTGTAGGCTTAAGTGACAAATAATGAGCGAAACCTTTAGAGCAATATGGAGAGGTCATGGACAAAAATAGTAAAGACTCAAAGAAGTCGAGCATCTGCCAGCTTCATCTAGATGCCATGTTGGTCTTTCCATAGTCCAAAGAAGCTCGACCACGTTGATCAGGAATGGTCTTTGTGGAAGGATAGCAGCCAAGAAACCACTTTTTATGTTTCTGTCTATTTATGTAGAGAAGCCTATATACAGATGTGCATCTGTATTGTGTATTCCCACAGTGGACAATGTGTTCTCAGTGGAGGTGGGGGGTAATGAGACTCAGTTTACACTGAGAGAGCTGCAGCCCAACCAGGCATACCGACTGAGGATAGCAGCTGGAACAGGCATTGGCTTTGGGGTCTCATCCGAGTGGGCTCAGCATCAAACATTAGCCCACTATAACCACAGTGACAGCAGCATGGGTAAGGAACACCAGACTTTGTTAATCTGTAAAACCATGAATACTTCTTTATATATCTTTATTTGATGTTGTTCGATTGTTAGTGGTATTCCAGATCAACACATTACCGTAAAACAACAAATAAATGAAAGCTGCAATATGTAACTTAACAGGGCCTCTCCAGTTTACTTAAAAAAAAAAACATTTGGAAAACATTATATACTGCAGCTTTAAAGATTGAATGATAATCTTTACAAGCACACCATCCAACCATCCAACTGTCTATTTAGATAGACTGCATCTTTTTCAGTCAAAACATAGCCAGAGATAAATACTCAGGCTTAGTTGTAATGTTGCATTATTTTGTTCACTTGTTTCTTTTTTTCTTAAACTTTTCAGTGATTTTTGCCCCTACCGAGCTGAAGGTCAGAGCCAGAGTCAGTACACTCAATGTGACGTGGCATCCCTCACCCAATCACACACTGGTCTCTGGTTACAAACTGTCATATCGCGAAGTGGAGCCTGAAGAGTCAGCCAATGGGGAAAGGACCACCCAAACCCACACCATCAGACTTCGTAAGAAGGCTAGGTATCATCTACTTACTGGGCTGGGTAAGTTATTGGCAGAGGCCTCTTCAAATATAACATGATTTTAAGTGTTTTCTGCTTTTATTTTTTCCAGAATATTACAAATATAAAAAAGCATATAAATGCAATGACAGTGCAGCACGCTGATGGTCATTTTTCTGATGTTTTATTTTGTTGCCTTTATTTTTGCACACCTAGACTTTTTTTGCTGTAGCTCATTAAAGTGATTATTAGCCTCTTCCACTAACAGCTTTAATTTAAACATTTAAATTCTCTAAATTCACCATGACAGACTCAAGTGAAACACATTAAATCCTCATTTAATTCAATCATGCAATTTTTCTTAGTAGCTCACGCACAATATGCCCAGCAAGCATACAATTTTTTAAATTGTGCACACAAATTAGCAGTCACTATCTGTCATATTAGTAAATCAGGGCCTTAGAGCCTTCTTACTGTTTTACTGGTGTCCTTGAAAGACAGACTCTCTCAATGACAGCTTTTGCAAGAAATCTTACCTTTCAAAAATAAGCAACTGACAGTTACCTTTCTTGAAAGAAAATGTTTTTCATTATTTGGTTTAATTCAACAGTTATCTCACAAGTAAAGTTTTTTTCCCTACTGAACTGTAAAGCATGCAATGAAGGTTGTAGCACAGTTTCTGGTTATTGGGATACAGGTACATTAGAGGTCACACTAATGACAGTCAGCCCATTAGTGTGACCTCTAATGGATTGACTACATTGAGATTAAATCTAGGGCTTAATTTCAATATTTAAAAGCCTCTTGATGCTGCCTTGGCTCACTTGTACACTACACTACGTTCACTTGTAGAGTCACTTTGGCAGTTATTCACACACCTTCACTTTTTGGGCGCCTTACTGTATTGTAAATTTAATTTGAAATGGAAGAAATGCTATTTTCTAAAGCCACTGTATAGTTTGTATAACTAGGTAAATAGGTGTTTCTTAGTTGTTTCTCATTATTATTTTGTCATTCTTTCTCTCTCTCTATCCTATACTCTGTATGTGTGCGTGTGTCAGTTCCTGATCAGCAGTACGAGGTGAGGGTGTGGGGATTCAACAAACAGATAGATGGTGCAGCTGCAGTGTGGAAGGGAAGTACAGACAAGCCTCTTGACAAAAGTAAGATTTATTTTTGTCTGTTTGCATGTGTACAAGAATGAATGATTTAATGAAAAATATCTATCTTGTAAAAAATGTAACAAAAGACACCACCAAGCATTTTTGTGGTGTGATAAAAAAATATAAATTGTATGTACATTTTCCAAGATTCAAAACAAGTAACATGATTTTATGTGTGTGTTAAAGCATTGTCACCCCCCATGCGCCCACCTCCATTACCCCCAAGTAGCATCCAAGCCACAGCAAACAGCTCCACCTCCATCTGGCTGCGTTGGGAGAAACCACGGTTCAGCAATGTGCGCATTATCAACTACACAGTGCGCTGCAGCCCAGCCGGAACCACCAATGCCTCCCTGGTCTCCTATCACACCAGGTCAGAAGAGCACCAGCACTACAGTACTGCTTCCTGTGTAATACGATCTAACCTCAGCTCCACTGTGTTTGTGTGTGAACACACCTTTATTAATGATACAAACTCTGATGAAACATACACCTTTAAAAGGAATATGATTTTTCAGCCACTCATCACCAGTCTTTGCATTGTATTTGCATTGATCTTACCAACAGGCAGATGGCTGAATTAACAATGTAAAGGTGATATATTGTAGCATAGATTGGTCCAACAGCAAATATTTCTTTTCTGTCAGTGCAGAATATAAAACATACAGCACACACTCAGGACTCTTTCCTTTTGTGTGCAGCTCCGCACAGGAGATCGTGCTCGGGGCATTGAAGCCCTTCACCCGTTATGAACTGGCAGTGCAGTCTAATGGAGTGGATGTGGTGGGGCCCTTCAGCAGCACTATAGAAGAGTCTACTCTGTCTGACAGTAAGTCTCCACTGTGCTCTTTTTAACTCAGTCTGTGAAGTTTGTTTTCTCCTTTAGCTTTCAAAGACACAGCAACCAAACACATGATTATTTCTCACCAGCTTTTAAAACATGTTAATCAGCAGTCTACCCATAATAAGGGGAGCATTCGAACACACAGTTTTTATGGATCATTTTTACTCAAACTACCCATTGATTCTTTCTCATTTAGTTCAAATTGCAGTACTAGGAGTTTAATCATCTTAGATATACAGTTGGTCTTAAAATATGTTCCTTGTATGTTATTTATTTTACTGTGTTTTTGAAAAGTAAATTCATCCTTCAGCTTTTGCTTCATGTGCCGGTTTCATTATTTTAATTTTTGTCTCTGAGGTAACAAGCAAGGTAAATGTGTTCTTTTTTGACTCCATAAAGGATGCTGTGCAGATTAGTGTGTTGGCTGGCTAGTGGCCAGTGACTATGGGAGTTGGTGTTTGGTGCTGATAGTTGATAACTTTCTGTAATAAAACACCCAGGTGTAGAAATTCCTCATATGTTGGCCAGAAGCTCTATAAGTCAGATAGACAAGGGTGGTGAATGCAGAGTGAGCTACTTTTAATGACATTGTTACCACCAGTCACCCCGTCACACTCTCCACTTACATATCATCACTTCAGCCCCAGTCCATTCTCCCATTGCCCTGCTTGTCCCTTCTGTCCTGTACCCAGGTGGCAGGGAAACAAGGAGGCAGATGGTTGTCACATAATATGTCAGATTCCCCACCAAGACAATATACATTCCCCAGCTGTGGCCTCATATCTGGGTTCTAATTACTGACCTGGTCCTCCCTTAACCTTCAGGACCCTCCACACCACCGGAGGAGCTGCAGCTGAGTGCTCTGGACTCCTCCTCTGTGCTGGTGAGCTGGCGCCCCCCATTGGAGCCTAATGGCATCATCATCAACTACAGTATCTTGTATACAGGCAACCTCAGCCAGCCGGAGCACTTGTGGAAAAACTTCACTCAGGATGGTGGGTGTTGGCTTTTTCAAGTCATCTTCATGATAAAGTTATTTGGCACCTTAGGAATATGGATGAATGTGCCAAAATAAATAAATACAATACAGTTGTTAAGTACAATTTTTAGCACACCTCAAACTGTGAGAATCATGCAGGATCTGTCTGTTGCTCATTTTCAGGGAGCATTACCAGTGTGGAGATCCGGGGTTTGTCCAGTGGCACCCGTTACTTTTTTAAATTAGGAGCATCTACTGAGGTGGGGCCAGGGCCTTATTCACCCGTGAAGAATGTTCACACTCCCCTTCAAAAATATGGTATGCATTGTGTAGTACATACAAATGACAGTAATAAGAACATGTGTTAAGGTAGTTGAAGGAACAAGGGGGGTACATGCACAGTATTTCTTACTAAATTGGATAGTTTTTCCCTCAATGAAACAATGTTTTTACATAAAAAAAATAATATAGAATTAAAAGAGGGGGTACAAACCTTGGCACATGACTGTAAAGACAAAACCATTAACTCTTCAGTGAGCTACAGTCCAACATAAGCCTGTTAAACTCATTGTCATTGCAAATTCTTTAATAATAATCCCATGAGCAAAGAAAATATTCTGTATACACTTTATTTAATCGCTCTCTCACTCCTACAAAAGATAATTGTTATAAACAGTATGTGCTATTTGGAATCTGAACAACAAACTTGAGGCAATAAGTATTTTATGATGTTTTTTTTTCTTAATAAAAAAGACAGCAGAGTAACAGGTTTATTTTGTCCACATGGGCTGTAATAGTGTTGCCAGGATGCAGTGTGTGAATGGGTTTGAGGTGTCTAGTGGGTGGGTGAGAGCTCCCGCCATCTGTTTCCTCTCTTCTCCATGTCCAGACTGCCAAAGATACCCTGCATAAATGAATATCAATGAAGGCTTATTTTCCCTTGTTGAACGTTGTCTCATATTTCTTTGCCAGTGTAACTTGGGCTTAAATTGAGAAATCAATACACTCTCACAGAGTCTCATAACTTCAGGCTACAATTCATTTTTTTAAGATGGAGTTCCAGACATAGCCCAAATAAAATTATTGGCAAGATATAAAATCTGAAAATCAACATGGTATATGCTTTATTTGGGCAACTTATCTGCCATGTGTAAAGTTTTTTTTTCTTCTTTTCATCTTTGTCTGGACAGAGCTGGACATCCATGCAGTGACAGGCATCATAGTTGGTGTGTGTCTTGGGCTCATATGCATCCTGCTCTGCATGTGTTTCAGCTTTCGTAACAGCAAATCCAGGTATGGTAAAACTTGTAGATGAGCGCACAGCTACTTGTACTGTAACTATGCACTCATCTACATAACCAGTTTATCTTACGTATAAAAAATATGGTGTCGAAACATAAAACCTGACAAATTGGACAGCTGTATTGAAGGCTTTTATAATGCCCCAGCTTTTAACCCTCTCTTATGTCTCTGCTCCACACAGGGAGATATCTGAGGGCTTGGACTCCACAACTGCGACCCCTCAATACAGAAGAGGAGGCTGCCCCATTCCCTCCAACATGCCAGAGTGCAACGATAGCCACGAGCTGGAGACACTGATGCCCCCAGGCAGCCATGAGTCTGGTCAGCCGCTAACAGAAGCCCCAGAGGAGCAAAGCCTGATGGCAAGTGCTAATCCAAGAGAAGGAGAGGATGCCCCAGCACCTGAAGCCAAGGTCAAAACCTGCAAGGAGAGAGTTCTTTTCCAAATTAGCATGGGATACTTTGTTTATTTTTTATTTGTAAATAGGGGGATAATAATTTTAATTTTGATCCATTCACTGTGTTGTTTATTTTGCAGGCTGCTTGGAATGGCTCTGTGAGTCATAACTGGGCCAACAGAATCACTAGATACAGAGACACCATAACAGAAGACTCTCCAACAGTCAGTAAGGGAGCTCTCAACATGCTCATTACTGATAATGAAATGGTAAATGAATGAACTCAATACAGTACTGTAACAACTTGTCTAAAAGGGAGCTTTAGCATCACTGAGCCACATGGCATTTCTAATTGACAAAGTGGGGTGGCACTGGGGCAGAATGGTTGGTACTCCTGCCTCAGTGCTAAACAATCATATGTTTAAACATGCTGAATGAGTTTTTTTAATCCTCCAATAGTCCTTGGCTTGGTGACTCTAAATTGTGAACACGTTTGAATTTTAGCATGAATGGTTGTCTGTCTGTATGTGTCAACCCTGTGATAGACTGAATGTCTGTCCAGGATATATCCTGCTTCTTACCCACTGACAGCTGAGGTCGGTTTTCAAACAATAACAGTGGCAGATTTACTGCTGAAATTATTTCTGATTTTGATTTCAGATAGAGGTTAAAGAAAGTAGCTTTTCATTTCATATTTACTCCATGACCTTTTCAGCTGACTAATTTCTAACAAGATCCCTATAATTCTTAAGATGTTCTGGATCACGTGCTATTGAAAAAGATTACAGACATTTGTCTATCATCTATCCTCCCTATGGCATTTTCCACTTGATCGACGTGCAAGGAAATGTCCTCTAACGCGAGCTATCGCAAAACTACAGCAAACTAAGTGAAATCTTGATTTACTTGCATCAACATTTGCAATACTGTTTCACCTCAGCTCGTCTGCAGCTGAGGATGAGATATGACACCACAGGCTGACAATCTGCTGAAGTCGAGTCCTCCCGCAGTGTTAGAATTTACTATATATATATTTGGACATTTGAAAAGTAGCTCGCAAACCAAAAAAGTGTGGGCACCCCTGTGCTAAAGGTTGATACTAAAGTTGCATGTCACTGGCTATACTTTGGTTGTTTATTTCTTACATACTTGTGTGTATTTTCACACAGCGTGCTTTCAAAATCAACATTATAAGAAAACTGTTCTCTGCTAATTTTGCAAAGCTTGCTAGACAGTGGTTGCATGAGTGCAGAACAGAGCTGCTTACTATTCCCTTAATTTTCATAGCACCCAGGGTATCCTGGTATCCCCAATCCATGAACTTGTTCATTGAAATAATGCTAGGTTACCACTACAAACCATTACAGCTTGCAGATTGTTATGGCAGATGTACAGTTTTGTCCTTTCTTTGCACTTTTGTTCTTGTGCTTTGAAACAGTTAATATAAACCACCCAGCAGACAGGCCAGTTAGTTGGTAAGGCTGTGATTGATGTTTGGATTTCCCCGGTGCATCCACTAATAAAGAAAACTTTTGTTTGTTTTTTGTTAGCAGGGCTTGGAAGATCGTCTGTATACATACATGTGCAGTAACCAGGTCGAGGCAGAAGTCATCGTTCACTCAGAGCTTTCAGATCCCAAGAATGAGAAAGAGGAGGAGGGCAGCGAGAGGGAGAAGGATTCTAACACTACCAGGGGACCTTCATTATCAGAGGACAAATATTCCCCTTTGAGCCAGACAAGCCCTCTAGGAGAGATTGAAGCGATAGAAAAACTGGTGCAATGCCCCTCAAGTCTTCCCTCAATTAAGTTGGTAGCTAATCAAAATGGGGTGCTAGAAGGCACGGGAGATGAGCCAATTGCAGACATAGAGCCACAGCAGGACATGGGGCTTACCAATGGCTTCCACTCTCCCAAGACTGTGAGGCCTGTGCTCAGGCCAGAGCATCTGGAAAATGGGGACTCCAGACATTGTCCCTCTCCACCAGGGAAGGCCATCTCTGTTGCACTGTCCCCTGCCCCCTTTATCAGCTCTGGCCTTGTCCACTCTACCTCAGCAGCACACAGTTATCTGTGCCCGTAGCCTCTGCATGTAGGGCATCGACCCTTACACAGACATAGAGACTTAGACTGATTTTCTTTCTTTTACACACCCAGGAAGAATCCCTATGGCTTATTTTTATGCACCTCACTATTGGATTTCTTTCTCTTCCTTGCAAAGTTTTTATAGGTGCTTTGAATGCACTGTTTAATACATGTGTATATACAGTACAGTATATTGTATATACAGTACATATACAGTTTATTTTAGCGGTAGAGTACTGTATGTGTGTTTTCTCTAGGATTGCAACCAAGCTTTCCTCTGGGTTTCTTTCCAATCCATAGAACAGAAAAGAAAGATTTAACGTAAACAAGCAGATGGAAGTCGATTGTAAGGAGGCCTTTCCCACTGTGTCGCACATGGCTCTGTTCCACTCAGGAATGCAAAAAAGCCTGGAACCTTCCTTGAGCAAGTGAGCACTTGGACAAGCTATCATCATGGATTGGAGGCTCAGGGGGTCTTCCTGGGCTTCATCATGTGGATGCCACTTTATGGTGGCAATGAGGAATAAGCCTTAAAGAACAACTGCACACTCTGGGAGTGCAGAACACCTGTGTCTCTCCCCAGCCTCTGCTTGTCTCAGGGTCCACACACACACAGCGATACACACACCGACACACACAAAGCTAAAAGCAGAGCTGATTCCATGGTATCTCACACAAACTCACATATAAATACACATTTACACACATTTCCTGATTAGAGTGTGGGGTCTCAGGTGCCTGTCTATTCTAGGTGCATTTCTAACCTGTATATTTCTATAGATAATTATTTTCAGTTAAAGTAAAAAAAAAAGGCGTGAGAAGGAAACATGAAGGAAATAACACAAAAATCAAAAGATAAGGAATATACAGATTTGGCACACATGAATTATATTCTTTTCCAAAATGCCATAATCCCAGGATGAGTGATTTTGTAAACCGTGGCACTCAGTTGTAAAGTAAAAATATCTGATTTTGGAATCAAAGTATTTATATGTTCATGTTGGTATTGGTTTAATTATGTTGGTGGGACAACTAGAGATGTTAACAACCTACCTGTAGATCACTCTTCTGGTTTGTTTCCCAGTTAGGGATGCACCAGTGTCCATACCATATGGATAGATAGCATTTGTCTTTGTGTGTGGGTATTAGCAGTCTCTCATCATTACCTGCATTTAGGGACAGTATAGAGTGTAGGTGTAACTGGCGCAAACAAAATTCAAAGTTACACAGAATTCATGGGAATTGGTTGAATTTGCCTTAATTATTGAGATCAAGAAATCCTGAAGGGACTCAATAATTTTATATGTGGAATGCTGACCATGTTTTCTTTCAAGGGAAATTCAACTTGAAAAAAATCCTGATTCCAGCTTAGTAACATTTTCACAGCACTCTGTCTGTGCTCTGTCTCAGTGTGATCAAATACAAAAGCAGTTTGATGAGAAAAAATAAATACATAAATAAATGTTTTACCTTTTTTTTTTTACTTTGACCCCAAACTGTTTGATGTATTGGATAATATTGCTTTTCCTAATTAACCATTATGTGAAGCTTAGTGAATCAGTATTGTTTTTTGGCAGTGCAAAAGGGGAACTGGTGCATCCCTATTCCTTATCAACAGCACTACCTCATTTCTTTTCAGGACAGTTTCCAGTGTGGCTTTATTAGTTTTATGTAACTAGCACCTTTTTAAGATATTATTGATTTTACAGCCTTTGATATTTGCATAAATAATCGTCCTACACTTACTGTATGTTCTCATATAATGTCAAACAGTAAATTATGTCGCTTTCTCCCAGATCAGAGTTTGTCACTCAGTATTATGTTACTATTTAACCCTTTTATGCAGACCATTTGAAACTCAGCATAGCCAATTGCATTGGTTGCAGTTCCACTTGCTATTTATATGCAGGGGAATAAGTATCCTCCTGTGTGACCCTATGTGCCATCTTCAGGCAATGAGTGTTACTACACCAAGTTATAGTTTGTACATTTTAAACATGGTATAAATAGACTAAGAACTCCTGCAGTTCACCAATTAGCCATGTGAGTGCACTCTATGGGTCTGATTTACTAAGATCCTAAATAGTGAGTACAGTGTGTGCAGTCTAGACAATTGCATGTTTTGTTTGTGGGCGTTTTGCAGGTGATGTACTATGAAAAATTGCATGATTGGCAAAAGGTGCAAATGTGGTGCAGGCGACTATATTTAAATCAGGATTTTGTGTGTTTCACTGGTGTCCATCATGGGGAGTTTGGAAAATGACCAGTGTAAATGCAAGGGGAAATTCAATCCAGAAGAATTAAAGCTGGGGCTAATAATAAGGCTAATAATCACTTTCATGAGCTACAGCAACGACATCTCAGTATTGCAGGAAGAATTGCTTTATAGAAAGATTGCTCCTATAGCTCTTTGGAAAATAGCAACCTGCATAAAAGTCACTTTGGCCCAATACAGTGCGTCCTGGGTGAGCAGAAAGCAGAGTCATCAGGGGCATAGCGCACGTGTGCACACATTTATGTACACATCCTCTCTTGCATTAAATGAATTAAACATATGGCTTACTTTTATAAGCAATAGAGGCAAAACCTCCCAAATAAGGTGTCCTTCAACTCAACTGTGTGTTGGTTTTTGGGTTAAGTCCTTCTCAACACCTAGCTGATCCAAGGTATTAAATTCATACGCAATCCCAGCTACTGCAAATTGCTTTTAGGCTTGATAAATCACATTGCATGTGGGAACTTTGTCCTCCCTGTTTTTTGCACACTTGGGCAAACATTTTTTGACTATAGAAGAAGATAACTGATAAATCTTTACTAGGGATGTTCGATATTGGCTTTTTT
>JAUBNQ010000017.1:19959823-19970821 GCA_032353495.1 Ctenopoma kingsleyae | reverse complement strand
TCTGTAGGTGTTTTTCAAAGAATAAGCAGTGAAATGCTGTGACTAAGCCATATGCAGACACCACTAGATTCTATAGGACTCTATACATTAAGTGGGAAAGAGATTGTAATTTGAAGTAGGCATAACTGTACATGTATTTCAGTGTATCTGTAAGGAGGCACACAGGAAACATGAGAGAAGAGAGGAGAGGTATGACATGCAGCAAAGATTACCAGCCGAACTCAAACCGTGATGCTACAGTTACATGCCAAATACTGTAACCATTCATCTACCACAAAACTTCTACCTTCAACAAGCCAAATGATACTGATCACCATCACCCACTCCCAGTGACTGCTGCCTGCAGTGCCACATCCCATTCAACGTGCAGTGCTTATCAGTGACACCACCTGTGTGTGTCGTGGCAAGTCTATGGTCACAAGTAAACAACGAAACTAAACCACTGCCCTTATGCGCATGCATGATTAATCTGTGGACATATGAGGAGACATATCTGAAACCAGTGTCAGTGATTAAAAGGGATGAAGATGCCAGTCCAGCTTCTGTCTGTACCTCTGCTGTGGACTTGAAAACCCCAAGCTCCCAACAGCTGCCAACATTGGTCCACATGGACACTGGACATTAGTTCTGAATTTACTCTCCTCAGAAATCATAAATACTTAACTGTTTAAAGGGAGGCTCACTGAACAGTTGTTCAAAATGACCCACATGTGTTAACACATTTGCACATACTTTATGCACATTGAAGAAAAGTAGACTTTTGTACAATATCTCACTAAATATATTTACAAGACATACAATTCGCCATCAGTGCAATACATAGGAATGTTGCATATTTACCAAATGTTAGACTCTTTCCTTTATGAAGAAAAATAATTCCAATGACAGAAGCTGATATAACTAATGTGTGAAGTAACATGTGCAACTTTCATATTGGTTAACAGCTTCACAGGAAATAAAAAAAATAAAATTTTAGTACCAGCCTATCAACAGTCAAATATTAAGCATTGAAAAAGTAATAGATCACATGTACATATATATCTCCATACATGTAATGGATTGCTTTTGTACAAATATTTTATATAACTTTGGCAGTTTCTCAGGAACAAAGTTATCGGAAAAATATGAAACAATATCAAACTGTCAGCAATGTCATGTAAGCTTGCCTTCCAAAGCTCATGTTCACAGTGGTCATTCAGAAAGGCTGGAAGCTGATAACTGATAAAGAGAGAACAAAAAGCCAAAGAAAAAGAGAACATTTCCATCCTTTCTGCCAAGACTGTTAGCACTGGAGGCTGTCATCATTGTTGTCATGGTTATAAAATTACAAACACCTATGAAGGTTTACATAGCAGTCATCGCCATTTAAGAAAACATGGTCTATTTTCAGGTTGACTTAAAATACAAACAGTTTGAAGGCAAGGGGACAGGACCCTGCTCGGTGGTCACTGTGGAATCATGGGGGAGACATGACCGAGAAGAGGACATGCACAACAGTGCTGTGTGGAAGAACGTGAAGCCAAAAAACGAGGGTGCAAAATGAAAGACTCTGCAACAATCAAAACGCCACACTGTCAGAAAATGACTTACACCGGACAAAATAATCGAGCAAATTTCAAACATACTAAGTTCACCATAATTCATATATGTTGGTTTTGTTCTTTTTTTCACTGGTTTGGCACTTTATTGGAACAAATCTCTGTTCAAAAAGAGTAAATGTTGTTTTACAAAAGGTATTTCATGTCTCGTTAACATAACTCGTAGAATATAGTACTTAATAGTAAGCATACGGTAAGTAAACACTTGTACATACTGTAGTTTTAAAATGAACATTCCAACAGATGTTTTACGCACATGCACAAAAACAAACAAACAAACACAACCCTCTCTCTTTTTCTTTCTTGCTGACTCGCCACATGTGGGCTTCCTCCTCTTCTCTTTGGACAATCTCATTCTCCAGCCTCTATTCTGAAAGAACAATTGTTGCCACTGCTCTTTTTGATCTCTACCTCTTAAGACAACATAACTCGTAGTACTGCATTCTTCCTCCACATTACGACACTTCCTCCGTCGAACGCGAGTCTGTCTTCAGACGCACAAACTCTTTGGCCACCTCGTCATGGGTCCTTTGAGAGAGTATCCTCATGATGGTGAGGCCGGTTTCATCCATGGAGATGCTCTTCACCAGGGGGTAGCAGGCGGAGCAGCTGCCCTTGTCCGCCAGCTCTCGAAGCTGGATGACCGTCATGCCGATGATGCGGTCCTCGCGGGCAAAACAGTAGTCCTTTACTGAGACATGCAGCTCGTAGGCCTCTGGACCATGTTCATTACTCAGAACACTGAGAGAGATGACAAGAGTAAAAAAGTGAAACTCCAGATGTCGCATATGTTTACATGATGCAAAATTAGAAATTATTTGAAATTTTGAAATACTAGTTTTGAAGTAACCTACATGGATTTTAAAATATACAGTTAGGAATTCATTCTGTCAAGTAATTTACTTAAGTCACTTAAAATTATTTAAATTCACTACTGCACTTTTTCATTATTGTCTTGCTCTGAAAACCAATTACTTTTCTGGACAGCGGCATTTGGCTTTGTTTGCATCTAAATGTAAAGTGTCACTACAAGAACTTGGCTGGTTGACATTTCCCCAGCGAAAAGCTGCCTTATTGTTTATGTGGCAGCAACGAGACAATTCACTCACTAAAATGAATGGTTCTATTTAAATGAGCCATTGTCCTGAGTGAACCTTTTGCTAGGAAATTGAGAATTTGGTTACTGGAGGAACGTGAATATCAACATATTATTTAATTTTTAATTTTGGTCCTGTTGTTGTCAGTATTTAAAGATTTGTGTGCCAAAAGTAACTTGCTAACTGGGTACTAAGCACCTGCTCTGTTTTATTATAATGTGGAGTGTAAATATGCAATATTGTTGTGCTTGTTGTGATTTGTTGTGTCTGATCTGTAATGATTTTATTAGGATTTAATATATTTATGCTATATGTTTTTATATGGACGAGCCTTTTGGGTAAATCTAACAAATTTACTGTACATCTTTTGACATTAATTAATGTGTGTTGTCCCTAAGAAATAAACAGATAAATGAAATAAAAATAAAATAATTTGTCTCAGTCTGTTTTGTAATAATCCCTGAAAACTTAACAGATTTGTAAAACTCAAATGTCAATGCCAGTAGTGAATCTTCGACCTGCACTGACCTCACTGGTGTTGCTACAACTCAATCTGAAGTCACTTTAGCTTAACAGTGTTAAAACGCAGATGAGCCTATAGATTTCTAGAGCAGTCACTTGTCTTTGTTTAACTGTTTCAATGCAAAGAGCAGAAGTGCAGTTAAAGCTACTATATTCTTTTCAGATCGAAGATTCAATTGAAGAGATTTTGGAAAGTAAGGTATTACAGGCATTATCCGCTATATGGGTTGTGCAGGCTCTTTTGCAGTGTAAAAATAGCATGCTGAACACTAGTTTCAAAGTGTGACAGGATGCATGACAGATGCAGAATGTTGCACACTCTTTTGTAGTCTGTATACAGGCAGATACAATCATGCAGAATGATTGCAACAGTAAAGTGGTTTCAAACTCTACCCTGTTCTTTCACTTCTGTAACTAAAGTAAAGGGAGCTTCCTCACTAGATTAGATTAGAGATTACTCACTACTGGAATGTTTCATTGTACTTTGGTGACCAATTGTTATTCTTGGTCTTGGTGCTGAATTTGCGCTTCTTGTCAGTCAAGTGTGGTCCCACGGCGTTGACCTCTACAAATGGACGGAACATGGCATTGGTCTGCCAGATGAGGTTGTTCACTGCAATCACTGAGAAATGCAGAGGAAATGACTATGTCAAAAAATGTCAAAAGTCTATGTCACCCACTAATGCTGTATAAAAACAGTGGTCACATTTTTTTTGGAAGTGTGTTTATCTTATTGCCACAGATATCTGATTAAATGTAGAAAATTGAATATTATGCAGAGATAGTGACAGAGCAACTACAACAGAGTTTCATAGCATAAACATTTCCACTTATCTGAAATATTAATGGTAAACATCTTTGTGTGTAAGTGCCAGCGAATCACACTGCATGTTTGTTTTTTTTCCCCAAACTCACCATTTTGTACCAACAATCCAAAAATTTGTAGCAATAAAACCATAGTAAAAGGATGCAGAGATACAGATTGGTGCAGTAGCATGGACTATAATGCAATGGCAGTGTACAGCAACAAAAGCAACACTTTTAGTGCTTGGTTTATATCTCTGTGATGGTTGCCATGGGTAACTCTGGAAAACATAGAAAATTAAATCTAGAAATGGACACACTTTCCAGTTTAATAGAAACATCTATATATAACTGCCATAGAAACCTAACTGGTAGTCACATTGTTTTGGTAGAACTGTGGGCAAATTATAGGTAATTAGTGCCTCGGGTGCTGCTATGGGAGGTGCAACAGATAATAATAGCTTCGGTAATCACCAAAGTTATCACGGTTCATAATGAGGTAGATGTAAATGTAAAAACCAACTAGTACATCTAGTGGTTGTTGAGACATTTCACTCTAAATGGCAACTGTCAACCTCATGGTGGTGCTGGAGAAAAGGTCATGGGATCACCAGTGTCATTAGGATTTGTCTTTGAGGCACATGAATGTCTGTACACATTTTCATGGCAATCCATCGTATAGCTGATGAGATATTTCAGTCTGGGCCAGAGTGGAAGATAAATTATTCAGATCTATAAATCTGAGTGAAAGGCTAAGTCACATCTGTTAAAGACATTGCAAGAATCCAAAATAAACCTACAATACAACCCCAGTTGTAGATTTACTGTAGAATTACTTAAATTATGTCATCAGTAATCTTTCAGATGTAAACTTCCTCATTTATGTCTGTGAAACGAGCTGCACAAATAATGCTCCTGATTGCAACCCTGGCAGCGCTGTTGCACAAATGAGATTACCACGATGAGCCATCCCGGGCATGTCTTTGAATATTTGCAGGTGTGAATACACTTGAATAGAAATGACGAAAATGAGGTCTGAGTATAGGAAAAAGCTCACCCTTCACGCTGACTTTGTGCTCTCCAGTGCCAGGGTGAGAGATGAGATTCACTTGCATCGACACTTCCCCCACTGATCCGTTGGAGGACTGACCTGGACACACACCAAAACAGCAACAGGAGAATTGGAAAGAGGCATAACGAATATCAGAGAGAATGGAGGAGAGGTAGACAGGGAGGCAGGGAGAGAAACTGAGTGATCAGAAACAGAAATAAGAGAGAGGGAGAGGATTAAAGGACAAAATCCAACACTGTGGGTGCAGCTTTGTTGTCCATGAAATCCACATCCAAAACAATGTGCAGTATAAACACCGTTTTGAAAAACAGTAGGGGAGTAGACTTGATTTCACCCTGTGGCAGCCTAGTAGCAAGCACAGCGAGCGTTTCCTTTACATTTAAGCTGAACAAGAAGAAGAAAAAAAGAAACATGAAATAATGCCTGGTTTGAAAGCTGTGGAAGAGGCAGATGGTGTGAAATATGCTAAATAAATAATGTTCTACAAGATAAAATTGTCGACATCAACAGAAATACAAACACTGGATTTGACTGGAAATGACAAGTTGAGTAACGACGAAAAGTATCACAAAGAGGCAGAGAGGTGTTGAACTAAACCAGAAAATATACGCTGCACAGTTACGTCAGCATTACAGTCTCAGTCGCACTGGGACATGTTCATGCCAGGAAACAATTAGAATTGATTGCTGACCATGTGTCTCACTTTGCCTGATGCACTGAGCGTTGCCCATTCCAGCTGTCTTGTCTTTCACTCAACCCAGGACAAACAGATGTTGGACACTGGAGGGCAAGCGCCTGTGCGGCTGATGAAGGGGCATGTTGATCCAATAGCCAATCAATATGTGCCAAACATGCAGTGCCCATTACAGCTGGTAATGAAGAAACAAGCCCTGTGATTTATTGTGATGATGCCCTGAGAGGATGGGGGAGGCAGAAAAACATTGCTGCTGCGCAATTAAGCCCTGGACTGTGAGAAATTAACACTGCAATGTCACAGTACATTTACTTCAGCTATAGGCTGAAATAATACGATAAAATAGTCGTTTTCTGATGGAACTTAGAGGTGTGTCACTGTCAGTTTATGCCTTTATGAAATAATAAACAGGCTGTGTAGGATGGGTAGTCCACGGGACATCAGAGAGCAGAGTGTGTGCAAACTGAATGACACATAAAGAAGACAAGGGAAAGCAGAAGCAGATAAAATTAATGTGGGAGTCAGGAGGTCCAGCTGATTGAGAAGAACATTAACCAAAGACCAAACAGATAAAAGGTGATTTGTATGCATTCATTTTTGCAGATGAGTTGAAGTATTTTCCCTTTTGAACAAGATGACACCATCTTGATACTGTATCATTTGTACACTGAGTGACAAATTAACTCATAATCACTTTTTATGCAGGAAGCTGTGAAACATTCACATAAAATCACTTCACAAAGAAGAAACATTTTTAGTTCTGTTAGTACTGTATTTCTACTGAAGCATAAATACAAGCTCGGCCGGCTCCCTAGCAGATAGAGAGACAAAGGTATACTCCCAAGCACACACTTGGCTGGAATTGACTAGTGCATGCCGTGGTCTAAATGTGTCGCTGTCAGGACACAGCTGCTGGTGATTCAATGAAACATGTCCACTGTGCTACATCAAGCATCAGCACATCTCCACACTGTTTACAGCCACCTTACTACCTCCACTTGCAGATATCACATTAGAGCACATGAGATAAAAAGCGACAACATGGGGGGTACAGGGTGGAATGAGATATTGAAAGAAGGGAAGCGGAGAAACATTGAGAAATCTCAAAATAGCACAGTGAAACACTGTGCATCTATGCCCATCTGCCTGTCAGTGACAGCAGCAGCGCTGGTTGGGCCTGCTGGCTGCCTGGCTGACTAGCTTTCTCCCCTTGCCATTCTATTTCCTGTGCCTGCCTATGCAGCGTTCTGCAAGGATGAACACACAGAGGCTAGCAGGAGTTTAAAGCCCCACTGGGCTGAAATCCTGCTCGAATCTCTCTGGACACCTGGAGGTATGTCTGCCTTGTTACAGAAAAAAAGTTTCGTATAGAGACAGATGAATGAGACAACACATAAAAGTGGGTCAGTGATGATGGAGAGAAAGAGGAGACATGAAGCACGAGAGAGAATTTATAGATTTATATGACACATTTATAAAAAAAAATTATATTGCTCATAAATCTATCATGACAGTGTCTTTATGTGTTTATAATGAGAGAGAGTGATAGAGAGCAAAAGAGCATGAGAGCAGTCAAGCCCTTCAGGATATTTGAGAAGTCCTCAGATAACTTATCAATTTTTTAAATGTATTAACAATGAAAGAGAATAATGACTTATACAGTGTGGGGCTACATACAATTACTGCAATGTCCATTGTGCACATAACCCTAAAGGAAAAACGTACACAGGAAGCTACTCAAAACGGAAACCTTATAGTGTTAAAGGGTTTAAGACTGATCTGATGGGTTTAAAACTGCTTATGTTAAAAAGAAAAACATGACCAATGTCACATTATTTTCACATCCGTTCAACAATAGACACTGAAAGTGATCTGGAGGTAATTAGGCTTTTTTATCACTTAAAAAGTACATGGTTACAGTGGTGAAAGTCTGCTGACTTGTAATGTATAAACTGATCAGTAGCAATACAGTACAATAAGAATAAACCATTTCACTATTAGAGTTTGTTAAGTGTAATTAGAACACAGTAAGCTTACCAAATGGTGCTGTAACAAACTGCTAATGTCCTGCCATACATTAGAATCAACAATCTGTGCTTTTTTCACACCTTTCTAGACAATCCTAAACATCTAAGCATATTTTAGTAGCATTTGTTGCTTTTATAGCACCTTTCGTCTTTGTTTGAACTTAATATCCATGTGACAGAAAATAGCTCTAAACAATTTAGATTTTCAGTATTTGAGAGCTTGATGGAGTGCAGCTTTGCTTACAACTAATGGCCTCCTTACCTTGAGAGGTTTGGGTGCATATATATTTCTTGATCAAGGCATCTGTAGGTTGAGTGTAAAGGCTAAGAGCATATTTGAGGGGGTTTAAGACTGATCTGATGGGTTTAAAACTGCTTATGTTAAAAAGAAAAACATGACCAATGTCACATTATTTTCACATCCGTTCAACAATAGACACTGAAAGTGATCTGGAGGTAATTAGGCTTTTTTATCACTTAAAAAGTACATGGTTACAGTGGTGAAAGTCTGCTGACTTGTAATGTATAAACTGATCAGTAGCAATACAGTACAATAAGAATAAACCATTTCACTATTAGAGTTTGTTAAGTGTAATTAGAACACAGTAAGCTTACCAAATGGTGCTGTAACAAACTGCTAATGTCCTGCCATACATTAGAATCAACAATCTGTGCTTTTTTCACACCTTTCTAGACAATCCTAAACATCTAAGCATATTTTAGTAGCATTTGTTGCTTTTATAGCACCTTTCGTCTTTGTTTGAACTTAATATCCATGTGACAGAAAATAGCTCTAAACAATTTAGATTTTCAGTATTTGAGAGCTTGATGGAGTGCAGCTTTGCTTACAACTAATGGCCTCCTTACCTTGAGAGGTTTGGGTGCATATATATTTCTTGATCAAGGCATCTGTAGGTTGAGTGTAAAGGCTAAGAGCATATTTGAGGGACTTCATATCAGGGCTCTTTTCAAGGAAGGTTTTCTTCAGCCCGTTTCCTCCAGCGTGGAAGTATTGCTGCAAAAAAGGAGAAAACCAGCTCGTGTTTATAGTTTTTCAAGACATAAGAAACTTTGACATTACTTGTTGTTGAACTCTTTTGGATACACTAGAGCAGGTTTGAGTTGCTTGAGCAACAGCCTGGGATTATGTAGCAGTATGCATTTTACAGGGAGGAGTGTACACAAAGAAAGACCAGGGAGACTGAACTAATAGCCACTTCTGTAGCTAATTACCATGCACTTAAATCTGAAACCAGTGCTTGGATGGTTAATGTACATTTGTGTTGATAAGCTTGGTAGCTGAGGACAGACAAAGCTATGCTTTCTTTTCGTATGTTGTCATCACTCCCACAGACTGTAGGTGGGAGTGAGGCCATAGACGGGTCTTACTAAAACACAAGGCATTGCTGACATGACAATGAGTATGCATTTAGAAATAAAGACATATTTCTAAACATCTTATATATTTTGTTTTGTTGCATTTGTTATGTGTTTTTACTAGTTCTCCTGTTCAACACCATCATTACAGGGCACAAGAAGCTTTTGTCAGGGTGTTTGCAGAGTTAGAGGAGGGTCTGTTGTTGTGATCCCAAGATGATGAGAACTGTGGAAGAAAAATAGGTCAAAAAAATAGTAGCTTGAGATAGGGTCCACATACTATCTTTATCAGACGTGGAAACTCCTTCAGCAGAGAGTGTGTTGGTAAATATGTTTTGACTGGTGTCAGGTCAGTACTTGGCATTGGCTTGACAGTAGGAGGCCCTGTGCCTCATCAGTGCCTCCTGACTCACAAAATATGACCGACATGTGCCTCTCATGAACTATACATAATGTGGTACGCAGAGGGAGAGTCATAAGTGGAGGTTATCAAGACAGGGAACATAAACACCACACATTCAAAAACAAAATGAATAAACTTATTTAAAGGCTTAAGCTTTAAGAAAATAAAAATATAAATATATTTTAATAACAAAAGTTTATGTTTTTTGTCACAAAACACAAAATCTGAAAGGCAAGCTCTACTTTGACAAGTAAGCAATGTGTCTTCCATTTAGGTGATACCCCTACTTGACTGTAGGAACAACTAGTAATATAAGTCTTTATATTTTTTAATACTGTATTTATTTTGAAATTCTCCACACATGTAAGTCATCCAAATATGTACATGTTTATTCATTATATCAAATCTAAAACTGGTGAGAAGGATAAAATAGCTGCTTTTCTTCAACAATCACTGTCAGGTCAAAGAAAACAACATATTAGTGCATTATTGGTAAATGCACTACATGTTTTCACATATGGACTCCTCTGTGGGCCAGTGCATTTACCCATTATCCCATCCATTAGTTTTCACAGGTTCAAAGTTCAGTCTGGATGAAATATTTCCAGTGGGATAATCACTAAATGCAGTCATGGCTGAATGTAAGTAGCAGTGGTTTATTTTCTGTATAAACTATATAATCCTGCTTGTGACAATTTGAAGGCATGTGCCACTTTACTGCATTTATATATGTATAACTTTGGGGGTAACACAGGAAAGTATCAGTCTGTCAGTCAGATACAAATATCAGCCACCAACATTAAGACAGCCTGGACAGGGTTTAGCATGCGCAGTCTGCAGCTACGCAGCCCCATACGTAGCAAGCTGCGATGCACTGTGTGTACTGAGACCTGTTGATCATCGGCAGCATTATGTTTTTTCCATGTTCACCCTTGTTCAGCACAACATTAAAACAACCAGGTGTATTTATGTTGTTGCTGATTGGTGTGTATGACATCAATGCATACTGCATATTTGGTTGTATGTCCATGCAACTGTCCCATTGGCAGTAAAAAAAGAAGAAAACAAGATGCCAGAGAAATGCATAGTATTTCATGATCTGGTCGGCCAACTGTTCATAGGCATTACTGAGCTGTGTTAATTCCAATGTTCTCACTGGAATACTGATGAAAAGAATTCCAGCGACATGATTGATATAAACCTGCAGGTAGTTTCCTTGGAGACAGCAGAATCAATTAGTTTTCTCAACATTTTATGATGCAGCTTTCCCCCAGTGGCACCATACCATAACTCTTATCCCTGTAGAACTGAGGCTTCGTCTTGAAATAGTCTCATAGCTCTGCATTTCACACTTTCTTTTGCTGAGCGGTTCCAGGCATGTTTCTATATTCCGGAGTACTAATT
>JAUBNQ010000017.1:19931566-19942216 GCA_032353495.1 Ctenopoma kingsleyae | reverse complement strand
ATATATATTTGTTGAAGTAAAACATTCCTGCTTCACTAGAAAGTTTGAAAGCCTGGATCTGGAAGTTACATAATGACCCAAGAAGCTTTTAGACTAAAGAAGCTACAACATGTATGTTTATAAAGATATGAATAATACATATAAAATGAAATTGTTGTAAATGAACATGTTTTGTAAAACAAAACAAAAACTGCTCACTTATTCATCCTCAAGGAGAAGGCACCATTGCCTTAGCTATGAAATGGAAGGGTATTCAAACACTAAGGTCTATATTACTTGTAACTGCAATTCATTTCATTCACTGCAGAAAATGGCTCATTGTGTCACCAAACATTAATATTCTTCTTTTAAGCTACAGAATCTGTGGCATGAAGATAGACATACCTGTCAGAGCTTAAAAGAGTCTTAAGTTCTAGAAAAGCTTCCGTCTTTTAAATATCTTCCATTTAGGAATCACAAAGCTCATATCTTCTCTCTAGAAAATGAAGCACATAGAGACAGAATGTGCCTCTGAATGAAAGCAAAAGGATAATTTTCCAGTCACTAGGTCCAATGTGATTGTTTGAATAAAGCAGAGAATCTGACAGAAATGAGACTGCAGGGAGCAGAGTTTTAAAAAATACTGCAATAAAACAAGCTTTCTGATTTCAGAATGAGTCATCTATTTTTTCTTTTTTCAGAAGATTGTTTTTAATCTACTTTCCAGCTAACATGTTGGAGGCAAGAGATACTGATAAACACAGTAAAACCTCCTCTAAAACATTACTATTGGCTCTTGGACTTCAGTATGATTAATATACAGTATCATCCACTTCCATGATGGTAATTATTTTGCAAGCTGGCTGTAGTTGTAAAGGTGGCCAATGTGGCGATCAGGATCAATCTTAAAGCGTCCCCATCTCTCATTTCAGGTGAATCAAACAAACTGGTTATTTTCGTTTTTCTTTTCATGTCGCCCTATTCCTGTTTGCAAAATTCCCAGATTCTCATCCATCCAAGTCGACTGTCTTTAATTTAATTTTCAAGCAAGGCCAGTGACCAGGTTTATTTGGTTTTACCTTACTACACATTCTTCAACAACAAGAAATCTTTTAACAATAAAGAACCTTATAGAAACTGCATTGGACACAAGCAGTTCACAAACGTCTGCATAAACGTTCTTTATGTATCACTGACCTCACCACTCTTCCCTCACTGTCCTCTCTCCATATTCTCAGGCTAAAAGTAAGTGCATGTGTCTTCATGTGTCTTGTTTCCAACATGTTTATCGTTTGCATTTATAACAGCGATATGATGTGATACAGCAAAACCTTGACTGTAATTGCTTTGGTTAAATTAGAGATGACTTACGCTTCATCCTTATTTCAATTCTGCTTGTCTTCCACACCACATTATAATGGATCATTTTCTGTAATCATAGTAATGGATTAAGGCACTATGCATTTGCACCTTAAACCCTTCCTCTTGAACAACAGGCGTGTGTATGGTGAAACCTAGTCTCTGTTCTTCATTTGATGAGACATTTTCATTGTAGGGCATTGTGATTGGCAAAGCTGTTTAACAGATAATGTGACTGGGTGAGAAGATAATGACTTACCACGCCCATACAATTTATATTCCACTTCAGTACTTTTATAAATACTATGCTGCACATACTGTACAAACAAATGTATCAAGAGTGCCTGATAGGGCTCTCATTCTCTGCAGACACACAATGTAGCACTGAAATCAGGACCTTAAAATAGGTATCTCGTATCTTTGCATTCATGTACAGCAATGTTGTATGTGTGTGCGCCTTTGTGCCCTACCGGTGGTAAATAGTATGGCTGTCCTGAGGGAGGAGTAGGCTCAAGGTCCCTGGTGAGGATGTCATCGTGTCTCATTCAGCCCAAAGGGACAGACAAATTCACATGAGACTCACTCTCTGCCTCATTGATTTAAATGCCATGCATATTTTAATGAACTGCACTAGTTAACCATGGCATTGCCATCCTGCAATTACCATTCAGTGAATCTATAGGGGTGTGTGGTTAGACAGATTTGCTTAAAGACCAGAATAGCAGTCAAGTATAGCTAGTATACTTTAGTTTACTCTGTGACATAATCCCTTCATCTTGCCTTCTGACCCTGTTCTGTCAAAGGGCCTCCTAAGATGTATCAGAGAGGCCTACTGACATAGCTGTGAGCCCACAGAGACACTAACTCCTGTTGATGTGACTTGTGACTCACTAAAGTCCACTCCAGTCCAGGTAAATATAGTCAACCTGGGCATAGTTCGGCCCACACGAAGACTTCCACTTTAAAGAAACTTTGTAAGAATTTGCATTCTTATTGCCATATGGTGTAATGTGGTTTGGTTCTTTATATTATACAGTTCTTGTACAATTTCTGTTACTTAAAATTAGCGTATAAATAGACTTGACACTTGCACACCCCCGTACTTTATAAATCCTATCAATATAATAATCTATAGTCTTGTATTGTGCATAACTGCGTAGTGCTAACTACAAAAAGGCACTAGTTGGAGAACAGACTCATTTATTCAAATCTATATGGTCATGCTGCAGCCCCATAAACAATGTCTTTCTGTGAAATCAAACCTCTCACTGCTCAGGTACATTAATGGGAATTCAATTAAAATATTCTGTTCAGTGAAGCTGTTCATACAGGCTGAAGATCTGTTAATGGGCTGCTGGAGATCTTTAATGACAAGCTCCAGAGATCACAGCCATTAAACAGGGATATAGAGTATATGCTATAAAACTTCATCACAGAAGTATTCTGAAGTCTAGAAGTACTATTGCTTTCCCCCTAATAAGTCATTTTCGAGTTTTTTTTTCTTCCCCAGTGAATTTACTGATACTATATTGTATTTTGGCTGAGGTTATACAGAGGATTTCTTCCCTTTTTAGCAGCTAGTTATAATCTCTTTATTTCACATTGAAAGTTAGTGTACTGGCTCCACACTACTTTGCATCATATATATATTTTAGTTTCATTCAAAATTTAACAGCTCTGCCTTTGGTTCTGAGAAATAACCAAATGAAACAACTATAAGGTTGCCTTCTGAGTATTTATTGTGTAGGTATTAAAAGGCTAGCTCCAGTCCAGTCATTCACTATCTCACATCCACCTTCTCTGTGCCTCTTATTTTGTCCTCTGTATTTTGTCTTCCCTCCTACTGCTCTGTGTTGCTCTCTTTCTTTCACACATTCAGAGATGCTAAAATTAGCAGCATCCATTTCTGCACCAGCAATAGCACCAAAGGCCTCCAAGCAGGAAGCAAAGAATGCATCAAAGACTTCATTAAGTGATGCACGTGTACATGTGTGCACACAGACACATATGCAGATTCTTCTTCTGTTCTCATTCATTCTTTCTTACTTGCATAGCTGAACACACGAAAATGTTATTTTACATTTGTGCATCTGCACATTTCTGCGTTCAGCTGCACGAGTGAGAAAGAATGAATGAGAATGTGTGTGTCCTGTATGCACACAGACATGAATGCACAAAGAACACACATACACACGCAAACTGAGAAACACCAACAAAGCAGGACATTCTGGCCTGTCTCCTTCAGGGTGTCTCTGTCACCCAGCCTGCCAGTGCTCTGTGCCTTCTTACGTAAACAGGTCACTCCGAGTTATTTCCATTTGTCTGAATGAGAAAGACAAGCAGCAACCTGGACTGGCTCCACTCACCACCACTTCATTAATGTCATTCACTGTGTAAAAGGGCATACATTAAATGCACAAGTGGAGAAATGTGCATATACACACTGGAGGATGCTCATACAGCATGTACAACACATAAACAGTAGATTATGTGTCTTGCTACTTTTCTATGCTTTTCTATTGATCATGTTGACATACACAGTTTTGAAAATTACTAAAGGTGCTTGTCAGTATTCAAAGTACTTTCTGAGTATTTTTTAATCAGTTTTTTTTTTTACCAAGGATGCAAAACATTGAATCAAAGGCAATCTCTTTCTGTGCAAAACAAAGTGACTCATACTAAGTGGTTCATTCTTAGAGGAATTAAATACCCTACAATTCTTTTTTTTTTTTTTACATATAACTATTTATGTCCACACATTTTTTCCATAGTATCTGAACTTCACACATATATTGTGTATGCAGGTGTCTGACTGTCTTTTACAATTACAGCAATTAAATAAAGAATTAGGTTATTTGTTCATTTTGTTTCATGCAACAAAACAATACTCATACACTTGGAATATTGAGTGTGAGTAATACACAGGATCAAACATAAAGTGGGCTCTGCTTTCCAAGTGGTAACATAATGTTTTCATGTGGTTTTGTAATCTATACAGTAAAACTCATGTGTTTTGTAAGACGCATGCATCACACCATTATGTGGTTTATGAACTGCAATATCTCCTTCATTTAACAAATAGACTGTCTTCACCAAACCAAACCTACAACTCTGACAGCCAGCTGGCCCCACAAGAAATGAGCAATAATTCATACAAAGTGGTCCTTTGAGGAACATGACAGTCAAGACCTCCTCCTGGCACATGTCGCTGTGGGCAGGCAGTGATGTACTGACAAGATGAGGCAAGAGGAGGCAAAGCAAGGAGAGATGGTTTAGACTCAAGGAGCCTGGAAGATGGTACTGTATATGTGACTGCACAACACAGAGATTCATTTTTTTATGTTTTGAAGTGGTAATACTCATACTTATTCACATTCATAATAAGAATGTTGTGGCTGAAGCTCAGCTTTCAGTATGAAACTAACACAATGTTCCAGCACCAGCTAAACAAGCAACAACTTTGTTCTACAAGACAAACATACAGAACAAAAGTATATTATAATGCCAAAAGTATTGGGACACTTGCCTTTACACACACAAGGACTTTAATGGCTTCTGGGAAAGTTGTCGACAAGGTCTAGAAGTGTGTTTATGGGAATATTTGACCATTGTTCTGGGAGAGTCTTTGTGAGGTCAGGAACTGATGTTGAATGAGGAGTCCTGGCTCACAGGATCCACTCTGATTCATTCCAAAGGTGTTCTAACTCCATGTACTTATGGACCTTCCTTTGCACACTGGATTCATTGATTTGGAGGGTTGTCCCAGTACTTTTGGCAATATAGTGTACTTTTCTTCTAGTACAAACAGTGGCATCAATTCAGGCAGTACTGCACTGTCAGATGTTGAAACAAAGTTGATAAAAGAATGACTTTATTTTTTCTGTTGAGAGAACAGGAAGGGAAAGGGATGAGAAGCAACATCCTCACCATTCATCATCAGTGAATATTACACCAGGTTAATCCCAAATTGTTCTTGTCAATAATGTCTTGCTGCTTTATAGCTGCTCATTACCTCACCACAGAAATACACAGCTATGTGCACAAACATATCCATGAAAATACACCATCTCATTAATACTTAATGCATGGACATGCATAATGCTCACAACATATTCTGTATACTTCTCCGGCAAAGAGCATATACCATTTAAAATCATACTGCATGTACTTGGTATGCTTCCTGTATACGTGTGTGCAAGACACTGCAGTTTGAAGCCAAGCTTTACTTGGCCCCTGGTTGCCATAGCAACTGAAGATGGCTTAGCAGGGAAAAAGCAGCAGGTATGTGTAGATGCGGCTAAATCACCAATAAGCTCTTTCTGTGCATCTCTGCCTTTTCACTTACACACAGTCTAAAGAGTATTTCCAATCTTTGACTTCAGTCTGCTCACCCACCTTCTCCTACTGCTTCCTCTCCACCTCTTCAGCCCTCATTACATCAATGTGGTTCACAGGTTCAGCACATAAGAAAGCCACATAATCCCTCAGAAATCTGACTTTGATATGAAGTGATCAGACAAGGGGGAGAAATCATGTAAACTTGATCATAAACCATGTTGTGCTTTGTACTAATGTAATAACTAATGTCAAAAAATAATTTCTGGGTAATACACTCTGAAAGTCTTATAGCTCTTTAAAGACACAGTTTTAGCAATCTTAGCCCAGTATATTTTCAGAATTAATATTCACATGACGTCAGAACCCAGGGTGCTACAATGCTGGGTCCTGAAGCACAAAAACAAATGCACATACACATTTTCATTTTCACATTAATTTGCAACCCAAATAACTCCCTGTTGCATTCTTCCTTTCTTCCTTCCCACCATACACCCTGATATCCTATGAGGTTTGCTCCAGAAGCCTCTAACCTAAAAACAGCTAGCTCTGCCGTCTTTTGGGAGATGAGCTGGAGAAAGACGGGGTGGGGATTGAAGTTAAACATTTGTCCACAGAGAGATATGAGATTTAATACTTGATCACTGCAAGTCTTTATTGTCTTAAAAAGATTTACCAATATTGACAAAATTGATGTTCTGTTTACATTAGGTACTACATGAGTGCTACTAAATTACTGATTTACTTTCTTATGTAATTAGCAATAGTGAAAAGAATGACTTTTTTTGGTTCATGCTAGATCACAGATAGAAATTTTAATTTGTATGGTACGAGATTCCCTTTCAGGCTGCAAACTATATTCATTTATTTTTATATTTACATTAAACAAACAAATGGTAATACAGAAGCAGGCAAGCAGGCGGGGGTATGTGCTACACCAAAGGCTAGTGCCAGCCGGCTGGCTATGCCTTCTGTTTTACTCGCAAATGTCTGCTCCCTCAACAGTAAACTGGACTACATCCGACTTCAGCAGACCAGCCAGTGTGAGTATAGAATCTGTTGTGTCTTTGTTTTCACAGAAATATCTCAGCAACAGTGTTTCGAACGCAGCCATTAATCTAGACTGACTTCTCATGTTTTACTCTGACAGAAGTGCAATTCTGTTTGGAAAGACTCGAGAATGGGGTCTGTGTTTTTACATCAACACATGATGAGTGTCGACAAGACTAAAGAGATGGTTGGACTCGTGGACTTCAGGAGGCCACGTCACAATCACTCTTCACTGAGCATCAACAGCTCCCCGGTGGAGATTGTCCAGAGCACCAAGTTCCTTGGTGTTCACATCAAGGACCTCACTTGGACGCTCAACACCAGCTCCATCACCAAGAAGGCCCAACAGAGTCTCTACATCCTGGGCAGACTGAGAAGAGTACATCTCCCCCTACCTATTCACACCACGTTCTACAGAAGAACCATAGAGAGCAGTCCCTAGAGTGGGTAGTGAGGACAGCTGAAAAGATCATTGGGGTCTCTCTCCCCTCTGTCCAGGACATTTTTATAACACACTGCATCCACAAAGCAACCAGCGTTATGGATGACCCCACTCACCCCTCACACATACACACACACACTCTTTTCTCTCCTGCCATCTGGGAAGAGGTTCCATAGCATACAGGACCTCGCTGACAGGATGAGAAACAATTTCTTCCCCCTGACCATCAGGCTTCTGAACAAGAACTGATCACTCACAAAAATTTACAAATTATTTATTAACATTACACTCTGTCAGTTTGCACATTACCTAAATAACCCGTTTCATAATTGTACAGTGCACACTGCACCTTTTAATTAATTGCTGTGACAATCACACCTGGTTATCATTGCTGCTATCACTATTGCATTGAATTCAGTGTGTCTGTGTTTGCCTGTATGCACTTTTTTAGTTTTACTTTAGTCTTTATGTTTTTAGTTGTATGTTGTCTAGTGTTGATGTCTTCTGTTGTAGCACCAGGGCCCGGGAGGATGTTATGATTTTCTGTTTAACTCATTACTATCTATGTACAGTATCTACCTACCCCCTCAAGCTAAAACACAGAAATTCACACACACATGCCTTCCCTTGCCTTCCCTTTGGTCTGAGTTTGTGTGGAGTGACCAAACTTTCCTCCCAGTGCTGAAATCTGATGATACTGACTCCACACATAAAAAACACCCAACCCATTTTATTTTCTTGTATCACTCGTCAATTGTTTATATTGATTTAAAGAACTTCCAGTTCTTTTGTCTGTAGTGATCAATTGAGTTGAACCCGGGATGTGTAATCTAGATAGGCAGTAGAGCTGACAACAGCCAAACACAGCAAGTAAGCAACCAGTGGCAGCTCGCCAATAGAGGGCGCTGTGGCGCAATATATATAATAGCAATATGAATATCGCTACGCAGCTTAATGAAAGCTACAGGATAGAGTATAATAAGATGATATAATGAGGAGGGGGACAAAAACCCACACATTCTGTCTAAGATGATAGACTGCATTTTCAGGTACGAGGTTACAGATAAATGAGAGAGGATCAAATTAGAGCTGCTAGAAACAAATAGCAAACAAATAGTAGTTACATATTCAGTAGAAACTACTCACAATGTTGTTGTTTTACCTATTATTCGGCAATCAGTTTATCTTCAGCTGTCATGAACTCTTTAAAGCTACGCAGACACTGTGCAACTTTTTACAATTGTGTACAATGTGTTAACTCACACTAAACTTTTTAACTGGCCTCTCTGCTTGGCCAGAGCCTGTGATTTCTGTGCTGACAATTGGCTGCAGTGAAGAACTCACACTGATTGTCAACCTGGAACTGCTGGACAGGACTATGTGGTAACATTTTCAATAGAGTTTAATCAAACGGCCTGATTATAAAATTAGTTGGGTGCAACTGATTCTGGTCTAAATTCGGGCTGAATCCCTACGATGTCTGCCTGGCTTTACATGCACAAACATGCACAGATGGCGTCAAGCAAAAGACAATCATCTGAGCAGTAGCATTACTGACCTTCCATTGCATACTTCATATCCTGGGCAAAGAGGCTCCACGTGATCTCAGCACTGATCTTGCCCACATTCAGCTCCTGTGGAAACCTGGTGGAATTGAAATGAATTCCAATCAGACCCATTTACGTATAATGACACGCTCGACTGGATGGCATGATGGCTTGGCCCAGCCTGAATGCCTAACAAATGACTTAACAGATGTGCAAGAAGACATGGTTGGTGAATCTCATAATCTAATAATTCCCCAACATTTACAAACGTGGTTGAATTGGGGCGGAATGGGAGAAACATAAAAAGGGCTTAAAGACGAGAAAAAATGTAGAAGAACTGACACAGCAAAGGAGAAAGAGAGTAGGTGGCAACCTATTTGGCAAGCAATCTGCTATTTTGAATGCCTATAGATTTTCAGTCAAAGCTTGAATGTGGAATGTCAATGGTTTAATTATCCGTATCTTCAGACAGTGATGGGAGGACATTTATTGATAGCATAGCCTTGGCCTGAGAAAGGTCAATTTATCTTGAAACATTTTACTTTTGCTGAAGACCACCCTGTTTCCAGCTATTTCTATTTAAACGGTAATCATCTGTTCAGTCGGGACACTCGCAGAAACCAACACCACATCCCTACCTGACATTTGGTTTATTCTTTTATGGAGCAAACAAATAAACACAGACTAGAAGGCAGATTTGTACATCTAGAGGCATGCAGCTACTGTGCATGCCTGTAGATGATTTACAATCTACTTCTATATGGTGAAATAAACGATATTTCCAGTCTTTCTGGAAATAATCTCTAAAGCTTCTTATCCTTTACACTTTAAAAAAAACAACTGCATCATCCAATTTCCAATCTTGAAATAAATTCTACAGATCAGCTTGAAGATTTATTAATAGAAATATTCCCAGCACAAGGCAACATGGTAACATTTTTACATATGGCAGCAGCTCCCATTATTTAAAGGCAACAAGTCCACTCCTGGGCTTATTGTGGAAAAAACATCAGAGTTACTGTCACTCTGGAACTTGACCACGGGAATGTGGAGGAAATGGGCATGAATATTGCAAATCTATCATTAGACACTGTAGGAGAGAAAGCTCAGGGCATAAACAGAGTCTTAATAACCATCGTAAATCAGCAAGAGGAAGGAGAAAAGAAAAAAGGGGGTGGTGGGAGCGAGGTAAAAAGAGAAAAATATGCTTCATCTTATTTCTTCTAGGTTCCACTCCATTCTCTACAGGTTGTGTAATTTATTTGATAAACCAAATCATTTGAGGGATGAAAACACAAATACCTCACACCTCCCTCAGCCTCCCTTAACAGCATCACAACTTGCACTCTATCCTCATTTCTACAAACATATCTCTCATCTGTTATATAATTCAGCTATACTGCATTCCCCATTTGTTCATCCATGCTATGGTTCACCATACAAACAAAGCATTTTTCACTGTAGTTCTCTGGCTGCCTCATAACCTAATACCATTAGTATAAGTATTTTTCAGATTTTCGTCAGCAGATTGGCAACGAAATAAGTGAAAGTAGATTTGTTTTCCCTCACATTTTCTAAAACATAAAATAAAATTATCTTAAAATTTTTTACTATATGGTGAATATTCATCTATGTGTATTTAGTGAAATCCTGTATGATGAACAATGAGGCCAGAGGCAGGAAAATAAATGCATCGTATAAAAAATAAAATAAAAATGGAATAAATATGTAAATATAATGAATCATATTTGAGTAAAGCCTAAGCAACTGACTTTCAGCTGATTATCTATTTTTACAATATTTCCAAAGCACTCACCAAATAATGTCATGAATGACTGGCCATATATCATATACAGCTCTGAACAAAATTAAGAATGCATGAAAGATGTGATTGCAAATCAGGGTTATTCCACCAAATATTGATTTCTGAACACTTCC
>JAUBNQ010000017.1:19886128-19931466 GCA_032353495.1 Ctenopoma kingsleyae | reverse complement strand
AAACATATACCTTTAAATAGCAAAATCAGAGAAACTGATCATTTTGCAGTGGTCTCTTAATTTTTTCCAGAGCTGTAACATCCTGCAGTTCAGATCCAGCATCTATTATTTTTTCACTATGGTTATTTATAGGTGTAAACAATTACATTTAATATTAATATATCATACACTGGTTACATGCGAATCTTAACACAATGTTTAACAGTCTACATTTAAAAATAATACCTTACTGCTTACCACAAGTGCTAGCATAGAAACCAACCAACTGAATTTTGTATGTATTTGATCACATTTTTTTATTAAAAAAAAAAAAGTATGATATAATAAAGAAGTACATACTGGTTAATCACTGGGGTGTAAGCTGTCCGGTCTTCATCTATGACAGAAACCATGAGAGTGATGAGCTTTGGCCAGAAGTCCAGGTTCTTTATGGATGGACCCTGCTCCTCACGGGGAATGTCCTGCTTACGACTCTACAGAGGAGGAAATTGAGATGGTTAGAACCAGAAGGCAGTTTGCAGAGTGTGCTGAATCTGAGGAAGTAGAAATTATGTCAAAAATAAATTTTAATTAGGATATGGCACAAACGTAACATTGCTTAGGATCAAAAAGATAAAGTGAGATGAATCTTGACCATAATATACAAACATGTCAATTCTTGTATGGTATTTTATGCAACTGATATTTTTATTTAAAATAAACCAAGTAAAAAGTAGAGAGAACAGGAATTTCTAATTGTGACAGATGTTCACAGTGATGGGGGGGTGATCATCACAGATGATTAAACTGAGAAATTGAAAACTTTAAATGAGGGATCATTACCAGACTCCAACTGAGCACATACATTACCCAAACCTCATTTCATACTCCTCAGGGTTCATTCAAAAAAGTTCCACTAATTATTGGTATTGGCGTTGTCTACAATTTCTGTACATTAGCAATTCACAGGAAGTAGTGCAAAGTACACAGTATAGTAATTAAGTGTATCAGTCGCTTTGTGCACTGCTATTGCTAATGTTTTGCTAATAAAAAAACTAACACTTCCTGTGGCTAACAATAAAAGATGGGCTTTATTTTGAAAGTGCCACAGGAAGAGTAGCATATTTATCCACAAAACAATTCATTCATCATTTTCAGCATTTTTTGACAGATGGCTAGTTTCGAAAATGGCAGGGAGTAATGGGACAACCAGCCACAGTGAACATCAGATCATGTTCCATGCTTTATCATTTCTTGACTGAAAGATGCATATTAGTGAAACACCTCTTTATTACAACATGAATTTGTTTGGTTACACTTGAAACAGATACTCTAGTTGCTCCTCTGCCGCGGAACAGTAGGATTAAACTGCTATGATGTGCATTGTCATGATAGCAGTTACAAAATCAACCAGAGTGTAAATCTCAAGAATTATAATTTTAGAAACTGATTACCCTTCAAGTATGTTTATGCAGGCGTGTGTGTGTGTGTTTGTGTGAGTGTGTGTGTGTGTGTGTGCAATCTCCTCTGTCCGAGGGTGAAAGGTGCTGAATCTAAAACAACTCACAGACTCTACCATCTGTTCATCCCACACTGAGTGTGACCACACTGATCTCTAGTCAGCAACTAACTGTCACAATGTTCAACTCTGCCATGAACAGGTTCCACAGAAAACAGGCACACCACACACACACAAAGTGTGCATGAGAGTGCACAAACAAACAAACTTAGTCATGCTGATGGAGCTGTATCAGCTGTATCAGACACCCCCATGCACTTGTACAGTACACCCTGACACTAACAAATATAATCTGTAGCTGTGGCGTGTGAGAGATATACTCTCAAGAAGGTGCAAAAAATCTTCTCATTTGTTTAAGCACTTCCGACTGAAGCAAAATGTTTTTCTGAAGTATAAAAACTGTGTTAAGAATGAAATACGTTCAAATCAGTTACTGAATAATTTAGGTTGAATTATTTAACGATCATGAGCATATTGACTTTAGTGCAGCGCACAGAGGAGATGTTGTGAGAGCTGGGGAAATGGAAATACATGAGTCCATTTACAGTATAGTCAATACAATCTATAGAATCTCATTGGTTCCTACAATAATGCGCTTGTGCCTCATGATGTTGAGTCTTGTTTTAAATATTTGGTGATGCAAAGCATGCAACACTGTCGCATGTCTTGCAGATGTTGCAGCTGGAGGAGCTACAGAATTTAATCTCACACAAACAAGAAACAGATCAGGCTTACATCTGATTCTGTGACAGCTGATCACTACTTTAATCATTTGGGTTTGGTGCTGCAAAAGTTAAGTCTATCATCTTGTGTGCCACAGTCATGGAAAGAGATTACTACTAATTCCATGGGAGGTTCCAGCTCAAGAATAATATTGATCAAAGCCTCATAAATTTGTAGTTTGCATTTTCAGTCATCTTCCACTGGTTCCTACTGGTTTCCACTGTATAGGAAACAGGGAGATGCAGGCTGAGCTTAATATGAAGCAGCATCTTGACTGTGTTGGGACTTGCAATTTAAGATAGATGTGGATGCATGTTAACCAGGCTTGACATGTATTTGAAATATGTAGTATGTTTTACAAGAACCGCTGAATTAAGGTAAGCAGCATCAAAGATTTTTATTGGTACATTAATTATGGACATCGCAATACTGAGAATAATAATGAGCAACTTATGAATTTAGATCAAAGCTAACACAAAACAGGTATTTTACAATTATAATAGTGGTGCTCAATTCAAAGAAAGGACTGATATAAGTGGTTTCATCAGTGATAGATTTGGTAGTAAATGGAACAAGGTACATCTCTCTTAAACTGGAGTTGTGGAGAATGAAATAAATGCCTTTGCAGCAGCTGAATCACCTTTCCAGCAGGTGAATCACCTGTCTCTGCGTGTGTGTGTGCATGTTTAACTGTATACACGTATGAAGGACACGGTGGTGTCATTTCTACTAAATTGGATGCAGTATGCATCCCAGTAAAACATAGGCTCCCTTTACTATCTGTAGACACCTGTAGTTGATACAAACACGTTGTTAAAGGTGATTGAGTACCCTGTTCTCTTCTTGCAGTCCATAACACACCCATGGGCTTTATTCTCCTATTTAGGAAGTGAATACTATGCTGAACTAAAAAATAGTGTAGTCTAGCTAGCACCAGTGCACAGGGTTGTGGGGGCGGTAGCAGAAACATACATACAGTAGCAGCCGATCCCTCCTCCAGAGGGTATCTAATGGTTAATATTTATTGTTTAGCAGTGGCAGTGCCTGTGTGGGAGAAATAGGCATTAGCACACGACTGGATACTCATCAATTCTCACAATGTGACACAAATTACAGAGTGTCTGATTGAAGGATCCTCTCTGTGAATGTGATCAAATTCCCACGAGGTAGAGCTTCTGGTAGAACTGGCGCTGTTGTAATGCATTTTAAGAAGTATGTGTAAATATTGTAAATATCATTCTTTAAACACAGTTAAATAGACCATTTAGTTATTTACCACCGGCAAATATATAATCATGTCAATGAATTACTAGCCTAGTAACAAGTAGAGAAGTCTTCAAGACCCCCTGTGGCTCTTCTCTCAAACATGCACAGAGGCTCTCCTCATGTCTATGTTCACCATCCTCCCTCTTTAAATCTAAATTGCTTATATTCTTCTGTCTACTTATGCATTAATATTTGCATAATGCATATGCATGTCTTTATATATATGTTAATTTATGGTCTGTGCAACATCGTTACTCCATTCTCCTTTGCAGTGGATGAAACAGTGCCCTTTTCCACGATTCCTTCGCTCTCTTTCCATTTCCCCTTCATCTTACATTTTGAAATCCGCCCTCTTCTGCCAGGATTTAAGAAACCGCTAAGCTAGATTCCCCTCACCCATCCTCCCTCAGTTATTTTATGCCCTGGCAGAAGCAGAGAGCTTTGTTGTTGTGTTATGCAAGATGCCTCGTTGTAGCTGGGGTATTTCACTGCATGCTTGGCCGCAGTGTCAGCTCTTGTATCGCCACACTCAGTCACTGTTAGCAACTGAAGAATTGGGATCTGAAATGCTACCTAGTGCATTTGAACATAATTTATTGTCACACTGAGGTTTGCTTTGGGGTGAAGTTGATGTCTTTTTCTTCTACCATGGAGGAAACATTGATGGAGAGGCTGTCTCCTGTGAAACAGTGTGGACGAAGATGTAATTAGCGAAAGTGTCTATCTCTCCGGTTTGGTAATTGCTTACAACCCCTCAGGCTGTTTAAACAAAGGAAGCTTATTATTCAACTTCTGAGCGGATTGCACTCTATTATGACCTAAAAAGACATTATCTTCTGTGGTGTGGAGGCCATTCTCCTTGGGAAGTAAACCGTAAAATAATCAGCCGCCTGTTGCCTGATTACTTACTCAGACAAGGCTGTGTTCAGAGTAGCAAAACATAACTGAGGACTGGTGATGTCCTGTTTTGTATATCTGTAAGCTCTCAATATGAGAACATGCCTCCAGCTGCTAATGACATGTTAAGGATACATTCTTTGATGAGGAGACAATGTGGTATCATGTAAGTTCATTCATTCATTCATTATTTTTGAGGTCATGCATTATGTATCCAGATATTTGCGTGCCAGAAGACAAGGTAAGGATGGTTATTTGCAGAGCAGATATGAGGCTGTTTTTGTCACCGACTCCATCTGTCTTAGAAGGTTGAAGTTCATCATGTTTGCAGTAGACATGGCGTACATTTTTATTGTCTGGTAAATGTCGTTCATGATACATAGCCCATTGATTTCTAACCATGCTGGACTGAATTTTCTTGGCACTCTCACACATCAACACAATGAACACTAAAGCTGAAAAGGGAAGCCTGATGTCAGCTGAAGGTGACACCGTGAAAGATATGAGGTGGCAGAGTGGATGTTTTTACCTTGAGTTTGTGACAAATGAATTGGGAGTAGCACTGAAGTAATAACTAAATCTGATCCGGAGAAGACAGACAGATATATAAAAAAAAAAACACAACAGTTATCCAACTAATGTATTAGGACAAGAAACAGCAGTGCCTTTGTGTTATATCTTAAACAAACAAAGGATGAACACAAGTATTTATGAATTTACTATCTTCATCATTGAATCAAATACTGTAGGTTGCATAGGCTTGTAGTTTTGTTAAATTGTTAAATTATACCTTTGCTCAAACATGTATGGCTGAATTTCAGAAGCTGACATTTTGAATGAGAACCAATACTGGGTGCTGTTATACTGCTACAGTTTACTGACACAGTAAAGAAAGAAAAAATCTATTCTATTCTATTATTCTAAAGGTTCTTCAGTGTTTAATTTTTTAAATTTTGCATTTATACACAGGCCTAGATATTATTAGCCTGCTTGGTTACCCCGTGTCTGTACATAAAAATGCTTATCTTCTTGTCTGTCTGAATTATAATGTTTTTTGAGTGTTTCCTTGCTTTAGATGGGTCAATAGTGGGTTGGGTTAGGGCTGTAAAAGCAAGATGAACATGTGGCAGACAAATCCAATACTTTAAACAGGGGCAAACATTTGCATTTCTAAAATTGCCATTATGATTAATATTCACACTTTCAACATTCGTTCTAGGATATAAAAATGATGACGTGCAGTAGCTTCAGCTTAGAAAAGCTTTTAAAGTGACCAATAAGCACTGAGGCAGTAAAAATGGAGCAGTGTGAATCAAGTTGCTCTTTCCAACTGCACCTCACAACAAGGTAAAGTATGCCAGCCGCTATGCACAGTAACAACCTGTCATCTGTCACTTCGGCTGACTGTGGCTGTTCTGTCTGCACTATTTAAAGCAGATCCTTACACCAATTAATACATGATATGGCCATATGTCTTTTATTTTTATAATAAGAATAGCACCGCTATCGAAGAGCCACTAATTAGGTGATAATAATAACTAATTATATTTTAGCCATGGGCTGGTTTCTAATTTAAAGGTAGGTAGATCAGAAAAAGACCCCTCCCCATCATGTTGGTGAGTGCAATCAGTCAACTCTGTATAATGAACACAGAAGGTGAACCCCCGGACTTTTCCCCCTGTCGAAATAGACTACTTTGGCTGTGTGGGAATTTTTCAGGTACTAAAAAAAACACAGACGTCCACAGTTTAGTGGAGGGAGGTCATCTGATACACAAGAGGCAATAATAGCACTAGTCATCACTCTTTACCAAATTTAAGATAACGCTGTCATCAAATAATTGTTTTTTTTTCCATAAAATCAATGACATCCTGTGATACATTGTTTACATTTATGTTTAATCAAGCTGATTTCACGAGCTGACAAAGCTGATGAGTAGTAATAGTAATCTGTATATGGAAGGTGTTTACCTGGTCGAGGAGCTGGTTGTATAGTTCATGACAGTTATCAAAAATGTATTTGTATGTGGAGTCCAGGCACGCTTTCACACAGTCCTTCACCACCATACTGGCCCTTGGTGGACTCTGGAGCTCTTGAACCTAAATAGACACAAGTAAACATGCAATCTTAAAATATGTGCTTTCAAGGTGATGTATTCTACAGCAGTTATAGCGGATAGATGTTCGTAACTTAAATTGTTCTTATTTGATGCCTTCTATGTACATTACAGCCCATTTCCACTTTCTTGTAAATAAAGAGCAACATACTTACAACTATAATGTTTATGATAACTGACATGTGGCCAAACTGTTATTTAGGTGTGTGCACAGTATATCCTATAGTAACTCTGTAGCTCCTGTGTACAAGCTCAGTAGAGAGTGAAAGCTTTGGTAACTTAAAGTGACAGTTTTCATTCCTTTGCTCACAGCTACCATCTTAGCTTTGCCTAAGTGTTCCAGTGCTACATCCACACTCCTGCCAAAAGAGCTGAATGGAGCCAAGCTTTTCATATAGTGGAAGACAAGTCAGTGTACTGCCGGGGTGGGAGAATCTTAACCAAAAGTGCTCGTTGTGGTACGCAGGTCAACACACTGCACAAGTACAGCCCAACAGCATCAGCCTGCAGTCATGAAACTGAACTATGAATCATTTGGCTTTGAATGGTCAATAGTGTTGAGAGTGACAGGTTTTCAGGAATTATGAGTTTGAATTGATTTCACCTAAATGAAACGTGCCTAAAATCAATCTGGGTTTACGCTTATATTGAATGTTGTGAGAGTTTACAGCCATGACCAGTAATGAAGGTGTCTCAGTCAAGGGCACAACACTTCTGTGATAAACAGTTATAAACAACATGTATTTTAGAGATATACAAAGGTTATTTACTGTTGTGTTCCATCATTATTTCTGCTGAATCTGTCATCGCCTTCAAATTACTCCTCATTCATGTAGCCTAAACACACTCACTCCCACAAACACACACACGTCACCTTCATTCTGAAGAAGGTGATGCTGGTCAGCAGATCAACAGTGGATTTCAGATCTTGAAGACGCTCTGGATTTCCTGCAGGAAAATTATCCTGGAGTAAAACAAGACAGAGAGGAAAAGAACATGAGGACAGACGGCATCTTGTTGAAAGCACCCCCCACATCACATTGCTTAGTCCAAAACACTGAAATTGATTACAGAGCAATACGTTCAGCAATCATAACAAAATGACGTTTGTCTAATCATTTAGTGGACAAAGGAGGTCTCTGATTATGACAACCTCTACATTAGGGCTATGAAGTCATCAGGCAGTGCAGAACACCGTGACAGGGAGAATATAAAGCTGTGGCAGCCCTGAGGAAAAGCATCACTGCCCAATACATTACCCTACTTCTCCTGCTCTCTGTGCACAAGCATAATTTTGCTTGTTTTCTATCCCTACTTTACCTTGTTAATAAATGTTAGTGCAAATCTTAACAGTAGTCTGGTCAAAAAAAGAGGCAACAAGCAGACAAACTATGCTTAAACAGTTTGAGAATAATTACTGGAAATACTACTATGGGGTATTTCCAGTATGTGTACAAATGTCAAACTATTAAACTATATTCACTGGCTAGAAAAAAGAGAATATTTATTTATGACAGTTTTTTGTTTGTTTTGGTTCAGACAAGAAACAGGTTGCGTCACATGATAATTTTAGTTTCAACAATCCTATCTCATCCAATCCCCAGCAGATTCCTTTTAATATAAATCCTTCAGTTACAGGGAACTAAAAGGATTTTCTTGCAGCTACTGTGCCACCGCTCTCATTCACAGCATGGCACCCAAGAGTGCCATCACTCATCCTCCTCACTCAGCTGGCATTGATATTTCTTTTACAATAACCTCACATAAATGAAGCCTTCAGACAAAAAAGAAGCCATCAGTCCAAATATGGATTCTACAGCTTCTAGAGCTATCTATCTACAATTATTACAGCAGTTCAAAATATCTTTGATATGTTTATTTTGGGTGTAAAAACTTATTTACTTATATACATATTTAAACCAATGAAAATTACTCAACTATTGAGATATTTTGTTGCTAAAAGGTATTTCTTAAATATAAAAGTAGTTAATCCATTGCCTACCTGAGGTAATTTCAAACTGAAATATAGTAAACGTTTGAACATTTCCAATAGATCCGTTAACGCCTTTAACTAAAAGAAGACAATATGCAAATAATGGGCAGTTTTCACTATTGCCCTGCTGCAATTAAAATGCAGTTAGATTAAATCATTAATTCAAAAGAAAGAAAGACTGTATATTCCATACATCTAAATGGATAATGCTTCACAGTGTGGCATTTTACATCTGCTAACTGGTAGATTTTCTGACATCAAAAGATAATCTAACTGTGTAATTACAGTGATTGAAGTTGAGTAGTCAAGTGCTCATTGACACTCATTACAGCTGCTGAAAGGGGTAGGTGGGTTCCTCGCAAAAACAAATGTCTACATACAAAATGCTATGATCTCTACCAATCTAATTGCTGTTTAACAACCTGTTTTAAATGGAAATGGTAAAGGTTCAGAAAAGTGCATTCATTATTGACTAGTTCATTTCACATCAAGATGCAACTGAATGGACTTTAATGTATCTAAATTACAATCACAGCTTTAGCAGACAAGTTTGGGATGCTTAAACAGCTTTAAAACAGCAGGTACTGCTGTAAACTGGTAAAGAACAGCAAAACTGTAATTCAGCTTCTCTCCATTGCTGGCAAATAAATGTGATTCACCCAGGACCTAACTTAAAATAGCTTATATTAATATATCAAACTGTTCTCAACGTGAGGTGTTTCCAGAAGCAATAAAAAGGGCAAAAGAAAAGCCTCTAAAAACCAGACAACCAGAAACTCAGACAAAAGACAGAAACACAGAAACAGGCAAGCATACTAAAACAAGCAAGCATCCATCTCTGAGCCAAAAGTAGAAACAACATCAGCACTTTGTTTCAAAGATGACAGAAAGCCCATTATGAGATGGGGCGAGGAGTGAGTGATGCTGATGAGCTTTTAGTTCTTTGTCTTTGTTCTAGTTTATTATGAATATTATGTTGAACCTGTGCCTACACTGAGGGCACAACTCCAAAAAAGTAACTGCTTATCATCAAAATACAAAAGGTCAGCATATTATTTATGTTATGAACACAGTGCAAGAAAACATTTACAAATTTTGCCATTACTAAGCTGACGTGACAATAATGGACAGTCGATTATACATAACACTGTATCGCTTTACAGTTTTATACATTTTTATACAATTTCAATATTTTGGGTAATATGCCTCTTGATATAATGTAACATTGGATTGAAAGTTAAAATTAGAGTGGACTAATGTTGTGCCCGTTTTGTTCTTTACAGTATGCACTTTGCACAGATTACAGAGGTTGCGTAATGGCTAAAGATTTCTTGGTCAAATACCAGGCAACAAGTAGTGCAGTGAGTGTCGGTAATCATGTGGAAAGAAAGATCAACAGCAGGCATGTGCAGCAGGCAATGGTCCTCAAACTGCTACTGGAACATGCCCTTGTCACCCTGCATGCCAACCAACCTGAGTAAAAGAACAGGCCACTGTGCGTGTGACTGTGTGCGTCTAAGTCATATGGTCTAATACTTACTACGTACACATTTTAGCTTTGTTTAAAAAAGGACATATATTACAGTAATCTTGACTCAAACTGATTTAGCTAGTTCTGTGTTTTTACCTGGGCTGTGATTTAAGATCATAAAGTAACATAAATAACAAAATAAAACTATGAATATCAATGGTTATGAACTATGAATATCAATGTTATGAACTATGAATATCAATGCTTTTTTCTTGTTTGTTTAGGAGAGGAACGTCATACATTTTTCACTTGGTGTTCTGTACCCATTTTTTTTTTCCACAGAGGAGTTTTATCTTCTGCACTTTGTTGAAAGGTGATACAAGCGTGTCCGCTCTCTGGATTTTCAGAAGGGTTAGCTGAGGATTATGCAGGTTTTGCTCTGCAAAGAACATGATTAATCCCATATACTTGCAACAGTGCAGATGCCGCTTTGTTCTCGAAATATTTTTTTTCCACCGGCTAGAAAATTCAGTTCTATCGTATCAGTCATGTTACTGACGATGATAGAGGCTGGATGAAAGTTTGGAGATGGTGCTATAGGGAAGCCTTGTGAAAATGACCCACATCTTGTTCATGTGAGGTTTTATCAGGTCCTGCTGAAGAAAGCTACAGGTATACTATAGGACAACTACTTCAGTCTTTGTTGTTTTCACCAGAGGAGGCTGAAAAATCTTCTGTCCCACACAAAGCAATACACCAGCTGATTGCATTAAGTAGGTTTTTTTCTAAATGCTCGCTGAATAACATTTTAAGTGTGCAGCTCCCAGTGGTGCTCAGTGAACAAACAACACTTCACATCAAACTGTCCTAACTATCAAAACGTAAATCCCCTGCAGTATGCTCAAAATACTAAGATTTTATGTTAACCCATAGGAACCTGATACTCCCAGCTAGTACAGATTGGCTATACAAAGGTTCACCGTGTATCAGGGCTGTGAAAATAATGTTTAAAAGGAAAAAATGCATATGTAGCAAAATGTAGAGTGGCAGCTGCACTGTGCCCTCTGTTCAACAAAAGCAAACTCAATCTCCCTCAGAATGTCATCAAAGGGAAATCCATACGGTAAACGGGCAGAGCAGCCAGATCTGAATCTTATTACTGTCCAGTAGTGGCAGGCTGGCTCTGCGGGATGTCTTCAGAAAGTAAGAGAATGAGAGTATGATCAAGTGTCTGTGTGTGTGTGCGTGTGTGTGCATGCATGAACCGCTGGTGGCAGCCTTGACAAGGAAACAGCGGGACACTGCTGACAGGTGAAGCTGATGTGATATTCTGTGACTGCTCTCAGTGAACGTGCCATCACCAGACAGCCAGGCCATTTGAAAATAAAAGAGGCCGTCTCTCCTTCATTTATCCCTCTCCTTATGTTGCCCACCCACAATGTCTCCTTTCATTCTTCATCTATTTCTCTTCTCCTTCCAAATCCATCTCTCCTTCCCTCAAACTCTCTTTGTCCAAATCCTGTCTTCTCCAACTGCCCCCAACTGCTTGTTTCATTCACTACTCTTTCCAAATCCTGTTTATCCCTCCCTCACTATTTCGCAACTTCATTCTGTGTCTCCCTCAAGTGCTCTCCCTTTCTCAGTATCTACTCACTCCCAGATCTTTTCTTTTTTCCTTCACAGGCAAACAGCAGGATCTGCTGCTACCAGGGTGTGTTCCTATAATCACACATGGCTGCAGACAGTGAGCCATAGCAAAGAACAGGGGAACTAAAGCAATCGCCCGCTCAATGACACATTGCCTTTTGTGTTACATTAAAGGTGAGAGGGTCATCTTTTAGTTACAGTTCACTGTGTAATGTCACCACCTGGGAAGAAGAGACGTGTGTGTGTGTGTTTGACTGCCCAGGTGCATATTTCCTATATGTGTGAGTCAGTGACCAGTTGCAGTCATACAGCAGCGTGGATGGAGATGTGGGTTTGTGTTTGTGAGTGTATGTAAGAAAGAGAGAGATTAAAGCATGTGTGTAAGTCTAAGGCTCTGTGCACATATGCATTATATTCCTGTATGTGAGCTTATATGTATACTGAACAGGTTCATGCAAATGAGGGTGTGGTTTATATATGCCTAAGCACAATACAGCAGCACTCACAGTGACCAAGCAGCAGCAGATTTCTGGCAGTCAGAGATTCATTTCTGATTGCTGATTCAAGATTCCAGCAGCTGCTAAACCAACATACATCAGCTGCCTTTTCATCTACGGCACTTTAGGGGTGATTTATACTGTGCCTTCTCCCCCTTTTGTTTTTTTCTATGAACTGAATTATGGTAGATAAAATTTTGCCTTTGTCTATAATGTTAAATAAAACATGCATGAAGTTGTTACATATGATTTTGAAACAACATGTGTCCAGTATAAATGTAAATAACCTTAATTCAGACGTGACATAAGATAAAACAGAAAACTGTATCTTTATTTTGTGTGAAGTGACAGCTGCACATACAGTACACGCATAAGTAGTTCATACGTACCCGATATTTAGAGAGGTCGATCCTCAGTGAGTTATGCAGCTGGTCCAGTAATTTGACAAATTTTTCCCTCTGTCAGGAATAGAAAGAAATAATTCAGTTCAGAGCGTCACCACACCCAAAGCATTGTGCCTACAGATTTATAACTCTGTGTGGTCGGTAGCACTGCTCTGCCTGCAAAGGTTCATTTTTACTTCCTAAAAGAGAATTTAGTGCTTCAGCATACTGCCTGGAAATATTAGTTGATCCCTGACAACATTAGCTTATTAAAGTTTAACTGAAAGAAGCTGGCAACCTCTATTATTTTCTTGATTTCAAGTGCATGACTTGTTTTAGACAAATATGTTCGACTCTACTGGCAACATATTTATGTCAGACGTTCAATATAAAAATATAAGACACTGGATCTACAGATTACCCTGTGACTATATATCACTGCTGCCTTTGGTTGTCAGACAGCAAGACAAGAATAGGTGTACTTACCCCAAAGTTAGATGCAGCAAATCGGTCAGAAGCAGAGGCAGTAGTTGTGGTGGTGGTGGTGGTGTGGGCGAAGTAGGCATTGATATTAGCAAGAAGGTTGCTCATCACTGCTGGCACGCCGGGACACATGTATTTGGCAGATAGACAGGAGAAATGCCTGCAGAAGACAACAAATGCATAGCATAAGGGGCAAAAATTGAGCCATTTTGGGTCAACAACATGAAACCCCACATGAACAAGACAGAGGAAACAATAATCAAAACTGTTCCTAAAAAAATCCTAATAGTTTAAACAGCACTAAAAAAGAATATGCTATAACGTTAACTGTCAAATGCACTACCATTCAAAAGTTTGGGGTCACTGAAATGTCCTTGTTTCCAAAGAGATAAAATTAGTTAAAACAGAAATTATAGCAAAATGAATAGGGCAATAACAACATGGTCACTGACAAAGCTTATAGCTTTTTAATAAAAAAAATAATTATTGTGTCCTTCAAATTTTTGCTTTTGCCAAGGAATTCTCCATGAGCAGCAATTACAGCCTTGCAGGCCTTGGGGCATCCTACTTGTCAGTTTGTTGAGGTAATCTGAACAGATTTCACCCCAGGCACGCACGCATCTTATGTACCATACAGTCAAGCTGCTCCCACAACAGCGCAATAGGTTTGAGATCATGTGACTGTGCTGGCCCCCTTTAGACAGAATACCAGCTGACTGTCCTTCCATAAATAGTTTTTATTAGTACTTTGGAAGCTGCTTTAATATTAAATTGGCTATAATCACGCACTGTCTACACAGTATAGCACGGTGGTGTGAAATAGAATGATAGCGTTCTTCTTTCTTTAAGATCCCTTTTACCCTGTACAGATCTCCCACTTTACCACCACCAAAGCAGCCCCATACCAAAACATTGCCTCCACCATGCTTGACATCAAGCACTCATCCAGCATCTTTTCATTTGAACAAAGTTCTTTGTTTTCCAATGTTCCTCTGTCTAGTCTCTGTGTTCTTTTGACCATCTTAATCTTTTCTTTTCACAGGCCGATCTGATATGAGGCTTTTTTTTTTTTTGCAACTTGGCCTAGCAGGCCAGCATCCCAGAGTCGCCTCTTCAGTATTGACACTGAGATCAGTCTTTGCAGACCCTGTTTAACAAAGTTGCCAGTTGAGCATCCATGAGGCATCTGTTTCTCCAACTAGACACTCTAATGTATTTTTCCTCTTGCTCAGTTATGTCTCAGGGCCTCCAACTCTTCTTATTCTAGTTAGAGCCAGTTGGTCATCTGTGAAGGGAGCACTACACACTTGTTTGTAGTGTAATTGGAAAAAGGTTATCTAATGATAAGTCAGCCTTTTAAACAGATAAACTTCATCTTGTAGTTAAGAGGTTAAAACACATACCACATAACCACATGTTTGTGTCCCAGCCAGTGGTCATTTCTTTTAGTCATACTCTCTTTCTTTTTACCCAGGTTTCCTCTCTGCACTGCTGGCTCTCAAATAAAGGCACAAAGACGCCCAAAAAAGTATTGTAAAAAAAAAGGATTTGTCAAATATTATTAAAACAAGCAGTACTGTAACTTAAGCTCAATTTGATGTTATTCCAATGGATAAAAAAATATATTTTCATGAGGACATTTCTAAGTGACCCCAAACATTTTAACAGTATGTATATAGCTACAGTATAAATACATATAACACAACCTGCCGCTGTCCATTGCTTTGCACTTTAGTAACAACAGCAGTAAAAACAACCTGAGAAGCAATGCTGCAATTTCACCTTCTGACTGCCTAAGAGAGAGAGAGAGCATATTTATAATGTCCCAAACATTTATTTTTGATGGATGAGCTTGTACAAAAGTAGTTTACTTCCCTGTTCATTTGGTAAAAAAAGTGACTGCAGTAACTACAGTACAGCAAATAATGTTGTAAATCAACACTTTATAACCAATTCTATTAACAACATAAGGCTGAAAAATAAAAGATGGCGCAAGTATGATAGTAAATCAAGGGATTCTTTGGGGGCTAAGATATAATCATATCCAGAAGACTAGAGGAGAGGAAAATGAACTGTGCACTCCCTTGTTTCATTTTTTTTAACAAGTACCACTGAGAAAAATTGAAGCACACTATTCACAGTTGCCAGCTTAAGTGTTTTCCATTGAGATGAATCCACACGACAACCCAGGAGAAAACTAGATTTCATTGTGAAAAATGACTGTTGCAAACTTCATGTTTTCTGTTTAAATAAATCTTGTCTCATCGTCTCTCGTCTCTGATGACTTTTTAACTCTATGAACTATGCTCAATGAGAGAGGCACATGTATTGCCAAATAAGATTTGCCTCTCTCTCTATACACAGACACATAACCGCAACAGCACTACCCAGCAGTAATTAAGTGCTACAGCCTGAGAAGTTGGGATCGTTGTCTGAATAACGAGCATATGCTCCTTTTAACACTTCACACTGCTGCTTCACAAGCTTGGTGCAATGCCTCCTACTACATAGCGGACAACAAATAAAAACATATCTGTGTGCCTACTTTAATGCAGCAGACAATTATATACACAAGTACTCCTATATCAGCCTTTGGTGTGACCCATAACAAGCAAATATTTGGATGCTTACTACAGTAATGGTGCCTGCGAGCTTAAAGTGGGACAAAGTTGACTGAGTGCTATAAATATAGCATTTGTTCAATGCTCCTTCTTAAACCTATGGAAAAAAAAACAGATTTCACAATATTCTGCTGAATTGTGTATCAACAATATTCATATGTTCATTACTTTAAGCCAACATTGCACATAATGTCACTTCAAGACATAAAACGAGGACATATATATTGTTCAAATTCATATTCTGTGGACAGAAATAAATGGTTGGATATTAATGTGGCTTTAATGGAACACAGAGATTTTGAAACATCTTGGTCAGTGAGTCAGTGTCTCACTCATAATGTTTAGTAAAGTATTAAAATAGACACCAATCTATATGGAATCACACCAAATACACACATACACACAAACACACACAAATAATAACATAAACATGTTTTGTCAGGAGGCCTATTTAATTACTATTGCTACTGCTTTCAGCTTCCAAATTACCCAGGTGCACTTGGGGTGGGGCAAGCAAATAGAGTGATGGTGTTGGCCAAATTCCCATGGTGCTTTTAGAGCTGAATCTCCTGAGCCAATTTTCTAGAGGGAGATGTTGCTTTTCCTAATGTTACCCTGCCTTGGTCTTTATCAGCAGATGAAATGGTGAGTGTGAGAGGTGAGTGGTATAGCGAGTGGTGACAGTGTAGGGAGAAAAAAAACACAAGGGAGGGTGTGATGTATGCAGCCATCATGTCAGGAGTGACTATGAGTCAAGATTCGATGATGAAGAGAACAGAAAGGTAGGGCCTTTCATAAAATCCTAATGAAGCATAATAAGTGCTGATATGAGAAATGCCAAAGTTAAACAAGGTTCAAGCCCAAAGCATTAACTCCATCTGAGAAAGCTGTTAATAAGACCACTTGCTGCTTCACTTGTCTGTACTTTAATAACCCTGCAATCTTTCAAATGCTACAATACTCATTTTCAGCATCAGGACAATCAAAGATGCCAGCAACACTCTTACGTGGATACAGTGGCTATTAAAGTGTACTGTTGTGGAATATTAAGTTAAATCATGACTACTAGAATTAGAAAAGTGGGACAGTAGTCGGAGGGGCTGTCAAACATGCTCAACATAGGGCCAAACAGAAAATCTATCTAGATTTCTGAACATGAAAGCACAAATGTGAGTTATGTCTTTCATTCAATTTGCCAACACAATCTGTGTACAATTAGCATCTGATTTACTAAAGCTAATTACATAGTCAGCTACTGGGAGTGCCCAACAATCACGTTCTGCAGATGAAAGAAAGCTAAAAAGGCACAGTTTGGTGACAGCTCAGATATGGTCATTAACTCATTCTTACTCACTTAATTAATGAAATGAAATAAAAATCATATGCAAATAACAAACAAGCGATAAGTGGTGTAATGCAAAAAAAAATTTAATTAAAAAAATTAATCTGTATTGGTTTTTGAAATCTGTATTAAAAACATAGGCTAATGTGATTGTTAATGAATTGTAAAGCAGGAGATTTGCATTTAGACATATTGCATGATTTAAACATGAAGTAATGAATGTAATACTGGTTGTCTATGAATAAAAAGCTAAATAAAAAAATTAGAAAGCTACTGACAAAAATCGTAGAAACCCTTAAGCCATTTGGTAAGCATTTTAAAGTCTTTTAAAGCTTGAAAGGCAGCTATCTGGGGACAGCCACACAATCTCAATATCAAGTGCTGCAAATGTGGGAAAACAACAGTGCGCATGCACAAATCCTTTGGCAATAAAAGTGGATTTCAGAATCTCAGACATCTCGCTTAGAGGATTATCAAACATGAAAGCAGCTAGCATCATCTAAAGGATGTGATAAAGGCAGCATAAACAAACAAAACAGATTTCACAAAATATTATACAACATGCCTGCTTTTCATCTGTCAAACATATCAGTACTAGTAGTTCCATCCTCCAGCCCCAACCCACTGTTTTCCATATAAAATGCCAATGCCTGCAAAAAAAATATAATAACATACAAAGATGCACACTAGACAATGTGGCTTATAACAAAGCAGGTGCAACTACTGATTTTCCACAGTAAGAAAACAGTCAACCAAGTGGCCCACACCAGATGCAGCAACACTGACCAACACTACACACTGTAACATGGCATCACATGATCTTGATCATTATTTAATGATTAAAATTTTTCAGGTGATGTGTCGTAGTGTGTGCTGATGTGTGTATGTATGAATGTCAGGAAAACACAGAGAGACATTTATAGTTGGACACAGTCATGGAGAATCAGAAAGACAGAGGAGTAGACAAGACTGTTTGTGTATTTCTATGAGCAACGTAACCAAGCCAGGTTAGTAGTTTTTTCCATTAAAATCTGCTGAGAAGACATCTCCTTACAACTCCTCTCCCGTCTCTTTCTGTCCTTCACTCTGTTGAACGAGACAATGACAGACTGGTTAAGTAAAAAGCCATGGATGAGGGTGTACTAACGTCATAGCCTGATAGATGGACTCCACTCCATATCTCATAGCGAACTCATCCACTATCTCCTGAGACACATCATCAAAGTAGACCTTCCACGCTTCATCCCCTTTCACCTGCGGGATCTTCACCACCCCGCTGTTCTTCACCTCTGTCAGGTAGTGGAAGAGGTTCTGTGAATAGGATGAGAGATAAGACAGAAAAGTGGCACAATTAGTAATCAAATAGACCTTTTTATGTAGAATGTAAATAAATATCCTTTTCATAGTTAGACACATCTATTTTTGCAGTACTGTTACCATTGTTCTGTTACTTTGCTTCTTCTTAATCTTAATAATAACTGTTTTACTTAATGCTTAGTTAGATAATGACTGCAGATGAGTGAGAAGTCATTTTACTTAATATTAAGCCACATTATGATGGTTACCTCATGTAAACAGGTGTACTGGCCATGCGGAGGAACCACATTCTCTTCCCCTTTCATCTCCACGCTGATCTTCAGTTTAATGGCACCAGATACAGCAGATTTGTCTGTTCTCTTATCTGCAAAGCACAATTTAGATGGATTAGTAAACATTTTTTTTGTTTCTAGAAAGCTTTCCAGATTGTGGGTCCCTGGGTTGGAGGTCAATTAGATCACAATAGTGAAAAAACTGACCTATCACAAAACACTTTTCTGAAACAAATATAATATTTTGGAAAATAAAAAATAAAAAAAATAAAGAAAATTACAAACACATAAAGAGGAGATCCCACGATGTAAGAAAAGCTGAGTAACCTGGCAAGACAGTTGTTCAAATTGAACTCTTTGGTAGAACTCCAACAAACATGTCTCGGAAACATAACTGCTCATCACGTGGCTAATGCCTTCCTTACAGTGAAACAGGGTGGTGGCAGCAAAGCGCTATGTGGGTGCTTCTCAGCAGCAGGGACGAGAATGCTCAGACTTTAGTGAAGGCAACGCTGGAGTGGCTTCGGGACCAGTCGCTGACCTGAAGATGGCACTTTACATTCAGTTTGCCAGAGCTTGATGGTGATTTCTTGCTGCAAACCTGCTCAGGTTCTGACTAGCTCTTTAGCAGTAGAACATGTACTGAAGCTAACCCTTTGATTTTTCTTTTGGTCACAACTAAATGTCCTTACTTCACATTCTTTTGCATTTTATGTTTATATAGTTACAAAGGAAGTTGTGGATTTGTTTAGGTGGCTAAAAATGTGGCTGAAAGATTAAAAACATAATACATTAACAGCATAATCTTAAACAAAAAACATACATGACAAGAAACATTATTGTTGTGTACTGTAAAATGTAAATGTCATCATATCTACTGTGTGTGGACAACCATGCAGTTTCAATGTACAAGAACACACATCACACAATGCATTAACATTATTACCGGCTATGTTGGGCTGTAGGTTTTGAGAAATTACGTTTTTTCTGTACATGTAAACATTAGCAAATATATATATATACATGCAGGCACACGCATTCCTGACACGTCTGAGAGCTAATGACTTCACAGGGGTTTGTTACAGATGACATACCCCACCCACCCCATGTGCTCTCATATACAATTCATATCTTTTGTGTCAAATTAATGACATTTTACTCTGCAGTCTGCTGGTCAAGAGACAGACAAGTGAAAAATAATAACGTGACATTAGTACTGTAAACACAAAAGCCCAGACTGAAGAGGAGCTGAAGAGGCTTAGAGAGGAAAGCAGCTGGAGGGGCAGACATCCACACCAGCAAATGCCTGTTTAAACATTCATTGTGAGCATTTAAAAATGCACAGAGCAGCAGCAGTGGGCAGAGGTCACTATCACCACAAATTGCTTCCTTTTAGCTAAAGAGCCAAACAAAGGCAGCACCGCCTGTCATAATACTTTGACAGGAGTGGGAGCTGCCATTATGCTGCCATTCAACCACATGCCTGCATGATGAAACAAGTGTATTTGAGCAGAAACAGAATTAGTGCCCAAACTGAACCACAGGTCTCTGTGGTTACTTGGTACATGGACGGTAATGATCATCTCAACTGGATAACACTTTGTGTGATTAAGCATTTATTCTCATAACCTGCTCATGGTCACCATGTAGTGGGAGGACAAAACAGCAATTTAAGTGAACACATCTATGCTGATGGAGCTTAATAGTTCATACCATAGTTTTTGCATATTTTGCATGTATCTTTTGGGTAATAGGCCAGGAATAGTAACAGGTGGATCAATCTCTGAAAATGCTAGAGCTCGTATATCCCATAACTTAAAAAACTGCTGCTTGTGTTTAAATAAAACTTGAGAAACACAGTAAATGTAAAAATCGTATAGGCATTAGTATTTATTATAAAAAAAAACAAATCAAACCATTACCAACCCTGATTTTAGTGTGTTTTTCTTTTTGTCATATCATGTTATCTGACTAAATGCATACTTCTTTAGTAAAGGAGACTGAGTTAATAGGTAACACACCTAGATTGTACCAAACATCCATCTCTCCACTGAGAGTGCGAACTTCGATGATGGTCTGGCCCAGGAAATCATCGGACTCTCTCTTGAAGTGCTGCTTCACCCGTGATTTAATGTCATCGTCCTCGTCCCACACACGCACCTTGATGCGGTCAGTGGCGTTGTGACATTCACTGCAAATTAGAGGATGATTGTGCCAGGTCAAAACAATCACGACAACATTAACAACAAGAGCATATTCAGCGACAGCAAATCAGATTGGGGCATTCAGTGGAGTGGAACAACAGTCAAATGCACAATTCAAGAATAAATATAAATTCAGATAAACACATATTTCGTGACCCCTTTCTGCGTAACAACTTTTCTAAGTAATGAGAGAGAATGTGTGTAGCCATGGATGTGCATGAGTGAATGTGCATGTCAAGAATGTAAATGCAGAGAAGAGCTCTGTCCAGCAGAAAGAACTACCCCAAGGAATTGCGTGACATTAACTGTGCATCTTTATATTATTACTCTCTCCCAGTGCACACGAAACGCATCAAAGTAGAGCTGAATGTTTTACAAGAACGATTGTGTAGCAGTTGTAGCAAGGATTATTTATTTGTATGTCCATTGCTTTGGTCCTCCTTGTGTCCTCAGTGGAGATGACAGACGTTTCACAATAATGACACTGCTAAATAGAAGAGAGATGGCTAAAGCACTTAGCCTTCAGATTGGGTCAGACTGTTCGTCTCTGGAATTAAAACCAACCGATTACATTTTGTTCTAATGAAATTTTGGGTGCGACAGCCAGAGAAACAGTATCTGCAGTATTTTTTTAAAGTAATCCTTTTCTGGAGAAAGCACTAGCTGATGCTGTTGCACTAGTCTGGGATTTTGCTCTCTGCCAAGCACACAGTAATGTATCGCACTATTAATCTACATCCCTGTAGTAATGGGAAACAGTTTTATTACAGCCACCACTGGAGTCTCATTACAGGTGCGGAGCCTTGTCTGTAACTGGCACACACACAGAAAATCTCAGTAGAACACACATGCCTCTATGAGTTTTTGGTTTGTTTGTTTGTTTGTTTTTTAATATTGAGTTTTTTAAGTGAGTTTATTTTGGTCACCTTAATAAAAAACAAACAAACAAAATATAAAAAAAACAGAAAGCAATAAACAAAGAAAATAAATAATGAAAACATACAAAAGAATTCAAAAGTAAAAATCCAAAATCCCATTTTCTCTCTCTCTTTGATTCATATATGCAGTATACAGATTAAGAGTAAGTGCAGTTATATAATAGTGTGCAGTGTCCTCCATTATTTCAATATAATCCCAATACATAGTTACAAAAAGTAAACAATAATTATTAATAACTGTTAAAGCATAAACTCAAGAGAGAGAACTGTAACAACCATGCATATAATATAGAGCTGTAAAATTAATTATAATTTCTTACATACAAATGGTCTACAGTGCTGTGAAAACATATTTACCCCCTTCACAAGATAACCTGAATAAATACAAAGTTCTGTTTTTAAATCATGATTTTATTTACTAAGGGCAAAAAGCTGTGCAAACCTGCCTGGTCCTATGTGAAAAAGTAATTGCCCTGCTGAGTTCAGTTTCACTTGCCACACCCAGGCCTGATTTCTATCAGACCTGTTGATTCAAAAGTCACTTAAATAGAAGCTGTGTAAAAGTGAAAAAGTGAAGCACACTAAAATATCTCAAAAAGCAACACATCATGCTGCAATCTAAAGAAATCCAACAACATATGAGAAGCAAAGTAATCCTTCCTAAAATTACTCCTAGAGCACGACTGATCCAGGAGGTCATAAAAGAACCCAGACAGCATCTAAAGATCCGCAGGCCTCACTTGACTCAGTTACGAATTAAAACAATTCTGCAAAGAGGAGAGGGCCAAAACAATGTGAAAGACTCGTTGACAATTATCGCAAACGCTTGATTGCAGTTGTTGCCACCAATGGTGGCACAACCACTTTAAGGAAATTACTTTTTCACATAGGGACAGGGAGGTTTGTACAGCTTCTTCCCCTTAATAAATAAAATCATTTAGGTGTGATAAATATGCAAATAAAAAACAGGAAGGGAGCAAATACATTCAGCATTATAGAAGTACACAGAGAAAACTGTGGATGAATGATGCTGCAAAATACAGTGAATCAAATTTTGCTTTGTCTTTGGTTGAAATCAACATGAAATTCAAAATATTTCTGATCCATAAACTATTGCTTACCAGTGCTCCATTTACAAAAAATTACAGTAAAAAAAAAAAAAGAAATAATGGAAAGGTTCTGCTGATGCCCAGTGAGGTCTAGACCTGGATCAAATGAAATGTCTGTTGAGTTCTACAGCTGTTAAGAGAAAACTGCCTTTTCCGTTTAAGCCTGGTGCTTATTTTTAAAGTTAAAAGCAAAAGCTTCCTTAAGCTAAGCAAGCATCACATGCAGGGCTCTCAATAGTTTGAATTTTCTACATTTTCTAAACTTTAAGTAAATGTTTAAAGTAAAGTTGCCTTGAGACTGAATTACAACAATCTACTCCCTGTTAGATTTGCACAATAACCTACCAACTGATTCGTAAGTGCCCCAGTGCCACAGTTTTATTTTTCGCTATGTGGGAGAAAAGATAAGCAAAAAATGTGGGCAGAGGCAGAGAGGTAAATTGAGTGGTGTGATTCCTCAGGGTACTGCATATGTATACTGACCACGGAGAAAAACCTGTGCTAAAGAAACAAGCGACAGAAGCCTGGTTAGAACAATGAAGACGTACAGAATGACAAGTCATGTACTTCTATGGAATCACAGGATTTTGTTGTTGTTGTTGAAACAACGGGTGATGACCTGTGTTGTCTAACTGATGAATACCATCGTAAAGCTATGTTTTGAGAGGCTACATCTCCAAAATCTCCACAGTGCAGCTGGTGTGTAATATGTCATAACAGATGAGCCTGTAATAAAACAAAAATCTGAATTGTCTGTAGCTATTTACTAATGCTTTGCAATTCCCTTGAACAGATGATTCTTAATCTTAGTGGGAATAATCTATTCACACAGAAGGCACATTAATAGTGAACACTCACAAGTAGAACTTCTCGTCCCAGACTGGGTTGAGGTTGCCAAAGATGGTCTTCGTCCTGCGTTTAGTTTTGCCCACCTGGACGGTTACATAAGGGTCACTGGAGCCAGTTTTATCCTTGGCCTGTAACCCCTGAGCACACATGACTGGAAACAAAACAGAGTTGGAGAACAGTAAAAAGTCATTTAGGTTTCACAGGCATCTTAATGTTAAGAAGATTAGATTTTTCTAGTTGGTAGGTTACTTGTCCCAAACTTAATTATATCATTAATCACCAATAACTTAATTCAATTTGCATGGGCATACTCATTTATGTGCCAAAAACAGGAATCAGTCTATTAATCCCAATCACGAATCCACCTCTATATTTTATTTTAGTGCTTTCCAGTAAGTGTCTCAATTGTATTTATTTGATCCTTTTGTTCAGATTTAAAAATCCAGGCCTTGTCACTGCCTCCACAAACTTTGTGCACTTGACAATAGTTAAGGCAACAAAGCAGCTTTCTGGTTTGTTGTAAACAGCCATTATTCATCTTTTCTTTTGTATATGTTCAATATTTCTATGATTTATCTATTCCTACATTCAGGCTAAAGGCGGATTCCACCCCCTTGTGTGTGCCTACTGCTACAGCATGTCTATAATGAGCCAAAACTTCAGTGATTCACAATCTTACTTCGACACAAATAAAGCAGAGGAAGGTGCAGAGAGAGACAGTAGTATTTCACAGCGCCATAAAAGGGAAAAAGGACACTGGGGCATTAAATATGTATAAGTGACAGTCTAAATAATTCAGGCTACATATATATCCCTCAGCTCAATGCTGACAGGAGTTGGTGGGCAGGATATAAAGGTTTCAAGAGCCATGACCTGCTTGCTCCAAAAGTACAAAAATCAAATGCCTCCAGTAGTAAAGAAGAGGTCTAAGACAGCAACATACAAATAAAGTTGTCAACATGCTTCAATAAAGTGCTTGCCCCATCATCCAAAAAATAATAATCTTGCAGACACAAAGATAGTGGTAGGTCAAGAGTTTTAAAGTGACGTATATTAATGTTCAGGATGTTCAGGACTTTTCAGCTCTATTGATTATGCAATGTAAATCCTGCCAGACAGCACGTCAGCGCTAAAAGTGATTTTTTTAAAAACTTTTTTTCTGCTTGCACCAAACAGAGTTTAGCAACATTTGAAAGAATATGTTCTGCAAGGGGTTGTTTGCACATGTTCTCACAAATGTCTGAAAATGTTGTCCTAGTGAAGTAGTAAGTTTATTAGTCAAGGCATTTGTGGAGATGAACATCCGTCTCCCTCTTTCTACTGAAGCATTTAAAAGAGATGAGAAGACCTCATATGATTGGTCATTACTGAAGCTTGCCCATTTCCACATGCTGAGTGTGTTACCCTCACATTCCACGCTATTTCCAGCTACACTTTGTTGTGCCTGGTTCATGTCTTTGCCTGCAGTCACCGAAAATTTAAATTATTGCTGATAATGGCCATTTTGCTTGTGTTTGTGCAATGTCTCATGATAATAGAGCTCTAAGAGACTTACTGAACCTGGTGTGCATTTTACCAACTAGGAACCAGGTTATTTCTTTTTAAATTGTTGATTTCCAAAATATACTTTCATTTAATTATCATACTGCTGGCTTGGTTTGTTTTTCATGTGTGAAGCACAAAATACACTATAACACAAGAACCTCTGTAAGGTATTGATTAGAGAGTAGTACAGTAACAGAGAAGGCATACCCAGATGCATAAACAGATTTAGTACAGTGTGACGAATGGTTACTGAACTTTGAAGATGCTTCCCAATTAATACGTCGACAATTCAAAGCAAGACTCTTTCATAAGAACCCAGTCACTGTCAACAGAACTGGTGATTTGCAAAGAATAGCTGATTATACTATGTATATAGTATGTATCATCACAATTCATATTTACTGCCAGGCCTTGTAGTGTCAGTCAGAGTGCTGCAGAGTCAATGCCAGTCAACAATTATCTAATGAATGATACAAAAATAACAACTCAATAAGTACATTCTAAAATGGGATGTTCAGTAAACCCCTGTGAAATTCTCTGAGTCAACCCTGAGTCTTTCCAGTGTCTACCTTATTCCTGTTTTCCACACTTTGATTTTTTGCTTTCTTAAATTCTCCCTCTCCCTCTCTGCCAGTGTTTTCCATCTCCAGTCCAATCCTTCTCTCCCCCCTCTCTGTTTCTATCCTCTCTGGTGTATTGACACTGCAAGAAATGCAAGATGGGCAATAAATGAGCTGGACCTGGCACAGTTTCCAAAGAGATGGATTGTAGTCCAAGGTTGAGGTAACAGATATGTACAACTTTCTGACTTTCTTTCAGTAGCCAGCTAACTAGATATATAATGTACCAAATACAGTGGAACAAATCTATAAATCCAAACACACAAAAATAGGTTAAATGGCAGTAAACAGAAATAAAACTGAAATAGGGATAGAAAATGGTTATGTAAATCAAAGAGGGTATAAAAATAACCCCCCAAATTATACTTATACTGTAAAAGAATATGGGGTTGAGCTTTATTCCTTTTCACTACTGTGGGTGGTAAATAAAGACAAAACAGATTATGTCTGAAATGAAAGAAAAATGGTTCCCTTTAATTTTGCTTTAAGAACACAGAAAAAGGAAAACTAAACCATTATGCAACCCCAGAAACTCCCAGAAAAAGAGCAAAATATACGTGTAAAGAAAACATGCTTTAAAAAACCTCATTTCCTTTGGATTGTGCTGTGAAGAGCAAAGTACCATGTAGAAGTACAAGTTCTGTGAGTATACCTGCATAACATGCTATATTAACATGCTAGTGAGTTGAAAACATGGACATACAGATCTCAGCTGCAGCATGCACTCTTCAGCTATAATAACATGTCACCATTGCCTTTTTATTACAGTCTCTCAGATTTATTTAACATTTAACATTTGGCAGCCACCGTTGCAACCTGATAAATTTTCCCATGGCTCTATTTATCTCATGTTTCATTAGAGCTACATGCCACAAACTGAGCCTGTACTTAAAATTCTTATGTTATCAAAATGTCATTGAATAGTTACACGATTCAAGTAGAGTAGGTCGCAGATTTGTGTTCTGATTTCAAAATCTACATGATATACTACAACAAAAAAGCGATGCAATAGTAAACTTCATGGCCTGTCAGCAATTTTACTCTTCATACTACCTAAATGACCACTGCAGTGTTTTGCCTCAGTGTCACTGATTTGGTGGTGACGAACTGAATAAAGTAAGATCACACATTACTAGTTACAATATTTGTCACTATTCAGCTGACCGATTAATATGATTGTGGCTAATAAACACGGCATATTTGACAGACTCTACTGTGACATGATTCATAATTAAAATGACAGATTCACAGACACCGGGCTAACCTGTGATGCTGATTTTGGCGGACCACTTGGAGGTTCCATCAAGTACTGCCTGCTTAGCTGTCTTCAGATGGCTGGTGAAGTCCTCTTTGGAGATGTGGAACATCTCCTGGATCGACTCAAACACTTCAGGACAGTTCTTCTCCCTTATCTTCATACGCTCCTTCATAGCCATGATAATATTCTGAGTTTTGTCCTCTGCCCCGTGCTTGGAGCTCTTCTCCACAGCCCCTGAAAAAAAAAAAAAAAAAAAGGTTTTGGAGCAGCCAAGTCAAAGTCCGGAGAGATGCTGTGACATGACCTTAGCAGGCTGTTCATGCACGGAAACCCTCCAATGTGACTGAATTAAAACAATTCTGCAAAGAAGAGTGGGCCAAAATTCCTCCACAGCGATGTGAAAGACTTATTGCCAGTTATTGCAAATGCTTGATTGCAGTTGTTGCCGCCAAGGGTGGCACAAACCAGTTATTAGGTTTAGGGGGCAATTATTCTTTCACATAGTGCCAGGCAGGTTTCGACCAGTTTTTTCCCTTAGTAATTGAAATTATCATTTAAAAACTGCATTCTGTATTTACTTGGGTTATCTTTGTGTAACATAATTTTTTTTGCTGAATCATTTAAGTGTGACAAATATGCAATAAAAATTAACGAAGGTGGCAAATAATTTTTCACAGCAATGTATCTACAGTACAGTGCTTTCATGGGCGCAGATTAAAATGTAAAAAAGATTAATTGCAGTGTGAGCTATAAAACTGTTACAGTATAACTTTTATAAAGCACTGAATTTGATAACAGTCAGGGCATAGATAATCCACTTAGAGTGTGTAGGGATTGCCGAGAGGATCATCTGGAAACCTGCACATCACATTATTCCTATTAGTTTACACTGTAACAACAGGAGTGTGCCTAACTGAGAAATCTGATTGGAGTCTGTAATGATTGCCAGTAACTGGGTAAATGCACTATGTTCCTTGTAGAAATAAGTGGTAGGGGATATGTAATATATATTACACAAATATCCATGACAGCATTAACCTGGACATTGTGAAAACCTGTACGAGGGTACATGTAAGTATATACAAAAGTATTGGTCAAAATCATAAAAATCAGTGTTGCTTAGTTTGTTTCACACAAACACACACGTACATACATATACATCCATGTTGTTAAATCTACTTCCTTACTTTGTAAACAATCTGCATTGAGCAGGTCCTGGCACTTCTCGTGACATTTAACGCCACACTCTGAGCAGCGCATGCCTTGACGGGCAATGCCCCACAGCAGCCCCTCACACTCATGGCAGTAGGTGGGTGCTGTCGCCGTCCAAACCTCAAAGTTATGGGGTGTTGTGGATGATATGGGGTAGATCAACGCCTGGAGGGTCTTCTTGAAGACATGTAGTTTCTGACAAGGAAGAGGAGGCATTGAAAAATTAAGAAAAATAATAAGCTATAAAGACAATGATGGAATAGATGAGGATAAGAGAGTTAAAGCTGATGATGTTAAACTGTCATAGCACAACAAGCTGGACAAAATAAGATTTAAAAAATCATAACTTCACAACTTAATGAAAATGTATTTGTACCTAAATTGCTCCCCAGTAATATTCAAAAACATGTTGAATCCAGTATTCAGAGGAAATGAAATACCTTCTGTGGAACCAAAGTTTTAGTCAAAGTTTAATAGAATCATAGCCTCAGTAGACGTAATTTAAATGGACCAGGAGTCTGAACTGGATGAACTGCACAATACACTGCAAGACACTTCTGTATTAATCCTGGCAGTTATATAATTTACTAGGCTTCAGATATCATTCATCTGTACTGCAGCATCTTCTTCAGTCTGAAGCAGAAGCAGATTATTCCAGCAGATAATTTATAGGAGGCTTTGTTGATCCTTTTCTGATTACCTTATAATCAATGGAGAGGTCAACCACAGGAGAGTAAATCAGCCTTATGTCTCATTAAGCTTAGATTCACAGCATCCTTAGTGCACAGGCTTTGTTCATACTTAGTGGTTTACTGAATACAGCTTCTCTAGACCAAATATTAAAGTCTGCTAGAGGCCTGTCTGGATTGACTGCTGTGTAACAGAAGACCTTTCAGACTGAACACTTTACTGCAGCAGCCCTGCCATCCTCAAGGACTGGAAAACAAGCCAGGACTTGCCAATTCTTGAAGGCAAAATCAATGGATGCTGTAAATAAGGTTTTTAAAAGTGAGCATTATCCAGATTGGGAGAGAGAAAGCAAGTGAGAAAGAAAGTGACAGGAAAAGAGAAGGAGATGTATAGTGGTTAAATAAATCCTCAAGAGATACTTTCCACTTCTGCTGCAGTCCGCTCCTCACGCCTTTCCCTGTGTTTGACAATGCACTTAAACACCTGAACAGTCGCCCTTCGCATTACCACGAACACTACAGCACTGCCTACTCAGACACACACAGCCACAAACACACGCACTTGCAGAGATGATTAAATGACACCAGACGACAGGACAACAAGGCTTTCTAACATTGTGAGACATCGCTGATGCAACAGAGAGGCTGTTGAACCCTGGAGGACCTTTAATGAAACACAGAGGGAGACAGAGTGATTCCTCTTTTAATCTGAGGATGATGAGATGAAGCAGATGTTTGAGATTTGTCCAGAACTTGCACACGAGCTAGCCCAGGGTCACAACCAGAAGCCTTCTCCTTAACAAATTGAATATAGAGTTGTTTAAGGAGATGAGTGAGCCAAATGTTTGTGGAAAATTACAGAGACCGCTCAATCTCAATTTTTCTCAATGAGTTTACTTGGCCGGTATATGTCTATTTTTACACCTGTTTTATCAGCTAACGAAGTGCTTTGAATAGTACTAAGCATGTTAACTGCAGACCTCATATCAAGCCTTGGTATTTCTTTAAGAATTGCATAAGTAAAATGTTACTATTGATTTCACTGCCACAGCCTGTTTCCATCTTTTTCAGCCTCCCTCCTTCTCTCTGTCCTCTCTCTCTCTCTCCACCTGACACTGTATGTCACACTGTGCACATGTTGGAAGAGTGCATGTGTGAGTCTCATGTGTTACACTGTGAGGTGACCCTGGTGATTTTGTGCAAGACACTGCTAGAACTGATTGACAGCCGCAGCCTCTGACTGGGAGGAACATGACAGAGAAGAATTTAATCTCGCCGAATCCTTTCTAATTTCACCACCTATTGTCCTTGTCAACTGCTTCATTGCCACTGTCATCCTTCTGATCCTTTTCCAGCATTCTACGCCTCTAATCTTTTGCCTTAACAAGTGTATCCATGCCTTTTGTTTCAAACAACGTGACCTAGCCAACAAATTCAGACAAAGCAAGTATTTCAAAATTGATTTTGCGTGCTTTCCTTTGCTATCCAAAATCCCATGTGTGGAAATCACAAACATTTTGAAATCAATGTAGTATATTTTGCTGCTAACAACCTGCCTGAAAATATCTAAACTGACTTAAAGCAACACATCACATCTTACTTCCAGATAGCTCTTGACCTGTGTCAGATCGTGGTTTCCGTCTTCCTTTGAGCAACTTGAGTCCCTGCTTTTGTCTCAGCAGGTAAGCATGGCCCCAGTTCATGTTGACAGTCACTGTTAAAAGGCTCTGGTGCTCAAATCAAATGCGACTCAGAACATTGAGCAGACAACACGAGCCGTTAGCCGGCCCACACATAATGTTCCTTTCTGCTCTAAAAAGCAGATACATAGGAAACATGATGCAGAGAGAGAATAGCATAGAGTAAGAGTGGTCTATACGTCAGAAATGACAGAGTAAAACATGTTAATCATATTAAAATGCATTAAGTTGACTAAAAAGATTGAAGAGCGCTGCTGGAAACTAAGGCAGGACAAGAAAGAGGACAGACGTCTAGGCACTAGATTCAAACATCTGCAGGGAGCAGAAGCTAGGTTGTTAAACATGGCTGCCTGATCAGTGACATCAGGTTCAGGGGGTAATGGTGACACGTCACGCTGTGCTCTGATTGTCTTTTCTTCAATCATCATTTCTCTCCTTTTCTCGTGCTCCCGTCCCTCTTCCTTTCTCCTCTTTCCACTAACAGTTTTACACTCAGCATATGGTCATTTACTGAGTACTCTCACAGTCCTCACAGGAAGGCACTCTCCTGGACTTAACGCAGCAGATAAAACTCTAACATCTGCTTGCCCCATTTATGAAGACTGGCCAATCTGCAGCTTTGGTTAGAACTGAGCTCAACCACCAAATATTAAACTCTTCCTTCTTTGCTACTCATCAGAGCACTGGGCATCTATCCCTAAAGTTTAAGTCCGTACTTACCACAGTAGTGCGATCTCAAAAAACTGAGCCAAGAATATTCTCCCTTTGTACACCAATTAACGCACCACATCAATCACGTCATTTAACGCTCATGTGGGCCATGAGTTGTTCATCCCTTAAGCTCCTTTAATCAAACCCATAGCCATTAGTAAGCAGTTAAGACCCTGTCACTTTAGGGCAACTAGGCATGTGGACCATTAGGACCAACCAAGTCAACTGTGTGAAACAGACAATGACATGAGCATGTCCACAAATCAGTGCTCACAAACTGATGGCTGGATGTCTTTAAAGGTACAGAGAAACATACACAGCACATCTGAATTCAGTAACCTTTCATGTTTAAGCACACCCTTGTTGCAAACAGCAGCCCTGAAATTGATTGATTGGTTTCTTTCTGAGAAACTGCTTTGTCCTGTTGTTTGTCTCCTCTAACGCCATCTTCCATATGAGAGTGAGGAATTGCAATCAATGAATGTTGAGCAAGTTTTGGAGGTCAACACAAAAGTGTCTCTCACCATTTATTGAGACACTCTGCCTTTACTGTATAGCTGTGCCTTTGACAATTGTTAATCACAATGCATTGTCTAAATAAAATGAAAGGACCATCTTTAAATTTCTGAACTCAGCCAAATGATCTGACAGAAGGAGTACAGCAGAAAGAGTGAGTGGCTGGCCATGGAGATGATTTCAATAAACTGCAGAGTGTATTACAGACGGAGAGACAGGCAGACAGACAGATGATGGCATGCTATATGTACATCTAAACAATATAAGGCCAGTAACTAATGCAATTCATTTTGGAACTCTGCGTTCCGGGCAACATGATTGCAGATCCTGAAGCACAATGGCTGGAGCAAACAACACAGCAGTCAGTTTCCCTGCACCATCCTCTCCAAACACCACCCTAAAAAAATGAGAACATGGGTCCAGCTTCATATGTCTCTATAGAACCCTCCATTAGCTACTAAGACTCTACAATAGCTTGTCAGTGATTTTCATGTAGGCGATGTTAGTACTCACCAGGTCTTCATTATTCAGGGTGGACCGGTTCACCAGAGCGAACGAGATGCCTGCCTTTCGAGCAGCGAGGGTCTGTCAGAAGAGGAGGCAAAGAGATATAAAAGGGATGAAAAGGGATATGTTCACCAACCCATTTTAACCTCTATGCAGTTTTATCTCAAGGGATGTACACAAACACATATTCTGTGTCCATTGTCCTGTAAAATTTTCAATACATCATATTTTGCCCTGAATAGAATTAATAAATTGAATATACTGTACATTTACTTGGGTTTCACATTCAACAATATATATTTGAAAAAAATGTTCTAAATTTCAGTAAACTAGTAGTTCAAAACAAAAGCAAAACTTACTAAGTTTTTGTAATCTCTGCTTATATACCATTCATCTTTTGCTTTTAAGTTGAGCACAGATGGAAAATAAGCTTACCAAAGCCTGTGATTTCCAGGTAGCCATGAATAGAGAATGAAAGAAATTGAATTAGACAAGGAGTGGGAGGGTAAATGCTGAAAGCACAAACAGCAGAGGAATTGTATTTATTATCCATACTGAGCGCACAGGTGTCTCAACTGCCATGCAGGACTGCTGGTAAAGGCACAGAGCTCTAGAACTACTCAACTATTCATTAAGAGATTATTCAGCTTTTGCATGATTCTTTATCCACTCATGCATTGGAAGTTACTAAACTGCAGTCATGCTTGGCATTTATGTTCACTTCTCTGTTGGATGAAGCTTTGATCATATTTTCTGCTGTCTGCTCTGCACATTAGTTTGACACAAACAGAGAAACAAGTGACACACACACGCACTCATGTATGGGTGAAGCCAGCTGTACTGCACAACACCAACTCACACTCACACATACACACACACACACTTAAAAAATGAACACACATCTGCTCAGACATTCACAAACTTATTCCAACATAAAACAGTACACGCACAAACAGGCGACACACACACAGACGCACACAGATGTAAATTAGCTGTTATATTAATATCCACTGAGTCTGGGAGACCAGAGATTGGTAAACATTTACCCCATACTGGAGGACGTTAAACAGAGGAATGCAGACATGGACAGCTGACAATATTGGATCAGTCTTTACCACGACCCTCTTGTCTGTACAGCCCAGCTATGGTAAAGATCCATGGAAGCCATGGAGAATGTAGTAGGGAACGTGACCTCTACATGAACTGTGAGTGTTGATGTAAGTTTATCAACATGCACCAGCACTGCTGAGGTTGCTGCGGGCAATGAAATATGACCCTGTGTCCAGATGTTATCTATTCAGCTATAATATAGCGTTCAGAGTTTTGTGAATCTATTTCGAACTACTTTTTTTTCCTCTTTTTTTAATGTTTTTGAATCCCTCGGTAATATGGGGGAACCCTGCTGTCTGCTGCCCTGAAGCAATCACACAGCAATTGGGGGACATTGACAAAGGAGAGGCATGAAAGGGGACCAATTAGTTTGCTGATAACTGACTTCATCCCACGTGTAAAAGGCTTACTTAGTGTCACTTTTACATGATTTAAAAGCCTCACACAGTTAAATCAGAAGTCAATGAAGTCTCCTGGATATATTTTTGGGTTGAGTTGTCAACATTTCAATTTAAATTTAATTTGTCAATACCTGCCGAGCAATAAAAGAAGGAAGAAGAATGGTCAAGCATCGGCAAGGCTGAAATCTGACAACTCACTGAAAAATATCACCCATAGCTGTTATGGGTCTGTGTAGGAATGGCAGATATACACGCAAAATCCAAAAAAATTAATAAATTAAAAAACGACAACCCATACTTACCAAGACATTGTTGGTTATTAATTTCATGAGAGATATGGACAAATACAGCATCAACTCATGTTGTTCACTGTGATATAAACATTCATCAGCATCTATGTGTATGTGACATCAAGCTGCATTATCATTTGCATAAAATGCTAAGTTGTATTTTAAAGATTCAAATGTTGAAAGATTATTAAACAAGAGAATTTAACAGAGTTGTGATAATATTTCAATTGATCTGACTAAAATACATGAAGATGAAAAACAAACAAACACAAGACAGACAGATACTGAAACTGTGCAGAACACACTGGACGAACAATTCTAAACAGACATGAACACTATTGGCATCCTGATGGCCTGTTGTCTTTCAGAACGGCAAACCATGTGGCACAGTGCTAAAGTGGACTGCACTGCAAAAGGCCTCTCTGTGGGATATGTTATGACACATTATGATGCAATAAAAACAAATGGGGGAAGCATCACTATGGTGCAATGTCTTAAACACCCTCTTTAGGGTAATTAATCAAGTCATAGACTTATAGCTAAGGTTACATTTAACTTTCCCACAGTGCAGTGCTCTACACTAAATCGCCAGAGTTTTAAGTGCCTCTTTTTATCACCAATCAGCTCCCTGCACAGGCTTGTTTTTTATCACAATCAAAGTTTATACGGTCATTTATACCTGTTTCATACTGCACAGCAGGTCTACATATGTAAGGCACATATTTTCAATTATCCTAATTGAGCTGTAACAAACACCAGATCTAGTTATGTTTTATTAACCACTATTGCTGCAGAGATTTTAGCTCAAACAATATTATAGCTATTTCAGTTTTTGGGGTATCATAAGAAGAAACTAGCCCTGTCAGTAGCCAGTTAGGTTATTACTGTCTTCAGCAGGGGTCTATACTCACACAGGACAGGATTCCACCAGTGTGGTGTAATGTGGGGTCACTCAGATAGATCTGACATAAATCACACATAACCTTGTTGAGGCAGATGACTCACCAGGTCTCGGACAAGAGGCACTGTCCTCTTGCGGCGTAAATCTGGCATGCTGTCAATACCATAAAGAATACTGCCAGTCCTGAAGAAGCAGACAGATTTAAGGTGTATTAATATCATAATAATGCCATGCTGGGGAAGACATTACCGAAAGGGGGGCTTTGATTTACACAGCTGGCAAACATCATGGATCATGCCTCCCACCGAATCTGTTTTACCCCTTCATCTTTTCTCTATGCTGTGCTGACCACCTACACTAGAGTTCCTTGTAGTCACTCTCAAGCTCTGCTGTTCCCATTGCTGCAGGAATTATTATTGATACATATTATACTCTTTACTGAATTTATATTACACTACACTATGAATACTTATTATTCAATAAGTCCCTAAGGATTACTGCAGCACAAACTGACTCCATTCCTCAAAAATGGGCATTGCAAGGTGAGTGTTTCTCAAACACTCAGTTTCAGTTCTCTTGCTTTCTACATCATCCAACTCCACAGCTTCCTCACCACTTTCCCACCAGTCTTGTTGCTTTCCTGTGAGACTCTCAGAGGCATCACCTCAACTGTCACTCAAAGCCTCTCTAATGACCTCAGCATTGACATCGAGGCCCCAGTGCCTCCACACAGCCCTCTCAGCGACATCAGTGATATGACCCTGAAGATACACAACGTGACGAGCTGCACAGACCCCAGGGCCCCAGGCTCTTGCTCCCTTTACACACAATGCATGCTGCAGATGACTGCATAGTCATTGCATGATCTGGAGTAATGAAGGGTAAACATGATTATTAGCTAGACATTCCCTCATAGCATGGGACAAAAGATGGATTCATACTTAGTTCTGTTGCAGATGTTGCGAAGGCATTAAGCATCTTGTAAATTCATTTTCTCTCTGTGGTGTGTCACAAAACAGGGAGCATGATCCCTTAATTGGGGCTGAATGCCAGAGAATCAGCATGTCTGTAAAATTTCTACTACATGTGCCTCAGCATGGGGGTACAAAACAGCACAGCAGCTTGGATTTGTGTAATTGTGAACCAGATCAGGATCAGATCAGAAAATGAGCAACTACTCACCCTCCAGACTGCAAGCCGAGCACTTTGGGATCCAAAATACTGCGAGGCTGAAGAGAGAAAAAAAATACACAATGTAAAACAAGATATACAAGGTAAGTTCAAGGTACACAACTAAACAAACAGCAGCACAACTAAAATGAAAGATATTCCCATTATAACTAGATGTACTTTGGAAACTGCAAATGCAATAATAATACAACTGAACAAATAATCACATAAATACAATTGGAGGCCAATTCAGGATAAGATAAATGATGGGAAAGGATGAGTACAGCACAGGGAGAAGAGAGGGAAGCACCACAGGCAAAAGATGAAATTATTCCACATCAATGTAATTTGTGGGCTCAAGACTGAGAGTTTTGCCGCTCTTGGTGCTTCAGGCCAGATTTGCCTATTGTGTAACACTCCCTCCTCACTGACTGAAATGTCCAGTTTGAAACACAAATCATTTTCTGCAAAGAGAGGAATAAAAGGATAACCAGCACAACATGACAGCTAGATGGCTGAAAGACACATGCTGCATCCTCTTTCATACCTACAAAAATCAACTCAGTTTCTACAGGAAAAAAAAAAACAAAACACTGACAAACTCACCTGGTAAATGTGACACTAACACATCCTGACATCACATATAACACAAACACACACTCTACACATATAAACACAAACACGTGCACATGCACGGAAATCACAAGTTTCCACATGATTCATATGATAACTGATAAACAATGACTTAAAACCTGAGTATCCAAAGCACTGGTATCTGAAAGGAGAAAATGACAGGAGGGCAGAGAGTTAGTAAAGAGAAGCCCGATAGCAAATACACACAGTTAGGACATTAATATACTATTACTGCATGATGACACAATTCTGTTTTGCTGAACAATTTATGTAGACAACATACGCATCAGGGCTAATGGCAATGAAAAGAGAAATACCATGTACAGTAGAATCTGTACAAAGATCTGTTAAATAGCAGAAGGCACTTAGTTAAGGCTGCAATGTGAATATCATTCACCAAACAATATCAACTCAGCATAAAAAAAAAAATTACGCCTTTGATCGATAACATTACTAGTTAACACTCATAGCTTTGGAGACATGGGACATCAGTTAAGCATAAGTGGTTGCTATCATATTGCCATTTTAGAGACAAACTACAAGAGGGTGAGCCCTTTAAACAAGCAGGACTGCAGAGGTGTAATTACCGTGCTATTGATCCATGGGTGATAAATGGCAGCATAATCATGATCTAATGTGTTACAAACAGAAAACAGCTGTTCACAAGAGAAAGCTCAAATTGCTGCTCTGATTAAAACAACATGATACGCTGCATATTGTTGACATGCAGTTACTACACTAAGACAGCATAAGGCATGTAGTCTCTTTCTCCAATTTCACCAGTACGCATTTGATTTTTTCTTTTACTTCAAAATTTATGTCAAAATTTTACAAGACTGATAACCATTAAAATAACACAGACCCTATGTGTTACTTGAGAACCTTTGCATATTACACACAGTATTCTGAAGATGCTATTATCCAAAGTACATTATAGACCCATTAGTGCTCACCATAAGTGCATATGGTTGCATGAGTGGTCCACATGAAGGTACATGATTATAAAATGAATTTTAGTAAACATAGTTACGATGTACAACCCTGTTTTCTGAAAAAGGTGAGAAGTGTAAAACGTAAATATTTTTTGGCAAATAACTTTTTTATGAAGCTGGTATCAAATTCAAAATATTTATATCACTTTATCAGTTTCAATATTTTTATATATTGTCTCAGTACCATTTTCTATCAATTTCTAATTATTTGCAAATCATTGAATTCTGCTTTTATTCACATGTTACACAGCGTAGTTCCAACAGTTGATTTTTGTCTCTTACTGGATGAGGTGACATTAAAAACACACGCAGAGATACATCACTCAAAGAGCAGTTAAACAACAGATAGAGTCATCACATCTACCAGCAGGTCTATAGCACCCCTAGATAAAGCCAAACTAGAATGTCTACTAAAGGTTACTGATATAAACCACATTTCACAGGTGCCTTAAATCTGTGGAACAAAAGTGCAAGTGATGTGTCCTATGGGTAGTGTTGAGGTAGCCACAGTAGCAGTAAATCCTACATTTCAGTGCTGACATACTAGGGCTGTGTATTGGCAAGAATCTGGCAATAAGATATGTATGAAGGTACAGGAGTTAAGATTTGGTATTTAGCAATATATTGTGATACTGCAAGCAAGGTAATTTTTTAGTATAAATAACACATCATAGAATGAGTTGAAAAGTTGACTTTTTTAATGCACTCAGAACATCTACGTATTTAATGCTTAGTGCACAAAATCAACCACTGTCTGCTACAAAACTTTGCATGTAAACCATTAATTACAATTACAATACAGTACATGGTCAAATCATACATACATTTAGATCAAAGGTCATTGGAGAACAAAAGCCTACACTCAACTGATACCAGAACCGGCCCCTATCACAGTGTCAGTTCAGTGAGGGTTTGGACTTGAACTTGTATACAATAGAATCCAAAAGTTCAGGCAATACAGATTTTGCTTTTATTTTAAGACAAGTTATCTTATTGTGCTAACAGCCCTTTCACAAAGTTACATGAAGAATTGGAGTCACTGACTACTGCAGCAGGAAAGTTGAGAGCGATAGCACAGTCAAGGCAGACACAACCACTAGTTTGTGCAGTGGTGGAATGTGGTCTAGCTTATTCACAGAACCACTGAAATCCCAACACATAGAATATGTTACTGACTTTACAGTGACTTTACATCCTGGTAAGAAAGTTGTACCACATGTCAACTACTTGTCACCAGGTCAAGCCTTTTAGACACTCTTACCATGATGTGCAGGTCACAATATACACAGACCAAAGCTCACCAGGGCAGAAAACCTGTTAGTTTCAAGTCTTCCACCAACTCAAGTCCTGTGTGCTGTTTGGACTATTAGTATTACCTAAGTAACAGCTTTGTGTGTTTTTTCTGCTTTTAAGGCCTATATATGACAAAAAAGTCCAGGGTTGTTATTCCGTCCCAGTCTGATTATTGTCTTTATTTGTACAAACCCCTGGTCAATTATAACTGGAGATAGTCTAGGCCTAACTAACTTAATATCAGAGTTTAAATATAATACGCCAAGCTTTTTAATGACATAGCAGCCTTGTTGCTCCCTTACAAACATCACTGTAGCTCAAATTTTATAATATGACACACACATTTTCACATTTTCACTTCCTTAACGTGGTCTAAGAGAAAAAAATTACAGCAGAAGCTTTCGTCAGATTAATTTAAGATTTTTAAATTGTTTAAAACAACCAACATTTCCATTCATGTCTGGGGACATGATTATTATGCACACTGGCCCACAGTCATGGCTTACTGACACACCTAAATGGAACAGAGGCATCATTAATGTGATTAGTTTCACCAGTTTTCCCGTGAAAAAAAGCTGTTTTCCTACAAGTCGCCACATCCCTAATGTTATGTTTGGTTTTTCTACTAGTAGTGACACAAAAGCATTGCGTTAAGGAGCAGCACATAGGAAGCCTGTTGTCCACTACCAGCACAACAACTAACAATGCTGATGCACACAACTGTGCTCACATACCCTCCACCTCTGAGCAATACACAGGTGATGCCAAGATGAATAACGTTACCCACATGGACTCTGCTATGAAGATACAACATGTTAAAAAACAACTATAAGGTTGCCAGACGTCTGTTTCCTTTCCCTTGGCAGAACCGCTGGTTCTTTAATGGGTACACAGTGACTTCCCAACCCTCAGTAAAACCACACAGAAAACAACAGGGGTGGTAACAACACATAGTCAGTACTCAAGTGAATATGCAAGAAACTGCCTAGAAACGCTCCACAGCAATCAGAAGTACTGCTTCTTTACTCAAGTTAGAGTTTAGTTTAGAGCAGTTGTTCTTAAACTTTTTACTCAAAAAATATTTGGCTTTCAGTCTGCCTGGTCTGTCCGGCAGCCTCCCCCGCCATCTGATCCAACTCACCACCAGGTGGTGATCAGTTGACAGCTCAACCCCTCTCTTCACCCGAGTGTCCAAGACATAAGGCCGCAGATCCGATAACACAACTACAAAGTCGATCATCGAACTGCGACTCTGGACATCCTGGTGCCAAGTGCACTTATGGACGCCCTTATGCTCGAACATGGTGTTTGTTATGGATAATCCGTGACCAGCACAGAAGTCCAACAACTGAACACCACTCAGGTTCAGATCGGAGAGGCCGTTCCTCACAATCACGCCTCTCCAGGTTTCACTGTCATTGCCGACGTAAGCGTTGAAGTCTCCCAGCAGGACAATGGAGTCCTCAGGAGCAGCGCTTCGCAGCACGTCCTCCAGGGACCCCAAGAAGGCTGGGTACTCCAAACTGCTGTTCGGCGGATAAGCGCAGACGAGAACAGTCATAGTCCTCCCTCCAACCCGAAGGCGCAAGGAAGCAACCATCTCGTCCAATGGGGAGAACCCCAACGTACAGGCCCCGAGCCGGGGGGGCCAAAAGCAAGGCTTGGCTCTCCAAGTACCACCAACATGACCAGAGGTGGGTAGTAATGAGTTACATTTACTCCATTACATTTACTTAAGTAAGTTTTTGGAAAAAAAAGTACTTCTAAGAGTAGTTTTATTGCACCAAACGTTTTACTTTTACTTGAGTAGTTTTGTGAAGAAGAAAACCTTCTTACTCCGCTACACTGGACAACACTCAACTCATTACTTTTGTTTTTTGCCATTTATTTTACACATTAGTTTCACCAATCAGACGTAGCAACAATGACACATGACTCCGTTTCACCATCTTTAATAATGTCGCTACATTGATTGAAGTTGGTTCCCACTGACGTACAGAAGGCAAACAGCTGTACAGCTGTGCGCAAAAGAGCACACTTCACCTGTGAGATCACCTGTTAGCTCACTCTGGATTCAGAAATGTGTGATTTACAATTACATCCTGATCAATCAACAGACTTCAGCGATCTCTGTCAATAAGATTCTTTCTGTCTATCTGACTGTGCGTAAAAACAGCCTGAGAGATCAAACAGGTGAAGTGTGCGCACAGAGCTGTACAGCTGTCTGCTTTCAGCGTGTCAGCGGGAACCAACTTCAATCTATGTGGCGACGTCATTACCGACCTGTGTTACGTCTGCTCACATCTCTGAATTAAACGTCCCCAATAAAACTGGACATGGTTCTAATTTATGACAGACATCCAGATACCAGATTTCAGCTACAACAACCTGTGAATGAAAACAATGTATAGTCAGTTTGGGCTAAGACTTGGAATTCAGGATGTGGTGTTGTGACTCTAATGCTGTTAATAATGTTTATGGAGATGTAAAGTGTATCAAAAGTCTCACAGTAGATGTTGTCCAGTGAGCGGAAACAGTTCACCTGTAAACTAGAGAGGAACGCACTGGGCTTCATGACACAATAATTAATCCGTGCTATTAATCAACAGACAGACATAGCGACCTATGTGAGGCTGTTTCTGTCAATGTGACTGTGCGTAAAAACAGCCTAAGAGATCCCAATGCTGTGTTATTAATAACACTTATAGAGATGTAAAGTGGATAAAATCCTGACGGTCAGATGTTGTCAAGTGAGCGGAAACAGTTCACCTGTATTTGAGATGCCAGAGAGGAACACACTGAGCTTCAAAGCAGCTGTATGACACATTTAGTAATCCATGGGCCCGATTCAGCGATGTCCGTGAGCCTGTTTCTGTCTCTGTGAAATTAAATTGCTTAAAAAGCCAATATTTCCAGTCAGGCTCTGTGACACAACAGTATCAGTCTACAGTTGTTTGGCAAATTAAAGTGAAAATTATGGTGAAGACATTTTTCAAGTAATTAATAAAGATATGGAAAAATATCTCTGTATATTTCATCTTTATGTATTGTCAGGTTGTTCATCCATAATAATACATAGTCATTTACTAGCTGACTGCGGAGAAAGTAACTATAGGTAAAATAAAACTGTAAAATGTAGTCAAGTAAAAAGTACAGTATAGTAAAGTACTCCAGTAAATGTACTTGGTTTCTTCTGGCAAACAATTCCATGTTTAATCCCATGTAGATAAGCAAACACTTCATGTGTAGATAACTGCTGAACTTAATTCCACATTTAAGTCTTGGTTACTATAACAGGTTGTGACACTGCCACTATGCATTCCCGATGAGCTGAACTTAGAGTGGTAGCCACTGACTATGTACTTAATATAAATGATGTGTATAAGCAATGTGTCATTTGTATTATTATTTTTCACCTCTATTATTTTTAGCTGTATAGCTTGACATTGTTTCATCCACAAAAATACTGGATATTGTGGAAACTGAGTCCCCTGAACTACTATAAACAAGTGTTCTATGTGTTCAAATATAGCACCAAAGGAAGTACTCCACATTTGCCTATTTATCTTAGTAAATATATAATGCTAAAGTTTCATAGCATGCAGAGTTTATTTGTTCTAGGCTATTGTAACGGCATTGGCCCTTCTTTAATAGCGTGAAGACCTTTGGAAATGTGACACAACTGCTGCAGGTTAACACCAAACTTGATGTTCCACTGAAATTGAGATGGAAGTAATACTGAAGGATTTTATGTTGTCATATAAGCAAATTAAATTCTGCACCTTTTAATAATCTCACAAATTACATTCAGGAAGACACGTTTCTGACTCAATATGAGAGAAAAGGAATATGGGTGGCAGCCCTCCAGGCTTTGACGTAATGAAATGTGGTAGCTCAGAGTGTGATGTGAATGTCCTGGGTGCCTGTGCTACTTTGTTCGCTACTTGTCCCTGTGATGACTCATCATTATGCCACATGACCACAGCATTTCCTACTTTAGAAAAAACACATCAATTACAGTACACTTGTTGACACGTTAGGTACACCAAGCTAATACTAATGCAGTCACGAAGGTTATGCTATTGAGTTATCATTGCAACTATTTTAGAGAGGTGTTTATTCACCTGTATGATTATTTTGAAGCTCAGTTGTACAGGTTAGACTAAATAAATAAGAACCTCTATGTATAATATGGTACAGTTCAACAGCAGCACAAACTACAGCCTCCAAAGCCAAAGCAACACCTCCGCAACAGTTTACCTCCATGAAAGAAGGATTTATTGCATGTCTGTTGGATTAGACTGTATAACTTTTTGCTTAGTGTACTTAATACACTGCCATGTGCAAATTAGCAGTCACTGTTACCCTCAGAACAAATATTTTCAATTATGATTGAAAGTTTGAGATTGTGGCAGGCTGATGTGTGAGGGTTTATCTACTTCAGTTCAAAGTAGGGCTGTCATCTAATCAAAGAAATTCAATATGTTTGTCTGAAATTGTACAAATAATCTGAACTATGAATTATTAATTATTCTAATGCATGTGCAATGAAAAAAGAGCATGATGATGATGTGGCAACACTCATCATAGAGGGAGGTCAGTATTTTAAGTTTCTAATCTGAAAGCCAGTGGTAAGATATTGCAAACTAGAGTCAGACATCCTCTTAGCTGTGAGGGTAAACTGTCGGGAAGAGGCTTTCCCTGTTTACAACAGCAAGATGAAACAGCGATATTGAATCAGTCACTGCTTTGAATAGCATGGTATCACCTAGAACAACAACAGAGACTCTGCCATCCCAGCATCTGCATTTTTCATATCCACACTTTCTCAAGAAATGGTGCACTAAGCATAAAGAGGGTCTACCTTCTTTGCTCCCCTAGGAGCAAGCAGCAAACTTCACTAGCAGCAGACCTCTATAAATATTCCAAGCAAGGCTGACCTGGTTACAGAATGCCCTTGGGAGTGTGAATTAGCATTTGAATACAGACGCTGCTGTAGCCAGTTGAAGACAGGCCTGCCAGGAGTGGCAGTACTGCTGAGACTCCCCTCACAGCTCCCACACAGACCAGTCAGCATGCTTCAGAGCCCTGGCATGATGAGCATACATCAACTACAAGAGATGAAGGCATAAAGTTAATGAGGGGAGTGTAGAGTATGCATGTGTGTGCTTCCAACTATGGCTTTCTCCATCTGTAGTATAATAAAGACAAATACACAAGTGCTCCCAGTTTCACAAAAATGCACATTAGATGTGTTTCCATCAATTCTGTAAGAACAAGTGACAGAGATTGTGTATAATATTTGTTGCTCTCAAGCAAATGTGTTATGAGTATTTAGGATGACAGTGACAGAATGTCCTATCATACATCAGTCAAGTTTAAAGCTTGAGATTATGCATGATTTCAGAATTGCGTGCTTTGCTAACAGTTGTTCCCGTCCATATTTAAAATTACCTCTTATAATTTACATAAGCAAAAGTAAAATTAATCAACAAGCCCAGGAGGTTACATGGAGAATAAATATCATGGGAAAAAAAGCTTTTTCCTCTTCCATGTCGCTTCCTTGACATAATTTGTAGACAAAGAAATTTTAGTAATCACCAAGTTAGGTAAGGAAAAACTAGATTTTATTTTGTTTACAGTTACTCCTGCTTCACATTTCCTGTCCCCAACTCAAAATGCTTTTTTACTGTTGGGTCTAGTGAAAATTACCAGCGGCTGTGACATCTGAACTGATACACCAGAGGACAACATAGAAACACAAATGCACTTTAGTCAAGGCCACAAACTGACTTCTGGTAAGATGAAGAAAACCGTTTAAGAGTAACAGCAATTGGTCACACTGCTGGACGTCTCACCTCACATACACAATTCAAGAACCAGTCATTGAGTCTGTCAGCTCACCTCATAACTCCCTTTGCCTCGTAGTTCAGCAAAAATAGTGTAATTAAAAATGCACAGTCATACTCAAAACTGCAGTGCAAAAATGCAAAAGATGATGATGTCAGTGCTGTAGTTTAGGTGGTTAAAGTGCCTGTCTAGCAAACAGGAGATGGAATCCCAGCAGTTGAAAGAGGTGACAGTGGATCAGTCGGTAGGGCAGTCGCCTACAAACCCCAGTAATGGTGGTTCCCTGGATAAGACACTGAGCCCTGAACCCTTGG